>OX579654.1:4091393-5291393 GCA_951230895.1 Carpatolechia fugitivella | reverse complement strand
CCTGTCTATTTGTTAAAGTTATGTCAATTTGCTCGTGAGTACTATTCAAAGTCTGATGATGAGAACAATTATTGAACGATTCATAATCATCAAAATGATCCCAACAAAGGTAACTGCTACACTTACTGCAAGCCGCAAAAACATCCGATGTGCAGGATAGGTATTCGCATGTGGGCTGACTGCCTGAAGATTCTTTGGTAGGAGGGGCTGCTGGATATTTCTCATATTCTGGCACAAACGTGGGGTCAGCGTCGATATCATCCGAAAATTCATATGGATCCTTTGCAGAACCGTTTTCAGAAATAGACCCGTCTTCCGAATCCTTGTCGTTGCTGTTCACAGCCATTAGGATTTTAAATGTTCTTTTATTCCGGTTCATGTTGTCAAACGGTATACTATTTCATGTCGAAATTCAATACTAAAACAAAAAAGAAAACAAATGCTATAATAGGTGTCATGCTAGCGTTATTCAATTCCGTCAGTCGTGAATGATTTTTAAGTAATAGTTTTTTATATGGGTCTTAATTTCATGCAACTAGTTACTATAAAAGTCCACAGGTTTACGGTAGGTAAATACCCTAATCGTAAAATTATGGCAAAACTGATATCAAAACTTATCGTTTTAGGTGTGACATAGGGTAGTATATCGAAATAAACGCATTCAAACCGGTAATTAAAATTTGCAATACAGTATTATCTTGAACAATTTTAGTGCATTACAGTATTAACTTATAAATAGTACATCAGTAGTTACAAAAATTAATAAAATAGATCAGGCTATACAGTAGTAACTTGAAATAAAAACAATTTTGGTTTAATATTTGACAGGCAATACAGTATTAATTTAGAGTTAATACGCTATTACATACTCACATTTTTTCAATTTTATTCGGATTTGTGTATTAATTTGAGATGATACACAAACAAACGTGCGGCGTCGACGAATCCTGAGCGGCAACTGAATGAATTAGAATGAATTAGATGCGACTATATGACAAAAGGCTAGTAGGGGCGACATCAACAAGCAAGACAGTAATAAAGCGCCATCTGTTTTTGACCCAAGTGACTTAGAAACTGTTTTACGATTTTGTAGATAAAAAAATCAGAAATCCGAATATATCGCGGGCTTCGAGCCAGAGGGGCGAATAAGCAATACCCCTATTTTTCAGGAGACAGAAAAAACTTAATAACTTTTTTTTCCATGTAGCTTAATTTTTTTTTACGTATTCTAAAACCCGTAACAATGCACTTACTTCTATTTGGCTCGATAATATTAGACAAATCGTATGTTGAGTTTTCCCAGAAAGTGCTTTTGACGGATGGACGTATAAAACATTTCTTTTTGTATGCAATGCAATATTATAAAAACATCTGAAGTATCGTAAAAGGTCATGTTCTAGTAAATTTTCGTATTATTAAATCCACTATTTCTACTATTTTCGAAAGTTATACGTCCATTAGGCTTGTAAAAATATAAAATTAAATATGTTCCGAGACAGACGTATAGGTTTTAATTTTGTTGGGTTGGGGTTAATTTCGTCGATGGTGAAATAAAAATATTTATTTAAAAATAAACTTTTACAAAGAAAATACAGCTTAATTAACATTCTAGGTAAGTACGAGTACACGCTGTTCACGCTGGCGATTAAATAGAACACAAATAATATTTTTAAACTGAACTATATTTCCTTTAGGTTTCTTATTTTAAGTAGTACAGACAAGGCCACGTTTAAATGTATAGAGCGGTGACAAGCGACTGACTTTAGAACAGTAAATCATAGCTATAGCTATATATCTATGCATTACACTATATGTATGAGCACTGCTTTATACATAACTGGGGCCAACGGCAAAAAACATCTAAAATAACATTAGACTAATTTAAAAACTAACTCTTAGCCATGCATGAAGGCTGAAATTTTTTAAATATTAAACATTTTATTTATACAAATATATGCCTTTTCTTTTAATACCCTTCCTACATATGAGCACAGCTTTACTAAAAACTTAATATTTATAATTATATACTTATTACCAACTAGGGAATTTAAGCTTATGGACAGAAAAACTTATTATTTAAACTTACTGTTTTTGATCAAACATTAAACTGCACATAAAGCAAACATAACTAACTACCTACCTATATTCTTTTACAACAAAAAAGCTGGAATAGCTAAATAATAAAAAGAATAACAACATTTTTCTTATTTTATAAAAAACCAAACTGCTGCTCTAATGCTAACTTCTGTTTGCTCTTTTGTTTAATAATAAACTTACTATCATTGTTTTTAATAGTAACCATTAAATAGAATAACAGAACAGGCACATTTTTAGACAGTAGAACCAATACTTAAACTAAAAAAATATAGGAACCTACTTTAGAACCTATAATAAACTAACTATAATTATTATTTTATAGCAGCTATTACAATGTAGCTAGGTAAGGAAGCCTATACAACGCAGTACATAGAAACATAACTGATAAACTATAATAAAGTTACTACTATAATTGTTATCCTATAGTAGTTATTACAATACAGTCATGTAAGGAAGTCTAAACAACGCAGTATTACATGAAAACAAGTTACAATGAACAACACCAGCATAGCCAGTGTGGCAACCACATTAAATTATTCCTCTATAGGAAGAACGCACACCTTTGTGACGCTAGTACGAATTATTGCACCAGTGCTTGTTTTTACTGATAAGGCCCTAACTTTGCCATCCGCACCTGGATAAGTGCATTCTACTCTTGCCATAGGCCATGAAAGAGGAGAAGTATTGTCATTTCTCAGAATTACTAATGATCCTACTTCTATGTTAGGTATATTTTTATGCCATTTTGGGCGGCTCTGTAGTTGAGTCAGGTACTGTTTTGACCATGTTTTCCAAAATGATTGAATAACTTGAGTGCATTTTTTCCAAAAGCTTAATCGATTTATTGGTACATCTGTCAAATCAGTATCTGGATACGAATTAAGTGAGGCACCTGTAAGAAAGTGTGAAGGTGTTAAGTATGACATATCATTGGGATCAATTGTTTTTAAAGACAGAATAGGTCTGGAATTGAGAATTCCTTCAATTTGTATTACAACAGAATTTAACTCTTCATAGGTTAAAACCTGTTGTCCTACCACTCGTTTTAAGTGGTATTTGGCGCTTTTTATTCCTGCCTCCCATATACCACCGAAAACGGGTGAATAGCTAGGTATAAACTTGAACTCAATGCCTAGATCCAACGCCAGATTTATGACAGCATTTTGGTGCCCTTGACTGGAGTGCAGATGGTATAATTTATCGAGTTCATTTTTTGCACCTTTAAATGTCGAAGCATTATCGCAATAAATGACCGACGGCTTATTACGACGTGAAATAAATCTTTTTAAACATTGTAGGAAACATTCAGTGGTCATGTCCGATGCTAGCTCAATGTGAATAGCCTTTGTAATAAAACAGACAAAAAGCACAATGTAAGCCTTGAATATTAATGGTTTCCTAACTCTGTGCATCTTAATTGAGAATGGTCCGCCATAATCTATTCCCACCTTTTGAAACGGTCTGCAAGGATTGACCCTATCTGCAGGCAGAGAACCCATCAGCTGTTCTGATGCCTTGGCCTTTAATCTAAAGCAAATAAGACATTTGTGTATAACGTGCTTTATTTCTCTTATACCATTTACTATGTAGTAATATTGTGATAAATTTGCAAAAATCAATTTTTGACTAGCATGTAATAATATTTTATGCTCATTACTGATTATGAGATCAGTTATTACTGATTTTTTAGGCAAAATAATAGGATGTTGCTCTCTATATGGTAAATTTGCATTTTGAAGCCTACCTCCTACTCGAAGAAGGCCCTGTCCGTCCAAGAAAGGATTTAAAGACTTTAAATTTGATTGTATATTTTTATTTAATAACAACGACTGTATTTCTGCAGTAAAGTGCTGACCTTGCTCAATTTTAATTACTTTATTTAAAGCTAAGTTCAACTCTTTACAAGACAAGTGGCTGTTATTTCTTTTTTCTTTTTGTTTTTTACAATTGTTGTAAAACCTGTATATGTATGCAACTATCCGTTTCAATTTATTAATATCTGAATACCTAGACAATAAATCAAAGGGTGATGTTTTATTATCTAAATTAGCTGTCACAATGTTGACAGATTTTATTTCTGGTACTACTTCTGGCAAGTCATAACTTTGATTATGTGAGTGAAAAGGATTTTGTAAGAAATGCGGTCCATGCCACCACACCTCTGTGCCCTGTAGTAAATGCGCTTCTAAACCCCTTGATATATAATCAGCAGGATTGTCATCTGTGCTGACATATGACCATTGAAAGCCTTCCGTTAGATTAATTATTTCCTTTACTCTATTGGCTACATAGACAGATAATCTGGTTGGCTCCGTTTTTAACCAAGCCAGGACAATTTGGGAATCTAAAAACAAATGAACACTCAAATCAATCTTTTCTTTTTTTAACTGTTCATAAACTAGTTTAGATAACTTTGCTAAAAGCAATGCGCTGTTTAACTCAAGGCGAGGAATACTCAGTGGCTTTATTGGATTCATTCTTGACTTGGAACAAAGAAGACCTACTTGCACTTCATTGTTTTTATCAATCACTCTTAGATATAAGTTACAACCATAGGCCTTGCCTGAGGCATCAGCAAAACCTATTAGCTCTATTTTTTTAGCATTTGTTGTATTAATGTTTCTGTGAACTTTTATAGTACCCATTTTTATTAAATTTTGAACAAAATTTTTGAATTCAATGTTTAATTCAGAAGGAAGGGGCGAGTCCCATTGAATCTTGGCAAGCCATGTTTTTTGCATAATTAACTTAGCATACACAACAATCGGTCCTACTAAGCCTAAAGGATCGAACAGTTTACTCATAAAACTAAGAACCTGACGCTTTGTGTAAGATTCCATCAACTCATGTTGTGGGCTAGAAATGTTCAATGTGTCAGATTGTATGTCATAAGTCATACCTAAAGTTCTGACAAAATTATCATCATTTTTACAAAAATTTAATTGACCTGATTCATATGACCTTTCTGAATTGAATGGGGTGTCATTTAGCAACTGTTCATTATTTGAACACCATTTATGCAATGTGAAACCACCAATTTTTAATAATTCAATTAATTGTTTTTTTATATCCATTAATTTTCCTATTTCATAATGTCCACAGATTATGTCATCAACATATGTATTATTAAGCAGAATTGGGGCAGCTAATGGAAACTGGTCTTTATATTTATAAGCTAATTCAGCTAAACACCTTGTAGCTAAAAAAGTGGAACTTTTCAACCCGTATGTTACTGTTTTTAGCTGAATGCATTTAACTTTTTCTTCTGGAGTGTTTCTCCATAAGATATTTTGTAAACAACGATGTTCAGGGCTAATATTTATTTGTCTAAACATCTTTTGAATATCTGAAATTAAAACAAATTTATGCAATCTAAATAATATGAGAATATTAAATAACTCATTTTGTATGCAAGGTCCATTTAACAACATATCATTTAATGAAAAACCTAGATTTGTAAACATGGAACCATCAAATACTACTCTTAGTTTTGTAGTTTTACTTTTTTCATTTAGGACGGGGTGATGGGGTAAAAAATAAACTTGACCACAATCTAAATCATATATTTCTATATCTACATATTCTGCGTGACCTAAGGAGATGTATTCTTCGATAAAGGCCTTATATTTTTCAAACAATACAGGATCCTTTTTAAATCTTTTTTCCAAATTGTGAAAACGTAGAAGTGAACGTGACAGTGAGTTGCCCATGTTAATGTTGTCTAAACTCTGCTTTAAAGGTAAGTCTACTTCAAACTTATTATTTTTTAAGACAACAGACTCGACAAAAATTTTTTCAGCAAGCTCCTGCTCAGTGGAGGCCTCTGTGAAGACCTCGGGCACATCCTCACATTTCCAGAACATATTCATAGTAGTTTCTAGTTTACTAAGGCGTTCGCTTTTATTTTCAGGTGATATACTTACAAAGTTACTTACAGAGTTACTTACAGGATCCACAGAAGAAACACGAAGCACCCTGCCAGCCGCTACGTAGCCAAATGTTGTATTATGCAAATACAATCCTTCAGGAAGCACAGGAAACTGCTCTCGAAGTAATATTTCAAAGAAAACGTCGCATCCTAACAGTATGCCTATTTTTTCTTTTTCGTAAAAGTTTGGATCCGCAAGCGTTAAGTGTAAAGGCAGCTTTATAATATTTTTATCAATTTGAAATTGTGGCAAATCACATGTTATTTTAGGCACTATACAACAGTTCAATCTTATACTATTGTTATTTGTAGCTGAATAAACTTGCAGTGTTGTTTGTTGTGTTATTTTATTTTTCCCATCACATATGCTACTTATAGAAGTAGGTTTGTTTGTTATTTTGCAGTTTATATTGTCCGTAAGCTCAGATAGAATGAATGATACCTGACTACCTGAATCACAAAGCGCTCTTACTATTGTTTCCTTGCCATTTTTATCAAATAACCTAACTTTTATGGTAGGTAATAAAACATCATCACAATGGCTCATAGAAAGAGTAACCTGCCTTAAAACTTCATCAGCATTTTCTTGATGTAGCAAGCTATTATGTTTTTGTTTACATTGTGAACAACGGAAGCTTAGAGTGCACTTATTAGGATGGCCTTTCAAGCACAGATGGCAAAGATTATGTTTTTTAACATACTGTAACCTATCAGATAATGTGGCTAGGTTAAATTTGTCACACAGGTGCAATTTATGAAAATTAGCATCACAAAAATTACATTTAAGTGTGGGGTTACCTGTTTTTGTTGTGGTTACCAAACTTGCCCTCCGGCTGCTGTTCACTGCACTGCTGCTGCTGCCATACTGTGCCTGCGCACTGCTGCTTTCAGCAACAGTTTCCAGTGCTGTTGCACGTTGCTCTAAAAATTTTAGAAACATTAATAAATCAGGTAGGTCTTCCTTAAGTTCTAAATGGAAAGATCTGAGCGTATACTGATCAATCTTTTTTTGCAATATACATATAATAATTAAGTCCCAATCCTTAATGGTAACTCCTATACTTTCTAGTGCACCTAAATGTTGCCTAGTTTTTGAGATAAGATCTCTTAATTCTGTGGAAGTACACCTCTTTATCGGCTTTATATCCAGTATGGAATTAATATGAAAGTTTACAATTTTATTTTTATTGTTATATCTATCATCTAAAAGTTGCATGGCCACTTTATAATTTTTTGAATCTAAAGATAAGTGTCTGATGAGGTCAGCAGCTTCACCCTCAAGATAGGATTTCAAATAATAAAATTTATCATTATCAGAAAGCTGACTGTTTGAGTGAATAACACTTTTAAAAAGATTGATGAAATCAATGTAATTTCCTACCTGGCCGTTAAATTTACTCATATTTATAGGCGGTAGACGCTGCTGAGGTCCCCCAGAATACTTGTTGTCATCATTTCCACCACCGTAGCTAGCAAGCTTGGCTTCAAAAATAGCCAAGGCAGCCAAGTATTTATCTTCAACTTCGGAAAAATCTTCACTGTTTTGCGGCTCTAAAACCAAAACACTTATATTTAGCTCACAATATTCCTGAAAGGCACCAATCAACCTTTGTTTTTTAGTGAATAACGCTGCGTGGGAACACTGAGATATTTCTTCACCTTTGGTGAAGTTATACATCTTCGTAATAGTCCCCTTCGCTTGTCCTCGGGCGATAACCAGACGTGGTAATTCCGTCATTTTATTCTGGCAAAAACCAACTTGCTGTGTTGAAAACAATACAAATTTGTACACGCAGTAATTCTCTTGCTCGTAATCCGTGCCGTGCCGTGATACAAGGAAAAAGCAAATGGCGGCGCGGCGTCACTTCTCTTGGTAGTTCATCGGGCGGGCAGACGGGATGGCGCGAGCGCGGCGCGGCAGTGCAATACGTCGTACTTTTGATGTGACGCAGCGTACTCGCTCTCTCGCTCCGACCTGTGTATGTAGGCTGCTCCGTATCGATGACGTCCTGTCTGTCTTGCTTACACGCAGGAAACAAGTGTTACCAATATGACGGATGAATCTGTATTTTGTGTCTCTGGTTGAAGTCGTTCCGTTGCCTGCAAGGATTGCGTAGTTTTGCTACTCCCTCACTCCTATAGATGGACTAAGGTCGTACTGCTCACTCCTTAAGAACATGAATTTTGGAATGTTCTAGATTTTTTATTTTTTAGGTAATAACTGTGAACACTATTATGATAATTATTTATCCACCTCAATAAACGTTTATAAAGGGTGTTTAAGTTTTTGAACTCCGTTATAGCACAGACGAGTTTTAACAATAGGTACACAGTACACACACTACACTCTTCACTTGATGTGATAGTTTTAATAGAAACACGTTTATAGAAACGCAACAACCGTAATTGGTAGGGTTGTATGTTTAGGAATGTAATTAAAATAGTCCAACAAACACCAAACAGTTTTCACTCGATGTGACTTGCAAATTTTAATATGGCGGTCGGATAAATGGCGAATCACTTGTCTCACACAAACTGTTACTGTTCACGTTGGCCTCGAAAGTACATGTTCCTTTCGAAGGACCAAATTTATGTTCACGCTGGCGATTAAATAGAACACAAATAATATTTTTAAACTGAACTATATTTCCTTTAGGTTTCTTATTTTAAATAGTACAGACAAGGCCACGTTTAAATGTATAGAGCGGTGACAAGCGACTGACTTTAGAACAGTAAATCATAGCTATAGCTATATATCTATGCATTACACTATATGTATGAGCACTGCTTTATACATACAATTTGTTTTATTTGCAACATCTCTATCGAAACTGGTGTTTTCCCTGATGCATTTAAACTTGCTATCATACACCCTATTCATAAGGCTGGAGACAGAGACTGTGTCAACAACTACAGACCAAATATCAATACTATCTTCTTTATCTAAGGTCTTTGAAAGGATTCTAAGTAAGCGACTAAAAAGTTTTCTATACAGTCATAATTTAATTTCTAATAACCAATATGGTTTTCGAAGTAGCATCTCTACGGAAGATGCTATTATGGATCTTACGCAAACCGTAGCCGAGACCTTAGATAGCAGAAGGAAATGCCTTGGCATATTTTTGGACATGTCAAAGGCGTTTGACACGGTCTCTGTTCCTATGCTTCTACAGAAAATGGAGCAATTAGGCATACGTGGAACTCCACTTGAATTATTCAAGTCCTACTTAAACAATAGAAGGCAGAAGGTTAAAATTGAAGCCATTTATAGTGAAGAAAAGCTAGTCACTTACGGTGTCCCTCAGGGCAGCATTTTGGGTCCAACCTTGTTCCAGATTTACGTAAACGAACTCTGCGATATGGAGTTTCAACAAAGTCGAATCTTTGCATACGCGGATGATACTGCCATCCTTGTGCATGGAAGCAGCTGGGAGGAAGTAAAAATAAATGCCGAAACTGCGCTAAGTGAAGTCACTGCATGGCTTACAGCTAACCTTTTATCCCTAAATCTACAAAAAACGAAATACATCTCATTCTCGATCCGTCAAAACACTCAGCCACCGGAAAATTTTAAAATCAAGGCACACACGTGTTTTATATTTCAGGATAATTGTGACTGTCTTGAAGTAGCAAAAACTAAGGTGATAAAATATCTTGGAATACATATTGATGAAGGTCTAAACTGCGATAGTCAAATTCGAGCCCTATCCATCAAAGTTGTTCGGCTCTTGTATATCTTCAAATTACTGAGGGTGTCAGCTACTCCTGAAATACTTAAGATGACTTACCTAGCGTTATGTCAATCAGTACTTTCTTACTGTATTCCTGCTTGGGGAGGTGCTTATAAGGCTCGCTTCATAGAACTGGAGAGGGCACAGAGAGCTGTACTGAAAGTGATGCTAAAAAAAATACGCAGATATGAAACAATTAAACTGTTTTCGGACGCAAATGTCCTCACAGGCAGACAGCTCTTTGTGCTGCTGTCCATTTTGAGAAAGCACAGAGAAGTCCCACCTCCTAATCCGGAACGTCGTAGAAATAACCCACTTACTGTTCAACATAAGACTAAATTTGCTCAAAATCAATTTTTTGTATTAAGTAGTCATATGTACACAAAACTAAACAAAATTATAGGCTTGTCACACTTAAATAAATATGATTTGAAAACTAAACTAACTAAATGGCTTTTAACACAAGATTACAATAAAACTGAAGACATCTTAAAATTCATAACATAAAGCAACTATACAAATTATTTACAAGACTTAATTATCTATATTATCTATCTACAGGATCTAATATGTACATGTATAACTTTCAAATATTTATACATTATCTATTAAGTATATGACAATTCTTCTTATACAATAAATAAATAAACTATCCTATGTATATGTAGTTGTTTTCAATTTAATAATATATACATACGCCCCACGTTGGGCGCCAGTGTGATGTTGCCGAAGTTCCTACCTACTTCTGGGCACATGTAAGATGTCCTTTAGGTTTGGGGAAATACCTATGAGGATCTTGATTAAAACTCGATTACAAATAACAAACGATAGTTTTATTGTAAAACAACATATAATGACAAGAGGAGAGAGAGGGCGGACGTGTAACTAAGAAACGGGGTCGGTGAGGTTTATCGATACTACGGAATGCGATGCGCGTCGGTACGGGACGGGACGGCGAGATAGCGGGGGCTCGCCGGGTATTCCCTTGCTCCTATCGACTCGGGTAACCAAGCCGACCAGAGCAGGAGAATACAGCGAGTGGCGGCGTGCTGCCGCTTAAATACTGCGGCCTCGGAGTGGGGGTCGACGACGTCAGGCTTGTGCTTCTAGAAAGATCGAGTCCGTGCGATGCTGTGCCAGGCACCGATGCGGAGCTCGATGTGGGTAGATTCGAATGTCCGTCGTGACTCGATGTGATGCTACCCTCTGTTGGACGAAGCTATGGTAGCTTCGTTACAATATATATAGTTAATATGTCTGTTTACCTTGTTAAACAATATTATTTTGTTTAATACTAACTTTTTTTCACGTAATGTACTTGTTAAATGTTGTCACCAAACAGAAAATATGTGATATATTAGGTCCTTACATATGAAATTGGCGTTTTGTCGTACTGGCCACTTTGATCACAAATTTCTCCTATTTGGTTAGGAATTCGAAATTCAAATTTATACAGCCATTTCCACATGTAGTTGTGTTTCGTAAACCGTCATTCATTTGTTTTTTTACTTATCTTTTTTCTGTTTGCATCGCTCGATTTACAAAATGGAAAATTTGAAATATCGCGTTATTTACGAGTACGAGTTCCACCGTGGCACCAGTGCTGCGGAAACGGCTCGAAGGGTTAATGATGTGTATGGCGGTTGTGTCGCAAAAGAAAACACAGTGCGTTTTTGGTTCCAACGTTTTCGTTCTGAAAATTTCGACCTGCAAAACAAGCCCCGTGGACGGCCGGAGACCCAAGTTGATAATGAAGCATTGAAGGCTATTGTGGAAGCGGATCCATCGCAAACCACGTCCGAGTTAGCTGCAGGCTTCGGTGTTAGTGATAAAACTGTTTTAATCCACTTGAAGCAAATTGGGAAGATTAAAAAACTTGAAAGGTGGGTTCCTCACGAATTGAGTGAAGCAAACCGGCAAACGCGCGTCAACTGCTGCGTTACATTACTTGACCGGCACAATAACGAAGGGATTTTAAATCGAATCATTACCTGTGATGAAAAGTGGATTCTCTACGATAATCGGAAGCGCTCATCGCAATGGCTGGACCCTGGCAAGCCAGCCAAAGCCTGCTCCAAGCGAAAATTGACCAATAAAAAGTTACTTGTAAGCGTTTGGTGGACTAGCGCCGGTGTCGTTCATTACAGTTTTCTCAAATCTGGCCAGACGATTACGGCAGATGACTATTGTCAGCAATTGCAAACCATGATGGAAAAGCTAGCTGGTAAACAACCGAGGCTGGTCAATCGCTCTACGCCACTGCTGCTTCACGACAACGCTAGACCACACACTGCACAACAGACGGCTAGCAAATTAGAAGAGCTTCAATTGGAATGTCTAAGGCATCCACCGTACTCCCCGGACCTTGCTCCAACAGATTACCATTTTTTTCGAAATTTGGATAACTTCTTGCAAGGGAAAAAAATCAACTCAGATGGGGCAGTCCAAATCGCCTTCAAAGATTTTATTGATTCCCGTCCGAATGGTTTTTTTAGTAAAGGGATCAATGAACTACCTATGAGATGGCAAAAGTGCATAGATTACAATGGCTCATACTTTGATTAAATAAATATACTATATAAAAATTTTTCGACTTTTTGTTCCTCCCATACAAAACGCCAATTTCATATGTAAGGACCTAATATTTTATCTTAATGATAAAATTCTTGTAAATCAAACTCACTGTCTCCCAAGACACAGGTTACCCTAGTTTGGGAGACAGAGATCAAACTCTGTAAAGACTTTTACTAGTACGTCTATCTATGTACATTTGCTTTTATTGCATTTATTGTAAAAATTTAAAGAAATAAATATTTTTATTATTATTATTATTATTTGGTGCCTTATCAGCATTCACTAATTGCATAGTAGCTTACATAAAAAATACCTAAAGACAACATATGTTGCTATAAAAATATTTTATGAAGGTCGAGATGACATAATTTTTATAGTAAAATCGCTTCTCCACTTAAGTAGTTTCCTTGTGGTTACATGCAATGAAATAAACATTTAAAGTACAGAAAATAAATCATTTAAATTAGCTCCAACCCAGAGCTGTAAAAAGTAAGATTATGATAAACGGAAATAGGTATCTTAAACTCGTATGACTGTTTCCCTGGGGGTGTAAATTAAAATTAAACTTCCCGCCAGACAGATCTTAATCTTTGCCGAAAAAGTACACGTGAAAATCAACAACACAAATTAATCAGTTACACAGTAAACAAAGAGAGTAAAGCTGGATAGTGCTAAGCACTGGTTTTACAGGCAGCATTATAGGTGCTATTTATTTTATTTATTCCACGACTACTTTTTCAAAGACTATGGGAGTGGTCTGGCGGATAGTTAAAACTTTTCCTAATTTAGGGCCAATAGTCATAAGATTTTACGATACTTATAAAATATATTTATTAGTTATTTTTCCCTGACCGACGTCTTAAATAGGATGCCCTTGTTGCAAATAGTTCTAAATCGTCATCATCTTGATGAGGATTAGCTCTAGCCAATGACTCTGATACCACCGGCAGATTTTCGTAGTAGTGGTGATGATTTTTTGGTATCGTCCCATCCTGACACATTGCCATAAGATCTGCATGTTTAACTTTTTTTATCAAAATTTGTTCAGGGTACAGTTTTGCAAGACCCGCATTACGTTCCGATCGTGTCACCCTCCCCTTTAACTTTACCTCTTTGAATTCTTCCCAATTGTATTCTAAGTATTAATTGAATATGTTTAAAATATGCAATACAAGATTCAGGTAGAGTGAGAACACCTGTACCTAATAAGCTGACATCTTTTACATCAAGATTACATTCTATAGATAATTTAACACTTTCCGATTGGACGAACAACCGTTTATCGTTTTTAAGTTTTTGCCAAATATCGACTTTTCCATAAACAAGTTTAGAATCATAAAAGGTGGGCAAGGTATTAACAACTTTTGTCATAATATTGATTTCACAGTTCAGACTATCAGTAGTAGCATATACATTTATGTCATGGCATAAAAACAAGTGTGCAACGGTTTATTTACATTTGTTCAGTTCCGATAAGCTGCTGTAAGTTGTTTTGTCTTTGCTTAGAGCTATAAAGTTACTAGATGGTATAATCATAGCATAGGAGTCAGGGTTTTGTGCATTATGAGGCACGGGCAATGGAATATTTTGGTACAAAGAATATTCAACGTGATGTACTAGTGTAATTTTGATTATATATACAATCTTATTATCTATGTAGTAGCAACTTAATTATAGAAGAGACATGATTGTATGAATATTATCTAAGTCTATATGAATTGGAAATTCTTTATATCTAGGCATGTACCTTATATGAACGTGAAAGTAGCGAACGCAGCGAACCCGAAGCAGCTCTGCTACCAGCACCCTCGGTGAAGAGGATGCAAATGTGAAAAGTGCGACCACGAGTAGGTAGTATTCGAACCGTAGTCACACTCGTCACTCCGCGTTTCTGCAACCGCGTAACGAGGCGCAGTATCGTCGAAAGTTAACGATATAACTTAAACTTAAGAAAAACGCAAAGGACTCTTATAAAATACGTGCTAATTAGCTTAATAATCTGTTCCCAGGGTAATCCGATGCCCAAATAGGCCCGCAACGATCGGTACAAACTTATTTAACAAAGCAGGGCAAAAAAAGGTTATCAAGAAAAAGAAACGAAAATTCCCGGAATATGGGAAACACGGGAAACGGTTAAATAGATTCAAGGTAGTCCAAATAACCGCCCAGACGCAAAATAAAACAACAAAAAATATTTCTAGGTAAAGCCCAGAAGTACCACTAGTGCTTCCGAAGTTATGCACATCAAAGTTGGAAATATATTCTCTAAAATTTTTAATAGTCCTAATTGTTACGAATCGTACAAGAATAGATTTGTAATGAGAGGTCTTCTCGAACCCCTCGAAGGGGTCGAAACAATAAGTAGAATACAAAATGGAATTTAACTCAAGTCTCAACCAAATTTTATCTCAATACCTAGTTTGAAGTAAACAATGACATCCGATCCCGACTGATCAGGAAATATCGTGGATTTAAAAGGAATAAAACTTTTTCTATAGAAATGATTTTCAATCTGGACGTGATAAACGGAAGTTGTAGGTAGTTTGACAATACTCGACGCAACAAATGGTGAGATTTACACCTCGTGGAAAATAACCCGATTATACCAACCAATTATCAGTTCTGTGTCGTAAATCGAAAATTCAAACCAACAATCAATATTTAGAATGGGTTCAAAATTAATCAATGGGTAACTAACCTTTACAGGCAGCCGGCTTCGCGTTAGGAATCCGTACGGCAAGAATTTAAATTCAGTATGTGTACCTAACAGCTAAAGTGATTTGTATTAATGTTACTGTACATATTATCATGAAATATACTAAATACATTAATAAAAAGGTATGTGGGTACTTGCTTGCGGGAACCAAGCCACAAGTGGTGGCCGCGTACTTCACTCAAATCAGTTTTGGAGTCTTCGATTGCACAAAACGAACAAGAACCAACTTTATAACGGGTTATTTCACATTAGACGTCTCAATAATGAAAACTGCAAAGGTCTAACACAAATTAATAAACTGAACTAGCATCAGCAAAAAACCCGACTATTTTTTCAACGATCAGAATACAAGAGAGTGCGCGCCGCTACCGGCATTTGTCGGCAAGACGCGCGCAAAATCCGTAGAATTGTATAGGTTAAGGCGAGCGCCTCGCGCGCGCCAAATTCAAAGCTAGCCTACTGTAGGTGGATTTGAGAAATATTATTTAAAATCGAACATTACACTATTTACTAATTCTAAATATAACTCTCTTGGAGTAAGAATAGAAGGGTGTAAAACATTGTTCTGTGTAAACAGAATCGAGTTCATCATGTCTTCTACTTTAAAAGAAAGAGTTAATAAACTAGCTTCTATAATACTTAAAATTTCATTAATGTAGACCTTAAAATTAAGCATATTAGAAACAACAGAAATGTTTTTAGCAAACAAAGTAAGATTTTCAACAGCGCTATTCAAACGAGCTTCGTTAATACTTATTGAATGTAAAGTTTCATTTATGTGAACAATCGCAGTTTTGGCTAATAAAATATTTTGTTTCATAAGAGATGACAATTTCTTATCATTATTTTGTAGGGTTTGAAGAGCGTTGTTATAAGTAATAGCGTCATCTTCGTCCATAGTTCCGAAAACATGTTTAAAAACTGTGCCAATTCCAGCAAACTATGCTGCTCTTTTTGATCGCTGAGTAATGTGGTGAGATACGGCACCGTAATCAATGAGAATATTATGACATTCTATGTCTTTAATGTTATCGTTTTGTTGACATAAATAGCATATGCCAATGACGCTGTTAATATTATTTAAATGAGGCTGAATATAAGATATATCTATTGGAACTGGGAAGGCTTGGCAAATTAAGTGATTTAAGAGCCCGTAAATTTTTGTTTACATTATCAGCCAGGCTACGTAATGCAATGGATGATTCCCGAGATAATGGCTCGATGTTGAATAAAGATTGTAAATGATTGTTTACAAGTAATCGATTATTATCGAAGCGATCGTAAAGTAGCTTCCACGCTGTTGTATAATTTTCAGTTGAAAGCTCCAGCGACTGAATGACTAGTGCCGCACTTTCTCTAAGTGATGCACGTAGGTAATGGAATTTGTGTATATCTGGAATGTGTTTGTTATTGTGAATAAGAGATGTGTAAGTATCGCGATATCCTAACCATTCCTGATAGCGCCCAGAAAAAATCGGTAGGTGTATAGTTGGCAGTTTGAGTGTCGGCCCACCTGTCCCAGCCGAGCCAGAGTCGTCGCCCGCACATGAAGCGTCGGATGAGCTGGTCTTGTTCAGCATCTCCTCAGCTCTGGCGACAGCCGCAAAATACTCGTTCTCAAATGTCGTCCGCTCCTGAATCTCCTCATCTAAAGTGTCACATAACAATTCTATGTCAGTTTGGGTGCTGTCATAGTCACTGTACAGTTCCATGATTTTTTGCAAACGAATAGACAGTTCGCGGTTCTGTACAGCACTTAAACCTTCTTTACTGACGAGCATAGAATCTAAATATTGTATGAAAATAGTTAGTTTAGCCTTTTGTGAAGCCCTAGTCTTTTTTAAAGTTTTTAAATCCATATTTAATTAAATGTAAATTTTTAAATGCCGTTTTTAATCAAAGTGTGTTTTGATGAAAAAATTAAGAAAAATACTTAAATTTTGGCAAGCAGAAGGATGAAGCAAACCAATAATGCGCGTGAGTGATAAGAACGCAAGCACCGCGCAGCTGATCGAGCGAATGCGGTCAAGGTCAACCGGTAGCAGGTAGCGCAGCGCACTCGGCGGCGCTCGGTAGGTACAGATTCGACTCCCTGCGCGCGGCAGCGAGGGAGGCAGGCAACGTCAAGCAAAGCAAAGAAAAATCGAAAGCACTAATATATATATATATTTTAAGGTAGGTAGGTACATTAGGTTTAGATAGGCAAGTGTGCAAATAGGGGCTCACAGATTGCAATGCCGTTTCCTTTGTCTCGTATGACGCCTGAGTATGACGTTGATGGTAGGTATATTGTATGTGACCCTGGATCTTCTTCAAATTGTCGTAGCTGTAATTGTTGTCCAAAAATCGCCTGGAATAAGTCTCTTCCCTCTTTGATATATGTAGATGTGAATAGGTAATAAGTTCGTCGACACGTCGTCCGGTAGACAATGACTTGCCGTTATGCGCCGACTTTTCTCGAACGCTCCGCCGAGAACAAAGGAACTGCTTTCCAAATGTCGCGGTTTCTTGATTATTTTTTCGAAGAACCAACCTTGGGAAGGCTTGGCAAATGATAAGGCGAAAATTTAGTTATAATAAAGAAAATATAATCAACTAGCGATTAAATTACAAAACGCAGTAAAAAGCGTGCTAGTGGTCGGGGTCTAAATCCAGAATGAAGCTGGCTAGCAGTGTTGCCAGCAAGGTCTTGTCAAAAGTCACCTGAAATGTGCAAAAAAGTAACCTTTTTTTGGGAAAAGTAACCTTTTACATTTAACATGACCAAAAACATGAAAATAAAAAAATAAAAAATAACTTACAGAACTGTGGGTAGTGTAAACGTTTCTTCCTTATATTAAAGTTGTATTTACAAAATCTACTTCTTCTGAACACCTGTAATTTAAGACAATAGATGTAATTTACAAATGAAATAAAAATTATAGGACATAAGAACCTCTTTTACAGATTGCATACCGATAAAATCATGCAGTTAAGTAAAAATTCGTGAATTAGTAAGCAGATAGTACCTTCTTCGCTTTCCCCATCCTTCTTATATTTTATTTTGGCATTGAGCATCAATTTTGTTGGCTCAAATGATATCGCATTTTGTATATTTGCTTTAGTAGCCATCAAAGCCGATATGGTGTCTGTAGCAAGCCTGTTTCTGTTATCCGATTTAATCAATTTGAGCTGGCTGAAAACACGTTCCACGCTAGCGTTAGAGAACGGTAGGACCAACAGAAGCATTATGATTTTTTTTAAAGATGGAAATTGAGGCTCTCCTGTGTTTCTTTTTATTTTAAATACTTTTTTCCAGTATTCTTCAATTTCTAAATCCGGAGACAAATTCAAATGGGTAAAATCCAACAGTGCATGCATTTTCCATTCTTTATTTAGCTCTTCGAGGTCTAAATCTTTTTTTATATTTGGGAATCTATTGACGACAAAAGTAAGGTCTTTCGTCTCAAATGATTGAGCTTTTTGAGGATCTGTGACTTGTTCTATTATTTCGTAAAGTGGATCGGAAAAGTTAAAACGTTGTGTGATCTGTTTGATTGCCTCGATATAAAATGACAAACATGTTTTTTTAAAATCAGTTAACTGCGTTGTGGGTGTTGGAACTTGTTTTTCAATCTCATAAATAGATTCTTGAGTTGACACGCCTAGGTAAATTTTCTCAAGCGGTGTGAAAAACCGTGGATTACAGTACTCTAATTTGTAGGCGTCAGTGGTTTTGCAATATTGAAGCTGCATGTAATTACAGGCTATTGTTTTAATTAGCTTGCAGACTTCGGGTTTTACCTGGTGCAACAATGGTTTATCGGACTGAAATAATTTATTAAAATCGTTGAAAAGGCTCAAAACATACGACATGAATTCCAGGTACATTTTAGCGAATTTGTTGTTTAAAGTTGTTAAAATGTCTTCAGTTATTTTACTTGGGTCATCAAAAACATTAACTTTGAAATACTCTGTGAGAACTTCATATTGCTCTAACGTTCTGTTAACGCACGCTTCTAGTGACAACCAACGTGTTATGGATGGACTCAAAATTTTATGTATTTCTACTTTGAAAAATTCTTGAAATTCTTTTAGCTGATCTTGTCTTGAAGAACTGCGACTAAAATGAGAGCCCACGCTTCTTAGTAAATCCTCGACAAATCGTGGCAGTTTGAGGCACGCTTTGGACGCAACCAGGTGTATCATGTGACAGCTGCATTTGACACATGCAATATGTGGAACTTTTTCTTTCAAGTGACTAAATACAGAATTATTTTGACCGACCATGCTATTAGTTGTGTCTGAAGCAAAGCCTACAAAATTTTTAAATGGAATCTGTCGATCTTGAAGCCAAGATAATAAACTGTTAGTAAGATCTTCAGCTTTTCCAGATCTCACTTCATATATCTCGAGAAACTGTGTGCGAACGGAATCTTGATCATTATCATAATATATGACTGTAAGTGCACATTGTTTTTTCACACTGATATCAGTTGTCTCATCCATTATAATACTGAACGGAGTTTTTTTCAACTTATTGACGAGTTCTTCAGTTAATATGGGACCAAGTACAGTCTTTATTGTGTTTGTTGCTTTCGTCCTACCTAAATTAATCGATTTTATAATTTCAGAATCAGTAAAAGTATTTGTCAAAAATGGGATTAAATGATCTGCTAAGGAGAGCGATAAATTGTGTTGTGCAAGGAAAGCACAAATTTTAAGCTCTGCTCTCCTTCTTAATTCGTCTTCTTTTGTTGGTTTCAGCATTACATCAATAGGCGTAGTTTTACTTTTTGAGTTAATATTTTGAATGTGCTTCGCAGTGTGCATGTGCTTAACAAGTGCAGGTTTGTGGTTCATAATAGCACAATCGCACACATTGCAATATGCAGTTATACTACCACATTCTTGTTCTCTTTTAGAAATCCAATTTTTAAATGAAATATTTGTAAGCCAGTTTTCATTGAAGTCACGGTGTTGTTTTTTTTGTTTTTTTGGCAGAGGAGGATCCGTATTACTACTATCGGAATCATTGTTTTTATCACTGTCTCTCTCCTCTTGCCTTGAAGTCGAAGGTTTGGGGTTCGAAATCGAAGGCACTAAAAATTTATCCATTTCCTTAGACTGAATGCATAATATTTGTTAGTATATTTTGTTATATGAAATCCATGCCAAAAACATGCACCACAACCACAGTCATGAAAAGAAAACATAAAATAAAATTAATTACCACGTTATTAGTACGAAAGTAAGATAATGTTATATGAAAAATCTAAGTATTCATTTTATCAACACTTATTTATAATTGATTTAGGTACCTTTAAAAAATAATTAAAGAGTAGGTACAATAAGTGGGTTGAATTTTATTTTTAAAAAAATTCCCCATTTTGTGGGAAAAACATTAGATAAGGCAATACTACGCTCGCTATGGTCGTCCCAGGTCAGAAAAATGGTTCGCCTTCGGCTCAAAAGGGCTTCGTTCCCAGAGCCGACAATAATTTAAAAAAGTTTGCCTTCGGCCAAACCAATGGAAAATGGATAGCTAAGTATGTATACACAAACAAATACCTACATACGCAGCACACATACATATACATACACAAACGTTAGTGGTTAGCCGGCGTTATTGTGGGAACTGGGAACCCAGTCTTTCCGATCTCCTCGCTTTCGTGTACTTTCTTCCACAACACAACAGGTGATAAACTGGTGATAAAGGCAGGCGAAGGAAAGCGACTCAAACGTATTACCTTACTAGCGTAGTTATTCGTTAGTATGTAAGTACCTATTAATATTACTTAGTACACTTACCAAGTTTTCAGATCATTTTTACACAAAACAATGAAACAGAATTAGTAAACTTCGTATTCCGAGCTTCGTATCGTAACAAAGTAATTGGTCCGAGGTAGCAAAGTAAACAAAACAAACACTGACACTCGCTGGGCTGGAGGCTGGACTGGAGTGAAGTAAGCAGTAAACAAACAAATTGAACTGAGTGAATATCATGCATGACATGAGTGAGCATGGCGAAACTCACGAGTCACGAAGATTAACCGACAGGATACGAACGATTCCGATTGACCCGGCGAGTAAGTGTAACGGACGGTTGATTTATGCATTGGTGTGAAAGAGAATGGTATGTTTGATTTGATTCTGTGTTTGCACCACTGCCACAGAATATCATACAAGCCACTGGAGGGAATTTTGAAAAGCATTTCGCACGCAAATTCCAAAAAATCACCTAAATGTAACCTTTTGAGTCATGTAACCTAGAAATAACCTTAAGGAGTTAAAAATCACCTAAAAGGTTACAAAAGTAACCTTCTGGCAACGCTGCTGGCTAGTGCGGCGGCGGCGCAGCGCGCGGGCCGAGCGGTGAAGGGTGAGGCGCGAGGGGAGGGCGCGGTCGCCGCGCAAGTAGTTGCAGCGTAACCCTTTATAAGGCATAAGGAACTAGGGATGATAGAATAAAACTTTTTATATATTCAGAAAGGATTTTTAATTGGTTAAAAAAAAAAATTGAAAAACTTAAAAAAAATGTGGTGGGAAAAATGTTCCCTTTGCCTGTGCAGATCAAGGTTTTTTGTGGAATGCACTAAAGCACGGTGTAATGCAGAGTGGAACCCCACATTTTTCGCAAATGATTTTTGATCTTTTATCTTTGTGCTGCACATTCTGCATCTTTTATATGAAGGTAATTCACCGGGCATGTGGTCTCCAACGTTGGTATAACGAATTTCTTCAGCTATAACATGTAAAACCTTTTGGCGATTCTCCGACAAAACTGCTTTTCTTTTGCATACATAGTTAGCAGGACCAGATCGACGTTTTCTGCTTAAATAGCCACTGATCAGACCTCTAGCAATAGAGACCCGGAATTCCAGGTTACTCAATTTAGTCACATTCTCATTTTGACAATACAACAAATATGCATTTGTTATTCTCGTGTCAAGGAGAAAATAGAATATACGAAGCCACCATTTTTTACTCCTCCTGCCAACTGAATATAGGTGCTTTTGATTTGATCGAAGCGATCCACACCGCCCATCCTTTTCTTATATTCTTTTACAGCTAATGGACATTCTATTGCCATTTTTGAGCCATCTTTTTGCGTCCGCATTATTGTGGTTTTATCCACTTTTGGGTGGAATGCATTTGTTAGTAACAACACTTCTTTGCTATCTTGCCAGACTATGAAAGCTACAGTACCCTTCACTCTCAATTTGTATTGTCCTTTTGCAAGCTTCAATTTCTGTTTTACTAGTTTAGGTAGATTTTGCCTGTCTTCTCACGGTTCCAGTAGCATAAATGCCGTTTTCATACAGATATTGCATTAATTTAACGTCGCAAAAGAAATTGTCAAATGTGACAATAATGTGAAATTCTTCCAGTGCTTTATCAATTAGCTTTTCTGTCAACATCTTCACAACTTTATATCCTAAACCTTCCTCTGTTCCAGTTTCTAATTTTCCTGTGTAAAGGTAGAACTCGTATAGGTACCCGGTATAGCTGTCACAACGGCACCACACCTTGTAGCCTCTTTTAATAGGCTTTGAAGGCATGTATTGTTTCATTGAAGACCTGCCTTTGAACAGAATCATAGACTCGTCAATGCTTTGCGTAGAAGATGCCTTAGCATTCGTCAGGCAAGCTTGATTAATGGAATCTAATAATGGTCGTAATTTATAAAGTTTGTCGGTAATATTCGCTGGTTGTCCTAAATTGTCATTGAGATGAAAATATTGTAATATTTTCTTGAACCGCTTTATAGTCATAATTTCAGCTATCTCATCATCTCTGAAACCAGGGTCAGACGACCAATAAAGATCAATGGACGGAAGAATATTGTATCCCATAATTATTATGATCCCTAAGAAGGCTTTTAGTTCTTTTTTGTCTAAGGCTGTCCATCCTTCCACATTGCCTTGCTCAGCTTATAAATTTGTTTGGAATACTATCGATTCGTAGACATCGTTCGTAAAGAATTTTTTAAATAAAGTTACAGGCCTTATGCGGCTGCTAAACATATGTGTAGGTCCCATTGGGATTTCATCATAAACAGATGGAGTGGGTCGATATGTTGTCCACTTGGTTTTCTTCCATACTTCTTCTTCTCCGTCGGAATCATCTGTTTCTGAATCTGCATAAATATTCTGTGGGGATTGTGTTCTAGGCTCTGCGGCCTGTTGATTTTAATACACAGGTAAAACTTGGAGTCCCGTAGCCCGCCTTGGACGATCTGTATGACTAAGAGGACTTCGTGGGAGTTCAAAAGTTGCTGGACCACTACTTTCGCCGTGGAATGATTGGGGAGATAGGTTTTGACATTCAACAGGACTACTTGGTGGATCGGACAATTGTGGTAGAATTCCTTGGCTAGGTTTGTCTATATCCTCTAGAATCCTTTGAAGTTTCGCGGAACTGTACTGTATTTCTTCTTCATCTGACTGCAAATCATCGTCTGACTGAGCAGGATCACCAGGAAGGCCAAAAATCTCTTCTAATGCGTGGGTTATTTGCAAATCATTGAGAATTTGACTTTTACTCATATTTGAAAAAATCTGCAACAAACAGGCAAAGGGAATATATTTACCACCACAACTAAGCCATGTATCTAAAATATCACAAGACCCAGAATGAAAATATGTATCTTTTTATATAGAATAAACACTAATAAACAAAATTTAGAACAACTTACCGTTTCAAAATTGCAAAAATCGAAGATTTATTAAGATTTGGTAAATGTTCCGATTTTCCTTTGTTTTATAACTGGCTGACATCGCAAATCAGAAAAATAATATGGCGACCTGTCACTGTCTACGAGAAAAAATGTTGCCATTTTGAATACGAAAAATGTTGCCATAGACAAAATCCGATAGCTCTTTTTTCTTTTTTTTTACATTGGCAAAATGATGGTGGTAAAAATATTACCTCTGCCTTATAAAGGGAACAGGAACAATAACACTAAGATAATCGTTTATTATTTTTATGTGTCCTAGTGGATTAAAGTAGATTCCGGGATTATTGCTTATTGGCGTGACGTATTCTCCGTGAGCAACCGATATGGCAGAACTGGAAGTAAACAAAATATTATTAATATTATTATTATATTATTTATTTAATTTTTACTTCATCAAAGTGGTGTCTCACGTGACGTCTGAATTGTTCACTTAACATAGAATCTCTCCACGTCGAATTCCGCCAAAGTGAATCTTTATATGCCGATTTAACTGCATGTCGATTCGCTTCACGTAGTGTACGGTTTGCAACGTTAGCTTAAATGTTAGAGAGTAAGCAAAATATGTACTTAGTTTTAATTTTTCATCTATAATAATATTTCAAAATCGTCATATAATTAAAGTCTTAAACGACCTCCAGTTATATAACAGCTATATAATAGTTTTATGGAAACTTTAATGTTGTGTAAGGGTCTCGATACGACATTTTAGTCGTATTATGTATTGTCATATAATATAGGTTGAATAAACGCTTTTACGACATTTTTAATTAAAATATATTAAGTGGTAAAATAGTAAGAACGTCATAGTAAGTAGTAGTAAGAACGTCATATAATAGTGTAAACCTTAGCGTTTATTGGTCAAAGTCGCCGTGAGCAAGACTTTTACATACCTTTTACATAATTGAATCGTTGCATTAATGTTAGTGTGCTACTTACTTGATTACCGTCCTCGGCTCTCTTAAGACCCTCGCCTACGGCTCGGGTCTCAATGGCGCCTCAGCGGTAATCACCAATGTTACACACTAGTACCATAATGTACTATTACGGGAAAAAATCTTATTCTCACGAAAAAATCTTATATAACGTGGGCGTAGCCGCAAGCATAAAGCTTTTCTCACTAATTATATTATACTTAAATGCGAAAATATATTTGGATGTTTAGATGTTTGGATGTTTGTTCCGCTTTCACGCCTGAACTACTATACGGATTTGGATGAAATTTGGAATAGAGGTAGTTTGTACCCTGGATTAACACATAGGATACTTTTTACCGGGAAAAGTCACATTCCCACGGGAAAATCTTACATAACGCATTTACGCATTAACGCAAAATATTTACGTCTTCAGTCTTACATCGATACTTTCTTGAAGTCAGTGTCTAAGACAGACATGGTATAGCCTCTAGCTTTACTTCGCTTTATGGCACATAATTAGATAGAATATGGTAACAAAACTTAAATTATGAGAAAATATTGAATATTTCTTAATAGAAAATATTCGTTAAAGGTAATCGCTTAATGTTGTTAATTTAAAAAATTATAAAAAAACCTATAGTAAGAGGAATGTTTAACACTTATTATAAAAGCCTTTGATTTGGCTAAGCCGAAAAAGTGAGATCAAAAATTAAGGCAAAAGAGAAAATTGCTTACTAAGTTACAGCAATTAGTTGGTGTGAGCACCTTAACATCAAATATAAAATTAAATGCGTAAATTAAAATTAAATATAAATTTAAATATAAAATTAAATGTGACGGGGTTGCCCAGTGGTAGAGCTTGCCATCGACATTAACCCCTATTGAAAGGGGTAGTATGAGAATTACTCAGGGTCTCCAACTCACAATCTCAAATAAAAGCACAGAAATAAACAGTTGAATGGTTTAATGGTACTTAGTGTGATCACTACTATACGTTACACTCACTTAAACTAACGTTGATAACCCACGTATCCTGAAGGGCAACAAGGATTCGCTACTTGATCAAAATAACAATTTCAGGGGAGACCAGATAGGCCTTGGAACACAGTTGTCACACTATCCGGGAGTTCACCACATTCCACGTGCGTACGTCTCGTCGAGTAGGCCCGCACAAACGTAACGGGGTGCAAAGGAAGATCAAGGTCGTTCCTGTAAGTGTAGGCGTTAAAACGATGATGGCCAGCCTCCGAGGAAGCTGGTCCGTTCTGTGTTACTGGGTGTGGAAGGCGTATGCCTTCAACGTGGTGTAATGTTCTGTTCTGGATACTGTTGGTGTACTGTACGTGACTTTATAAAAGCCTTCAGGATTTTAGCACTGACGAATGACCGGATACCACCTGGACAGTAGGCCCGCACAAACGTAACGGGGTGCAAAGGAAGACCAAGGTCGTTCCTGTAAGTGTAGGCGTTAAAACGATGATGGCCAGCCTCCGAGGAAGCTGGTCCGTTCTGTGTTACTGGGTGTGGAAGGCGTATGCCTTCAACGTGGTGTAATGTTCTGTTCTGGATACTGTTGGTGTACTGTACGTGACTTTATAAAAGCCTTCAGGATTTTAGCACTGGCATAAGAACTAACACCACCTTGGACAGTAAGCCCGCACAAACGTAACGGGGTGCAAGAGAGCAGCGAGAGCCGTCTCTGTAGGTGTGAGCGCAACAGCGATGTGGCAGGGCAAATCACCCTCCGTGCAGTGTTTCTGGATGTCAGGCCGAGGCCTCTGGTGTGGTGTGATGTGGTGGTTATGAATACTGGATGTGTACTGTTGGCAAATATGTCCAGGTCGGTCAGCAGGAGTTTGTCAGCAGGCCCGCCGCGCCACCCGAAGGACACGGTGGGGGTATGCCGGGAAGGGTAGACAGGATAGCAGGCCCGCCGCGCCACCCGAAGGACACGGTGGGGGTATGCTAGGGGTTGTCAGGGTAGCAGGCCCGCCGCGCCACCCGAAGGACACGGTGGGGGTAGTCGGGATAGCAGGCCCGCCGCGCCACCCGAAGGACACGGTGGGGGTATGCCGGGGGGGGTAGTCAGGATAGCAGGCCCGCCGCGCCACCCGAAGGACACGGTGGGGGTATGCTAGGGGTTGTCAGGATAGCAGGCCCGCCGCACCACCCGAAGGACACGGTGGGGGTATGCTAGGGGTAGTCGGGATAGCAGGAGGGGTAGTCAGGTCTAGTGTTCCGTCAAAGTCAAGGTATGAAGTCGATCGGTCTAAGGCGGTGATAGGACTACCAGTAGAATGCTAAAATAAATACCTGAACTTTAGGAATTGAACGCGTGGGCGGCAGGTTAAACTGATTGTAACGTTTGCTATTCACACTAAACCATTCGATTTGTAAAACCAAGTTGTCTTACGTACGGTTGTAACACAAACGCGAGCAAGTTTTCTAGACTTAGACTAATTTCGACTCGGGATTTTAAACGACGGGACCGCGGGGAAAGCTATACGTCCGGAGAGGTCAGTCACGGTGCTCGGAATCTTCGAGGGGTGGGGAAACATGGGCTTATATACTAGCTGGCGCGCGGGGCAGGGTGTCGCGCGATGCAGTGGCTGGTTTTGGCGGCGCATGCGGCGACTGTCTCGCTCGGTTCGTCCGGTACAGGCGTCGCCAGCCTCGTATCGCACCGCGCGCCCGCGACGCTGCATAGGAATGTGGTGTGCTCACGGCAGGAATTGCTAGCTATGTGCCCCTTCAAGGGGCCGGTCGATATAACTTCGTTACATTCCCCCCTTCCTTCGGGAGATTTTTTCGTATAGAAAAAATCACTAGTCCACCGGTTCACTGAAATACGTGTGCTAACAATTACAAATTTTTCTGGTTAATTATTTTCTTACTTACTGGTTTATAATTGTCTTTACAGGTTTTTCTGAAATTTATACATACTAGTATAACAGGAAAAGAATTTTACAGGTTACAGGTTTATCAGGTAGGTATCTGGTTATATTCTTGTTTTTACTGGATTTCTGGTATTACCTACTTGAACATGTTTTACTGGTTTTTCTGGTTAAAAGTATCGGTTACTTTTCTGGTTGTCTTTGAAGATATACTGGATAAAAGTACAGGGTAATTAACTGGTTTAGTTGGTTGTCTAGGTTTTATTTTTTTATTTTACTTACAGGTAATTAATCTACAGTTAATAATTTATCAGCTAAATTTACTCTTTATACTGTCTGTCTTATTAACTATTTGTCTAGTGGTTAAGTTACTACCGCCTAACAGGACTCATGCTATACGCGATGTTAAAAAAAAAAAAATTATAGGAAACTAGTTATTATGTAGAACGTTAGCCACTTGTCCACGTCACCTATATCTAAATTATCTACTACTTATTCCACTTGGCTCAAATTAGAACTTAATTAACCTCTTAACACTAGTTGTATGTAATACAAAAATATTTCTGGTTACGGTTTAATTGTCTTATACAGGAATTCACTTACTTCTTATTAATTAGTTTTTTTTTTCTTTATATTAATTAAAAAAAATATTATTGTCTATACTTATTCTCTTTTAATTAAATAAAAAAGTGTCTTTTTAACAATGCGAAGCAATGACATAGACCGATGTAAAAGAAACCTATCGTTGTTACAAAAATATCAGGCGCTATTTCAGGTATCTGTGTTTGTGTTATTACTTATTTTTCTAACTTATAAATCTAAATATTTATGAGCTAGGATTAATATTTGTTTATATTTTACATGACTTGTCCTTATACAAGTTTAGCTGGTATTGATTTTTCTATTGTTGTTTTTTCTTATCACTACACTGCCATCTATTAAAACCCACCTGAACTAGTGCTATAATGTAATTGCGCCCGAGGAACGCGCAACATCGGTGACTTGTATAGTTAGTGTAATAGTTCCGGGGTAACTCAATAGATGTCGCAGTGTTTTCCCTTATTTTTCGTTTTTCGTTTGGTATTTGTATTTGGTTGTAATAATAAGTTTATTTTTTACTTTACACGATCAACAAAATTTTATTTACCCAAATTATCGTATTGCAATTGATATTATATCGGAAATGAAGCATTATCATTGATTTACTCCTCAGGTCCGTTTACAACCAACGTTACATCTTCCAGCCAACCTACGATCGTCTGTTTATCGCTTGTTTGGTATTTTGGTTTTACATAGTGATACAAACGGTACGGAAAACTTATTACTAGCTAAGTAAATGTTGTGTATTTAGTCTACCTTTTACCATTGGTATTTTATCAAGTCCGGACAGCTCGGGAGACGCGGGTTCGACTCCCGTCCAAGATCGATAATATTTTACTTAGCCTAGTAGCTTGATCTTATGGTTTAAACAAAGAATTATTTTTATTTATTTTTCACCTATTTGTCACTTATTGTCTATAGTCTGTTTCTATTTTCTGATATAGTGAAGTCAAACTGGTTTAGTTTACAATGGATTGCATGTAATGTCGTACTTTTACCATTGTCTGTGTTTCGGAGAGTACGTTAGAAATACAACAGAGAACTGGCTTACCACATTGTTTGTAGGCACTTAACTGGGATTATTTTTTTATGCACATATTGTACTGGTTATTATTTTGACTTGACACTATTTTTTCACTTCACAACTGTTTTACACAATATTTTATTTTCTTCACTGCGCTCTTCTAATTTTCTTTTTTTTTCCTGACCGCGTCTTCGTGGCCTTTTCTTTCCAGATCTTCTCTTTTTAGTTCTTCGCCTTGCCGGTGTACAAGTGTGCGGTGTGTTCACATCTTGATCGTCGGGATCTTTTGGTTCATCTGACCAATTTGCTCTGCTCCAAAATTCTATCATTTCTTGTTTGTCTTTTGTCTGTTCTGGATTGTTAATGTTGTCTTTTCCGTCCCTGGTCCGGTTTCTATGATCTGGGGCCTTCGAAACGAGATGTGGCTCGTGCTTGTGTCCATGGCTCCTTCCTTGCTGTCTTACCGCTGCTGGCGCTGATTTCGACCGGGGTCTCGGGTGTACTACGGTGGATTCCGATTCTGGCAAAATGTTTGTCTCATTCGTTCTTCCTGACGTCATCTTTTTGTAATTTTGTTTGGTATCACATAGACTGGGTGTCGTTCTACTGGCGGGACTTGGTGGTTTACTGGTTTTACTTGTAGTGGTGTGCATTCTTGTCTTATCTTTGTGTATACAGAGTTTTTGCCTGGATCTTTCCTTGGGATTTGAACTGGTCGAATTGATATGGGTTTTTGTTGGTATTTCTTGTATTGTCCTGTATGGGCCGTTGTGATTTGGGCTCATTTTATTCACGGAACTCCATTTTGTGCCCGGTTGTCCGTTATACAGTTTCCTCTCGTGGCCCCATACATTTTCCCATCCAATCCTTTTTATTAAATCCATCCCAATAATTATTGTGGAAACGTTTGGTAATACTTGCATCTGGTGTTTTATCTTTTTTCCGTTTATTATAATTTCTGGATGCACACAATTTTGAATACAGATTCTTGAACTGTCAGCAAGTATTACGTTTCTACTAGTTCTGTTTTCCTGCACTGATTTTTCTCGACATAAGTCGTATACATCTTTGTTGATATATGAATCTGTCGATCCTGTGTCGATAAGTGCTGAAAAATGTTTCCCGTAGATTATTATGTCCCTAAATAATCTGTTGTCTTTTTTATACGTGGAAACAAGTGTGTAAGTTTCATGGTTTTCTTCAGGATGTCGTTTCTTGCAACAATTTCGGCTAAGGACACCCATCTTCCCGCAGCCGCTGCAGAACATTTTCTTTTCACTCCTGCAGTCGGTGTAGGAATGTCCTGGTTTACCGCAGCTCCAACAACACTTTGTTCTGTCATAATTTGCCAAGTATTTTGTCTGTCTTCTCGCATCTTTTCCATTTATGGTATTTTGTGTGGTATATTGATCTGGCGGTTTTGTTTTTTCGTAGTAATTGCGTCGTTCACTGGTTATTTTCTCATATTCGCCGGCTAATTGTATGAGATCGCTGATTGTAGCGAAGTCTTGTTTTTGTATGTAATATTTATAATTTGCGGTCATATTTTCATAAACACGGTTGACTGTTTCGCTTGCCGACAAGTTTCCATACCGCCTTACTAGTGTTTGGATGTCCGTCAGGTAATCCACGAATTTTTCATTATATCTCTGTTTTCTTTCTATAATTCTACCGATCAGGTCTGGTTCGTAGTTTGGCGGGTAAAAATAGAGCTTGAATACTTCAATGAACTTATCCCACGTTGTCCACGTGTCGACATTGTTGCGATGCCATAGCATGGCTTTTCCTCTGAATAATCTTGGTAGTGACGGGAGTAGTTTTTCCTTTTCTACGTCGCACGTTGTTGCTAATTCCTCGAGGCGCTCGAGGAACTCGATGGGATCGTTGTTTGTATCGAAATACAAATTCCATGAGGAAATTAGGTTACTGAAGTTTGTACTGGTTTTTGACGACTCGAGCACCTTGTCATCGTCGTCCATTTTGTCTTTATTTTTCGGGGATGTTTTCGGTGTTTGAAACGCGTCGTGCGGGGACTGTATTAATTTATTTTCAATTTTATTTTGGGGACGGGAATTTGTCGCCGTGTCTGTGTCTGTCTCTGAGTCTGAGCTTATCGGTGTACAGGATAATATTTTTTCAAGCGCCTGATCGTTTTTATCTAATTGCTTAGATGTACCTGGCTGATCCCGACGGCTTATCAATGAAATTTCGAGCAGGTACTGTTTTAAATTTATTAATAGTTGTCGTTTAGTTAGGCCCTCGGTTGGCAAATGTCGTTTTCGCGATTCATTTATAAGAAAATCTTTTTCGAGTGTATATAACGGACTGGACATTTAGTTAGGATTGTATAAATCGTTAACACACAAAGATTGCGGGTAAAAACAATATAAAAAACACGGGTATAGTTTATTACACGACCACATAATAAGACAACATGAAAGTGAGTTTTAATAATATTATAAAGAGACTATCCTGAGCGTTATTTACGTTGGGCGCCAAATGTGACGGGGTTGCCCAGTGGTAGAGCTTGCCATCGACATTAACCCCTATTGAAAGGGGTAGTATGAGAATTACTCAGGGTCTCCAACTCACAATCTCAAATAAAAGCACAGAAATAAACAGTTGAATGGTTTAATAGTACTTACGTGTGATCACTACTATACGTTACACTCACTTAAACTAACGTTGATAACCCACGTATCCTGAAGGGCAACAAGGATTCGCTACTTGATCAAAATAACACTTTCAGGGGAGACCAGATAGGCCTTGGAACACAGTTGTCACACTATCCGGGAGTTCACCACATTCCACGTGCGTACGTCTCGTCGAGTAGGCCCGCACAAACGTAACGGGGTGCAAAGGAAGATCAAGGTCGTTCCTGTAAGTGTAGGCGTTAAAACGATGATGGCCAGCCTCCGAGGAAGCTGGTCCGTTCTGTGTTACTGGGTGTGGAAGGCGTATGCCTTCAACGTGGTGTAATGTTCTGTTCTGGATACTGTTGGTGTACTGTACGTGACTTTATAAAAGCCTTCAGGATTTTAGCACTGGCATAAGAACTAACACCACCTTGGACAGTAAGCCCGCACAAACGTAACGGGGTGCAAGAGAGCAGCGAGAGCCGTCTCTGTAAGTGTGAGCGCAACAGCGATGTGGCAGGGCAAATCACCCTCCGTGCAGTGTTTCTGGATGTCAGGCCGAGGCCTCTGGTGTGGTGTGATGTGGTGGTTATGAATACTGGATGTGTACTGTTGGCAAATATGTCCAGGTCGGTCAGCAGGAGTTTGTCAGCAGGCCCGCCGCGCCACCCGAAGGACACGGTGGGGGTATGCTAGGGGTAGTTAGGATAGCAGGCCCGCCGCGCCACCCGAAGGACACGGTGGGGGTATGCCGGGAAGGGTAGACAGGATAGCAGGCCCGCCGCGCCACCCGAAGGACACGGTGGGGGTATGCTAGGGGTTGTCAGGGTAGCAGGCCCGCCGCGCCACCCGAAGGACACGGTGGGGGTATGCTAGGGGTAGTCGGGATAGCAGGCCCGCCGCGCCACCCGAAGGACACGGTGGGGGTATGCCGGGAGGGGTAGTCAGGATAGCAGGCCCGCCGCGCCACCCGAAGGACACGGTGGGGGTATGCTAGGGGTTGTCAGGATAGCAGGCCCGCCGCACCACCCGAAGGACACGCTGGGGGTATGCTAGGGGTAGTCGGGATAGCAGGAGGGGTAGTCAGGTCTAGTGTTCCGTCAAAGTCAAGGTATGAAGTCGATCGGTCTAAGGCGGTGATAGGACTACCAGTAGAATGCTAAAATAAATACCTGAACTTTAGGAATTGAACGCGTGGGCGGCAGGTTAAACTGATTGTAACGTTTGCTATTCACACTAAACCATTCGATTTGTAAAACCAAGTTGTCTTACGTACGGTTGTAACACAAACGCGAGCAAGTTTTCTAGACTTAGACTAATTTCGACTCGGGATTTTAAACGACGGGACCGCGGGGAAAGCTATACGTCCGGAGAGGTCAGTCACGGTGCTCGGAATCTTCGAGGGGTGGGGAAACATGGGCTTATATACTAGCTGGCGCGCGGGGCAGGGTGTCGCGCGATGCAGTGGCTGGTTTTGGCGGCGCACGCGGCGACTGTCTCGCTCGGTTCGTCCGGTACAGGCGTCGCCAGCCTCGTATCGCACCGCGCGCCCGCGACGCTGCATAGGAATGTGGTGTGCTCACGGCAGGCATTGCTAGCTATGTGCCCCTTCAAGGGGCCGGTCGATATAACTTCGTTACAGGCACATTAGATTTTGTCAAACCATGCTTTTAATCACAGCGAAAGTGAGTCAGGAGTTTTTAAACAATACGCATTCTCTGAACGGTCACTTCACTATTTCCACCTCCCCTCCATGTGATCAGAAGCGTGGCTCAAACAACACTTAATACTAAGACTTAATACTTAATTAATTATGACATTAATATTATAAGAACTAACCTTGTTCCCAGAATATTTTTCAATTATTTTCTCCATAATGTACAACGTGTTGGAGAAATAACACAAAACCTCTCAGATGCTAACCCAGCCTATGAAACTGAACAAATTTTGTTCTGGAACTTTTCCGAGATAGCAAAAATATAATTTTTACTTTTCATACAATCTCATCAGCTAGCCGAGTCAATTTGTATGAAAAGTAAAAAAAAAATGCTATATCGGAAAAGTTCCAGATCAGAAGTTTTTCAGTTTCATGGGCCGAGTTACCACCCGAGAGGTTTTGCGCATTTTCACTAATACCGCATTTACACATTCGAGCTCGCGACTCGCCTCGCCACTCGTCGAAACATTCGACGAAACATTCGTGTGCTGACGCGAATGTCCGTTCACACATTCGTGGAGTATTCAGTTTGATACTTGCACGCCAACATGGAGGACTTACAAGTAATTGCAGCATGCGCTCTACACTTGATGTGTATACATAATTATTTAGATGTTCTACGTAAAAAAATCAAACGGAAACGTCGCCGCAGACGATGGTGGATGATAACGTACCATCGCAACAGAACCATGTAAGTACCTATTTACCATTGGTTGTTTCTTTTACCAAAAAAAAAATACTTTTAGGGTTTTCTATTTTATTTTTCTCAATTAGTAGTGTTTTCTGTAATTAGTGTGTTTAAAACATAGTGAAAGACAATACACGCTGGGAATCGAATTCATACTTGGTTTAATTTTGGTACTAATTAAATACCCAGAGGACCCTAATAACATTATTTATTACAACCTTTTTTTACCCGACTGCCCAAAAGGAAGGTTATGTTTTTCGAGTGTACATTCCTATTTCTACATACCTACCGTGAAACCGACCAACTTTGCCCATGGCGTAAAACTTTGCCGAAAACCCAAAAATAACTTCAACTGTCGATTGCTTGAATTTTTATGAAGGTTAAAATAAATAAGTATGTAATCAATTTTGTTACAGCCAAAGTATGGAGAATGCCATTCAAGAAATGCTCTGTGAAGAATCTGAAGAATTTTCTAATTTCTGTCGAATGTCTCCCATTGATTTTAATTATTTACTCGATAAAATTGAACCATTAATTACCAAGAATACAACTAAGTGGAGAAAACCTATACCAGCCAAAGTACGTCTAGCTATAACTTTAAGATTTTTGGCAACTGGAGATAGCTACAGAAGTCTTCACTTTTCTCGGTTCAAGATTTCAAGTCCACTTATATCAAATATAATTTTGGAATTATGTCTAGCAATAAACATAGTTCTGAAGGATGAAATAAAGATACGTAATTAGTGCTTAAAATCAGACTTTTATTCCGAGATCTTTCAAATTAAACAGCTTAACAAATTAATAGTAGTTTAGATAGAACTTATGCTTTAATAAAAATCATCAATGTCTGCATTTGTTATGGCGTTTTGAAGGATGTCAGAAGATGGTAACACAACTTCTTGAGACAGTATATGAATGTTGTTGGATCGTTCTGTTATGTCATTATTGGGAGTTGGTTGATTCAGAATAGTTGGATTGATTGATTGACTGGGAATGCGAGGGAGAATTGGCGATTCTGGGATGCTAATTTGAACTGGTGAATTAGACTGTATAGGATCATAGGAAGCTACAGCAGAAAATGGTCTGGGAATTGGTGACTGTGAAGTCAAAGGAGTGTACGAAGCGGTGGCTGATGATGGTCTGTGAACTGGTGATTGTGACGGCAAAAAAGCGTAGGAAGTGGAGGTTGAAGTTTTTTTGTATGATGACTGTGACGGCAAGAAAGCATAAGAAGTGGAGGCTGAAGATGGTCTGGGGACTGGTGACTGTGACGACAAGGGAGCGTAGACAGTGGTGACCGACGATGGTCTATTAGGAAGAGACGGTGACGGTTGATTTGTTACATTTATAGGGATAAAAACAGGTGACTGTTGTGGTAGGGAATCCATAGAGTCCTGTCCTGGGGAAGACATGGAATAGGAGTTATTAGAAATATTTGAATTTCTACGTGGTGGTTTTCTTAAAAGAATCCCATCGATTTCGTGCATTAGAAGATGTCTTTCGTAATTTGAATAGTTTCTTAACTTTTTTGCCAAGAGCTTCCCGTAGAGATCACATTCGTCTTCTTCATTTTGTTTCTTTTCTATCACATTAGTAAGTGTTTCGAATGTTTTTCTAATATTCTTTTGCGCATCATTAATTTCTGATGCTAGCTGACGTCGCCTTTGTCGCTGGCTTACAGGCGCAGTAGAATCATTAGATCTCGGAGCTGTATCGTGGAGTATTTCTACAGCATGCGGTGTGTCTTCGATGCTTCGATTCTCATTGAACTCAGGTGGAACTGATTCGTTTCGTGGCTCGTCGACGTGCTGCTCCTCGTTTTGTTGTGATGATGCCTGTTAATAAATATATTTATTAGATTCAGATACCTATATAAATAAAGCATTAGTTGAACAAGTATTTATTTTTGCAGTTGCCGCAGACACCAGAGGAATGGATTTCAATAGAAGAAGGATTCAGAGTAAAGTTCCCGCATTTGCGTTGGAGCAATCGACGGCAAGCACATTGTACTAGAAAATCCAATAGGAAGTGGCTCTCAATATTACAATTATAAAAGAACATTTAGCATTGTACTATTAGCGTTAGTAGATAGCGATTATAATTTTACGTTTGCGGATATCGGTGCTCCAGGTAGAATTAGTGATGGAGGAGTATTCCAAAATAGTTTGCTTTGGAAAAGAATTGTCCAAAATGATCTTAATTTGCCACCTGCATGTCCATTACCTGGGAGGCAAAAACCTGACCCATATGTTTTCATAGGCGATGAAGCATTTGCCTTAAGTACACATTTAATGAAGCCTTATCCAGGTAATTACGACCGTGGTACATTACAACGAACCTTTAACTATCGTTTGTCTAGTGCACGCGTCATCGTTGAAAATGTTTTTGGTGTTTTAACCTCTGTATTCAGGGTTTTAAAAAAACCCATGGAAGTTCAACCGAAAAAAGCTAAAGCAATCACTATGTCGTGTATACTTTTACATAACTTTTTAAGAAGAAGAGAGACTTCTAGGAATATATATACCCCTCCAGGAATCTTCGATGTAATAGTTAATGGCGAAGTAGTTCAAGAAGGTAACTGGAGAAGGCAGAGCCAACCCACTTCTTCATCTGCTCTGAGACCCTTGATAAATAGAGCTAGACGTGCCACATTCAATGCTTTAGAGATAAGGGACGAATTTTCTAACTACTTTAGCAACTTACCTATTGATCTTTAATTCCTATGTATGCACCAATTGGTAAATAATAATAACTAATAATTATTATTACCTATTTGTACTTACTAAGTATGTTGTTATTAATAATTATCTATTACAAAATGAAAAGAACAATGATATTGTTTTATTGAAAACTACTTAGCAGCGGCGAAAAATTGGAAAAATGGTGGCTTTTCAGAATGACGTTTAGGTTCAATACCTTTTTCTCTCACTAGATGGCAATTTTTTATAACGTTGCTTATCTGTGTGCTTATCACGTTTTTTTTATATTTTTTTGATAAATATCGTACTTAGTCATACAATTTTTGGGTTTCATAAATTATTAGTATTAAGTAGGTATGTGTGTAATATTGTAATATCATTCTTAATTAAATTAATTTTATTAAAGTGTTTTATTTTTATGTATTTCTACATTATATTCGTGAAATTATAAGTAATAACGGGAAAAATATAAAAAAGTCAAAATTATGGAGGTATTACAAATATCAATATATCTTTTTAACCGGTTTTGTTTTTCTGTATTAAGAAATGTCCAGCAGGTAAGGACACGCTGTATACTCCAATTTATTCCAAACTTTTACCTAAATATGATGATTATGTCACCATAATAACCTAAATATTATTCTCATAAAAAGTGAATGTTGTCTATATTTGGAATAGCATCAAAAGAATCTAAGTTGAAGTAAGTACCTAAAAAATACAAAAAATATTTACTAACGTTATCTTCAGTGTCCATAGTAACTTCGCAGCTATAAACTGGAGCTAAGAAACTCTCCATGATTTCATATGCGAACCATATCGGTATATAAGCTTCATCTGCTCCCATCCCTGATCTAATAGAAGATTTATTTTTCTTAAAATGTGTTCGGAAAGTGGCCATCAGAGAGTTCTTTTTTGCTTTTAAATCATTTATTGATATTCTCATCGTATTGGAAATACGATTCCACGCATCGTTAACTTTCATCTTGTTCTTATGGGCTCGGTGTTTTGGGTTCCATATAACTTCTTCTGTCCGATAGATTTCCAAAAACTGTAAAACACGTTCGTTGCTCCACTCCATCTTTATGTGCCGCAATACGTGCTGCCGCTACAGAAGCTAAACGTCAACTGAAAGCACGCGAATGTGTGAACACTACGTTCGCGCTCGCTACTCGCGGTCTTTGACTCGTGCTCGAAAAACCGCTCCCGACGCGAACGCGCGAGTCGCGCGGCGAGTGACGAGCCGAATAGCGAGTGCGCTGTTTACACATGCGTGCTCGCGATTCGCCGCGTGATTCGCCTCGCCACTCGTGCGAATGTGTAAATGCGGCATAACACGTTGTAGTTTTTAGTGGGCTAGTTGTCACTAACATTTTCAGCAGCATTAATATTATTAAATACGGCAATACTTAAACAAATTCGTAACAAAATCACAATTTTTAATAATAAAAAATATAGAACAATTCTTAATAGAAAATGTTCATGAAAGGTAATATTGAATGTTATGATAAAAGCCTTTTATTTGGCTTATTCATTAAAGTAGAATGCGACACAAAAGATTTTTTTTTAATAAATTACAGCAACAATTAACATAAACAAATATACTTATTTTCTAAATGAAATAAAAATACGAAAATGGCACATTAGATTTTGTTGGGCCATGCTTTTTATGACAGCGAAAGTGAGTCGGGAGTTTTTTGAAATACGCATTTTCCGAATGGTCATTCCACTCCACCCGCATCACCTCGATGTGATAAGAAGCGTGGCCTAAATATAACAATTAATACTTTAATCATTTAGGATTTTAATATTATTAGGAACTACAATGTGTTCAGAATAATTTTTAGGTGATTATTTCTCCATAGGCTGAATGTCGATTATTGGGCTGACTAATGGGCTGATTGTCACTTATATTTTTAGCAGATTCGTTATTAGTATCATTTATAATAAGACTGTTACTAGTTGAATTATTAGTGACTGCTACAATTTTTTGGCCTCTACGTTTACTTGATGCAGCTCGCTTGATTTCTGGTTTATTACGTGCTGCAGCGTGGCGCATTATATTTTTAAAAAACGTTTCGCATTCCATCTTAGTAAATTCTTTGTCAGATGCTTGAACTATTTCAAAAAACAAATCAATAGTTTTAGTATAGAATTTGAAACAAATCTTGTCGATTTTGTTTTTGGAACCCCCAGTTCATGAACATTCTGTCAAAAATTTTCTTGTAAACATAATATCAGATAGTGTGTACGCATTATTGAGTCCGCGGCCCTTTCCTTTTCCACACACAGAAAGTAGAAGCTCCTTAGTTTCTGCTTGAAAATCCTTATTTTCTAAGCTTTTTTCAAAAATCTGTAATTCTTCTTTATTTGATAAAGGCTTGAAAGTTACGTTATCTGCCTTTCCATCACTTTTTGATTTATAAGTAACCAATTTCTCTACTTCGGCACTTACATTTGACAGTTTTTTTAGTATTTTGTCTTCCATACGTTTCATGAAATCAAGTATGACAGCTTGGTTCTGGGATAGTGTGACAAACGAAGAAGGGGTAGTTTTACAAGATTGTTCAATATCCGATGTGGTTTCACTTACTGTATCCGCTACTTGTGCCTGTACAAAGATCACAGGAGTACTATTCAAGATTTCGGAACACGAAGGCTGAGGATGTTCGACGGGAAACAAATTATCATTTGTGTTCTTTTCTAAATAAACACACATGGCTTTTGTTTGTGATGGGCCTGGTTCCTCGAGGGTCTTGTCACACTCCTAAAATAAAAGAAACATTTTACAAATCACTGAATCTCTCGAAATACAATATAGGTAATATGGAAATTTTTGGTAATTTTTTCAGTTCCATATCTTTACATAAGTTCCATATCTTATTGCAAGACCGTTCACGGTGGAAACCTATGATCAGCAGTGGACGTCTTCCGGTTGAGATGATGATGATGATGATATTTTAAAATGACAACTAAAATCTTTACAATATCACTCTTGTTTCAGTCTTTCAAAGAAATATTAATTTGTTTATCTTAAACTATGAAAGAACATACAGTCATACATATTTTTTATTTTATTTTTATAGTGTTTTTGCTTAGTAAATTATTTTTTTTACTATAGTTGAAAAAACAATTTTAAACAAAAAATTTTAAAGAAAGAAAGAAAAACCATTTATTTCAATTTTACCACACTACACAATAAAGTACATCGAGAGATAAAGAGTACAATTGTAATGACAGTATTTAAAATAGTACTTCCATGTGCAATGTGACGCAATATTAAAAAAAGCTAGCGACTCAGCAAAATGTCTATCTCCAGAGAGATAAACGCTGGTTTTCTGTCGCCCCTAATATTTTTCCGTCGACCGGATCCCCAAGAGGAGCAGGTGCGCAATGCTACTGATCTAGACAAGAAAATAAATACATAATAATATATACTTAATATATATTAATTGTATACCAGATTATAATAATAAAGATAATTATAATGAAATTATAATAAAAGACGGAACATAACTTAACAATAGGATATGTATGCCAGAGATATAAGATGAATGATAAAAAATAATAATAAAAAATAATAGAAAATAAAATACCAGTATCAGGACATCTGCTGCTTTTCCAAAAGTAAATTTTTAAGATGTCTTTTAAAAATGGGCTTTGATACTGACCTTCTAAGAGGTGGCGGAAGATTATTCCAGCACTTAGAAGCCTGATACCGGAAACTTCCCTCAAATGATCTTGTTTTGTGAAATGGTGTAACAAGTAGATAACCATCTTTATTACGAGAATTAAAACTATACGTTGCCCAATTTAACTTAGCATGTAAATAGGGTGGACTTTTAAATTTGGTAATGGTATGAATTAGATTACAGAAATGTAAATGCTTCCTAGATTCCATGTTTAAAAGTTTATGTTGATTTAGCACTGGTGTAATGTGACTCCTATAAGGAACTTTGTAGCAAAACCTCATACATGCATTCTGGACACGTTGGATGAGCTTTTTCGAAGAGGACAGCAAACAAGGTCCAATAACCACGTCGCCATAATTGAGTCTGGATAGAATAAGTGACTCACAGATCTTTAGTCTCACCTCAGCACTAAGTAGGTCTCTGATCTTATACAATATTTTTAAACGATAAAGACATCCCCGAGCAAGATCCTCAACATGGCTCTCGAACCTTAATCTACTGTCCATTACGATACCTAAGTTTCTTGCCTTTGATACTAGTTCTACTGCTATTCCGTGTATGTTAACATTTGGAGATTGAATAAGGCAATTGGAAACTTGTTTTTTAGAGCCCAGAACCATGAATTTTGATTTGGTGGGGTTTAACATTAACGCGTTTCGGCTGGACCAGTGAGCAATGGATTCCAAATCTGAATTTAGTTTTTGAATGGCAATAGAAAGATTTTGAGGCTTGGTGTGTATATATATTTGGACATCATCCGCGTAAAGGTGGTAGTGGCAGTGTGTTATTTGTTTAGTAATATCAGCGCTATATAGAATAAATAAGATAGGCCCTAAGATTGATCCCTGCGGAACCCCCCTGGCCACTTCACTTACTGAAGACATATCTACGCTCCCATCCGCTTTTTGTACTCTAACGATTTGCTTTCGACCAGTAAGATAGCTATGGAACCAGGATACAGATTTTGAATCAAAGCTATAGTACGTAAGCTTGGCAAGCAAAAGAGAAATATTGAGCGAATCAAATGCACGAGAGAAGTCTAATAGGGCTAGGATAGTAGCCATGCCATCGTCCTGTGCAGCCAGTATATTGTCTACGACTTCTGAGAGGGCTGTTGCAGTACTAACGCCTTTTCTGAAACCAGATTGAACATTAGGAAGGATTCCATTTGATTCTAAATACTCAGAAAGCTGCCAGAAGACTACCCTCTCCAAAATTTCGATAAGTATGGTAATAGACTTATCGGTCTTAAATCCTTATAATGCATAGGGGAGGAAACTTTGGGAATAGGCGTGATGAGGGCAGTCTTCCAAGACATTGGAAAGATAGAAGATGTTATTGATTTATTAATGAGTGCCGTTATGTATGGCAGAGTATGAGGAAGCGTTAGTAAAATCATGTCTGAATTAATGCCATCCACACCCTGTGCATTAGAAGTAATTGATAGTATCGCTTTACCTACTGTCGCTTCATCAACTGTCTGCAGACGAAACACACTACTACAATACCTGTTTTGCTCAAAGAAATGTTTTTCGTTAGGTGGAACTACATCATCAGAAGGCAGAGTCAAAAAATTTTTATTTATTTCATTTGGGTCACTAATATGTTAAGGTAATGAATCATAAGACTTTTTGTCACCGATTACATCCTTTTTAAGATTTTTCCAAAGTTTTTTAGGATTACTGGAGTTCTGATTTATATTTTGGTTGAAATAAGCATGTTTTTCTGTAGCCATAGTGAAACCCGTCCAGTTTTACCCGTCTTCAAGTAAAATGCTGTTTACATTAAAATAAATTATGTTTCAATAAATTATGTACCATGCCATGCACATGGTGGCAAAGTGAAGAATAAAAAGGGGACTGTAAAGACGCCATTTTCAAAAAAAAAATCTAGTTCATTACTCTTGTTATTACGTTACGACTGTGGTAAACAACAAATTAGCCCGTGTTGCGTTATTACCACTTTGGTAAACATAGCAACGATACATAGTTTTATAGTTACGCTAATGGTAAAAGTAACATTTTGTCAGTAAAAACTAAGCAGTTAATACTAATAATTATGTAAGTTGTAAGAGGGCCAAAAATTACAAAGAATGTAGCAAAAGCAAAGAGCTGGCCACATTGATGTTAAAATGGCGACTGACAGTCCCATTATTACATACTTGCACGTATTGTATGCCACCATTGCCACCCCACCTACATAATCATACCAACAAAATTATTGTTTATAAAAGTGAAAGTTATAACATCTGTCGGTCTGTCTTCTTCTCACATCTATAAACAAACTTCACAATACTTAATTAATTTTAAGAGCGAGAGTAAAAAGATTTCAAGTATTCGTTAAAAAATAATAATATACTTACTTACATTATTGGCACAAGATTTTGAAATGTCGTTAAAATATTCTTGAATTCCATTATTAGCATTGCTGTTATTTACTGACTGTTGTATTTTTAAATTTTCGTTTACGGATTCTTCAGCCTCTGTGTCACTTTTTGCACACATAACGGCCAATTCTTCTTCCGCACTCTCCTTTGATACTAATCCAGTCCTTTTGACTCGGCATTTCATAGTAATCCACGAAGCGTCTGGGTATGAATCTTCTGCAGCCATGAATGTCTCCACTTTCCACTTTAGCCAGTACAAAACATTGTTTTGTTCCCAATTACTTGGTATGACAACCAACGTACTTTTGCCATTTTCAAATGTTTCCACTACTTTATACGGCATCTTGTACCTGTGTTAAAAAAGCAAATTAAAAAATAGGTACGAGTTTTAAATTTCTGGAATACCGCTATCATCGTCATTATGATTTTAGTCTATTGCTAGACAAAACCTCTCAACAATCTCCACAACGACTGGGTCTGTCCAGCTTATAATGTAAAAGTAGACAGTTGTCAAGGTGTCAAAAATCTAAATGAATACTAAACGCGTCGTTCGCTGACTTTGCGACCCGAAGTGAACCTTAATTTCGGATTCGTGTTATTCTGTATGCAGAATAAGTAACAATAGAAATACCTATAAGTACCTAGAGATGCAAAAAAAAGGATAACTCCGTAAAGAGTACTTGTAGTTTCTTACCTACAATGCAGAGTTCGTCAGCCAAACCCACTTATGCGTGCACACTCTCAAAATATATTTAACTGTGTAAACAAATGAGTGCGGAGACGAGAGGGCGTGAACGGCACAGTAAGAAAAGGATAGCAAGATAGACATCTGAGTCGCATAGGTAGATATAGGATTAGCTATTATTTATGAGCCTGCGCCGCTCGGCCTAGGCCACTGTTATTGCGGTGATTACTTTTAAATACTATTGTAAAGAATGCGTAAATTTAGTAGTAGTTAGTAATAACAATAATCACACTCGTCCTCGGGAAAGTGATCATAAACACTAGAAACTGAACAAGTTTGACACCAGAAAAAATTATGATTCAATAGGTACGTTATTATGTTGCTAATAAATATGATAAAATGAGCTGGGGCTTATGGGTATTTATAGCAGTAGTAGCATGGCAGTTATGACACATGCTTGACAATATAAAATGTGTTCCGCTCCATGGCCACTTTTGCCTTTTAAGACGTTTCGTCTCAATTTTGTGTTTGTTTACGTTTGTATCGAAGACTTTTGACGTTTGATATGACGTTTCTTCGCCATCTTGCGAGTCATCGCCGTCTGGCATCTCCTCGCTCTGTGATTGGTCGTCGCCATCTTGATTTGGCAGTGGTACCAACTTGACACACATCGAACGCCGTGAAGTGCGAGCGTGTGACGTGGCTCTCGCGGGGCGGCCATTATTGTTTTGGTTTTGACTTGCCTACTTGTAATTCCTTGAAGTCGTCGCGACGCTATTTGCAGTACAATGAGCTCCAATATGACCAAATTGGTTGCACCGAAAGCACTTTAGTCCTTTCTCGCGATGCGGACAATCGTTGGATGTATGGTCGGTGTCGCCGCAGTTGTAGCGACGAACACTTTTCATCACAAACATCTTATCAGCTGTTATCTTATCAGTAGTGTCACTTTTCGGTTTTTCAACTTTTCTTTTGATTTTCTCGTAGATCTTCAACTTCTCTTTTAATTCAGGATAAGTCGTAGCGCCGTACAATATCACCTTGTTAGATTCGTAGTCAGAAATTCCGTCTATTATGTACTGGATTGATACATAGTCTGGTAGTTTGCCGCGTTTGCCCAATTCTTTCATGTGTAGCATGTATTCGTAACACGTTTCGTTCTTTTGTAGTCTCCGTTTCGCCATAAGCTCATGGATTTCTTTCACGTTGACCATGTCTGGGAATTCTTTGGTTAGTGCAGCTTTCAAGTTTTCGTAGGTAGCAAATGGTTTTTCTGTTCGTAACCATAAAGCAGCGGCTCCTGTCAGTGATCTTCGCGCCACAAGCAGGGTTTGCGTGGGTGTCAAGCCGAAGACCTCTGCATTATCTTCAACGTCCTGGGACCACTTCGTAATACTGTAGGTTTTTTCAGTTCCGGTGAATTTCGGGATGGATTCTTCAAGTAGAATGAGGATGCTCTGTACGGGCGGGTGCTTGTCGTTCTTTTCGTCGTCGTCATCGTGTCTTCGGCCTCTAGGCATTTTGTCATTATCGGTGTTTATCGTCGTAATCCGTGGGTTTTTGTCGTCGTATCCTTGTTTATTCGTCTTAATCCTTGTTTTTCAGCTTGAATACTAAAGTATTTCGTCTTTCTTGCAGGTTTTCGCCGGTTTTTCGTCGGCGCAACCTGCAAAGTGTGGCGTCGTCCGTCTTCAAACTTGAAAAATCGTCGTAGTCGTCGTGAATTCGTCTTCTGAACCTCTGATCCCGGACGAGCCCCCAAATGTGGGATGCTGAGGTTAAAAATAAACAGCTTGATAACGAAAAACCTTGTTTTATTTATTTTTTACAACTTTTAGCACTGTCCGCCATTCAAATCTCTTTTCATACTACTATCTCTCTCACACACATACTTTCTCTTTCACTCACAATAACGTTTCATTACACTCATACTTCTTACGTTCCGTTCCCATTTATTCCTACATATATATGTTTTTTTTAAATAAGTAATGTTCAGTGACAATGATAGCAAAAATAAAGTTTAAGACATTGGCTTAATCTAACATAGCATGAAAAAAAATAGGTTATTTACTACTGAGATACCAAAGTCTTATAATAAAATCAGTCGTAAGTAATTGCTAAATCACCAAAATGGTTACATCAACATTGTTTTTATCTAAGACAGAAAAAAACTGCATATTATCAACTAAAAATAACCTCCACCGTATAAAAAATCAGCTGAGGCTAAGGCACGTTTGTCCAAAGTAAATAAGCAATAAAAACACACACACACACATATAAAAAAAACTTTGGAATTGTTTGGATTTTGACACAATCTAAAATGCTTTTTTTACTGTTTTATATAACAAATAGCAACAATTAACTTTAGGACGTCAGCTTAATTAATCTAATGTTATAATCATTTATACTTATGTATTTTTATAAATAAGAAGTATTCTATAACAAATAGCAACAATGAACTTAGGACATTGGCTTAATCTAACATCGTATGAAATAAATTGCTTAATCACTACTGAGATCTGTTTCTACCCGTACGTCATAAGTCTCCTCAGTCTTATAATAACATCAGTCGTAAGTACTTGCTAAAACCACACAATTATAAGAAATAAACAGTGTCATCTTCGTCAGACAATAAAAATTCCTTGGGATTGTCTGGATTTTAACACAAACTAATTTTTTTTACAATAGATAGGCTCGGTACATCGTCTTGGTCTTTTTTGTTAATATAAACTTTAATGGTTTTTTTACAGTCTTATAAAATGTTATCGAGTAATATATTTCGTCGTCACTAGGTTTTAGTGCTTCTACATAGCCTGCGTAATATGTCCATTTTTTCCGAATTAAGTATCGTGCGAGTACATTGTCATTAACGCCATATTCTTTTATTAGTTTATCTTTTTCTGAAATAACGTTATTTGAATCACCACAATTCTCAGAGTTTTCTGTTTCGAACTTACTATTTTCTTCAACTTCTTTACTTTCTTCAACTTGTTTTCTGCAGGCTTTCTCAGGTATATCTTTTACAGTATGTGAGTTACTTTTGTCATTTTGCAATATTATCACATCTTCTATTGTTGACGCATCTTCTTCAAAACTATGTTCACTGTCGCAAATGTCGGAATCACCGTATTCACTTATGCAATCTGAAACACTTGTAGAGTCGTCTGAAGCTACTTGAGGTCGCTTCTTCGTTTTAGATTTTATAGCTTTTTTCTGATAATTTTCATCGACAAAACTCTTTTTACCTACCCCTTTCCCTTTTTTCGATTTAATTATTTGTTGTTCTTGTTCTTTACTAGCAGCCCTCTTTACCGAACTTTTCTGATCTATTTCATCGACAAAACTCTTTTTGGCATCGCCTTTCCCTTTCTTCGATTTAATTGTTTGTTGTTTTTGTTCTTTACTAGCAGGCTTCTTTATCAAACCTGACGGACCGGCTTCCATTTTTTTTTACTTTTTTATGTTTCTGTCTCAACTCCCTTTGGTTCTTTCTTAATATTTTTTATTTTCTCTTCCATTTTACGCCTTAAAACATCGTCATGAGTTATGACTTCTGCTCCTGGTCCCATTCTTTGTCGTTTAAGTTTTGTGTTGTTTCCAATTTTAACTTTCATCAAGAGGAGTTCTTCAAAAGTAACAATTTTGTCCTCTAATACTTGGATCTGCTTATTACCACGTTTTTCTTTTTCCAGTTCTTTTTCATCCTGTTTGTTTGGGTCATGAGCATTAATCATACAAGAACTGTTTGAATCTGAATGCTGTTGGGAGTCAAGCTCTTCACAAGTTGCTGTGTACGCTACTTTTGAAATACAATTAAATGCTAATGAAAAAAGTGTTTTTGGGGTGCTTTTGGTAGAAGAGTTCTCAACTTTTTCATTAAAATTAGGACATTCTTTTTGAGAACTGTCCGAAATCTGTTCAAGCTTATTTTGTGACTCAAGTTTTTGGTGATTTTTCCATTGTTCTAACTTCAACGAGTCGAACTGTTTCTCTTCAACCGCTTTAGGATTAAAAGGGTAAATTCCTGTCTTACGAAAACCATTCTTTAAAACTTTACTGTTGATCTGTGTCCAAACTTCTCCAATTAGCCTCGAAAACTCTTTTTTCGAGAGTGTGACTCCAACATTCAAATGCTGCCATTTCACAAGAAGTTGATCCCAACGGTCTTTGAATGATTTCATAACTGCCACGTCAAGCGGTTGCAAAACGTGACTGGTGTGCGCTGGTAATTTCAATATTGTTATATTGGCTTTACGAGCTTCTTCGATTATATTTAACCCCACATGGGTCGCGTGGCCATCATACGTGAGCAGGACTGGACGTTCATCCCCAATATTTGGGATAAAAACTTTTTTGAAGTACGTCTCGAATACTTCGCTTTCCATCCACCCATTCTTAGTCGCGGCGTAAGTTGTGGCTGGGTAAGCTTCTGGAGATGTCCATTCGTCCCACATATGCTTGCCTTTAAAAATTATCAGTGGCGGCATTTTTTCTCCAAGCGCGTTGATTCCAAGCAAAACAGTTGTGTTATCCTTTCCAGGTGATGAAATGACTCTAGTAGCTGTCCTTTAAGTCCAACGATTTTGGTTTTTTCTGGGTCTTTGGAGAAACTTGTCTCGTCTTAATTCCAAATTGCGGACGGTTTTTCTAAAAGATTCAAGTCATGTAATGTTTTGTCAAGTAAATCGAAATAGGGATATACAATAAATGGCTTTATGGCTTTCTTTCTCGCGTACTTCACCGCTTGAGGTTTTTTAACAGATAAATGATGTCGCTTTTTAAATGCAGTGAACCACGAATTACCAGGTGCTCCGTTTTTAAACGGTGTATATCTTTACAAATTCGGCCACTATTTCCAGCATTTCTGATTTAGTTAATCCAAAGCCATGCTTTTCCATAAGATGAAGACCGGAAGCTAACCTTTTTTCCACAGGCGACGATAATGCGTGTTTCTTCCTAAAGAATTTGATTTTGTTCTCCTATTGTTTACATGATCCATTATGGTCATTCTAGGAATATTATATTCTTTTGAAGCCTTGTAGCCACTTAGCTCCCCATTTTTTACCGCTCTTACAGCTGCTTGTAGCTTCTCTTTGGAATAAGAGGCTTTATCTGTTTTTCTTTTATAGTTGCTAACCATTATTGCAAAATTGGCATTCGTCGCCGGAATAATAAATTGTCGTAAATAGCAAATTTAAAACAGCCTTGCTGCAATTAAAACAACTTTTTGCGAGTAGTGGGTTATTAACCAAGGCCACTTTTGTTGATATAAACTTTCAAAATTGTTTCTTTGCAGAAAACGAGCGATATCTAGAAAATCTGGCATCTTTCTTCATGACGTGTTTGTGATAATATAAATCTGAAACAAAAAAGTTACGGGTTCGATGGTTTTGTGCTTTTTCCAAATGGAGTATTTTTTTGAAATATGCGTGGCTGACTTAGAAAGGGAAAAGATTTCAAAGTGCTAAGTAAATAAAACCAAAAACCAAAATTCAGCGATATGCGAATCCCGGGAAAAACTTTCTTAGCAATTAGCAAATCGATTCAAAATTTGTATGACAATCAAAGTTATGAATTTCTATCTATGCAAAGTTACATTTTTATCACCTCTGATAACTTAAGGGGTGTATCCATCAAACTAAACAACGTTTCCCAAGAAACAGGTCATAATAAAAAAAAATACTCCCCATACAAAACTACTGATTACGTGATACACTTTACTATGGGAAGTCCAAATTTTTTTATATTTATATTGAACAGCTTCAATATAAATAGGTACCTAATGATAGTTTTCAATGGACGACTACTTTTAAGTAGTAGCTAGCAAATACAAATAATCGTGTAGTAATAATAATACAACACCTACATAAAATACGTGCAGCTGAAAAGGTTGACAATCACTGCAATCAAGGCAAGACCGGCATATGACGGACTTTCCTTAAGCACGCTAGACGGACTTCCCAACTATTAAATTTTGAGGTTAGAAACTCGTTGAAAGTAATAATTACGAAATTCAAGCGATATTAATGAATTCATTACCAGAAGTATGTATATTGGATCACTGAATGACTTCCTAATCACAGAAACTCCAAAAACTCCTCGTTTATCCACTTAATTTTTATTTTTTTTAACAGACGTTACACCGCAGCTTCAAGTACAAAACGCGAAAAAAATGGCCGACCGATTTCTTTCAACATAATGATGTTAGCGACATCTATGAATCTCAGTTCGAACTAGCGTCATAGCACTGTTTTACCGACCAGGTCATAAGAAACTAGTCGTTCAAAAATGGAAGTTATTGCCGCTAGATGGACTTACCTCCCAGACGGACTTCCCTTTATTGATTTTATAGATTTAGATTAAGATAAAAAATATGTAGGTTAGTTGTTGCTATTAAATTAAGTTTTTTTAAATATGTTTTGCATTGAAATCATAATTTTGTAAGTTTTTTTCCTTTACTTCACTATTTTATTGCTCAAATACTTGTTCTCAGGCTCAAATTTATAATAAAATTACTACAGATAAATCTTAAAGTTTTCTTTCCTTATACGATCTCATTTTTCATTCATAAATAAGGTCCCACATTCACAGTTTACGCGTCTGTCACTATTATTATTTTTTACTGTATTTATTATTTTTTTAGTAAGATTGGTTTGAGAATAATAAAAAAGACATTCAAAATCAATAATATACTATAATAAAAAACAACTACACTAAAAAAACTTACTTAAATTATTCGTAATAAAAACTGTTAAAAAATTTAAAACCCCCTGAAGCAAAATAGCGACCATTTAAAAAGTCAAAATTATTACCTTTCGTTGACCCATGAAATCGATTTATTTTAATTTTATTACAAAAATTTATGGATGGCACGACCAACTAGCTTTGATACCAATGTTATAGGGCCATTTCAGCGATCAAACAATATCATATCAATCCATCAACTTCTATAATTAAATTAAAATATATCGATGTTACTCAGTCGATTTTGTGGCTCAACGATAAGTATTATCTTTGACTTTTTAAATGGTCGCTTTATTTGCTAAACAATTGCAAAATATTTTTTTGTTTATATCTAAACGAAAATTTCAATCTTTTGGGAGCGCTACGTTACCACAAACAAATACACAGACTCGTTAAACTTATAACACCCCTCTTTGCGACGGGGGTTAAAAATAAAAAAAACATTAGATGTAGAAAGTATTATCATAAACTATACAGTTTGAAGTAAAACAAATTACCACTAAACTCTTTGCCACTAAACAATAGGCAACGAAAGTGTTTCTTTAGCACGTGTAGGGAGAATGAGGAATTATTTTCGACCTAAAACTATTACAGCAAACAGATATCAGACAAGACAATAAAGGATAAAAGGGCGAAACTGTCGGTTTGCCTATACAAAACGCCTGCAAAGTATATTGACGACGTCGCACACGGTGAACAGATTTCTATACTTTGCAAGCATTTTGTATAGGCAAACCGTCGACCGTCAGTGTGGCCCGACCCTTATAGACTTTCATTTTCCATGGATAGTTTATATTATGATCCTCACGATTTTGTCGTCGGTGCCGCTCTTGGTGCAGCAGCGGCACCGGCGAGTCTTCGCGACGACGTCGCTGCCGATCTTGGTGCACCGGCGGCGAGTCCTCACGATTTTGTCGTCGGTGCCGCTCTTGCTGCAGCAGCGGCACCGGCGAGTCCTCGCAACAACGTCAACGTCGCTGCGAATCTTGGCGCAGCGGCACCGGCGTCGGCGGTGGCGGTGGAGACGGTGGGGGTGGCGGTGGAGATGGTGGGGGCGTTGGATAAGGAGGTGACGGTGGGGGTGTTGGGTATAGTGGGGGCGTTGGTGATGGAGACGGCGGCGGTGGCAACGTAGGCTTGCTGTAAAGAAAGAATTTACACTGTAGGACCTCATGATCTTATTTTACTCCCAAAGTAGGACAGCCATCTCTCTTTTTATTAATAGTCTTGTTTTTAGATATTCGCTTTTGTGTTATGCGTGTGGGCGAAATGCGCACCTGCATTGATTGTTCTTATTTCAACTTTTAGTAGAAATAGGGAGATTTATAGGAAATTTAGTGAAGGATAATTTTAACAAAAAACAATATATAGAATACGAAATTAATACTCTACTCTGTGAGCATAATGATGAGGAGACTTACTTTATGCACCATGGGAAGGTGATGCACCACCACCACCCCCACTGCCTTTGCGCCTCCGCCGGTTCATGGTTGCTCTCCCAACTAAAAATATAATAATAACATTCTAATTGAAACAAAACTGTCATAAAAAACAACTTAGGCTGCAATGTTTTGAAAATGTTACTGGGATTCGAACCCACACCCTCCGAGAGACAAACGCTCTTAGCCAAACTCGAACAAAGAACATTTTTAAAGGTTATTTTTTAACCAGACTGGAATTTATGTCTAATAATTTACACATAATCACACACTTAAACACCCCCACTAACCAACTAACACAATTGTAAAGTAACTATTGATTTTCGTACTACGATTAAGAAATTGACTTACTTCATGCTCGACATGGTTAAGACTAATGAATGGTCCAATGAGTTGAAAACGGATCAGTTTACATTTAACTAAGTTTTATTTATTATAACCATAGCAATATGAAACCCTCTGTAATCTTTTGCCGCTTCAAGGGTTTGAGTTACAAACGAATAGCCGGCGAATATTACTGAGACAGCAATCGGAACCGCTACAAATGACTTAGTTACAAAGTAAATATATAGAAAGACTAACTTACCCATAATTTATGGGGCGGGGGCGCACGTCGGACACTCATCCAGCGTGTAATGATCATAAATACAAACTTCACAGTTTATACACCAAAAGTAGTCATTATCATATAAAGTTAACACAAACCACGGGAAATTAAAGTCTATTATAAAATGTTCTGGGAAGAGATAATCGTCAAAAAAGTGAACAGTTCCACAGCCTAAGCACCAGGTTCTTCTAACAAAATGAGTTGTTTGCCAGGGCCAGATTAGATCGCTTGATAAAAGCAAATAAAAATGGTCCCGGCTAATCAACCCATCTATATCCAGAAAACTCATTTTTACGAAAAATTTAGCAAGCTTGCACCGCGTGCGACTACTAAGTTACTGACTGAAATAAAATTCTTTCTAGTCCCGTATTAGTTTTTGTGTGACAGGCCACATAATAAACAAGCATTTTCTAAGGGGCACGGAATTTGTTATTAATAAAAAAATTGTCACCCCCTTGAACTAAAATAAATCTTGATATTTTTTTGTTTGGCCAATCTTAAAATGACAAGTGATCTGACTTGTTAGCGTAGCGATAAATTAGTTTGAAAATAAACGTAGCAAAAACATGTCACAGCAGTAAGTATTAATTAAGAACCCTTAAAATAAACTATACAACTTACAGCATAAAAACAAAATTTCCCTTTTTACTATACAAACTATTGCTGATTTTCTTGCAATGAGTAAATAAAAAGAAAATAACAAGACTAAGTAGTCATAACGAAATATTGACCCTCTTGTCAACACAACAAAAAAAAAATAACTATATGACTTACTAATCACTAAGCAATAAGAAAAACACCATGTTTTTTTCTAAATACAGGCTATCTTTGTTTCTGTTATTTCAATTATTATAAACAAAATTTGTCTCAATTTTAAACGGTTTTAAACATCGGGGTGTATTAAAATTATAATTACTACTTACTGACTTCTCTTGTATGAAATAACAAAAACAACAACTTCTAATTCTAACATCCTGTTAGCAAGTAACATCAACAAAATGTTTTAAAGTGTAAATTATCTCACTATGCCAACAAGATATTATTTATATCTCTAAATCACAATATAACTTCGTACCTAATTACCTTATCTTTTGTTATTCCTTTATAGGGCACGTATTCTCTGGTATACGGTCTTTACTCAAAATTCGTTTACACTGGTAGTTTTAACAAAATACCTATCCCATAAATAACTGTTGCAATCTCTATTTATAAGCAAAGCAATAGTAATATCTACTAGCGATGTCTAGTAAAAACTATCTACTAAGCTTACGCTAGTTCAAAGCAAAGGGTTACAAAGACCGACCACACATCTCTGTGTGTAAACTACTACTTGTAACGGGTCGCGTACTTACGCGTTACGCAATAATTCTTATCTACGAGTATCAATGTGACCATTCACAATCATAACGGTATGACTAGTTGTAAACTTTAGTTATTTAGAGAAGTGTAATCAATACTTTTTCCTTTGTTATTTTTATTTTAACTTTTCTATATCACGGTAACCTTATAATATTGAGCATTTACTTTTAAGTAGTATTTTATCATCGAATAACTACTTCGCAATCTTAACATTACTTATTAATATTTGTACCCGTATAATCAGTCTTATTTTTAACAATGAGGAACTTTCGTTACTAAACTAGTACCTTGTTTCATAGTATTTGTTTACTAAATTACCTATCAGTACTATATAACATCGGACTAGAAAACATAAAAATCTTTTAATTCTGGATATACCGAGTCTTATTAAATCTTCTGGATTTTACTGGACACACTGTTCATAACAAAACAATATAAATGCGCTCGTTCCGAGCGTTTCCTGTGCTTCAGAGAGCACGTTAAAAATTTCCTTAAGCTCTGGACATAGTCGCCCTATTATAGACTACCTAAAAAAAACTGGCTTAGTGCCAACTCTAAATAAAAAACAAAATACCTAACGGTACTAAAACTGAAGTATATATAAAAAAAAACTTTAAACTGCAAAAAACTACTATAAAAAAAAACTTAACTCCGTGAGTACGGCCGCTCCATCATCCTCCTCCTGTTCTGCCTCCGTTTGGCCGAACAGCCTTGCCTCTTAGGCTGTTGCGGGCCCATCCTGTAGTCGGACGGCGACGGTGCGGGCTGTGGGTCAGCCAGGCGGACAGCTTGTGGCGGCGGCTGCGACTGCGGTGGGAGCTCCTCCGATCCAGGGTTCACCGCCTGGATCATCATTCCAGAACCCGCGGGGGCCATCCCCGGGACCGGGCAGTGGAATAGCAGTTGGGCTAGCTGCACGAGCATCCGGGAGTAGCTTGGGCGCCCCTCCCCCTGAACCTGTGACCCCTGAGCCGGGGTCACCCGGGGATTCACAAAGTGGCACTCCCACACCACTGTTTCGCCTCCCGGCTGAAACTCCACCGACGGACCAGCCATTACTGTCGGTGGGACCAACGGCCCCAACACTGCCCCTGGCTCGATCCTGACGTTCTCGGGTGGTGGCGTAATTAGCCCGGCCGCGGCTTGCTGGGCTAATAACACCGGCGACTGCTCTGGCACTCTCAGCGCGGGAACCGATGGGCGGTGCGTCAGCGGTTGGAGTTCTAACTGGGCCTCCCAGTCGTCGTCCCCCAGTGACAACCGGTCGCTATTCTCCCCTGCACTACTCATTTCTAGTCCTACCGGCCGGTACCCAAATGTCCTGTCCCTAAATACAATTAACTCCCGTCCTAAACCTGCTACTATCAAACTATCTCTGCACTCGCGTAAACCTGTCTGCATGACGTATTGATGCGGAATGCGATGCGATGCAGGTCAGGCCGGTTTTTTACTCATGCAAGTACTTTCCTCCTTCCTAGACTCCCGAGCCTTATTATGATAACTTTTCCTTATTTTTATTGATTTCGGAAGTGTTGCAATATACATTGCGTCCTTAATAATTGAACTTTTTAATATCTTTTACATGTGCGGTGAACTTTAGTTTTTTGTTCTCGGTATCCTGAAGTAAGTATATAACGGGTGATTTCTTTGCAATTACCATAAACGGTCCGGTATATTTTGGTGCAAATTTGGCGCAGAAATTTTTGCTTGCATTCGATAATGGGTAATCCTTTTTTAGTACTAATGAGTTTACTACGTTTTTGTTTATCGAAATGTTTTTTTTTGTGTGGTGATGCTACATTCTGGTGTTTTCGGACTAGATCGTAAATTTCTTCCATTTTATTTATGTCTTTTATTGCGGGAGGCGGAAAATTATTTCGGTCAAACGGGTTTCTTAACTCTCTGCCGAACATTAAAAACGCAGGCGTATACTTAGTTGACTCCTGTCTTGACGTATTTATTGCATAATTCAACTCTGATAAATACTCATCCCACTTCTTGTGGTTGCCCGCAATGTACGTCGAAATCATTGTTTCTAATGTTCTGTTAACGCGTTCCGTAGGGTTCTCGTTAGGAGTATACGGCGCGGTCAATCGGTGGTCGATTCTATACATTTTTAATTCATCGGTAATTTGTTTACTTGTAAATTGTTTTCCGTTGTCAGATAACAATATTTCCGGTGCTCCGTAACGCATGACAATACATTCCTTCAACGCTTTTATTACATTTTTGGACGTTGCGGTTCTTAATGGCTTAATTTCAGTCCACTTAGTAAATTTGTCGTGAAACACGATTAACCAGCAATAAACTTGCGTAGACCGCGGCAGCGGTCCGATTAGATCGATTGTTATCACTTGCCATGGTTTAATTGCATTATTTATGTACATCTTGCCAGCTCGTGCCTGCTGTGACGGTTTGTAAGTTTGACACTTTACACATTTTTGCACGTAAATTGCTATATCTTTGTACATCCCGGGCCAGTAATATCGCTGGGCTATTCTGTTTATTGTTTTCGCAGTTCCTAAATGACCTGCGTTCGGCTCGTCGTGGTATGTTTTTATTACTTCCTGTTTTTCGTCTGGTGAAATACATAATTTCCATTCTGATCCGTGCTGAAGTTGTGATCCGTACTCGGCGTTAATGCTTTTTCTATACATCTTTCCATCCTTTATACAATAATCGGGACATTTTCCTGGGTTTTCGAGCACTTCCTTTACCTTTGTATTGTACCAAGTTTGTTTTTGTATAAGCGACGTATATAATGGATTCCTGGACAACTCGTCGGCGATGTAATTTTGTTTACCGCTACGATATTCGATATCGAACTTGTATTGTTGTAACTCCAAAGCCCATCTAGCTAATCTACCCGATGGGTTTTTCAACGTGTTAAGTCATTTTAGGGCTTGATGGTCAGTTATAACTTTGAAGTTATAACCCTCCAAAAATGCTCTCATTTTATTTATTGCCCATACAACTGCCAAGCATTCTTTTTCAGGAGTCGAATACCTTGTCTCGTTGGCTTCAAGGACCTACTCGCGTACATTATAACTTTAGGTATATCATCGTATTCCTGTATTAATAGGTATCCATTATGTTCGTGCAATTTATAGATTAGGGCCTAGAGTGTCACTGAGGGAAAAGTTTAAAGAAATCAATATTCTGACATTTGTGTCTCAATATATCTATGACAATCTTGTGTATATAAAACGAAATATAAGTAATTTTCAGAAGCACAGTGATATACACAATTTTAATACTAGAAATAAAGACAAGTTGGTTGCTTATGTCAGCCGACTACATAAAATTAGTAATTCTTTTAAAGGCAATTGTATACGCTATTACAATAAGGTCCCTACTGATATTAAAAACTTGCCTTTAGTGTTTATCAGCACACTTCGAACATGCCTGCTCATTACGACATACCTTTGCGGAGTGATTGAATTTAAAGCATTTGAAACACTGCATCAAGGGCGGCACGTACTGGAAAATCCGGTAGCGCCAATTGTCTAAGTAATATACTGCGGTAACGTAGTACCTACAAAGGTGATAGATATGGTGGTGAGGGGTTCTATTCCTTCACCATCAACCTTTTTCTTGGTAAAGCGTCGGACGCCTACAATTTCCGTGTCACAATTTAATTTACTGTAAAGCTCCTCGTTACTTGTCTCTTTCGGTATAAACCTCACTACCCCCACCCTCTCCACAGAGGACGCTGGGATGTAGGCCTTTAATCGGTTCTGTTCTAGGCAAGGATCGTTCAAAAAATCGTTAGCCGCTGCCGCCTGCTTGAAGACTAACATGATTTTGTTCATGTTGACTCGCCTCCTCTCATGAATACCTCGAACTTTTGCAAATACTTTAGATAATAACAATGGGTTTTTATTACCTATTTTTTCCTCCTTGCGTACACCCTCCACATATACTGGAAACTCTGTATTACTACTATTGTCTGGGTACGACCTCTTATATCGAGGTTTGATGAAAGCGCTATACTTTTCATCGTCCGTTAATGTAAGTACATCGGCCTTTCTCTTCTTGTGGTCATGCCCTAAATGGTCATCACCATCATCGTCTTCGCCTTCGACAGGCATTTTCATGCCTGAAACCTGACTCTAGCACTCAAAAATTAATTTTTCACAAAAGTTGAAAAAATCTCGACCAACTTTTAGATTTCCCGCCAATGGAATCCTCTCCCCCATCACTGCAATCAATGTGGCCAGCTTAATCTTCTTGTCTTCGATCTTGTTCGCTACAAAATACATATCCAACCGCTCGACGTATAGTCCAATTTCCGGACTTGACATCAAATTCTCGCACTGTTCCCACTGCCATTTTAGTTCCCTGCAGCTACTCTGCACCGATAAAAAAAAAAGTCGCACGCAAAACACCAAAGAAATCCTCGATCGCCAGTTGTTGTGTAGGCGAGTAAATGAAACCACGACCGTTACATTGAAGCTTTTATATCAAACTGAACAACCTACCTACTCAGTTAACAATATCAGAGAGTTAATGCAAAACTACCTACATTACAGTGACCAGGTAAGCGACTAGGTAACGGGGTTAGATAGTTTTTCTATTTCAATTTCAAGACAATCTATAATGCAAAATACATTTGAATACTCTTTGTTTGTAGTTAAAGTTGATGGTAGGTTTTGCTTAACCTGAAGAATACATGGGGAAAATATAAACTGTTTAAAAAATTATGATAAAAGCAATAAGGTCTTGTATAATATTCTCCACAATGTGGTTAATGACACCTCAAACATAGCAGTAATTTAAGACAATGTTTGTTTTTATTTTATATACTCACCGGCACATCTAACCGCCCACTCTTGTATTTCGGGTTAATTTTAAATTACGCTTATTGTTACACATAACAATTTAATTATTGATAATTTTACGATACATTAAACACACTTAAATAAACAATAAATTAACTACTTTTTAACTAACATCAGCTGTAACTAATAGAAATATAAAGAATCACGAGTATTCCCTGAAATGAAGGGTGGGCAGTTAGATGTGCCGGTGAGTGTATAAAGTTATGATTATATGAAAGGAACAAACTTTAAGGTTAGTTTCTAATGTTAGTTAGTTTCTAGTCTGTAATGAATGTAAAACTATATACCATATTTTTAACACCAATGACTCCAGCTGAAGTAAAAACAGGAATTATCATTGAATGACACGAATTCCATAGGCTTCGATAAATTAAGTACAAAAATACTAAAAATATGTGCAGATGACATTCTTAACGTGTTGACATTTCTAATTAATCTTTCATTTTCTACAGCCAAGCCACTATTTAATAAAGGGAAAAAAGATGACATTTGTAAATATAGACCAATCACATTAATTCCTATTATTTGAAAAATGTATGCTCCGAAGGCTAATTAATTTTTGTAATAAATTCAACGTAATAAATAAGGTGCAGTATGCTTTCCAAAAAGACAAATCGACTACACTTGCTGTTTTTTCCCTTCTACAGTGTATAGTCAGAAATGTTAACAGTAAGAATCTTACAACAGGTCTTTTTCGTGACCTAAGCAAAGCGTTTGACTTCGTTTCACACGATTTGTTAATTAAAAAGTTGGAGGCTTTAGGTATCAGAGGAAATGCATTCAATTACTTCCGATCCATAAATCAATACTTTATGGTCAGAAGAAAGCAAATTATACCAAGGGTATTTAGCAACAAGCAATCGGGCGGTTTAAGGCATAGTGTTTAAATGCGATTTGATTAATTTTGTAACCTGACGAAAGACAGATGCAGCAGATGGTGACATCTGTCTATTATAGAAGTGTTTTTGCTAAGCCAGTTATTTCTGCTGAAATAGCCGAATTAGACAAACAAGTTCTAGCAGTGTTTCTTGCTGTAGTCCTTGAAGTCTTTTCTGTGCTGTCGACCGCTTGTAGATGGAAGATCGCCTCTGTCAGATGTCAGGGCGGGCCGCAACTGACAAAATACAAGGGTAAGGCCGACTATGATTGTACCATAACACAACCGATACGGTAACACACTTAGCTCTAGGTAACACAACAGACAACATGTAACACAACCGAATTATAAGGCTTAGGTCACATAGTGAAAGAAAGAAAGAACGTGTTTGTGGCCACATTGCTGTCAATTCTGTTTGTACCTATATTACTTATTGATTGTGTAGTTTTTTTTATTCATATTTGTAGGCCAACATGCGATCGGTCTAATGACCATATGCAGTTAAAGGAGGAAAGGAACGATTGTGTAAGTAAATAAACAAAATGCATACGACAATCATCATCAATCATCTATTCTAGGAACAAGATACCACTTACACATATCACTGAAAAGTGTCTTTCTCTAAAAAATCTAATTCAGGTACCGAAAATAATCCTCTTTTGCACTTATTAATTGCACTCATTGCACTTATTAAAGCACTTTTCTCATTTACTGAGACTATAACACCGGGATATAATTTTTCATCGTATTTAAATATCACATATGAACCCAGGGTCTTTTAAAAACATGCGAGATCAACAACAGTAACAAACAAAAAATATTTGTTTTCTTATCCTAATTACATAAATTTTGTGTTTTTTGGTCTAATTACTACAAAAGAGCTAATTTCTTTCAGAAAAACAGAAATTTACATTTTTGAATACACATGAATAAAGTCCTGCAAAATCAACAACACACGTACCTACCTATTTACTTAAAATATGTTAATAACAATAATATAAATAAAGTCATACAAAATCATCAACACAAAATAAGTGCCTATTTACATAAAATATGAACAATAATTAAAAAACATGCAAGATCAATAACAAACAAAAAAAAATTAGTTTTCTTATCGTAATTACTTAAAATAAGTGTTTTTTGATCTAATTACAACAAAAGAGCTTATTTCTTTCAGAAATTCAGAAATTGACATTCATGAATTTACATTAATAACAATAATAAATAAAATCCTACAAAATCAACAACACAAGTACCTACCTATATACATAAAATATGAATATTCAACAAAAGCATGCAGAATCATCAACAGACACAAAAATATTTGTTTTCTTATCCTAATTACTCAAAATTAGTGTCTTTTTTGCCTAATTACTACAAAAGAGCTAATTTCTTTCAGAAATTCAGAAATTGACTTTTTATTTTACTTGTACTGGTCGGTCATGCTTGATATGGATTTATTGTTTGCGATAGTTCTTTTTTGAGGTTTGCTAACTGCCCTGTTTTTGGACTGAACAAAAATCTCTCTGATCTGACTGATCAAAAGTCTGTAACAAAAATAAAAATATAGTTATTAATAGAAATTAAACAAAAACAATATAAATTAAATTATTCATTGATTTGTAATACTAAACCTTGCTTTTGCTGTTTCGTATTTAAAAGAATCAATAGTTATCATTTCATAAAATGATATCAAACTGGGCTTTCTGCCTAAATGTCGCTGTAAACGGTGATTCCACGCTTCAACTAGGTTTTTGCTTCGGTGCCGTTCTTCAAAACAGCACCATTTCGATATCATTCCATGTGGCTCCAGCCACTTTGCCACAAAATAGTCATTAAATTTCGTTATATTTTCCTCTGAGAACCTAGTCATTAGTCATTAGTCATGACGGGCTGGTTTCCGCAACTCGACGTCAAATGCGCCTATTTTGCGTGTGGGTGGGAATGCGGTGTCATTCGAGCCAACCCAACTCTTCCAGGAAACCCAGTAGGCCCTTTACATTACCGGTTATCCCTGGAAGGTCCCTCGTTTGACCGAGGTATTTAGCCCTGTAGTCCGCCACTCCCGTGCACTCCATGAGGACGTGAGCGGCCGTTTCTTCTGCCTCCAAGCAGGCTCTGCAAAGGGGGCTGTCAGTAACACCTAGGACATATAGATGTTTGTTAAAAGAACCATGACCAGTTATTGCTGCAGTCACCAAACGCAAGCGTGGTTTACTTAGCCGAAACAGGGTCTTGCGAGCCTGGCACTGGGGGTTGGCAAGGCCATCTTCGCCTGTCTACACTCTTCATGGTTCGTCCAAAGAATAGCATGTTCGTTCCTAGTTGATTCTCTAAGTAATGTACGTACCATCCTGAAGGGAAAAGGGATGATAGGCTTGGGTCCGTATGCTGTTAAGCTAGAACCTCTACGAGCCAACTCATCCGCTGCATCGTTACCTCTAGATCCGCTATGTCCTTTTATCCATTGAAGGGTTACGCGGTTGTGTTGACATACCTCCATTAGTCGTTTGTGACACTCGTTGATTAGTCCCGAGTTGATGGCGTTGCTTTCCGAGAGGATTCGGATGGAGGAGTTTCTTACCATTCTCGATGCTATAGCATTAGCGGCCGTGATGATGCCCATACATTCAGCCTGAAAGACTGTGTTATGGGCACCCAGTGGGAGGGCTAGCTTGATGTTTAGGTCCTCCGAGAAGGTTCCTGAACCCGTGCCTGCCTCAGTTTTGGATCCATCGGTGAAGATTCTGAGCTCTTTAATGTCGAGCCCTTCAACCCGATGGTCCTCGTGTAATTGTATTTTGTACTTCTTATCGAAAACAAACTGTTTTGGAATCCTGTCACTGCAAGCCATTGAGATGGGGAAATTTTTGTGAACTTCCCCTAGAATGGCGGCGTGCGGGGTCCTGTTGTTTCTCCATAGTCCTAGGGTGTTAAGTCTTACCGCTGATGAGGCAGCCTCCTGCTGTATGTACAGCTGGAGTGGCGGAAGACATAACATGGCCTCCATCGCTGCCGTTGGCGTTGTCCTCATACACCCTGTGATCGCCATGCAGGCCAATCTTTGGAAGCTATGGAGTTTGCTTACCATTGTGGTTAGTTTGGTCCTGGTCCACCACACCACAGCTCCATAACAGACAAGAGGGCGGATTACCGTCACGTACAGCCAAAGAATGATGTTGGGAGAAAGTCCCCACTTTTTCCCCACCATTCTTCGGCACTGCCAGAAAGCAATACTCGCCTTCTTTAGTTTGTTGTCAATGTGGCTACTCCAGTTGAGCTTGCTATCCAGGATGATGCCCAGGTACTTCACCTCTGTTGCCAGCTGGAGTTCCGTTCCAAAGAGCTTGGGTAAAGTATACATACCAAGAGCCCTATTGTTAGTGAACATGACCATTTCCGTCTTTGTGGGGTTCACTGACAGGTCATATTCTTGACACCAGCGCTCCACGATGCGGAGAGCTGTTTGTTTGAGGCTGCACACTGCTGGCAAATTTGCCTGTAATGAGGATTACCAAATCGTCGGCGTATCCTATGGTGTAGTATCCATTGGCGTTAAGCTTGGTGATTAGGTCGTTAATGACCAAGTTCCATAGTAGCGGAGAGAGCACTCCTCCCTGAGGGTATCCACGTACTACCTCCGCCGACAAGGACTCACCTGCTAGTCGCACAATACGTTTGTTGAGCATGTTTGTGATCCAGTTTTTTACAACTGTAGACACACCATGCTTTGTTAGAGAGGCGCTTATACTGCTATGTTGCGTCTTGTCGAAGGCACCTTCTATATCTATAAAAGTTCCAAGACAGACGCATTTGTTTTGAATCGCCTCTTCAATCGAGGAAACCACTGCATGAAGAGCCGATTCAGTAGATTTACCCAAACTATAAGCATGTTGATTTTTATGTAGGGGTATGTGTTGTAACGCTCCATCTCTCAGATGCCTCTCACACAATCGTTCCAGCGTTTTTAGCATGAACGAGGTGAGGCTGATCGGCCTGAAAGATTTAGCGTTAGTATAGTCGCTCCTGCCAGGCTTCGGTATGAAAACTACGTTTACTTCTCTCCACCTTTTAGGAACGTAGCCGAATCTTAGACATGCCCTCAAGATTCGGACCATAATGTTGATGACAGTTTCCCCTCCCCATTGAAGAAGTGCCGGGAAAATTCCGTCTGGTCCTGCTGATTTAAAAGGTTGAAAGCTATTTAAGGCCCAACTTACCTTGTCAGCAGTGATAATATCTTCAGTTATGTCTCTGTAGTCGACAGCTTCCGTGGGTACCTCTTCCGGCCATACAACCTCATTGATAATTCTACTTCCGGGGAAGTGAGTCTCCAACAAGAGACTGTATGTTTCAGAGATGGAAGAGGTATAGGTTCCATCTGGTTTTTTAAGCGACCCTAGCTTGGATGTACCTTGTTTAGCTAGTATCTGCCTTACCCGATTTGTAAGTATATAAGTATATAAGCGCGGCAAATTTTTATTTAGTACCTTTGGAAGAGGAGTATCGCCCGCCAAGCGAACCCTAGTCTATATCCTCCAAGTGTTGAAAGAAGGACTAACTTAACAAAAAGTTTAGTAGCTCTATAACGTGAATATAAAATACGTTTTAAATTAAATCTGCGCACTTATCGCATCATTTAATCACTATTTTTGTTACAGTATTTACCCGCAGGGGATTTTGGGACTTACTCGAGCGCGTCAGATTAATATGAGGGAGGATACCTTGCGTCTTGTTGAGCACCTCCACCATAATATAAACTATTTATACAGTGACGATTAATTATTTATACACGCCGTGTGGTGACGGCAAAGTAGAATACATTTGTCACGAACCCCTACTCTTCCCGTGGGTGTCGTAAGAGGCGACTTAGGGACTACACATTGAACAGGGAACGGACAGCAGCGCTCTCTGATAAAGTAACCTTTTACGATATATTTTTTAAAACTTAGCGGTACCCCGACGCGCCATTACGAGGAGGGATAAAAAAGTAGTGAGAATGAAATAGAATATAATGACTATTGATAACTTAATAATTTATTTTTCTACATAGTCTCCGAGTCTCTCTACACACCGAGTCCAGCGCTTTTCCAAGGCTTCAATCCCATAAAAAAAAAGTTTTGTCTTGGTCCTGCAAAAAGCTCTCCACGGCATCCATCACCTCGTTATCGTCTTCGTACCTGTTTCCCCTTAAGTATTCTTTCAATTTGAGGAACAGATAAAAATCGCTAGGCGCCAGATCTGATGAATAAGGGGGGTGGTCAACCAATTCGAAGCCAGCTTGCTGAATGGCAGCCATCGCAACTGCCGACCTGTGCGCGGGTGCGTTGTCGTGATGAAACAGCACGCCCCTTCGAAGTTTCCCTCTCCTTTTCTCTTTGATGGCATTCCTCAACTTGGGAATTAAAGCTGCATAATATTGGCCTGTAATAGTGGTTCCACGCTCCAGGTAATCAATCAACAATATCCCTTCTGAGTCCCAAAATGTTGAGGCCATAACCTTGCCAGCCGATGCCACGGCACGAAACTTCTTCGGGGTCGGTGATGATGGCCGTTTCCATTGCGAAAATTGTTTTGTCTCAGGATCAAAATGATGGACCCATGTTTCGTCTATTGTTACGAAACGAGACAAAAAGTTCTCAGAAACTTCTAGAAACTTGTCCAACAATATCTTCGAAATGTCAAGTCGATTTTGTTTCTGACTGTCGGTTAACATTCTCGGCACCCATCTTGCGGAAACTTTTCTCATATTCAAAGATTGTTTCAATATGGATTGAATACTTCCATATGAAATGCCCGTTTCTTGAATTAAGTATCGGATGGTAACTCTTCGATCGCTCAATACAATTTTCTCGACTTTCGCAACATTTTCTTGGGTGTCTGACGTCGATGGACGGCCGCAACGATGTTCGTCTTCCGTGCTCGTTCTCCCTACTCGAAATTGAGAAGCCCACCTTGCGACAGTAGAATACGGCGGAGCAGACTCTCCTAATGTTGCCTCCAAATCGCAATGAATCTCTTGAGTCGTTAACTTTTTTAAACAGAGGTATTTAATAACGGCTCGCACTTCGTTTTTCTCCATTTTCGAGAACACGTTCCGACACGAAGCGAACAAATTACTACATTCAGAAAAAAACAAAAGAGAATCGAAGATTTTTTTTTCTTTATTAATATTACAAATATGTATCTGAGCTATGCCTGCCAGTATTTGTTTTTTCTTACCAAGGAGTATGTCGTTCTCACTACTTTTTGATCCCTCCTCGTATAGCGTCATTTCAACGAGCAAACCAAATCGTGCCATCCATCAATTTCTATAATAAAAATTAAATATATGTGTTACTTTATCGAATTTGATGGCTCAACAATAGGTGTTATTATTGACTTTTTAAATTTTTGCTTTTTTGTCGTTATCAGAGATACGAGGGGCACGTCTACACTATCAATATCTGACGCGCTCGAGTATGTCCATGTGATATTTTTTTTTACATATTTGATAACCTGTAGCCGCTTCCCCCACCGGTTAGGGGGTATACATTATATAACCTTTTAATTTTTCTATCATCCTTCAAAATCCAATAGGTCTCCACGACGACGCTCGAGTAAATCTCCATTTAGCCTCGTGGGCTCCCCTACTATAGTAAGGCCCAAGATTTACTAAGCTTTCTACACTAATTGCCCAATTGCCTTTTTATACTCGTAGTAACTATTTTTTATAGTCCGTCGGAGTAAAATATTGTCAACCTGACTGATTTTAATACTTAGAGTAAACCGATAAGATGTTTGAGGTCCCAGAGGTCAAATTCCACACCTCCAAAATGCGTATTCACTATTCGAAAAAAAAGTTGGTTGGGCTTATATTACAAAAAATACATGTTGGTTTTTGTTATTATAAAAAGTATATCGGGTATAAAATGAACAAACTACTTGAACAGTCTTTGATAAGTAGTCAGTCGTATTTATTAAATGTAAGTTGCTTTACAAAAATAATTTAATATTATTTTTATAAACAAAAAGTTACAGAGCGTCATAAAAGAGTACAAATTAATAAAAAAATTGTGTAAGCATATTAAAGTTTTTTATGTCAAAAGAAAAATTACAAAAATTTTAACTACTTTCTAATTTTGTCAACTCTTTTCCGTCGAACTGTATTGTATACTCGTATGTCTTTTCCTTACACAAATAGTATCCTTACACAAATAATAGCACAGGTACCTCCATTGGCGTGCACTCCATGGAAGCAGAAAAGTACTGCCTACCCTGTCATCTTCTAAATACCTTCAATTTTATATAGGTATACATTAATTAACTACACTACACTATCATACTAACTACCATAACACCCGTATTAATTTTATACATCCTGTATCCTGATCTATAACAAAATCCACTCGTTTTTATTTTTATTTTTTAATTATAGCTTCTGCATTTAGCAATTTAGCCAGTGCCAAGTAATAGTATTTGTTAAGTAAATAGCTTGAAAAACACAGACAGCCCTTATCCTAAGACTAGGGAGCTGTGTTCGGTGAAGGACTCCAGTAACTTGATAGCAAAATTACTGAAGCTACGTGCAGCCGTCTCGTCTAACACCATCAAGAAATGTCAGCAAAATGCAAGCGTTTCAATTGTCTTATCAAAGTAAGTTCAGAGTTTTTCAATGGATAACACAATATCTAAATTATACACTAAACACTCAAATAAACTAAAACTAGTGGCTTTGTGAGCTGTAGACCTCGCGAGTTTTCTTTTTAATTTGCTGATTTTTGATTTTTTTACGTTCCAATCTTCATAACTTCGTATTCTTTTTTTATTGGTTAAGAAATGTGACTGTAGAGGAAAACAGCTTCAGCGATTGACGTTGTAAGCTGGCAAACCCCATAACTCCGTCATTTTTTTAAATTTCCAAAAACTGACACGACAAAAAAAAAAAAAAAATTTATCGAACCTGTTCACAAAATTTCACGAGAATCGGTTGAGAAGCGCGACCTGTAGGGACACGAGCGTTTTTCGAGCGTCGTCGTCTTCCCAGCGCTCGTGCAGCGTCGACGCGACGCTGGCGCTACGTCCTCGCGGCGCCAGCGCTGGGCCACTACTGAACGCCGGTCTACGCAGCATCGTTTTTTTCGAGCAAGTACAATGCAATGCACAACCCTCTCCCCTTCTCACCGTCCGCAGTTAAAACGTTGACAGTATAGAGAGATCAGTTGTAAAAGCTTGTCAAACGTTCGTTTTGGCATTCGTAAATAATCATAAAAGTGTTTTTGTTACGTTTTATACGTTTACAATACAATACGAAATAATCGCTTTCCTGAATTCGATAACTCCACATAGGATCTTCCCAAAATTGACGATGATGTTTCTTTATTTTTCGTTTACGTAATTTTCGCTTAAGCAGTAACGTTAGCAGTAGTGTTTCTTCGTCGGAATCTATTTTCACACTGATTGTACGCAACAGGCACAATGCAAACGCGACGCCAGCGCTGCGTAGACCGGCGTTCGGCAGTGGCCCAGCGCTGGTGTCGCGGCGACGTCGCGGCAACGCCGCGTCGTCGATGCGCAAACGCTGGCAAGACGACGACGCTCAAAAGACGCTCGTGTGGGGGGTCCCGTAGAGTGGAACAAACAGACACATAGACAGACATACGGAAGCAAATTTGGCCAAGCTGAAGCAGAGACACTTCGCTCGCTCGGTCAATAAATCAATATTTCTTTATTGACTTCATCATCATCATCATCATCATCAGCTCATATACTTCCTTTATTGACCTAATCACATACAAAATTATACATATATTTTTTTAAAGGCACATTAATTGAGATGAATTGTTATCATAGTTTTGGCACAATTTATTATTACGATAAATATACCATTGACCGGTGTTACACGCAAGGGCGGGTAATGGCGGTCACCCCTTTGCTAATACCAGTCACTAGGCTACTGCCGGTCGAACCTAGTTTAAACAGAGATCTCATAAGAGCCTGTGCCTGGTAAAAATGTTAATGTTAACTTTTTTGAATTAACTGTACCATTTACTTCATAATTCTATGGCCAATCAGAGCACTTTATTTTAAACATGATAAAAGGGGCTCATTATACATAAAAGTTCATTTAAAAAAATCCAAGTTTAGAATAAAACGAGCCCATTGCATTCCATACTTAGTAAAAAGGTGCCCATTGTCTATGAAACCACGCTAGAACGGGCTGATCGCAACGTTTGTAACAAAGAACGCGCTCATAGTCCGCCATCTTAATTATTGTGTCATACAAGTGTCAGCTGTCAGTTACGCGTCCTTGCAGAAATTTTACGTCGTGGTACATTGTGCGCTATATCTTTGGTTGTTTATCTCAGAATGAGCAATAATAATAGTGATTGTGATGAAAATTACGTTTATAAGACTACCAAAAAGAGAAAATCACACGGTCGTATGTCTGAAGTGTTGAAAAAGTTAAAATTGTCGAGTCATGAACCTGGTCCACCCTGTGGTTGTAGATTGGGATGTTTCGATAAGATTCCCATGGAATCAAGAACCCAAATTCTCCAGAATTTCAATTTACTAGCATCACATGATGCCCAAAATAGCTATTTGAGTGGATTAATCTGAGTTCTCCCAGTTAATAGGCCGTCCAAGAAAGAAGGAGTATTACATTACGATGCTGTGTACAAGTACAGAGTACTTGCTATTCGGAAATAAAAGAAATGACTATATGCAAAAAGGCTTTTCATGTCGATACATGGAATAACGAGAAAAAAAGTCGAATATTTAGTAGCAAGTTTGAAGAAATGGATGTGCTGCAGTTGGTAAGAGAGGAAAACATAACAGTCATGTAAAACTCAACGATGATGTCAAAAGTTTAATTAGAGCGCATATTAATTCATTTAAAGGTAATGTATAATTTTTATAGAACTATAATAGTTACAATATTTTGTACATTTATTTCTATAAGTAAAATAAAATTTTTATCTTTTGTTTTAGGTCGTTCCAGTCATTATAGTCTACATGATTCAAGTAAAACATATTTGCCTGAAGACTTGAATGTAAAAAAAATGCATGCAATGTTCCTTCAAGATAATCAAGGTGTATCTGTATCTTAGGAAACTTATAGAAATATTTTTTGCACTGACTTTAACATTGCTTTCGGCTATCCTCGTACAGATACATGCAGCATTTGTGATGAATTTATAGCAAAAACAAAAGCATTGGAGGCTAAGAAGAAGACATGCGCAGATATAATTGTCAAATCCACATTGGATCGGGAAATTTTGAATCTTTTTAATCAAAATAAACTACATAAGCTACAAGCAAGCACCTTTTACTACAGAAAACGGATGGCAAGATTACAAAGCAGAGAAGCAGGCAGCTCAATGGAGGCAATATGTTTTGATTATGGTAAAAATCTTTGTGCTCCTAACATACAAACAAATGATACTTATTATAAACGACAGCTATCTGTCTTTGCTTTCAATGTGCATGTTTTGTCTTCATCAAAAAGCATCTTTTACTTGTATCCAGAAACAGAAGGTAAAAAAGGGAGTGATGATGTATGCTCGCTTGTCCATCACTTTGTTTATAACTACATGAAGCCTACCACAACTCACCTTCAAATGTTTTGTGACTCTTGCGGAGAGCAAAATAAAATTTTTACTATGTTTCGTTTCCTGCATCACTTAGTACATCATGAGAAAAAGCTAGAAAAAATTACTATGACATTTCCAGTGAGAGGCCACTCATATATGGAGTGTGACAAAAATATGGGTCTGGTGAAATCTAAGACAAGAGCAGAACTTCCATCGGATTGGATATAAATTTTCCAAAATGCCCGCTGTAAGCCAAGTCCATTTGAAGTCGTAGAGGTGGATAGATCTTATTTTCGATCATGGACTAGCCACTTAGATACAATTTACGCCAAAAAATCATATTTTCCTTCACGTCCTATAAAAGTTCTCAAAATTGACAAGCTGAGTACTAAAGTAGGTTTCCGCTCTACATACAATGGGCCCTGGGAATCTGCTTGCATCAGTGGAAGAAAGAAGAAAACCAGTGAGGTGAATACTGTACAAAACAATGAGTTCACTTTGCCTGGAAGGTTGTATACAGACATCTTGCCAATTTCTGCTGAAAAATATAGACCTTCAGGACTTAAAAAAGTTTTGTTCCCCGGAAAGTATAACATATTACACAAATTTACCTCATAAATAAAATATTGTGCTAAATAATATGTATTTTATTTCATAACTGAATAAACAGGAAAAACAGCTATGTAACATAAACATTGTTTATCATCACCATTTCAGTTGTAAAATGTAAAAAGGAGCTCATTGTGACAATGAGCACCTTCTTTTCAATTACATTTTGGAGTTAGAAAGTTAAAGTTCAAATTATTATTTACTTACCAACCCTATGTCATAAAATTACTATCTATTATGTTAAATATACACTGTTCCATTATTAGATAGGTACAAATCAAATTCTTGTTGAGGTGTAAGTGTAGAAACTGAAATTTTATATTTAATTCTATGATTACTTGAAACAATGAAAATGATAATGAGCTCCTTCTTTTCCTGTGCCCTTCAATTTTGTAATCTCTAGGAGAGTCACGTCCTGAGCACTCCGAATGGGCCCAACGTCCACAATGTACACACCTCTACCACAGCTCGTTGTTGCGTCCGTAATAACATTGCAGATTATACATTTATTTTCTGAATCGTCGTCCAAACCAGTATCATTATCGTCGCGCAAAACTCTACATCGGAATTCGACATACTACCTTCATCCGTGCTTTCGTCTTGTAATACGTACTTTCCTCTTTACACGTTTCGGTCCTGTAGTTTTTTCTTTCTTTTTTAATTGTTTTCTTTCGTTTTTTTCCTGCTGAAATATTCCTGTTACTTTTTGCTTTTTTCTTCCTTTTAACAATTTCTTTCTTACTGATCTCATCTATGTCAGTTTCATCACTGTCTTGTCCCGTATGTTATTTTTCTGTGTTCAGTCTTAAAACATTATTATTTAAGCCCTTGAAAATTTCCTTTTTATCACTTTTCACTTCTTTGGTTCTCTTGCTCTCAATTTCGTTCTCCGAATCTTCACCTATGTTAGTTTCATTATCATCTTTACGTGGCACTTGCCTTTGCTTTTTTCCTTTTTTCTGTTTTATTTTTCGTAACTGTTTTCTTTACTTCTACTTACTTCTTTATTTGTTTTTTTCTTTTTGTTCAGGTCTAATTAGTATAGCAATTTTTTTTTGTTCTTTTTCATATAACATTATTTTGTTTGGGGTTGATTTATTAATAATTGCATGTTGTTTCCGAGATGTTCCTCATTTATTTTTTTAGTTTTTTCTTTTTTTTAATCTGCAAAAGGTCCTTGACAGAAACCTTTTCATTATTTAATATATTTAGAGAGATACTGGATGTCGAAGCAATAGAGTTCTCATATATAATTTTCAACTCCTTTGGATTTTCTTGGAATGGCGGTGGCGTAACGTTACGCATTTCAATATAAGATACTTCTGCATTCGACATATTTGGATTCTTAAATTCTAGTTCAAGTTGCGGCACTTGCGGTGTTAAAAAATGTTTTTTAGCATAAATTTTTGCCTATGTGCTGGCAACACTTGCTCTTTGTCTCGACTGTGTTTGGACGTATCAGTTGCATTTTTATTTAAATATTTTAATTTAGTCCATAATAAGTGAAACTTATGTTGTAACTCCACGACCCTAATGTAAAGTTAAACTATGTAGAACAACGTGTGTCTGTTGTATGACATAGAGAAAGTTATAATAAAAGATTTGAGACGAATTAAGAGAATTGTTATTTTTTTAATGCGTTCTTGTAATGAATTTTTATAATTTTAATACGTTGAAATCTTCGCTATACTAGAATGTGCTCATCAGATCAAAAATATGGAAGATCTACAGACGGACACTGTAGTAATATACAGTGACAGTCAAGCAGCTCTCAGGGTATTAGATAAACCAGTAACAACATCAGCGCTGGTTAAAGAATGCAAGTCCGCACTTAGGTTAACCTACTTGCAAATAAAAGTAGCGTTACTGTTGCCTGGGTGCCTGGACACCAAGGCACCGAAGGGAACAAAACTGCAGATGAATTGGCCAGAAAGGGACAGTACCTTCACAGGTCCTGAGCCCCGCCTACCAATACCACATAGAATTACAAAAGGAGTTATTGAAAAGAAAACAAGAGTAGAAACCAATGCCAGATGGGAAAAGGCCACCGAATACCGGCAGTCTAAACTTTTCATTAGGACACTTGATCGCAGACGAACTAAGCACCTACTTCAACACAAGAAAAAAGACGTCAGAGTCATCACAGTATAGTGACAGGACACTGTACGCTAAATAGACATCTCAGCATCATGAAGAGAGCAGAGAGCCCCTCATGTCCAGAGTGCGGCGAAGATGAAACAAGCTTACACTTCCTGGCAGAATGTCCGATGTACTCACTGCCGAGATGGGAAATACTAGGAACAGACAGCATCGAAAAGGAAGAACTGAGTAATCTGTCATTCAAGAACAAGCTTCCCTCATATGGCATTCCTGCTGGCTTTTGTAGCTGGGTATCTGACTTTCTGAGTGAACGGTCGATCCGAGTTGTCATTGATGGCAGTTCCTCTGACCTCATGGTATTGATGCCGGTGTTCCTCAGGGGTCCGTTCTCTCCGCAACACTTTTCCTGTTGCACATCAATGACCTGCTCATACCAGGCATTGTTGGGTATGCAGATGACAGTACAGTTGTGGAGAGGTATTTATCCAGCGCAAGGGCCACTGCAGATGAAATATGCACCTTAAGAGAGTCAATGGAAGAGCGGATGAATTTGGCTTTAAGTCTTGTTTCCCAATGGGGCGACAGCAATTTGGTCAATTTTAACGCCACCAAAACACAGGCGTAAAAGGAGTCCTTTCCAGCTGACTCCTATTTTTCGGGGTACGCCTGTACCGGTCACGGATGCACTCGAAATCCTTGGCATGAGGCTGACTACCAATCTCAACTTCGGCAAATACATTGAGTCACTGGCACAAGCTGCAGCCAGAAAGTTGGGCATTCTGAACAAGGTCAAGCATTACTTCACGCCGGGACAACGCTTATCATTATACAAAGCGCAAGTCCGATCTTGCATGGAGTACTGTTGTCACCTGTGGGATGGCTCGGCAAAATATCAACTTGCTGCACTTGATTCGGTGGAACCAGGGTTGGATTTCGTAGTATAATTATACTATTTGTACCATAGTTTCATGTTGCGTAGTATATAGTATCGTAATGCTTGGATTGTACGCAAAAATACCATAATTTTAATACCCAATCATCTAAATGATTTTTAAATTGACATGAACCCTAATGCACGGACTTCTTTGCCGTATGGCAATATCAAATGAAAACGAGAAGCATGGGTATTCCCCGTGCAATGTTTTGCTGCTTATGTCATTTTGAGGGAAAGAGATGGATATTTTTTTTCTGATTAGTATGACTGAGATGAATGTATAACAACAAATTGCGCGCGATCGATGAAGTTTCCATTGAAAAATTAGCTGAATTAGAGATTTTCATTTTATTAAGACGTGATTTCATAAACTAATTTACCTAGATTTATGTGATAATATTAAAATAACGTTCCAATAACAAATGATTTTTATTTAATATAAAACGTTTTCAACACAAAAACAAAACGTATTATAATTTTTTGGTAAAAAGTATCTTTTTAGTATCCTTAGACAATAATTTTATGGGAGCCTGATTCCAACCCTGGGTGGGACGCAGAGCCAAGAGAATTATCGGTGATGAGAATCCAGTGGTAACCAAGCTTCACAGTTTGGCTCATCGCCGAAAGATTGCATGTCTGTCAGTGTTTTACAGACTGTATTTCGGAGAGTGTGCACATGGGCTGCATGAGCTCATTCCGCCATCACCTTTTTACTATTGGGAGTCCAGACGAACTGCAGCATACCATCCGCACTTGGTCGACATACCCCTTTGCCGCACGAAGCACTTTCAATCATCTTTTATCATGCGCACGGCCAAGGAGTGGAATTCTTTGCCTGCTTCTGTTTTTCCGAGTGCTTATAACTCAAGCATTTTCAAAGTTAGAGTGAACAGGCACCTTCTGGGCGAACTTGTTCCATCATCGACCACATCTCGTCCCTCGCGGACCTGATTGTGGTCAAGAGTAAGCCCATCAACTAATAACTTCCTTTTTGGAACACATTATTATTGCCGTTTGGTGTCCATGGATGTCTTGCATGGTACGGCATCGAGTTTTGTCTGTTTTGCGGGTTAAAATTAAATCTCTGCTGATTATTAAAAAAAAAATCTGTGGTTGTGGGAAAAATTTATTTTGTCTGTAGTATATTTTGTGATGTATGGTGTGTAGTGCGTTGCGGTGAAGGCAAAACACTTGAGAACTTTTGTCTAATATTATCAAATCTGCCTTCCGCTTCTGACTGCAATACTTTACTAGCTGTGTCATTAAAGCTACAGTTACTGACATAGACTTGATCGTGATATGGCAAACTGTTACGAAGTGTGTTTTGAGCAGTGTTTATGTATGGCTCCATTACTTCGTCCACCAAGGTTATTCTTGCATCTCTTAATTTACTTCGAATAAAAAAAATGTTTGCTTTAATTCGAAAATTAACTCTTTATATGATGATTTCTTTTTGACATTTGCTAATTCTACAAGAAAAGTGTTAAACTCCCTATTATCTCCACATTCCTCTTTTAATGCACTTTCAATATTGTTCCAATGGAATCCATGATCTATCATAGAAATAATAAGTGCAGCTCTTCCTTTCAACTTGCCTAAAACTAATATTACACCTCAAAAGCTGTATTCCCCCCTACAGCTTTCAGCTATTGCTTTGCGCTATTCAAATAATTATAAATCGTAAAAGGGTCTCCATCATACGAAGGAACAAATTCTAGAAGTTTTTGGGGCTCCACTGTGAATATATCAGCAGTGTGCTTTTCTGAACCAGACGCCTGAGACGCGTGGCCTGGGTTACCCTGTGGATTCATGACAGAGGGCTTGGACATTTCCCCGTTTGTAGGACTTTTGTTACAAGTACTTAAACTAGGTTTATATATAAATCTTGCTGGTTTAAGGATTGGGATTTTGGGCATAAAAAGAAAGTGCGAAGGTACTTACAGCGTCAGCACGACGATGCACAACACACGCACTTTTAGCATTGTTTCGTTTCAGTCAACAAATTTATTTCGCGGGATAGTTGTTAAGATTTGGAAATCATACTGAAATACGCGGCACTCGCGAACTTGGATACAGTTCAAAGTTCTGGAACGATTTTTACGCGAATTTCGGCCAACTGTGCCCCACGGCAGGGCACCCGTTAACTTACTACGAAATGAGAACGAGTTTTTAAAAAAGTACAAAATTTATTAAACTAAACACAATAGTTTTACATGTATTTGTTTTTAAAGATTTGCAGTTTGTACCGCAAGAGCGTCCGCGGCGGAAACGTCTCCGAGGTAGTGCGGCGCAGTGATTTTATAAGTTCTGGTGGGAGGGGTGTTGCTACGCTGTCGCTCAATCCTGGTGGTCCATGGTGCGAAAACAAGGTGTCTGATGGTGGTCTCCGGGAGCCGGATCGTATTGTCGACAGCTGCTTAACGAGGTAGGTTGATTCACGCTTGAAATGACAGACCATAATTGCGGCGGAAATCTTGGTGTCTTTCTTATAATTTTGAATTCTCCTGAAGTTTCATAATTCTCATCAATAAGGAGTAATTTTTTTCAAGCTATTTATTATAATAGTTTCACCAAAATTGTTCAAGAAATTTGATACTTAAATGACCACAATTGTAAGTGTTTTTTTTTTTAACATTATTATAGTTGTAAAAAATGTTAGATCCTATATAATTGATAAGTTCTTTTGGTGGTTTTAAATTCCCATAGCTTTCAAAATACTCCGTATATTTATTTGATTTTGCATAGGCTACCCAATGTGTGCCAGAATTTTGTGAACTGTCAAGATTAATAATTCCACATTCTTTATTGAAAGGACGGTTTGGCAATTCATCTCTCATAAAAACTCCTCTAAAATGTGGAATGTGTATACAGTATTTCATTATATCAATATTTGTAAGTGGGCGCCTGGGTAGCCTATGCATAAGTTTTTTTTTTGTTTAATGTATATATCTTCAATCGATCTCCACGTTGTTTAAGCCCCTTGTCCTATTTTAATGTCTTCCATTATTTTATTATGTTGCTTAAGTTTGTCCAATCGTTGTTTTGCCAATTTCATGGAACTAATAGCTTTAGTTATGCCAGCTGCTCCACCTGCTAAACTACCAGTAGCCGATAAACCTGCTAATATTGGTATCAAAGGGAGTATACCTCCAACTTTTGGTACTGTGATAACACGAGGAATGTTTCAGTAAATTTTTGTGAGATGTAACTCTTCCAATCATAATTTTAATACTATCAATACTTTTCCGATGTATTAAATTATATTATCAGCTAATAAGCTATACAGCATCAGTAGAAACAAAACAGTTAAATTTACAAATATTAAAAATAGATTCACTACTCTCTCTAATTTGAATTTTTCCCTGGAAAATTTTTAAGATACACTCACAAATTTGATTTATTTCATTATCATTACAGTTTTCTTACAATGCTTCGCGATAATGATCTTTTAGTATAAGCAATGCTCTTAAAATATGCTTTGACTCAGATGTATCCACTTCAGTCATTATTTGAAACTGTCTGAAATAGTTTTTTGTGCTTCATATTTATACCCTTTTTTTGGTACATATACTGTACAGTGACCATCGAATGTAAATACTTTACTTTTAAAACGACATATATCATTTGTGGATTGTTTAAGATCGATAAAAAGATAACCATGAGCTTGGGCACTTGCATCTTTATAAGCTTCTTCTACAAATTTAACATTATCAGGATATACTTGACGAGCCAAATGACGTATCTGTGTTCTATCTCGAGGATTTTTAAAATAAACTAAATAACTTGAATTTAAAGAAATATCACGTTGTCCTTTTCTTTGATGAAATATGTTTTGTGTAATATAGAATACACTAAGATTTCTATTATGGCTACCTTTTGTAAAAATATCAACTATTCGACCATCTGACTCTCTCATGAGATCATCTATTATTAGAAGTCTAGGGTATTTCCCATCAAACATACTCAAATCTGGAATGCCTTGACTGTAATTGACATTATTTACATTGTATAATGGTTGCATTTCATCATAACACCATATGATTTCGGAAAAATCCTGATTACATACTTGATTAGAATATTTTAAAAAATTAGTAACAAAATTAGATTTTCCACATCCACTAGGACCGGCTACTATAGCAGTGAACGGATGAATAAAATGAATCATGGTGACGTGCTAATGTGACTTGGCAGTATAAAGGAATGGGAGTAAACAATAAAATTCTTCGTTATATTACTATAGTTTACCAATTTTATAGGTACTCATTAAAATAAAAATAAAAAATACACAGGTAGGTATGACAAAAATAATAAAAATATTACACAGTTAAGTACATTTACAATATTTTATATGTAGTAAGGATTATCAACAAACAGAATAATAAAAAAAAAAATTTACAGCACACATAAAAAAATACACAGGTAGGTATAATGACAAAAATAAAATTAAAGAAATAAAAATTACACAGTTAAGTACATGAAACATTTATTTATATTTAGTAAAGATTACCACACACAAAAAGAATATTAAAGACAACAATGCTTATCTATAGTTATGATAAATAACTTAATACTAAGAAATAACATAGTTACCTCATGACCTTAGTTTGTAATGACCCCAAGCTAGAGTATCTGTGGAATTTGGAATGATATAACGCTTGGTGTCATTGGAAGATAAACAAATTTTATTAATTTTCTGTGTAAATATGACATGTTTTATACTACGGAATCGATACATTTCTGAATATTGTACTGTATTATTTAACAAGCAGGACTTGTAATTATCTATACTTAATTTTTTAGTAACACTTTTTTTAACCCCTTTGGCTTTGGTAATTATATTACTCTCAACATCCATTGCATACATTTTTGATCGAAGCCCAACAAATTCTTTAAAAAATTTCCCATTATTTTCGTCCTTGAAATATCCTAACTTCTTTTTATTAACTTGTGGGAAATTAAAAATGTTATCTTGAGGATAATCAGATGTATCAAAATACGAATTTAAGTCGTCTTTGATTTCATTATAAAAATCTTCACAGTAAATCTGATATATCAAACTATCAGTATCAGTATATAACAATTTCAAATTAGAAATTTTATTTTTCATGTACTGATAGTGAAAATCATACATTAGGGTTTTTGATATATCTAATATACTAAAACCTAAATATATTGGTTTATTATAAAATAATTTAGTTTTTTTTAGTTGGACCGCGACCAAATTTTCTGAAAATATAGATAGACTTTGGAAGTCTGGACGAGCAATAAGACTTTCTACTCCCTTCACTTTTCCACGACTCTCCCAGTGTGTTAATAGCTTGACATTTACTCGTTTTTCGATGTTTTCCATCGTCTTCCCAAATATGGAATTATTCATCAACTTATAAAAATCCTTTTCAAACTCTGAATTTGCTGCCGTACGGAATTGTGTATTTAGTTCAATATACTTTTTTAACCAAGGACTTTGTTTGAATTTAAGGACTCTGTGAACTTTTTCGACTCGCATACCTAATTTTACACATTGTAAAAGATTTGTATAGTGAATCACATATTTATTTTTATTATTAAGGTTTGTTACCATTTTTTTTCTTTACTATTACCTACACAAATGTTTTCAGGACACAATGGAAAGTCAGAATGCGCGTCGTGTAAGCTATCAGGATATTCTAAATCAACTTCCAATATAAATCCTACATGAGAATTAATAGGTACATTGTAATCTACATAGGGATCTTCCCATTCAAAATCTGATATGGGTAAATATTGGGACATTGCCCATCCATATAAATTGTTTGCGTCGAGGTATGTTAAATACGAAACTTGATCATCTTTATTAAAACAATCCATATAGGGGTTATTTGCTCTTGCATGTCGATTACTACATTGAGATATACCTCCTCTGATGCCTGACTTTACAAACGCAATTTTGTCAAAATCTGTTAATAATTCCAGTTCAGTTTTAGTATATTTCAACATAGCATCCCAACTTAAGCCGGGAGCAGTATAGTAATGAGCGGGGTCGAGATCATATGTTTTCATACAAACATTCCTAAAGTTTTCAAATACATCACTTAAAAGAATGACGTCTGTTTTAAGGTATAGATCGGAATAATCGGCCATAGTATGACAGTGAAAATGGGACCATACTTTTTGCGCATGACTGTACTCTTCGGCAGAAATAACTTTACCACTCAGACAACTGTAAAAACTATCAATGGATGGTAAAGACTGTAATTCCAATGATTCAAAGCAAGTCATATGTTCATATGGATAAACTCCTTTTCGTTTTAATAAACTCAAATCATTATCACATGGATATTCTTTTTTCATTTCGAGAAATTTATCATCATCAAGATTATTTGCCAACGACTCTAAACTGCCCGATAAAAACTTGAATGAGTCAATAAACCACAAACTAATCATTTTACCGTTAACTTTAATAACTTTTGAAAACGAAATGTACTTCTCTTTGTTTTGAGGAATTATTTGAATTTCACCTTCGGTAAAATTCAATGCGTGCACAATAAAATGCGCATCATAACTACTTAAATTGTGAACTACTATTGGTATGAATGGAGTTTTATGAAATTTTTTGCTGCAATTCTCATGACATACACCTAAAAATGCACCCGTGTGCCAATCATAATCAATGTGTTGTTCTGAAATGAGTTCATTTTTACATATGTAACACATAGAAGATTCTTGTATGGTCTTTTTATCTTTTTCAGATAATGAAAGAGGACATTTTTGGTTAATATTACTTTTACATATAAGTTCAATATCCTTATGTAACTTTTTCTTGAAAATATCAGCACAATCTTCGCCTCTATATGTTACATATTTGAAAAGTTTATCATCATATGAACATTTAACATAATACCCAAAACTATACACATCATGCCTCTGCACATTAGAAGTGGAAGGTTTTGAAGGATCATTGGAACACGACTCAATAGGTTTGAGAAAAGATTCAAAATCAGCGTAAATTATAAAAGGTACACGCTTTTTCCTTTCAAAATTTTCAAAACTAAGCCTATCACTTGGTACGTTTTCCCCAAGCCAATTTTTTCTATTGATATTCGCATTCGGAAGATCAGTTCGTATATGAGTACAATCATGACTTTTATGATTATTAAGTGCTGTTTGAGTGTGAAAATATAAAAGACACCCATCGCAAATATATACAGCTTCATTGCATGATGTGAGTTGACTACTGACCAATCGAGATAAATTTTTTATGTAACAATAATGACCATTACTACCACTCGTTAAGTATAACAAGTTAACATGAATCGATTTTTGAGACTTTGTGAAGTATAATGGTCCAATCACAGTATTACTTTTACTTTCAGCGTTGTATTCTAAACCGAAAACATTAACACTAATATTATTCAATTCTTCGAATTTCTGAATGTCTCTTAACTTCATCGGGAATGGAATTCCGCTAAAATTTAGTTTATTCTCATGCTTAGAATATGAAGAAACTCGATCGGAGCTCTGATTTGCGGGGTACAACGCTGATAGTAAAGCCCATTTAAAACACTGTACGTCAGCGTTTTTTACGTTAATCACAGCTTTTTTATTTTTAATGTCATGAGGTAACTCTATATATGATGAACCATGTAATGGATTGAATTTGTTTATATATTCATATCCATACTTATTACATGTTGAATACTCCAACCATTGTCTTTTTTCTCAAATCCGCACATTTTGTGCAACATCGTCTCTTGTAAAATTGTAAAAAAAAAAAAAAAATCTTCGGACTCATTAATTATATAATTAGGAGTTTGAAAATCGAAAGTATTGGTCAAGTTTTTGGTTTGTTGCACAAAATTTGCGAATAATATAAAATTAACTTTGAAGGTTCTTAATTCAACAATACTTTCATTTAGTAAATTTAGTAAAGTATCTTTTACCGATGAAAGGAAAAATTCCAATGATTGAAACTGATCATTGTCGGAGAGTGGTTTTATTCTGTAAGTGTGAATGCGTTTCCCAAAAGCACTTTCTAGTAAAGTAACATTGGGAAAATGATGATGTATATGAAATAATTTATTTTTATGAGTATTGCTCCGATAATGATGAATTAAAAATTTTCTTTTAATAAAAATATCACAAACCTCACAGTGTACCCTATCATTGGCGTCTATCAAGTGGCACGTTAGAAGTAGACGGATCGTTTAACTTTCTCCTTTTCCTTTGAGTTTGAATATCATCTACAGCAACATGTTTTATTCCTCGCCCAATTTGAAACCTTCAAAAGACAAAACAAATAAAACTATGTTACAAAATTATTTTCATAACAAAAAAAAAAAAAAACAAAAACTACGGTGAAGATTCGTTGAGAAGTACTTACTTGTTTTCTATTTCTTCACAGATTTCACAAAGCATATTATCCAAATCTGGATCTGGAAAGATTACGTTCTTCGATGAATATTCTCTGCTTTGCTTTTCAACTTCTTCGCAGATGTCGCTTAAAATAACATCATATCCGTCAGAAATTATGTTTTCAGCCAGATTGTCATTATATGAATTATCAACGAAAAAAACACTGACACAATTATCTGACAGCTCCATGATTTGAGAACTTTGATACAACTTGCAATACACTCGCGAGAATTTAAGACTGCTTTCGTAATGTACTATTCGTGTCTGTAGCTACAATTCTAGCACTATACAACTCAACGAGGAATGGTTGCTCTCTACGTAATTGTATGAAGCACGCTCAGGTAGAAACACTTATATATGCACTGGTTTCTGTGCAGTGGGGGAAGTGTTCGCCATTGTTCCTTAAATCAGTTGTATTCGAAGAAATATTCGGAACAAGCTCACAATCGTAAAAGATTTCACATTTTTAAAAGATAGTAATTACTAATGTAACAATGACAAGGGTAACTCAATTGTGTGTTGAATGTCTTCTTTGAAACCGGATGGTCAAGGTGTATTCCTTATTGCTATTTTGTTAGGCTTATTGTTTTTTATCTCCCTGTTTGTATTCAATGAAATACTTGGAACAATCACGTTTCGCGGCAAGTTGTTTAGTAATGTTGTAAACTATGTCTTGTGTGCTTTGGTAGCTTTTATCATATTCAGACTGCGCATAATATTTTACACGAACATTTGAGTGCTTCCAATAATTGATAGGTGCAACATCGCGGATTTTATTCATGTCGTAGATTTCAATTTTAATGAGATGAGTGGCGTTTACACTGTCATCTTCCTTAGAAGCAATGTAAGATACTCCATCGTCGCATGCTGCCGATACACTTGAAGATTGCCCCGCAACCTTTTTCGTCTTTTTGGGCTTTTCGAAGAAAACGTCAATGTTGTTTGCCCTTTTTACAGTGTTTTTCTTCATCTTATTCACATATGGGTCTCTGGTTTCCCCTTCATCGGCGCTATCATTAAAATAGTAGTTTTTGAAAGTATTTTCTTCAAACTGAAAAAAAAAAAAAAACATCACATTATTAACCCGTAGTATGCGGCAAGGCTGCGCAGAACTGTACCCGTCGTCTGCGGAGGTTTCGCGCAGGCAAAGGGGTTCGCGCGACGTATCTTAGAAATAGTTGAAAATCTCGAAAAATATACTAGGCACATACCAAACTGACTGGTGTTTCTAAAAACCAGATACCTAATGAGTCTTTTGAGTTATTTTGCATTGATAAAGTATGTTTTATTTATATTCCACAGGCCTCTGAATACAGATATCCATGCAAAAACATACCTGTTCCTAAAGAAGATAGATTTTCAATAAAATTCGTAAACCAATTTCAGTTTTATTTATTGTTCCACATACCTGAACAACTAACTGAACACAACAATCACAATTAGTCACAATTTCTCATAATAAATTATTTATAAATATCAATTTGGAAATTACAAATAAGATTCACAATTTCGCCATTTTGCAGTTCTGTAGACTGAACTTTCAACTTCAATTTTTATGTAAACTTTTCGAGTTTAGAACTTGTTCATGCTTTCAAATACACATATATATATAAGAATCATCACAAAGTACGCAAATTGTGCCTAAATCACATAAAAATACGACATTTTATGAATAAACTAAGATGTTTACGTGATTTTCTAACCTCTTTCTTTTCTTTTTTTTTACCCTTGTTCTTTTGTCTATTCTTTACTAAAAGACATGTGTTGCAAGCTTGAAAAAATGTATTTCTTACTGAATACTACACTTCCATTGCTTTCATAGACAATATCTTTGTAAATCGATAAAACATTACCGGATTTTATTCGGAATTTTGTGCTTGTGTGCGTGAATAGTACATAGTGCTCGTCTGCTTTGACGCAGATCTCATCCAAGATGGCGTTCCATAGTAGCCGCCAATCTGCTTTGACGTAGATCTGCGGAAAGCAATACTACGTCCGTATGCTTAGACGTAGATCTGCGCAACTATACAGGATGTTCATATTTTAGAGAACACGGGTTACCTTTACCTCAGTATTTACTATATTCAGTAGGAATAAACATTTTTTTACCTATATTATGTACATATTATAAAACTGTAAATTTTCGGTATATGGAAAATTTCAGTCATTCGTTACAAACGCAATAGAAGCTAAAACATTGTTTTTTTTTGTTTGTCTGTCAGTCTGTACTTGTTTGCTTGACTGCATCACACACAAACTACTGAACAGATCGTGATGGAACTTGGCACACATATAGGTTAGGTCTAACCGCGGGGGGGGAGCTATTTTTAAATATAATGAAGTGGGAGCAAAAGAAAACCATTATTTACATAGAAATACATTATTTATTACCTACAAGGTTTCGTTTTTTGGGTTACAGGTACAGGTAGGTAATTATAAACTAATAAATTATTTTACTATCTATGGACGGAAATGAACAATCAATACACAGTTTATATATAAAAATGGTAACGTGAGAACTCGCAACAGTATAAAAACAATGTGCCTAAATTTGCGTTACTTTTATCACATAACGGTCACAGTCATTTTACAATCACTATAACTACTAGCTTACGCACCTCTGTAAAGAGTGTAAGAAACAGATCAGTATGATTGCAAAGGTATTATCTGGGGACGAAGAAAGGCATATCTGTCTACTTTACAGATTTGAGACAGAAGAAGAGTTACTTAGCACCTAAATCCAACAATACACAATGTTAATGTTTCCTGTGCCGTGGTGGACTATCCGAAAACCAAGCCTCTTTGTCATTTAAATAATCATCTAACACAAGTTACTACAAGTAAGCTTTACAAAGTATCTGTTTTACACAAATTTTAAACCTGTTTTCTGGTAAAACTAATATCTCATCAGGTATTTTGTTATAGTAGCGCACACAGAGCCCCACAAATGAAGTGCTAACTTTAGCAAGTCTACAGTGATGATTAACAAGTTTATTCATATTCTAGTATTACGATCTTGAATGTCAGAATATTTATGAAATTCATGGATATTTTTCCTAACATACATAATATTAACATAAATGTATTGGTTAATATCATACGCGGCTTGAAAACTGACATCTGGGCCTCTAACCTGGCAAAAGCTTATCTAGGATTAGGTCTGGTTTCTCCTCTGGACTGCAGAGTTCAGATGGCAGTCGCTATGTAAAAACTAGTATCTTCGTTTTAATCCCCTATATTGGGTAGGCGACCCCGTGACAGGGAAAGGCTCGGGAGATGATGGGTGGTGTTGATTGCAAGTAACAGAAACAATGTAATAAATAATATAAAAAACAAGGATATTTTTCTATAAATATATACAGTGCATATATATATATATATATATACAAGTATATATAAAAACGTGGAATATACATATGAAATATATAATGAATAACATAGGTTATAAAGATTCTAAAGTGTGGAATTCTTTCCAACATTGGCCAACACAAAGAAAAACTTTGCAGTGACCGCACTGAATGTTGCAATATTTCCTTTCTCTTCTTGCTAAGCAACGGGCGCAACGTCCTCGCTGGAAACGCACTTGTTTTGTGTTTCGTTCTTCAGAAACTTCTCTGTGCTCAGGAAAGTGGTCAACAGATTTGTCTAATCGGGCACAGGGATTTCCCTGGCGACGCTGTGACCGAGTAGACAAATTGTTGCCAAACTGAGCACAAAGTTCTTCTGCGAGTTTGTAACGGAATTGCCGGTGCGTAATTTTTTTGTGTTGGCCAATGTTGGAACAATATATAACATAAGAATTTAATATGGATATATTTAATAAACGGCGAAAAACTTTTATATACCATTTAATTCCACGTTTCCTTTCTAATAAATACATAGAAAGTTTCTGATCCTTGAGATCAACACCACCCATAAATTTGTTATATTCATGTATAACTTCAGGTTTGTCAACATCTTGACCTGCCCGCCTACCTGGAGCCAGATTTGCGTTATGGCAAGTCGATACTGTGGTAACGAGTTTAACGTCTTTCCAGGCGACGACGGAAACGTCACCACAGTGTCGGCTTTCCACAGCGCCTCTTTGCATTCGTTTATCATTCAGACTTTTTATGTCCTGCGGACAGTCGACACGCCGTCGGTTTAAGGTACCAACTACGTCTGTCTTTTGGGACTTTAAAAATCTGGTTAAGGAAATTGAGTTATAAAAGTTATCCATAAATAACTTATACCCTTTGCCAAGATAGTCCTTGAAAAGCTTTTCTCATTATTTGCCGAAATCCTGGCATGCCCAGGATTCCGGTGCACCAATATTCATCGATGCGGCCCCTGAGACACATGCCCATTAAAATCATTACAGCTATCAGGCTGTATAGTTCAGCTACCGTGGTCTCACACCATTGGTGCAATCGACTATGTGCCGGTAACTCTTCTTCTGTCTCAAAAAAATTTCCAATTTCGTCTTCTGCGAACCTATTAGTCTCAGTCACAATCAATTCCATGAGAGGCTCGTCCCATAATTGAGTGAACAGCTCTATAGGGCGTGTTCCTTCAATTTTGGGACCAGCACTCTCATGGAACTCTTCTTGAGCCCCTTGAAAACTAGTAAAGTCATTGGTCCAATCGAATACTGGATTCGTTTCTCCGTCCCCAGTATCGCATACCAGAAGTTCGTCCTCTTCTGGCTGTAAAACCTCTTGCAGCTCTTCTATTGTTAAACCCTCGTCTTCCTCTTCACTCCCCGAATCCACAGTAAGAGCTGCGGCAAGAGGCCGGTCGAATATATCGTCTTCATCCTAGTGAAACATGCAAACACATCAAGCCAAAGCACCCATTACACGGTTAATTGCACAATAACTATTTAGTGTTATACATCCAAATAAAAAAACTTAAACACAGTTAAGCCAATACCCCCAAAATATAGTTAGTTGCGTAGTAAAGTATTAACAATCCAAATAAAACATCTAAAACACAATTGACACAACATTCACTAATTATACCCTTTAGCCTTAAACCCATAACTCACATGATTTGCTCTTATAGATTTTTCAGTGGGAATGAGATATTTTCAGTAAAATATAGCCAATGCCACTCTCCAGCCCCCATACTATCCCCATAAATAAAATCAAACCATGCCGATGCTCTATTGTGACTTGAATGAAGGACAAACTTTCGCATTTATAATATTAGTACGGATTAATTAACCCATATCTCCCATCGACATGATAATTAGTAGATTTAGCAATCAAATAAACATGCTTACGGGTTCATGGTCTTCTTCCGCAGGGAAAAGATTGCGCTGTCTGACGGAAGGCTGCTGGTATTTTATTTTCTATTATTTTTATTATTATTTTTTATCATTCATCTTATATCTCTGGCATACATATCCTATTGTTAAGTTATGTTCCGTCTTTTATTATAATTTCATTATAATTATCTTTATTATTATAATCTGGTATACAATTAATATATATTAAGTATCTATTATTATGTATTTATTTTCTTGTCTAGATCAGTAGCATTGCGCGCCTGCTCCTCTTGGGGATCCGGTCGACGGAAAAATATTAGGGGCGACAGAAAACCAGCGTTTATCTCTCTGGAGATAGACATTTTGCTGAGTCGCTAGCCTTTTTTAATATTGCGTCACATTGCACATGGAAGTACTATTTTAAATACTGTCATTACAATTGTACTCTTTATCTCTCGATGTACTTTATTGTGTAGTGTGGTAAAATTGAAATAAATGGTTTTTCTTTCTTTCTTTCTATTTGTTTATTTTTTATTACTAGGAAGAAACTGCAAGGCTTTATAAAAATAACAGGTAGATAACCGTCAAAGCTCTTTAGAAAACAATAGTGGATATTTTACAACGAGGGTCAGTAGGTAGAGAACAATAGATGAATAGATGCTTAGTCTTTCCAACATGGGAGGTATTAACACGATACAACCTGTTTGTAGGCATCTCCCGAATGTAACATGTCGGTACATGTACGAAACGAGTGTCTAAAGTAAAATGCATTGTTATTTTTTTATTACTAGGAAGAAACTGCAAGGCTTTCTAACAACAGGTAGATGACCGTCAAAGCTCTTTAGAAACTAATAATATTGTCCCTTCGATGACAATAGGATATTTTTCAACGAGGGTCTGTACAGAACAATAGATGCATAGCCTTTCCAACGTGGGAGACAGTAACACGATGCTACCTGTTTGAAGACCTTGGACTAGTGAGAACCCGTGGAACGAATATGTTGATACCAACCGCGAATTATTTTGATATCAACCGCGAGATACTTTGATAGCAACCGCGAATTACTTTAATACCAACCGCGACGTAATTGGACACCAACCGCGACTTAATTTGATATAAACAGCGAATTCATTTAATATAAACCGCGAATTAGCCTGCGTTCAGACATGCGGGAATCGTGCGTTTACGAATCGCGCGGTTTCAAACCGCAAAATTGTGATGCTATTCAGACACGCGCGGTTAGTATGCGATTTCGTGCGGGAGCGTCAGTTTCAAAATGGAGGTCGACGAAGAAGTGTGTTTACTGTGGTTGCTCCTTAAAAAAAAGAAAAGAAAAAGGCAGTATTGGGTGCATCCAATATTACGTGACCGACTAGTACATGGTCAGTTCGTAACGTTATATCCCAAATTAAGAATGTATGATAACAATTTTTTTGACTATTTGAGAATGTCAATAAAATCTTTTGATGAACTAATTGAACTGATCAGGCAAGATATTTCATGCTCTGAAACGCATTTGAGGCCAAGCGTGTCACCGGAAGAGAAACTCGTAATAACTTTAAGGTAAGATTTATTTATTGTTCTTCAAAATCAGCATAAATATTTTCTATAACTGTAGAGGACTGAGAGCCAGAACTAAATTGCGATGGTGACGGTGACGGTGCCGGAACAGGAGGAGATGATCCAGATGTAGTAATATATCCTTGCGGGCTTGTATACTGTTGTCCTTGCCAATACGTAGGTGTGATCTGCTGAGTATTGTAGCGAACAGGGGGTGGTAAGCTTTGTCCTTTTTGTATCACTTGAAGTAATTCAATTTTGGTTGCTAAACGCCTATTTTCTGGTATTTTTTTGAGTTCTTTATATAACGACAAACAAAAGAGTTTGTCGTCATCTTGCTTGGTAATACTATTTTCTTGAAGTTCATTCTGAAAATGTTTTCGTGACTCGATACTTTTTTCTATTAAAACAGCTATTTTTTCTTCTGGCACTTGTGTTTTCTTACGTTTAGGGGGACGTATTTCAGTGGCTTCGGTTGCATTGGCGTTTAGTTCACTTGTCTCCTCACTTTGCCTTTCATTCTGTTCTTCAATATTAGTTGTAGTGTCTTTATTACTTACACTATTCTGCAGGAAAGATAATCTTGAAAAATACATATATCGGGCTCCTTTACGAGCACCTGAACCAGAAGGAGTTGTTTTTTCTTTTTTGTATTCTTTATTGTAGCAATCTCGTATGTTTTTCCATTTTTTTTGGAGTTGTGTACCTAAAAATAATAACATTATTAATAATATTCTTGTTTCAGATATCTTGGTACGGGTTGTTCATTTGGAGAACTAAGCTACAATTATCGCCTAGGAAAATCGACGATTACTGGAATTGTCCGCGAAGTATGTAAATCATTGTGGAATAAGTTGGTAAACATAGTCATGCCCGAAGCGACTGAAGATATCTGGAAGACAATAGCACGAGACTTTGAGAGATATGCAAATTTTCCAAATCGCATTGGTGCTATAGACGGCAAGCATATCCGAGTTATAAAGCCTGTTGATTCGGGTTCTTTGTATCATAACTATAAACATTTCTTTTCCATAGTGCTCTTAGCACTTTGCGACGCCAACTATTGCTTTACTTATGTTGATATTGGGGCTTATGGCAAAAGCAGTGATTCTGCTATATTTAAAAATTCGGTTTTTTATAAACGCCTGACAGAAAAATCATTAAACATACCAACACCTAAACCAATATGTAATGTAGACCTAACACCAATGCCTTATGTTATAGTTGGAGATGAAGCCTTCGGCTTAGCAGAAAATTTAATGCGCCCATATTCAGGCAAATGTTTACCATATGAAAAAAGGATTTTTAACTATAGGTTATCGAGAGCCCGACGTAATATTGAGTGCACTTTTGGTATTTTGGCGAACAAATGGCGCATCTTTCATAGGCCTATAAATGTAAACATAGATTTTGCCGAAGATATAATAAAAGCTTCTTGTGTTCTACATAACTATGTGCGGACTAGAGATGGTCTAAAATTTAAAGATACTTTATATAATGCACCCATGACTAATCTCAATACCTTGCATGCGGGAAGAGGGACACCGTCATCTTTGAATATCAGAGATAAATTCGCTCATTACTTTGTGAACGATGGGCGTGTTCCATGGCAAGACACAAAGATATAGCTGCAACTAACATACCGTACTTGTAATGTTTAGGTACATAACTAAATGTAAACAAACGAAATATGGTAATACCGTTGTGACCTTCATTTGAAAAATGCTCGAAATGTCTGCATAAAGCAGCCGAAGTTTGTTTATATTTATTTAAGTACCTAAAGTATACGGAGAGTATAATATACGCTTCATAACAATAATTATAACATAATTCTGTCAATTATTTTTTGGTGAATAAACCTACTTACTTAAAATATTCTTTTTTTCCACCGTGTCTTCGCAATTTCCAAATATCTCCACCAACTCTTGCCAAGCTCGGTTCTTGATAATTTTATTTGAGTAATCATCACACTGAATGTCCCATATTGCAGGTCTCTTCTCCACCTCATCAATAAATAGTTCAGTGTCGAAACGATCCATGGCGAACTCACGAACAGTGACGTGCTCACCGCGCGGTATCCGCAACGCAACTGAACGCGAAGTAAAGACTCCATAGTAATAGAAACGCGCGGGAGCAGCGCGATTCTATTTTCTGGCGGTTGGGTTGCGGTAACCGCGCGGCTTGATTAACCGCGCGGTTATGTCTGAACGATTACTAACTAACTCATATAAATAAGACCCGCGCGATTTCCATGCGATTCTATAATCGCGCGGTTCCCGCCGTGTCTGAACTAGCGCTTAATTAATTAGATATAAACCGCGAATTACAACCGCGAGTATGTTAATTAAATTAATTGATCCAATTAAACCGCGAGTATGGGAACACCTTTTTACATAGATTTGGAGGGGGAGGCCCATGAGTGCGCCAGAACCCGGGAATCCCTACTACTGGTGCCTTATGCGACCTTACCCCTCAACATCATGGGGATTTTTTATCGATCGCGATCGTGGATCGTGGGAGGTTGGAAAATATATCCTTTTCAAGTCTCTTTGGAGAAACTCTGACTCCGAACGTAGAAGCGAAACTGCGCTTTACCATCCCCACCGCGAGTCTAGCAACCGCTTTTACACCAGACGATCCGTCTCTCTCTGAAAAAAATACCGCCTGATTAAAAAAGCATTGCTCCAGTGGCCACTAGGACGAGCGGTATTGTATTCCCCACATAAAATAATGGAGAATATTCACAAGAAATCATATGAAGAAATCATGTATACGGTGAAAATTTTGAAGCCACAACTTACCTCCGTCAGAGGGAGTTCGCCAAGGAAGCGCAGTGCGTCGTCTCCGACGCCCGGGACTTTAAGGGACTCTTAAACCCCACGCCGCGACCCAACTCCAAGCGACTCCCAACACTCTTTTTTCGAGAAGATGACCAACCTTCTAACAAGTCAGTCACAGGCGATAGAAAATATTGCTTCCCGAATTTCATTTCTATCGGCCAAAAGCGAGCCAGGTGACTCAGAATCTGAATCTGAAAGCGCAGAATCCGATGATAATTTTCAGTTACCATCGTTTGAACTTACCGTCGAGAACACTCACGAATCTGAAGAAACTCAAGAAGGACAACTAAATGCTCAAATTGCTGAAGCTGAGAAAAAATTAGCAGCGCTGAAAGCAGCTAACTGTGCAGAAAATTCATTTAGTTGCGACTTCACCCCATCGACGATTGAAGCTGAGCCTAAGCTCGCAAAAGCAGATCTGCACCTAGCAGATCAGGGGCGACCATGCCAGCGCCTGGGTGACGAAGGTTGGAAGAACATAAGGTACGCAGACGTTCAAAAAACCTTCCACGCCACACCGGTATTTGGGGCGCTAAAGGTTAACAACATCCTGGCCACGTCCAACCCTACCTGGAACTCAACGACACAGTTGGAGAAAACGAACCTAACGCTAGGAGCAATAACTCACGGTCTATTGCTCCAGCGAAAAGCTTTCCAGGATGTCTGTAAAACACTCGATTCAAGGACTCAACAGGTCATACAAGAGAAACTCCTGTCCGGAGAAAGTTCCTTCAGGAAAATATCTGACGGCCTTTTACAATACGCCTGCGGCCGAAGAGCCGAAGTAATTCAACTACGACGGGAGACTTATAAATGTCCCAACAAGGTCCTACAAGAGGTTCTACACGAAATTCCCCCCTCTTCTACGCACCTTTTCGATGACGAAAAATTAACAGAGGTGGTTAAAAACCAAGGGGGGGCATACAAGTTCTTCCCCAAGAAGACTACGCCCGGTGTCAGAACCGGAAAGAAAACCTCTACTTCTAAGGGATCAAACAAACTCTATCAGGGAAAACCTCACGCTAATAAGAGACCACCAACGAAGAATTTTCGTCATAACAAGGAATCTTCAGCCAACAACAAACCCAAAAACGGTCAAAACTCATCAAAGAAATTCTAAACCTAAGGTATTTTACGCAGGTCAACTCTGAGAAAATATTTCTCTGTGGGAATCGTTGGGTGCCCCAGAGACTATTCTAAATGTCCTTAGAGGCTACCGTATCCCGTTCATTCGTAAGCCGCTTCACACGACTCTGTCCTATAAAAATGGTAGTAAGTTTGAGCCAAAATTATCAGATGACATGAATAAACAAATTCAGAAATTAATCGAAATGCAAGCTATTTCTCCCAATGAATTTAGTAGTGGGTACTTATCACCTATTTTTCTGATAGAGAAGTCAAACGGTTTCCACAGACTGGTATTTAATCTGAGATGCCTAAATTTCTTTGTATACCCACCAAAGTTTCGACTGATAAGCCTAAACGCATAAGCCTAAACGCATTTTCAACGTGTAAGCTCGAAGGAGCTCAAAATTGGAACAGCTGGCGGTTTCAACTGAAAGTGTTGTTGAAAGCCATAGGAGCATTTGAGATCGTGGATGGATCGTGCGTGGCAGAAATTCGATGCCAAGGCTCAAGGTGTCATCGTCACCAGATTGTATCCTGCAAGTGCAAATTTGTGAGACATCAAGGGAAATATACGATAAGTTGCGGACAGTCTATGAGCAAAAATCGGACATATCCCTGCACATTTTACAACAGCGGTTCTTTGATCTGAAATACAATAACGAGGTTGTGGCGACATTCATAGCAAAGACGGATGAGATCGTGTCACATATCAAGTAAGCTGGTGGAGTAATTCCGGAAAATATGGTGGATATAAAAATCATCAGTTTGCTAGGCGAAAAATTCCGCCATTTTATTTCCGCGTGTGACTCCGTGACATCTGACAAGCGCACGCTGTGTGGTAAAGCAGGACACTAGAAACAAGACTGCAGAATTAAAAAAATATAAATTTTGTAAGCAGTGTAAAAAACCAGGACAGATCATCGAACAATGTTGGTTCAATAAAAATACAGTGCCAAACAAACAAAACCCGAACAGTGTAAAACGTAACGTGTTCGCTTCAGTGTTAATAAGTGCTCTAACTTCTAAATGTACTACAAAAGACTGGTTCCTGGACAGTGGTGCCTCAGAACACGTGTGGTCATTAACCTCCTGGGACATAACGTAATATATTTATTACATAAAATAAAAAAATTCGCACACTGCCATCTGTTAAAAATGGCTGGATTTTTTTTCACAGTTTTGTAGCTAAAGTATCTGTCCACCGAATCGAACGTTGATTAGTTGCCAAAGAAGCACACTTTTTTTAATTTGTTCATTTGAAGTGAACAATGGCGTCAGTGCCGGTTGCACGTGGTAAGTAATTACAAGATATTAATTAAAATACTAGAGTTTTTGTAAATATTTTGTGTTAAAATGTTGTTATTTGAATCATTTGTACTAGATACACACAAATAATTTTCCAAGAGATTATAAAAAATGAGAAATAGGGTAAAATATGTTTATGTAATACTGGTAAGTAAGTAAGTAACACTTTATTGCACGTTGGTATTACACACGTTCTTAGTTCCAAGCCTCAATGTATGCGTTTTAGTGTAATACCTGTATTAATAAGAGTATTTTGTTGTTTTTGGCCTAATTTTATATCCATTGCCTTTTGTTTCTTTATTAGGTTTGCAAGACACGGAAATTGCCGATATATTGGACGATTCTGAAATAGATTTGTCTGATGAGGACGACGTAATAGTCAATGTACTTTCACCTTTCAACCATGAGAGCAGCGACTCTGATTCAGGCTCTCAAAATTCTTCAGATACAGAGTCCGAATATCGTCCAGCGTCTGAAATATCTCTGTCCTCGTAAAGTAGTGTTCGAGGTCGTCCTAGAACCAGAGGTGGGCCAAGAACACGTGGAGGTCGATCAAGAGGTCGCGTTAGAACCAGAGGTGGACGTGCTGAAATTCAAAGATCCTCTTTACCTGTCGACAATGCGTGGAGCAGCGATTTCATGCCTTTAGAAAAACCAGTTGTTCAGCCAAGGTATATGCCACTAAACACTAATTCACGTATAGACGAAGACTTTTTCAAACAATATATTAATGATGACATCCTAGCAGAAATGGTTACGGCAACAAACACTGAAAGAGTTGAAAACATTCATAGGAATTCTATTAGTTATGGGCGGTGTTAATTTACCACAAATAAAAATGTACTGGTCAAAAAAGTACGGGATTCAAATTATAAAAGATTCAATGGGTCGGGAGCGCTTTTTCTCCATTCGAGCATCTTTGAAGGTTTATGACCTCGAAGTTTCTGAAGAGGATAAAAAGAATAAGATTTGGAAAGCGGCCCCTCTTTTTGATGCCGTAATACGTGGGTGTCATTTCCAAACTAGAGAAGACCACATAAGCATTGACGAAATTATAATTCCTTTCAGTGGCTATTGCGGAACACGTCAATACTGTCCCGGAAAACCGAATCCAGTAGGAATAAAAGTTTTTGTTTTGGCAAACCCAAACGGGCTTATTTGCGATATGGATGTTTACCAGGGTGATACTACCTTCACAGAATTAAAATCTCAAGGATTTACTTTGGGCGAATCAGCAATTCTTACTCTTATTTATTTTGACCGTTATTTTACCACGATAAAGTTGTTGGACACCTTATTAGAAAAAGGATTTCACGGCACGGGAACTATTCAAAGAAACAGCATCCCCAATAACTGCGTATTTTCTCCCGAAAAAGAATTTGATAAACAAGCTAGGGTGCAGGGGGGTGTTGCAGTTATGTTTTTGTAGTTATTATGTTAAAATTTGTTTTTCCATTTCAAGGTTCACCTCGGCTTCACTGGAGTGATCACTTACTCATTTGCTTTTCTTTAAATAGCTGCAGCACCACCAGACGGACTACCTCCAAGAGCGGGGGGGCTGTGCTGGTACAGGGGGACAAGTTCGCCTGTAAAAGCACAATTCTCCACTGGTGCGCCTGGGCAACATCTACTAATGACTGGTTTTCGAACCTCTTTTTAGTTGATGGCTAAACGTCCGTCCAGCTCCGTCGGTAAATGTGGGTGTACCCGATGGACTACTACACCCACCTGCGCTAGTGCCTGCTTGCTAACAGATGTAATAGGTAAATAGTGCTTGCCCTTCTTTCAACATAAGTAAAGAAGTCATCAATCTTTGGCAGCTCTGTTTGCTCTCGTTCTGTATGGTATGCTCTGCAAGTAAACTGGTCAAGCTTCCGTAGTAAAATGGGCAAGATGATCATGTCCCAGTGTTTGGTGGGTTGTCCTAACGTGTTTAACGCGCCTAGATGTTGGCGAGCGTGAGCTACAAACTCGCGTAAATTGCTGGCAGTTCCTTTCACAATAGGCGGAAAATCTAATAAGGCTTGCACATGATTTGTCACTACAAGAAACTTGTTATCATACCTGTTTTTCAATAAATCTAAAGCCTTTTGGTATGAATCACCGGTTACGGGTAAACCTTCAATAAGTGACAATGGTTCCCCTTTTAAAAACTTGCGTAAATAAAACAGTTTTTCAATTTGCTCTAACTTACAATTGTTGTGAATTATAGCTGTAAAAAGTTCAATGAACGTTTGATATTGCGTGTACTCCTTTCCATCGAACACTGGAATGTCAATTTGGGGAAGTTTCACTACACTGGCACTAGCACTTTCTTTATGATCCGAACGAGAAGACGCAAGCTTTTTACGGAGCGCTAAAATGACGCTTAAGCACCGTTCCTCTAGCCCGCAGTCATCAAACTCGTCGTCCTCAGAAGCATCGCTGAGGATGTGAAGCTGGAGTGTCAGGTCGTTCACCGCGCGTAGTATTTCATACTTTTTTGCTGCACTGCAGCATGGTCGTCCTCCAACCGGCCCTCATTCTTGTGCGACGTACTCTTCCGTCGTCCACCCATGATGAATTATATCGTTCTATTGCATAAAACACGTCGAAAACGGTTGAAATATCAACAAAATTCCGCTGTTGGATGAAGTAAATAAACAGACGAGTGAGTATTTTGCTGCGACCGAATGAGTGTAGAACCTGAAATGTCAAAAACTTGTCTTTGCCCGGCGGTCTGAAGAATGATTGAATGGACGAATGATCTCGGAGCGGATCTTGGTGCGGATGTCTTGGCTATATATCGTTGTCCCTCTCGCACTCCGCCGGCAAAATGCCTGAAATGCGTCGTAATGGCGGCCAATTTTTGCAAGGCAATCCTGTGTCGTAGAAACGAGTCAAAATCTTCGAAGTTCACGCTACATCCGTAGATGGATTTTGGTTGCGCTCACTTAATCCACTTGAATTGCGTCTCTTGACGACGGAATGCCACTGCACTTGTTGCTAATGGCGATTTGCGCACACGCGCTTTACGTTGCCGGCGACTGATCCATCAGAGATATTACCGAAGACAAAGAATTTAACTCGCGTGAAATGTTGTTTTAGTTTCGGCACCATTTAATGTACGTTACCGTACATTAAAAACACAGTTTTTAAGGCAATAAACAGGTTTATTTAAATATTTATGCAGCGCTACGTTCGTTTGTGAGAAAAGCAAAAATTGAAGAGAGAGTGAATGCAGTTTACAGAATGAACTAAGTATTATTACAATGTTGCCATTTCATTTTTTCAAACAGTGAGTAATGACACTGGCACTTTTATAACGTCCGATATTTATAAAATAGTGCATAATCATACACCAGAACCACAGCGCCAAGTCAAGCTTAATTTGATTAATCAACTTAAAAACAACGCCAAAAGTTCAATGGATTGTCCAGTTCAACTAATACAGTCAGCAATGGAAAATGTTCCTACTGCAAGTGCGCCCTACTTGCCAAATAAAAATGCTCTCAGGCAAGTTATTAACAGAGTTAGACGAAAAAAACGATCGAACGTTATATTTTTAAATGAATTACTCATCTTGATGGCAATAAATTTTTGTTTTTCAATGAAGAAATTGAAGGCATCGGACGAATTTTGATCTTCACCACCGAAGAAAACTTAAAATACTTAGATTGTGCTTTATATTGGATAATGGATGGTACATTTAAGTGTACTCCTGGTTCTTTTGTCCAAATATACACAATACATGCCTTAGTGGGAAATGATGAAATCTCGCGCCGTGTAGTACCACTGGTATATGCTTTTTTACCATCAAAAACTGAAGAATGTTACAAAAAAAAATTTCGAGAGTTAAAAAACATTGGAAATATTCGTGAACTTGACTTGACACCAGTTTACATATTAACCGACTTCGAAAAAGCAACGATCAATGCCTGCAAAGAAGTTTTTCCTGAAAGCATCCATAAATGTTGCTTATTTCACCTAGGCCAGAATGTGTGGAAGAAAATCCAAAAACTGGGTTTATCCACACAATACGGTATTGATTGTGATTTTGCTCTTAAGGTGAGATATTTAATAGCTCTCGCTTTTTTGCCATCGGAAGAAATCGCACCGACTTTCGATAGATTGAAATTTAACGAAGAGATTCCAGAAAGTGCTGAAGCATTGATAACATGGTTCGAGGTATACTACGTTCACGGTAAAGTTACGACCAAAAGTAAGAATCCCGATAAAGTCATCGTGAAAAAAACAAAGCCTTTGTTTGAGCCACGTCTTTGGTCAGTCTATGATAATATGTGTAATGACATGCCGCGATCACAGAACCAAGTAGAAGCTTGGCATAGGCGGTGGAACACGCTTTTGAATGTCCGAAAATATAGCTTGCACAAAACTTTTAAGGAATTGGTAAAAGAGCAGAAGGCAACAACACTTAAATTAGAATACTGGCCGATGTTCCAAGAACACCACCAAGAAAAAAAACAAAGACCCAAGAAGACGCTTTACAAAGCCTTGTATTAAACCGCAAAGAATCGGACGACGTGATAATTTAAAAAAAAATTTGCCTATCTATACAAAATGTAATATTATAACAAATTAATAATGTTTTAATATTCAATAAATGAATAGAGTTTTTTTGTTACACTTTGAGATATTCTTGTCTATTTTTTACTGTACACCTTACCTTCACCTATCTTACACCTACACCTATCCTACACCTACCCTACACCTTCCCTACACATACCCTACACCTACGCTACACCTACCCTACACCTACCCTACACCTTCCCTACACTTAGCCTACACCTACCCTACGCCTATCGTACGCCTACCCTACGCCTATCCTACGCCTACCCTACGCCTACCCTACGCCTTCCCTACACCTACCCTACACCTACTTTACACCTTCCCTACACATACGCTACACCTACCCTACACATACTTTATACCTTCCCTACACCTACCCTTTACCTATCACTATTTACCTATTACATCTGTGCTTCGTAGGACACGTTTAGAAACTGATTTAGTCAAACAACTACAACTGTACATCTATATGTATACAATATGTTAAAAACATGTTTTTATTGATAGTCCGACTCCTTAGCTCGATGTAGTATGGAGGTATGGTCCCGTCCGGCAGAAAGCGTGAAATTTGGCATGCGTGTAGCTTTTACGTTTATAAGAATAAATAGAAGTAGCAACACGTCGAGAAGTCATTGTTTCCCCCCCTCCCCCCACTTTTACATCCCTAATCTCAGTTTTTTAAAATTTTCTTGAAAACTAATAAAGCTACAATTAAACTGTCTATGGGAGATATATTCCTCATTAAATTTTCTACAATACTGTCTTTGGAAGTATGTTGTTAACACTTATAGTTTTTAAATTATGCCTAATTTCTTCTTATGATATTTGCGATAGTGCATCATTTTGTATTAAGACCTATCACATGCCTATATATTTACTAAAACTAAAATGACCAAAGCGGCGGCGGTGGAGGATAACTCAGAATGAGGTGTGGTGTGTGTAGTACGTCGTCGTAACGTATGGCGAACGAGAGAGCACCACAACGCGACGACTGTCTCATCGTCGCCGCTCGGTTCGCAATCCCGCCGCCGCGCGCCACCCGCTCCGGCAGCAATAGCTGCCAGTTGCGCTCAACTACATACGCATGTCACACGAGTTTTTCGCTGTTGCATTACCTACACTTCGACGTTTTATTCACGTCTGTTGCGAATCCTTGATTCATTTTCAAAGTGGAGTATGTTAAACTAAAAGTAAAAAACATAAGACCTGCAGGCCTAAGATGCGCACGAAGACAAAAATTCTTTCTTCGCTCTTGTCTACACTGAGGAAGACAAAAGACCCAAGTCTACAGGGGCTAACATGGCAACATGCGAATGAAGACAAAAATAGACAAACTTTTCTATTTTTTTTTTTGTTTTCTCTTCTAATCCCTAACATGCGCACTCAATTTTTGTCTATTTTTGACGTTTGGATCAAGACAATGTTTCTTCCACATAGTGGGTCGAAGACAAGGCAGCAATGTTATTTTGATTAAGTCCGTAACGTGGAATAAAATATAAACCAACAAAATAAGTGAAGTAGTAGTATGCAGCATAAAAAGAAAGATAATAAAAATCAACATCTACAAGGAGCGGCAGCGCTAATATGTGGCATTGGCGGAATTGATTTGTGACTACTTTCCTGCCTTTTACCGAATAAATTAGCCAATGGACCAAGCAGCGGGTAAGTGAGGATGTGGAGCCACACACGGAAGACGGAATTCCTACTCATTTAAAGGTATTTTATGTGAATGACAAATTCTAACCTAACTTACTCGTAGACGTGGTTTTTATAAATAAATCCTATAAAATACCCAATAAAATACATGATACCTATTGTTTTAGATTTTGAGCGCAGTCGAAACTGGGGCTGGATCATGTTTTACCTACTAATGTTCATAAACTACTTACTTACCCGCGAATGCGTGATTGTGTTGTTGCTTGCTTTTATGAATTTATAAGTAAGTAACTAAGTACATATTACTATTTAAGTAAAATAAAATAAAAATTATTCAGTACGGATATTCGTGAAGACGACAATCTGACCCGGAGCAGACAGAGAGCTCGTAAGTTTTGTGCGTTTTTTACAATCATTTTTTAATGATTTCAATGATGTTACATTTTACTTAACGTAATGTTTTAGGATGGCAGTGCCATACTATAATTACGTCCTCTCCACCTACGAGGAGAGAGAGGAACGTAAGTTGCAGCGGCGCGAGGTCCGTGACGTGTGCGATCCATTCGATCTGCCGGACATGGAGTTCCGGTCACTATTCCGCATTAATAAGCCCATGGGCCATTATTTGGTAGAGAGGCTGAGTGTAGACATGGAGCCACTCACGGAGGAAGGAATTCCCGCCCATGTAAAGGTATTTTATATTATGATAAATTCTTTTTTTTGTTAGGCAGCCCCTGGGTCAGAGGGTTGGGTGAGGGTGATTTTGTAAATTATATCCAATATAATACTACAGGATTCCTATTGTTTTAGATCTTGAGCGCAGTCCAGTTTCTGGCCAACGGAGGTTACCAGAGACAGCTTGGGCAGGATCATGTTTTATGTTCTGCCCAAACTACTACTGGTAAATTTCTGGACCAATTTCTGAAATCGGTGTATCGAAGGTATGTATGTACTTACATACATAAGTTAGAAATTACTCAGACACATTTTTTTTAAAAAATGGGTACAAAGTCTCACATTCGTCGCATGGATATTATTTAAGAAAGAAGACTAAGTAGTATATTTGAATTCTGAATACTATGTTTACATTACACCTTGTTTTTCAGACTCATGCCCGAATGGATTAAGTTCCCTGTTTCGGAGCAAGCGCGAAACTCTATTGCTTCAAATTTTGAACAAAAATTTGGAGTGCCGAATATTCTGGGTGCTATTGACTGCACCCATGTGAAAATTTTCCCTCCGCCCATGCCTGAAGGAGCTCAATTTAAAAACTTGAGGAAGGGCGTCCACACTCTAAATGTCCAACTGGTAAGTTTCACTGTTGTGATTCTTCACAACAACCTACTGGAATCACCTGATTGTCCGATAAGAAAGATGCTTCCGTGCTTCGGAAGGCACGTTAAGCCGTTGGTCCCGGCTACTTAGTCGTCACACGAGCCAAGTCAGTGGCCTTTGGCGGCTCTATAACACTGACACTAGGGTTGGTGAGGTCGGTTGCTCTAACGCTCATCGGTTCTGCGACAGACGTGGCCAGCCCACAAACACTTCAGCTTGCTACACTTCTGGACGATATCAACTACCTTGCTTGTGTAGGGATCACTTAACACTACTACAGTGGTATGAAAATAGTGATGGCTATTTGTAATATTATTATCTCTTTTAGATAGCCGATGCCGACTGCCACATTATAAACGTTAATGCAAGATACCCGGGAAGAGTCCATGACTCGTTTATTTGGAAACACTGCAGCGTACGAGCCGAAATGAAACGGCTAAGTGACAACCGGATTGGTAGCTATGTTTTATTGGGTATGTTGCTGTTTTTGAGTTTGTTAGACTATGGCAAAGCCAAAATATTAAAAAAATCTATACATGCTGTAATTAAAATAAATTGTATTTGGAGTTTCATTTTGGAGAAGTCCATTAAGTCCATACATTATATAGATGGCAAAACTTTTACTTATATCACTTTTTTTTCTAGCATTTAAAATTAAATAAAAGACAAGTTAAAAATCAAGAAAATGTTATTTACAAAGAAAAAAAGGAAACAATTAAACAATACAAAATAATCTTCTTCTTCGACCTAGCGTTTTCCCGGCCTAGTGCTGGGGTCCGCTTTCCTACTCAATCTTTTCCACTTTGCCCAGTCTTCGGCATCCTTAGATGTAAGGGTGCGTTCGGAATATCGAGTAAAAATTCACTCGGAGATAAAAAAGAGATAGAAATAATGACGGAAAGAGATATGGAATGTGGTTATCGAACGCTGGCGGGAGAATTCATGTTTCCGAACGGGATAAGTTGTCAATGTCAATTGGACTTCTCGTATATATCCTCTATATAAATATTGAATTGAATTGAATTGACCATTGAGTCATTTCGTGCTGAAAAAGGTACTCTGTGCTGAAAAATGAGACCCTTGCAATCTCGAGCTCTATTTTTATTGGAGCTTTACCATAAAAATAGGATTGCTATCTCAGAAGACGAGAGTGATGAAGAATGGGAAGAGGAAGATGTTTTCTTAAATTTAATGATACAAAAAGAATGCGAGTTCCGTGTTACAGGAAAAAGGTTTCCTATACCGAGGTTGGCGAATTATGTTGAGAAAACATTACCCACTTACACATTTGAAAGGTAAATAATTCTTTGTTACATTCACTTAGTAGGTATGTAGGTACTACATAAATGAGATATTTATGGTTCTGAAAATAATAAATATTTTACATGCCTATTTAGGTTTCGAACCCATTTCCGGATGATGCCTGCTGCTGTGGATGATTTGGAAAACAGAATATCACCTATTTTGGAACGCCAGGGCCCTGTGGGGAGAATTCCTATTCCGCCTAGGAAACAAATTCTGTCTGTCATATGGCTACTTGCTACACCTGACAGTTACCGGTAAAAGATGATCTTGCAACACATACTACACTATGCCATTAGTGGTCATTTAAATTATCAGACAATAAAAAAAGAACAGTCCAACAAACTCGGCAAACTAATAATATAACAAAGGTATGTATTTTATTTCCAGCTCTGTTGGCGAACAGTTTGGAATGAGTAAAAGCACACTACATGACTGCTTCCGAAGAGTGATACATGCTTTATGTGGAATGGCGAGAAGCCAAATATTTTGGCCCCAGGGAGCAGAAGCTGAAGAAGTAAAACAAAGTTTTCAGAGGTTATCAGGCATGCCAAATGTTATTGGTGCCATTGATGGTTGCCAAGTGGAAATTGATGCACCAAAGGTAATCATGTAGGTTGTAACAATTCTGAAATTATCAAGCTGGCAATGGTTCTTTCTATGGCTTTTCATAATAACATTTTCCAAAGCTAGGATGATAACGAGAAGCGCAGAATCATTTGCTTTTTGGAAAATCAGATGATTCCATCTGCAATGTCTTAACCAAACTCAGATCCAGAACCTCCCCAAATGCTGGCTACTTTAATAATAATTAATATCTATTTTTCTAGGAAGAGCCTGCTGCATACCGCACTGGAAAAAAAAAGTATGCCATGCAGCTACAAGCAGTATGTACATCAGACTTACTGCTCACGGATGTCTTTACGGGATATCCAGGGTCGGTACATGATGCACGGGTTTTTAAAAATTCACCATTGTTTAGAGACGCAGAAGACATTTTTCATGGCGAAGAGTACATTGTGGGTGATAAAGCTTACTACCCAGTGCATACTTGGTGCATCCCTCCATATAAAAATTATGGAGCTCTGACACAGGTAAAAAGGTTTTAAAATATTTATACAATTATTTACATCTGAGATAATATAAGTGTTACTAATGGAAATATATTTTTTTATGTTTCAGGCCGAAGTAAGATTCAACACCAAACTAAGCAAGGCAAGGCAAGTAATCGAAAGATGCTTTTGCCTTTTAAAGGGACGGTTCCGAAGATTGAAACACCTTGTTATGTATCGAACTGATGAAATTTCAGTTGCCATCATGGCTGCATGCGTGTTGCACAACCTGTGCCTTAGGGGTCTTCAGGATCATTCTGACCATATTGAAGAGTACATACAGGAGGGACAACAATTTAATCTTCAAATAGAAGACGAAACTGACAGCCATGAAAGAAGTAATGTGCAAGCTACAAACAAAAGAGACCTTATTAGAGATTTAGTAGCAAACTAGGTTTTGCCAGCCAAACTTGTAGCAGCATCATACTGCTAACTAACAGTGTTCCTATTAAGTATAGCCAAATGAATAAAAAAGTTAAGTTAAAGTTAGTTATGTGTGAAAATCGCGAGAGTTTAAAATGTTATTTAAAAAAAAGTTACATATAGGTAAATAATAAAGCCACTAATACCTATAAAGTGTTTTTATTTAAAAACATTAAAGCATTTTAGAATGTGATCAAATAATGTTAAGCCCCTCGGGTGGTAGTTTAACTTATGAAACTGAAAACTTGTCTACCACTTTCATAACCACCTCATGGCAACAATTTTCAAACTATGTAAAAATTACAAAATACTTACAAAATAATATAATAACGACCGTCGGTTAGTCACCAGCAATAAACTCTTAAGCCCAAGAAGAGTGCGGGAGCGGCGTGGTCCGGAGCCGGGGGAGCGGGTGGGGACGCCGCGCCGCTCCCGCTCGCCCAAGTCACACAGAGCCGTGCCGGGGGCGGTCCGGAACCGGGAGAGCGGGACGGTTCTATGGCGCGGCATAGTACCGTCCCGCTGGTCCCGGCCCCGGACCGCCCCCGGCACGGCTCTGTGTGACTTGGACATTAAGCCCCAGTCACACAGAGCGGGAGCGGCGCGGTCCGGAACAGGGAGAGCGGGACGGTTCTATGGCGCGGCATAGCACCGTCCCGCTTGTCCCGGCCCCGGACCACGCCGGTCCCGCTCTGTGTGACTGGGGCTTAATGTCCAAGTCACACAGTGTAGTGTAATGTCCAAGTCACACAAGTAAGTGGGTAATGTCCAAGTCACACAAGTAAGTGGGTAATGTTTTCTCAACATAATTCGCCAACCTCGGTATAGGAAACCTTTTTCCTTTAACACGGAACTCGCATTCTTTTTGTATCATTAAATTTAAGAAAACATCTTCCTCTGCCCATTCTTCATCACTCTCGTTTTCTGAGATAGCAATCCTATTTTTATGGTAAAGCTCCAATAAAAATAGAGCTCGAGATTGCAAGGGTCTCATTTTTCAGCACAGAGTACCTTTTTCAGCACGAAAGTAATGACTCAATGGTAGAGGATATTATATAGACGAGAAGTCAACCACGCCGGTCCCGCTCGGTATGACTGGGGCTTAATGTCCAAGTCACACAGAGCCATGCCGGGGGGGGGGTCCGGAACCGGGAGTGCGGGACGGTGCTATGGCGCGGCATAGCACTGTCCCGCTTGTCCCGGCCCCGGACCGCGCCGCTCTCGCTCCCGCTCTGTGTGACTTTTAAAGATAACTACAATAAATCAGATGTATGTAGACATTAGTAGATATTAATTACAAAACAATTATGGTGTGCCTTATCTTGTCATGGACATCTGAATCTCAACAACCATGCTACTTAGAGAAAAATAAATTATTTGAACATTAGAATAGAACCCAATTTTTAATCAAAAATTAGAATTAAACATGGTGACAAAGTCAATATTGATTGTCCAAGTAATTAAATTTACGGAATTCGCTATTGGCAGAGCCAAAATAAGGCACACACATTATAAACTTCTTAGATTTATGAACTTAACTAACTTTTAATCTAACGGTGGTAACAATAATCAGTCATATTAATATCAAATGTAACATTAATTTCTAACATGAATTTAGCGAATCCTACCATGTAGGGTATCAAATAAAAGGACATCTTACTAATTTTTTATCTGGAGTGTAACAATTTAGTTTAAAACAAAAATAAACTTCTTCTAATATGAATATTCCATGGCTGGAAAACTTGTGATTTACTTTTAATGGGATATTCCCTGGATGAAACTTTTAACTATACATGTTTTTAAAAGTAAATCACAATTTTTCCAGCAACTTGGTCATCATATTTTTAAATAATTCATTACAATCTTTTTGCATTTGCAAATTTTCATCATGGCGTTTTTGACGGGCAACCTCTCTGTTATCTGAACGTTGCTGGAATTCTTCAGCCCATTTGGTGAGACTTGATTCCAGTCTGGTTTTTTTAGCTGGTGGAGGTGAATCAATTGCAGGTGTGGGAGCTATTGCGGTATTGGGGTCTGTATTAATGGGAATTGTGCTGATAGGGTCGCTGTTAATATTATTACTATCTCTTGATAAACATAGTCATGGAGGGCATACTTGTGGTGACTTGTTGAAAATTTCATCCATTTCCTCATAATATGGGCAGGATTTTTCTGGCTGCCCTGTCGATTTACGGTTAAGGTCCTTTGTAGCCATATATATTCTTTTTAAATATTTAAAGCGGTTTTCACACTGTGCACTATTAATTGATTGAAACCCTTCAGCCAACATTGCTTCTGTTACTTCTTCCCAAATTGCCTCATTCTTTTCTGTGTTGTTTTCAAATCGGTCTCTTTGTTCCCTCCAGTGAAATATTAGTCTTAATGTTCCTCTGTGAGACCATTTTAGAGACCCTGCGAATAACAATGAAATGTTATCCTGGTATCTATGGTCAGGAACAAAATTAGACAACAATTTTTAGTTGCTGATATACAATTTTAAATGTACCAACCTTTTTTTTTATTTATTTGTTCCTGCTCCTTGCCTGAAGGAGGTGCCTCTCTTGGCGGATCATCCTCTGGTGGCAGTACATATTCTATATTCCTAAAAGAAAACAAATTAATCAATAAAATACAAAGTAGGCAAGTAAGTATGTATAAATATACAAATGTGAGCCAATTTTCTGTGTATTTTCTTTGCAAAGTGCAAGTACACGCCCTTGCACCGCCCTCCCGGCGCCCGTGACGGTATATGTGAAGCCACGAGAAATTGAAAACTCACAAAGATGCTATTTTTATCCACATCTCTCGTCGCATTATTCGTGCTTCATCCCACTCTGGTCTGCCTTCCAGATAACCGGAAGCCAACAATTCCAACAAAGAGTTACGGGCGTTGGAAGATCCATCATCTGAAATCAGTAGTAAAGTTTATTCTGAGGGCTAAGTACTTTTACAACAAGAAAAACATTATTGTGAACACATACTTATTAAAAAATTGTTTATAGACTCCTCATCCTCCATTTCCAGACCCACGCTTCCCACGCCTGCACTAGAAATAAGAACGAATACCATCCTTATGCAAAACCACACATACAAACAGCACGAAAACAACACGAAAAGTCGAAAAGATGTTTAAACCCGCCAAGCACAGATTTTTTGACATCTGTCAGGTAATTTTTAACCGCGCTGAAACAGGGAGAGAAATTGCACTTGTCAGTGCGAAAATTACTCTGCATGAGCCGTTCGAAAACGCTGTTCGGCAAGCTGTCAGGTAACAGTTCGTTTACCCTCGGTTTCACTCGGGTCATTTCTGAACGCGCTGGGGTAATTTTCGCATCACTCGGAGTAATTTTTAACCGTTCTCGAACGCAACCTAAGATTGTTCTCTTCCATATTTGCTTTCACGTCGTCCAGCCAGCGCTTTTTAGGCCTACCACGTGATCTAGGACCCTGGACAGTGGGTCGAGGCATCTTTTTCCTACGTAGTCTGACGGTCTGCGGCTTATAGCCATACCATCGGAGGCGACTTTCCTGAAGCTTATCCGCTATGTCACGGACTCCGAGACTGCCACGGATGTGTTCGTTACGAATTCGATCTAATCGCGTAACGCCACACATCCATCGCAACATCTTCGCTGGACATGTCTTCTGAGTTGATAAAAATAAAATGAAATTGGTGCTGCTTTACCTGTAACAATAATTTGTTATTTATTAATTTTACTATTTGTGTTTTTGGAATTTGTGTTTTGTGTTTTGAATGTTTCTGACTTAATCGATCAGTTTTAAACTCAGCATACTGAATTCCATGGCACGTTGACAGACAGAAAACCATTGGTCCACTTCTGCCACATGTCTCTAGTCTAGACCTATGGGCAAAATACAACTATCTGGCTCTAACATACAGATAGGGGGATACGTGGACGGCCTCGTAGGAGATGGCAGGATGAGGACACGGAAGGGAAAAGTGGAAGGAGAAGAGAGAGGCCTTTGCCCAGCAGTGGGACAGTCATTGCTTAATAAGATAAGAGTTATTAAACATGTGCTGTTTTTGTAGGTGATTCCGGCTACCCATTAGAACCATGGCTAATGACGCCAATAGTCGATGCCGAACCCGGGTCTTCGGAGCAGCGGTACACCGACTGGCACTGCAGACTCCGGAACGTCATTGAACGCACCAATGGCTATTTGAAGGGGAGTCTGCGGTGCATTGGTATAGATCGGGTGCTGCATTATGCTCCGGAGAAGGCGTCGGAGATAATATACGCCTGCTGCATTATTTATAATATCATGAAGCATTTCGGGTGATTATACATTTCTTATATCTATTTTTTTTTTTCTAAATTTTACTTTTGATTTACTAACATTTTCTTTAAAGAGTGGAAATGGAAGAAGACGAGTCTCGTGATGATGATGGTTTGGATCCGTTGGCCGAAGAGGACCAACCAATAACTTTATTACGGTTGGCACGAAACCGGCGCCAAGAAATCGTTAACAGTTATTTTTAACTTTGCTTTAAATATGTTTATTACCTCATACAATTAATAAATTAGGGCCTTGAGTGTCACTGAGGGAAAAGTTGGCTGTGTAGAATAACACATTCTTGTACAGGCAATTGTATACGCATTTACAATAAAACAGTTTTTTATAAAATTGTTTTATATAAGTTCAAAGCTATTGGCAAATACTGTATAAAAAAAGCTTATAACAGAATATCTCACTACTTAGAAGACGGATATCCATGGAAATAGATTCTTGAATTACAGGCTATTTCAACATGCATGAATTTTGAAAATGTCCATATTACTTATTATTTGTCAAAATTTGAAACAAAAGATGCATGTGGAGTTTCTTTGGTGAGTTCTTCTCCACATAGTACGCAGATCGTGTAGTGATCTCATCCAAAAAATGTAACGATGAAACCAAAAGTTAATAAACTATTTATTTATTTTTTACCTATAATTTACATAGAAATTTGTTTATTATTTCTACCATTTTAATTTAAAAAAAATCGTAAATTCTAACTTGATAGGATAGCGCTTTATCACTATTACTAGAATTATAAATGCATCATACCTACTTGTTGCGTAAAAGCTCTAATTGCTCCTTCTTGAGCGCGTTCGCTTCTCGCAACATTTCAATTTTTTCTCTATTCAAATCGTTGCTACAATCGATTTTTTTGATGAGCTCCTGAAACAGATAAAAGCATCATAATTAATATACTATTTTGATATTTCAGTTAAAACCTTAAACCTTTTAAAGCCTTTGTTGTCCCAGCAATGCTGCGTTATCGCCTGTCTTTCGGTTTTAGATGTACCACATAATATCGGTCGAGCATACAGCTGTATGTCAACTTCTATTATAATGTCGAGTTTCTGACAAAAATAAACTAAGACTGGAGCTTTCGTCGCAGACCAAGTTTGGGCTCTTTGTATGATTACAGGTAGGGCGAATGCACACACATATCCAAGAGTTTCAGTAAAATATCTACTTTTAAAAATGTGCTTACTTTCATTAGGAGGTTCAGTTCGCTTTGCGCCTCGAGAAAACGATCAGACGGGTTTTCACGGCGGCGGCGGAGCGGGCGTGCTACGTGTACAACTTGTCTACGTGATCCAGCAGCAGCGCCCTGTACCTATTTCAAAACATAATAAACATGACTTTTCATTTAGAAAGATTCTTTCCCCAAACCACCAGAGATTAGATGAGCCACAAAATTTATAATGGCTTCCGATACTATGCCGAAGAAGGGCTTTTCATATTATCTCCTTATATTGCATCATATATCTTAAAGAAGTAGTTTTTTAATAGTAATATCCTATTTTGTTTTTCTTGTATGCACCGTCTCACAGTTCCAATGCAATTTTCTTGTACCATAAGGTTGCCTAGAAGAAATAAGGCCGCCTGTATCTGTTCTTCTATATTTTAACTCTCTTAATCTATATTCATGTGTGTAATAAAGTATATTCTATTTTGTTTTAATATAGTACTAGCTAGTACTTGAGTTGGAATGAAAAAAATAATGAAATTTTGTGAGCCGTTCGAATAAGTGTAGAATTATTTTGTCTAATTTTGTCTAATTTTGTCTTATTTTGTCGTTGTGTATTTTCGAATGTCTAGAAAGAGTTTTGATGAATTAACAGACATCTTAAAAAATAAAATATGCCGACAAGATACCACAATGAGAAAAAGTATATCAGCAGAAGAGAGGATTGCAATCACTTTGAGGTAAGCAGTTCACATATTTAAACAAAACCAAAAACGTTATTACGAATTTTTAATCTTCTGCCTATCTTTAACTTAGTTTTACAGTGTACAGTCAAGAGCACAACAATTAATTCTTTCTTCTCAAAAAAACTTTAAAAGTTCTACAGTAAAAAAAATGAAAATTCTTACAAAGTTCTTACAAAATAATTCTTTAAAACACCGTTAGGTAATAATGAAGTAGCTAGGAGTTATGAATTAAATTACATGAAATAGTTACATTATTGCGAAATTTGTAAATTAAAAAAGTTATCAAAATATGTCCTTTAAGTACGTCGTGCTACCATCATCGCTGTAATTGTCAGGTGAGGCAATATTACTATATTGGGATTCTGTAGTTGCTGGTCGACTGAAAGTCTCCTGTTGGATAGGAGGTACATTTGAAGTCGAGGCCGTGTTGTAGTTCACATTTGAAGTAAAATAACCTCTGAAATCATTGATAGACTGATATGGCGGTCCTGGTACATTATATTGGGCTGTATATTTTTTTATTGTATTTATAAAATCAGCCTTAGCTTCCAGTTTAAAATGATCCGGAATCCTTTTAAAGTCTTTACACAAAGAAAGAAGGAATAATCGGTCTTCATCTCTTTCTTCTTCATCGTCATTTATTTTCTTATTGACTCTTTTAGTTAACTTTTCGATCAGCTCGTCTTCTGAATTTTGGGACTTACGTTTACTAATAGTCTTTTTTTTCGTATTTTTTTCTACACTTGGGGGCTCTTCAGGGGTGGAATCCAAATTGGACGATCTTTCGCCTCTATCTTGTAGGTCTTTCAAAAAAAGTAACTGTTGATGATATGTGCACGGTCTTAAGTTGGAACTCGCTGATCCACTTTTCATCATGTTAATTTTCTTTTCATATCGAGTAAAATTATCTCGTAGTAGTTTCCACTTCTTTTGAAGTTGTAAAGCTGAAAATAATATTTTTTAAACAATTAGTGTGATTTTTTTTCAGATATTTAGCAAGTGGATGTTCTATTGATGATTTGCACTGGGCTTATCGACATGGAGTAAGCACAATAAGAGAGATAATCATAGATGTGTGTAGCAACATATGGATTTCCTTAAAAGATATAGTTATGCCAGAACTGACTGAAGACAAGTGGAAAAACATAGCAAAAGGTTTTAATAATAGAGCAAACTTTCCATATTGTCTCGGTGCTATTGATGGTAAGCACATAAGGCTAAAAAAACCTCGAAACACTGGTTCCTCATATTACAACTACAAAAAATACTTCTCAATGATATTACTAGCCACTTGCGACAGCAATTACATGTTTACATTTGTTGACATAGGTTCTTATGGAAGATGTTCTGATTCTACAATATTTGAAGAAAGCATTTTGTATGAAAAACTTCAGCAAAAAACATTAAAAATCCCGGCACCTGAAAATTCAGTGCCGTATATTTTTGTAGGCGATGAAGCCTTTTCAATTTCTAAAAGTGTAATGCGCCCTTACGCAGGCAAACAGTTAAGTGTTGCAAAAAGAATTTTTAATTATCGTCTATCACGGGCCAGGAGATTTATTGAATGTTCATTTGGAATTCTCGCAAACAAATGGCGTATTTTTCACAGACCTATCGACCATAAACCAAAGTATGCGAAAGAAATAATAAAAGCTTGTTGTGTTTTGCATAACTTTGTACGAGAAAGAGATGGGTATAATTTTGAAGATACTTTGACACAACCATTAGAAAATATAATAATAGACAGTGATGAAAGAAACCGTAGTTCACCCGAAGGTATAAGATTTTTTTTTACTGATTATTTTATGAATGAAGGCAAACTCGAATGGCAAATGAATATTTATTTATTTATTTATTAAAAAACTAATAATTACAAAAGACGTCATCATTACAGGATTGCTCCCAATGCGATGACGCCATCATACACAACACTATGTTAACATGCATAATCAAATGTCAGATAAAATAACATTACAGAATAAAAAATAAAATTTAAATACATTATAACAGAATCAAAACTAATAAACATTATAAAGAACAATAAAAATCTAAATGTCAAGTAGAATAAATGTCAAGATAGAATAAAATAATAACAAAGTCAAACATACACACAAAAACTTAACAATAATCATAAACTCTATCCATAAGACAATTTCCTTATCAACGCCCCTGCGAATTGCGCCAATGAGCAATGAAATACATCTACGCTTTCCATGTCATTAATTATCCGTAGAGCCGTGTGAATTGGTGAAAACTTTAAAATATTTGTTCTAACTGCAGGCAAAGCAAATACTTCTCTACGAGGCTTACGTCGTAATCTCAAATTTGGAATACGCAACGAAATTGCTTCCAAGATCCTTGGATTGTCAAGCATTCCCCTTAATACCTTGAAGACATGTATAACCAGAGCTAGCTTCCTTCTCACTTCAATCCTGTAGTAGCCTGCCATTCCTAATAAAAACAACGAAGGATAAATTGTCGGGTATCCAGGATATACACAGTATTGTTTTAGATAAATATGCCGCAAGAATTTGTTTTGAATCTTCTCTATCATGTAAATGTACTTAGTCTCATGAGGGTCCCAAACCATTGCGCAATTCTCAAGATGACTTCTTACTAAGGCATTATATAGTGATTTAAGAGCAGGTACATCATTGAGATCTTTAGTTTGACGCAAAACGAATCTGATTTAATATGTCAAACTGTTATTATAGTTTTTGATTTATAGTATTATATTAATAAAATATTAATTGAGTTTACTTACCAATGTTATTCTTCTCCTTCTTACTCTTTTCTTCAAAGCCCGGCGTAAACATTTCGCAAATAGTGGCCCATGCTTTGCTTTTTTCCACTTTGTTACTATAAGATTCAACCTTGTAGTTCCAAATACAGGGTGACGATTTTATGGCACTTATAAATGCATCAGTATCAAACGACTCGGTATCATTCAAAACATTGTCTTCTTCTTCGCTGGCCATTTTTATTTGATTAACGAACGAACGACACGTACGCACTCTCTAATGATCTCTCTGTCACTGAACGAACAAACATTAGATGCGCGGGCACTCGCGGGGCAGGCACGGGTGAGCGGGGCAGGAACGAGTGCGTGCGGTGGCGGGGGGCGGTAGTGGTGTGGTAATGGCACTGATTTTGTATACTCTATAAAAATCTTTGAACATTTGAGTTACCTCGCATCGCAGTTCAGGTGCAGTTTGAATGCAATTGACGCGACTGCAATGAAACTGCACGCCAACTGCCCGTCAACGTGCAGTTTTATTGCAGTCGGTGTGCAGTCATTGTAACTGCACTCAGACTGCAATCAAACTGCACGCCAACTGCCCGTCGACGTGCAGTTTGATTGCAGTCGAGCCAACTGCATTCAAACTGCATCTGAACTGCCATTTGGCAGTCGGATTGCAGTTGGATTGCAGACCGTCTGTCTAGACCCTAAGCCATCCGAGCGGGTCGAAGATTTTTGATATTTCTGAGAGTAAAGTTCTTTTGGTTATTTTAGCTTGATCTTGGCTTATTTTTGATTCAAATGTAAAATGATCTTGCGTAGGCGACCAGCGTAAGCCCAAGGTTTTTGTTGATTCTGATTGTTTAAATTCGTAGTTAATATCTTGATTTCTTTGCTCTGTGCCCCCTTGAACTAATGATAGATCATTCGACGCCCATTTTCTCAAGTTAAAACCTCCTGATCGTAATAACTTGCTTAGATCTTGCTTAAGCTGTTTTGCTTCCGATAGAGTATGGCATCCGTGAAGCAAATCGTCCATAAAAAACGATTCTTCTAGGACTGTTGGTGCGCTACTTCCTTGATAATGCTCTCTCTCATCTTTGGCAAGTTGTTTCAGTGTCATCATTGCCAAAAATGGGGCGGCCTTGGCGCCGTACGTCACTGTGGCTAGCTGGTACTCTTGTAATGGTTCTGTTTTTGTATGTCGCCAAATTATCTTCTGCAAGTGCTGGTCATCTTCATTTACCCATATTTGGCGAAACATCTTCGCGATGTCTGCAGTAAAAGCTATCTTGTATTGCCTCCACTTTAAGATCAACGATTGTAAGTCATGCTGTAAATTTGGGCCTCTGGCCATAAGGTCGTTTAAGCTCTTTCCTGATGATGTTTGGCTTTTTGCATTAAAAACAACTCTCAAGGCAGTGGTCGTTGACTCGCGTAGTACACAGTGGTGCGGCAAGTAGCACTGTCGGTTCATGTTACTGGCCGATGGCGTCATGTGACGTAGTTCTATGTACTCGCTTATGAAACGTTTATATTCTGTTGCGATCTTTTCTTGCTTTTCAAACTTTCTTTCTATTTGTAGAAATTGGGCGATAGCTTTTGGTTTTGATAATCCCAACTCTTCTTCAAAATTATGTTTCATGGGCAGGCGAACCTCGTATTTGCCATCGTCCAGCCTCTTTGTTGTTTCTTGATAAAACTTCACGCATTCTAAATCTTCTGTTGATAGGGTTGTCTCTTCTTAGGCTAGAAATACGCCTATATATGCTTGCTTCTTAGATTTATCTAAAGCATTTGACCTGGTTAATTACGATAGGCTTTGGCGTAAGATGGACAATGATACCAGCATTCCGGGTGAAATTACTTCATTGTTTAAATTTTGGTACACAAATCAAGAGAACTGTGTTAGATGGGCAGGAGTGCGTTCGGACATGTACGGGTTGGAGTGCGGCGTGAGGCAGGGGGGGTTAAGCTCTCCGCGGCTCTTCAACCTGTATATGAACCAGTTGATAGGGGAGCTCAGTAGTAGCAATATAGGTTGTCATATAGACGGAATCTGTATAAATAATATAAGCTATGCAGATGATATGGTACTGCTGAGCCCCTCGATCAATGCCCTACGTATTTTACTGCATAAGTGTGAAGATTATGTGATGGACCACGGGCTCAGATATAATTCTAAAAAGAGTGAGCTTATGGTTTTCAAGGCTGGTACTAAATCTTACGCCTCTGTTTCGCCTGTCACTCTTTGTTCCACACCGTTGAAAGTGGTAAAAGAGTTTAAATATCTGGGTCATTGGGTTACTGATACACTTAATGATAATGTAGACATAGAAAGGGAACGCAGAGCGCTGTCAGTGCGATGTAATATGTTGGCTCGCAGGTTTGCACGTTGTACAAGTCAGGTCAAGCTGACGCTCTTTAAAGCTTTTTGCCAATCCTTTTACACGTGCAGCTTGTGGGTCAGCTTTACGCAGCGTGCTTACAGCGCTCTGCGCGTCCAATATAATAACGCGTTTAGAATACTGTTTAGGCTGCCGCGTTATTGTAGCGCCTCTTCCATGTTCGCCGAGGCTAAGACGAACGATTTCTACGCCATAATGCGCAATCGATGTGCGTCGACGCTTAGTCGTGTTCGCGCCAGTCCGAACAGTGTTCTGCGCACGTTAGGTGATCGGTGGGACTCGCCAATGCTGCGGCGCTGGGTGCACTTACACACAGCCCGTAACTAGTTTTAATTTAATTTTATTTTATTTTTAAGTGCCTACTAATATTAGATTAAGCTTTACTAACAAATTATGGATACAATTATCTGAAATAAAATTTATTATTATTATTATTATTATTATTATATCTATTACAGTATCTAAAAACAACGCAGGATGCGAAATGCCATCATCGTTGTGCCGGGCCCAAGCTAAATAATATATGACGCTTATAACGTGAGCACAACTACCTAAAGTCCGTTGGCCATGTATGCACGAACAATACCACTCTTTTATTGCGTCTCTACCCTGTGTCTCTGTGGTATATAACACTACTCAACAAATTTTCAACTTTTGATTTTATCTGAGGTCGCATTATGTGATTACTATTTCTTGCCACTAAAGTAATAAAAATATGCAAATATACACACACCATCACATCTCAATGTCCAGATAAACATCCATGTCCGAAATCACGAATTTTCCATAATTTTATTCTAATTTTAATTGGAATGGCGTAGTTTTTTTGGAGTGGCTGGCTTTTCTCTTGTACTCAGTAGCAGGGGTCTCTCTAATAAGGCTCCAACAGTAATCCGCGAGCATAGCAGGCTCCCATCTGCCTTGAAATCGCTTTTCAAATGCAACAACATCTTGGTGAAAGCGTTCGCCATGTTCGTCACTGACTGATCCCATATTTTCAGGGAAAAAGTCCAAATGCGAGTGAAGAAAATGCAACTTAAGTGACATATTGCATCCCATTTTATAGTAGCAGTCCAATAAAACTTTTATTTTTTCGCGAAAATCTTCAGATTTCTTGTTACCAAGGAAATTGTTAGTGACATCGACAAAAGCGTTCCATGCTTGTTTTTCAATATTATTGAGAGCAGATATAAAAGATGGATCTTGAATCAGCTTTTTTATGTCTGGACCTACGAAAACACCCTCTTTAATTTTCGCGTCACTAAGCTTGGGAAACTTTTGCTTGAGAAACTGGAAAGCACCTTCTTTGCTTATTTTTTTCACAAAATTTTTTATGAGCCCCAGTTTGATGTGCAATGCCGGCAAAATAATTTTATCTTGCTCAACCAATGGTTCAAATTTTACGTTTTTCTGGCCCACTACTAGAGAGTGACGTAATGGCCAATCTTTTTTAATAAAATGTTGAGCTCGAGCTCGGCTATCCCACTCGCAAAGAAAACAACAATATTTTGTATAGCCTGACTGCAAGCCTGTTAACAAAGCAACCACTTTAAGATCTGCACAAACTGGCCATTTATGATCTCTGTATTTATTTTTTTCTAATAAAAGTTTCATAACGTCATAAGTTTCTTTCAAATTAGCACTATAAGCGAGGGGCAAGGACGGTAACTCATTTCCATTATGCAACAATACTGCTTTCAAGCTACTTTTTGAGGAATCAATAAATAAACGCCATTCAGCAGCTACATGATTTTGCCCAAGCTGTGCCATTAATCCATTTACATCATTGCAAAAAACTAAGCCATCTTCTTTAGAATAGTACGGAACCAGTGAGCTATGTCGTTTACGATAAAAAGATACCTTCACATCTGATTCACATAGATTCCATTGCTGTAATCTGGATGTCAATAATTCTGCCTTATCAATGGGTAAATTTAATTCTCTTATTAAGTCATTAAGCCTCGTTTGATTCAATAAAAGTGGCTCAGATGCACATTTTGGGACATATTGGGGGTCCTCGCTATTTTCACTATCCGTCGAACTCGAGTCGACTTCAACTGTCTGAATTAAATTCACTGGGCACTCAGGAACAGGTAACTCGTCAGAATGTGGCTGAGGTTTTATTACCGATGGCACGTTGGCATACTTAATACTTCGTTTTGATTTTTCAGAAAACCCCTTTAATTGCGTTAAACAAAAATAACAATCGACGGCATGATTCGTTGGCTCCATCCACACCATTGGCGTACCAAATGGCATTTTTTTAGTTGTTCCCTTACACCAACCATTGAGATATGTATAACATCTTAAGCAGCACACTTTAGGAACCCATGACTTGTCTTGATTCCTTACGACACGGTTAAAATAAGCTTGATAGCACTGTTTAATTAAGTCAGAAAGTGGTTTTTTTTTCGATTTCGGCGTAAACTCGCCACAAATATAGCAAAATAAATCAGGACTGTTAACACACACTCGCGACATTTTAGAAGTCAGTTAATATACTAACAAATGCACTATGTTCCATTTGCAAAAGTAATAAGTTTCCGGACTACCCGCATTTTAACTTTTGTAGGTAGGTAAAAAAATAAAAAAAATATTTATCCCTATAACCAGATGCGATATCGAAATAAAATGCATACAGTATTTTTATATTGGTCAAGCTTATTATGAAATAATATGAATTGGGTCAGATATTTTTTAAGTGTTGAGTAGTGTAATATATATGTGTAATATATTTTACTTCTCACGTGTCTTGAATTGATTCTGCACCGAATGAGGATGTTATTTGATGGGGACTGAATTATTTCATTATTAATAATGTCCAATTGTATAGGGTGTCTGTGCACCTCGATTTCGTAAACACCAGTTCTTTTGCAGTGTTCGCTGCAATAAGACCGCGCTATTTTAATGTGGTATGTTCCAATTGCGAATCTTATTAAGTCCTCATATGCCATCCTCGGGAAATCAAGTACCTCAGGACTATTTGCCTACACCACGGAAAATGACGCTCTTTGCCGATTTAAATTGTTATTATGAACATATGTGGCTAAGAGATTAGGTTTATTTCTGTTCTGATTTATTGACGCTATAAAATCGTCAGTATAGTTGCTATCTGCAAAGGGTTCTTGGAAGCAGTTAATTAAGGCTGCTGCTATTTGGAAATCTTCAAATGTTTTCTGTACAGTGCACACTGTTGAACATTCTGTGTCGAAAAATCTTAAAGTCTCTCTTAAAGCGACCGTTGATTGCTTCCACGACCCAACGGCACATGGTTATTAACCTTGATTTATTCGCTTCTTCAGTGCTGAGCTGGTTTTGGCCTCCTGTTAAAGAAGACGGCATGTGTGGATCATAACCACATGATTCAATCAAAGGAATCGCATCGCGAAATCCCCTGTCCAATATTAATACGTCACCTTGTTCAAAAAAATAATGGAACGGGTTTTCTTCCGATGGTTCGTCATGATTTAATAAGATTTTTCTCATAATGTCGGCGTCTGTAGTCACAGCGGCGTATGGTCCAACAACATCCAAAATGTAACCGTCAGCGCTGACTATCATAAAAGGTTTTATCAAATTCCTATATTTATGTAAACTATAACTTCGACGTTGAAATAAGAAGTTACTACTCTTCTCCACAAATAGATATGTTCCATCACAAATAATAATAGCTTTAGGTGAGTGTTCGTTTCCAAATATGTAGTTGGGTAGGGTTCTGTTCCGCTGTACTATTTCATGCCGTGTGATGTGGTTTAAACCCAAATGCAGCGGAACAAATTCTGCTAACAGACAGGTTCTTACTAAACTAAGCTTTCTGCCTATAGTTCTTCTTGACGTATTAAATGTAGCGCTCAGTCGTGTATTTGGTTCTCCTGTTCTTAGCTTGACTAAATAAAGTCCCAAGTCCGTTTTCGCAGAACTAGACTGTGCACGAAGTGTCGGCAGTTGGTCCAAAAGGCTGTTGAATTTTTGATGACTCAGCCCAGTCCAAAAATGAAGATCTTCTTCGGTTATATCATTTATATTTTCAAAATGTAGCTGATGTCTTGTCTCTAGGGCCACCGTATACATGTTGACTATGTCGAGAATATTGTCTTCATTAAAGTTAATATGCCGAGAAGTCACTCACAAGAGAAATCTTCAATTGTTGTGTTCCGCATATGTTGTTGGCAAATGCGCGCCAGATTGGGTATAAAAAACTTATAATAACTTAAGAGGTGTACCCTTATAGAATTGGGAATTTGCTGAAGTGGCAAGTTATTGTTAATTGTCAAATAAACATCGCCGCGACGTGTTAGCTGCTCGAGTTAGTACAGGTTCACGAATCGGAGCTTCAGCGGGTGGTGCAACAGGTGGCAGTTGAACATCGTTTCTGGCATCTGATTCGATTCTGTGCCAGCATGCATGACAGACAGATCTTGTCCCATCGAATGGAACCTGGAAATAAAAAGATAACATTAATTGTATTTACTGTCACTTATGGTGGTCTTTGGGGGTGGTCCATATTCAATAGTAGACTAGTAGTAGGTACTATAATTATATAGGTAGTACGGGATAATGATGATTAATTGTATTTATAGTTTGACTATAGTCATGTTAAACACTCCTGCCCGCTGAGTAATAAAATATGAACAGGACGCCGCCTGTTGCGTTCTCTATCGCACTTGCAGGAGGCATAGTGACGAGCCATAGTCACGCGCGCGACACGTGACGCGTGCACTATCGTAGCGCATATGATTTATGGCTCCGCGAGCAGCGAGTTTTTAACTTGACAATAGCTATCCGCCGCGTGTCTTTAAAAGAAGAAAAACAAAAAATAAATAAACATGCGTCTACCTGGTTACGCTGCTAACGATTTTAAGTCTGTGATATCTATAAAATATTACGATATGCTGTAAAGGTCATTTTATCTACATTAAATAACTTTATTGAATAATATTGATTCTCGTAGTACCCTCTCATTATTTATTTACTTATTGCATAGTTACAAATCATGCTAGCCTATTGTTTTTCTGCAGCGATTTGTCTTTTTTTTTGTGATCAGATAGAGGTTTTTGCCTCCATGTTATACTTTAACATTATATTGTGGCAATGTAATAAAAATGTCTATTCTATTCTAAATGCACAAAACATCTAAAGTATTTCGGTACATGAGGATTTAGACGGTATTGTTGAAAATAGCTCCGTTAATGACTCATGTGATGTGAATGGCGCAAAGAGCATACAAATCACTACGTTTCACACACTCCACTCGCGTTGCCTCGCGAGCGTGGAAACGCTCCATAAAAGATAAAAACGGTCACTATGGGTTATCCCCAGGAGATGAACTAAATAAACATACCTACCTTAATTAAGCTTAATTCCATCCGGTTTTATTTAAAATAATGGATGACATAGATAAATAAAAAAAATGGATAACCTATTGCGGTGCTGCAGCTCGAACAATATGTATTAATAAATCTCTTCGAGACTCCAACAATCGTCCGGAAAGAACATGTCTACGACGTCGCCGTAGTGAATGTTCGCACACAAGACAAACACTATCCGCCATGTTATTATCACAAAGTAGAATCAAGTCCGGTTATGAGTGAGCCAAGTCGTCGTGTGAATAAAATCGTAATCGTAAATAAAACAAATGAAACGTAATGGACCAACCGAGCACAACAAACGCTAGCGAAGTTGTGCGTCATCGAGAACCCAAACGAAATGTGCTTCGCGCGATCGCTGATACAATAGGTGTGAGCGAGATATCAGCATGTTTGTGTGTGTGCCGCTCCTTTTTGCCTACCTGGCGCGTGCATCGGGTCCCACTCGAGCGCCGGCAGAAGTTCTAATGTACTAAAACGTATTAATAATATCATTATGTAGTTAATTACAATGAATTTGAATGTGGGGAGATATATTATTATTATTTATTAATCGAAATATCTCACTTTTAGCCATCGATTTTTGGATAAGCTACTATGGATTAATTATGTCCTCATTATTGTCTATTTTTTGAGATACATTCCATTCGCGCCGGGCCTGGGTTTTTTTGTATGGGCTGCGCCCACTCTCCTTTATTTTTAAATACAGTAATTCGATATAACTTTACGAGAAGATAATCCTGCCTGCAGCAGAAGATCATGACAGAAATCTGATTCAGTTACCTAAATTGAACGCCTACACAAAGTTTGGAGACTGAGCTGTTTTCCGTTAAGGAGTTCCCTCTTGAGGAAACAACCCTGGCTGCAGCAAAAGATCATGACAGAAATCTGGTTCAGCTACCAAATTGAATGCCTACACAAAGGTTGGAAACTGACCTGTTTACCGTTGAGGAGTTCTTTCTTGAGAAGACAATCCTGGCTGCAGCAAAAGATCATGACATAAATCTGGTTCAGCTACCTAAATTGAACGCCTACACAAAGTTTGGTGACTGAGCTGTTCGCCGTTGAGGAGATCCCTCTTGAGGAGACAATCCTGGCTGCAGTAGAAGATCATGACAGAAATCTGGTTCAGCTACCTAAACTGAACGCCTACACAAAGGTTGGAGACTGGGCTGTTCGCCGTTAAGGAGTTCCTTCTTGAGGAGACAATCCTGCCTGCAGCAGAAGATCATGACAGAAATCTGGTTCAGCTACCTAAATTGAACGCCTACACAAAGTTTGGTGACTGAGCTGTTCGCCATTGAGGAGATTCCTCTTGAGAAGACAATCCTGGCTGCAGCAAAAGATCATGACATAAATCTGGTTCAGCTACCTAAATTGAACGGCTACACAAAGTTTGGTGACTGAGCTGTTCGCCGTTGAGGAGATTCCTCTTGAGAAGACAATCCTGGCTGCAGCAAAAGATCATGACATAAATCTGGTTCAGCTACCTAAATTGAACGCCTACACAAAGTTTGGTGACTGAGCTGTTCGCCGTTGAGGAGATTCCTCTTGAGGAGATTCCTCTTGAGGAGACAATCCTGGCTGCAGTAGAAGATCATGACAGAAATCTGGTTCAGCTACCTAAACTGAACGCCTACACAAAAGTTGGAGACTGGGCTGTTCGCCGTTAAGGAGTTCCTTCTTGAGGAGACAATCCTGCCTGCAGCAGAAGATCATGACAGAAATCTGGTTCAGCTACCTAAATTGAACGCCTACACAAAGTTTAGTGACTGAGCTGTTCGCCATTGAGGAGATTCCTCTTGAGAAGACAATCCTGGCTGCAGCAAAAGATCATGACATAAATCTGGTTCAGCTACCTAAATTGAACGCCTACACAAAGTTTGGTGACTGAGCTGTTCGCCGTTGAGGAGATTCCTCTTGAGGAGACAATCCTGGCTGCAGTAGAAGATCATGACAGAAATCTGGTTCAGCTACCTAAACTGAACGCCTACACAAAGGTGAGATAATACGCACTCGTGCAAAGCCAGGGTAGGTGTCTATTTACTGATAATTTTATCCTCGAAAATAATTCTTAGTTTTCTAAAGTGTTTATGTAGTTATTGCAAGTTACATACCGATATGTATTTGTTTTTCCAGGCTTTGGAAATCGAAATAGTAAAATGGTTTTATCCGTCGCCGGTGAACATCCACACTTAAAACATCGCCGCCAGTTTTCATCATTCTTTGATGACATTGTCGTTTAACTTCTAACACACTAGGTACACTATAAAATACAAGTAAAAGAACCGACACTAATAACTATAATAAAACAAAACAGAGTCAAATATCTCACTTAACACAATGTGTCTATTTTGCACTCGAAACGGAGGAACAAAAGCTCAACTCAACGTTCTAAGAGGTTTTTCACACTTGAAAATCGAGCGAAGGGAGAAATAAAGTTACTCAACCTGGCCGAAAGAAAAACAAAAGAAAAACTCAAAACAAAAAATACGATGATACAACACGAGAATCACCGTAGCCATTTTGTACAGTGTTACCCTAAATATTTTACTAATTCTGCAGCAGTAAATGCAACGTGTACTACATAAAAATAATTTTAACAAAAAAATAGAAACCTCCTCCAAATTGCCTTATATGGCTATCTCCACTAAAAAGTAAAAAATAAAATAACATTCCAGATGGAACATGAAAAAAAATATTGCCAATATCCTCAATTAAATAGATAGGTAGTGTATTAAGTAAATATTTAGAATTTTGTACTTCCTTTTGGAGTCGGTGCCAGCCAAAAATTGAAGATGACGAAACTACGAGTATTAATTATTTATCGAATGAAACCTACCCGGACTTTCTTGGTAGTCGCTCCTGTCGTTATCCCTGCGTTTGGTCGGGTGCAGCATTGCATCCCGCGCAGCACAACAAAACATTTATATCATAAGCGCCCACTACACTCTCGTCCGAAGTTCTTCGACGAAGTCTCACGAAGTGTCAAATTGGTGTAAAAGTGAAGCCCGAAGTTGCACGAAGTGCCTCTCTATACTCTCGTCCTCAGCTTACTTCGATCAACTTCGCGAGTAGTGTAGTGGAAGCTATAGACTATCAAAGAATTTTATTGATAGTCATATAGAAATATGTACTGACTTAACGACGACGACGACTTAAAACTGTTGCCCACGACTAATCGACGATTTTTTGGCTGGCACCGACTCCAAAAGGAAGTACAAAATTCTAAATATTTACTTAATACACTACCTATCTATTTAATTGAGGATATTGGCAATATTTTTTTTCATGTTCCATCTGGAATGTTATTTTATTTTTTACTTTTTAGTGGAGATAACCATATAAGGCAATTTGGAGGAGGTTTCTATTTTTTTGTTAAAATTATTTTTATTTTATGATTTTCAGTGTTTTATTCAATATATTTTATGTAAGTAATTAATCCTAACCGCGACACATTTTCTATTATTTTTCTTCATTATCCAAAGCTAGGTTTTGTTATTTAACAGTTTCAGTACAAAGATATTATATTTTTGGTATTTGCTTAGTTTAGACTGCGTCTTTCGTGCTTTGCAACCGCGTTTAGTTGTTTATATAATAGTTTCTAAAATAACATAAGTTAAACTGGGTAAGAGGCTACGAAGTAAGAGGTCATTTGGTAGTCCAGCTGGCCACTAAACTGACAATGCTAAGAGGAAAGAATAGCTTCGCGATCCTAACGAAATAGGTATTTAGGAAAACATTTGCTATCGCTCGTGCGCTCACACCCCCAAGAGAGAGAGAGCGAGAGCGTTGCAGCTCGCCGACAATAGATACTTTTCTTGATGAAATTCCCACTTCGGGAGAAAACGGTTTCCAATTACTAAATTTCAACAAATCACTTTGACACAGTTTTAATCAAAAAAATTACGTTACTTGAGGTGCCTATATAAGTTTGAATCTATTGCGAATTTTGAAAAAAGCAAAAATTATAAACCTAGTCTTTCCAATAACATACTAAAAAATCATGGAGATTGGAAAATATATATAGAAGTGGAAAAACGTTTTCTCTTTTTGTATGGACGAGCACAATTCTTCCCTCTTAATAAGCTTACAGTTTAATAATATAATAATAATAATAAATCTTTATTTGTGAACATAGGTTTACCCCGATACCTGGGCTATTCGTAAGGAGTTTCAGGTTTGAGATGGTATCTTGAAAGTCTATCGTTAGCTGATTACAGATAGTGAACGTAAGCTGGCTTCTTCTTTTTCTTCATATTGTGGATTATAAGGTCGACAACCAACCTCACACACCCTGGTCACACAATTAATATAGTACTGGGCCCTTGTCAAAACCCACTGACTTAGCTCGAGTAACGACGCCTTCTGTATATATTAGAGCCGAGACACACGGCTTAACGTGCCCTCCGAAGCACGGAATAATCTTTCTTTTCAGACAATCGGGTGATTCAGGCAGCAATGTCCACACTAAACTGGAGAAAGTCTCACAAGGACATTTTCGTTTAAGAGTGTCTTCACCGGGATTCGAACCCGAAACCTCCGTAAAAAGATTAAAACACTCGTGATTTCCAATACAATATCCGAAGATTGCAGGTTCTTGTCCTGCCACGGTCGCCAATAATGTGATAAAATCGAATAAATGGAACAAGGGAAACGTAGATTTTCAGCAAACTGACAAAACAAATTTATTTCGTTGCCTAGCAACATTCCACCACAAACGGTATCGCGCGCGATGCATGTTGCTATCACTGGTTGAGGAGTTTCCGCTTTTATCTCTTATTCCATCACCAGATTTTAACAAAATTGGTATGGATCTATCCCTAAAGCACGTTCTATCGAATGAAAAAAGAATCATCCAAATCGGTTGAAAACTGACTGAGATATGACTAAAAGAATAGACGAATAACGACGCGAATGCTACATTGTTGAGGAATTTCCAAGTTTTACCTCATGTTTCACCATCAGATCTTGACGAAATTAATATGGGACCACCTCGAGAGTAAATCCAATCGAATGAAAAAAGAATTATTATACAAAAAATTTTAACAAAAAAATAGAAACCTCCTTCAAATTGCCTTATATGGTTATCTCCACTAAAAAGTAACAAATAATATAACATTCCAGATGGAACATGAAAAAAAATATTGCCAATATCCTCAATTAAATAGATAGGTAGTGTATTAAGTAAATATTTAGAATTTTGTACTTCCTTTTGGAGTCGGTGCCAGCCAAAAATTTAAGATGACGAAACTACGAGTATTAATTATTTATCGAATGAAACCTACCCGGACTTTCTTGGTAGTCGCTCCTGTCGTTATCCCTGCGTTTGATCGGGTGCGGCATTGCATCCCGCGCAGCACAACAAAACATTTATATCATAAGCGCCCACTACACTCTCGTCCGAAGTTCTTCGACGAAGTCTCACGAAGTGTCAAATTGGTGTAAAAGTGAAGCCCGAAGTTGCACGACGATTTTTTGGCTGGCACCGACTCCAAAAGGAAGTACAAAATTCTAAATATTTACTTAATACACTACCTATCTATTTAATTGAGGATATTGGCAATATTTTTTTTCATGTTCCATCTGGAATGTTATATTATTTGTTACTTTTTAGTGGAGATAACCATATAAGGCAATTTGAAATGTTCAATGACTTTTTTATTGAAGTCTGGCATTGAATGAATAAATTTTTTTTCTATGCTGAGCACAGAAAGCGCGTTGAGCCGATCCTGGGTCATGGTATTTCTTAAAAATGATTTAATTCTTTTCAGTGTCGAAAAACATCGCTCGCTCTCAACTGATGTCATTGGAATAGTGCATATAATTTTTAAGAGTTTTGTCGTCTCTGAAAAAGGCTCGACGAGATCATTGTTATAAATAAATTGCAGAATTGCAATTGCACTATTTGCGTTAATAAAATCGCCACGATTGTAAATAGTACACAGCTCATTTTTTAATTTGAATTTGTCCAAAAAGGTGTAACTCGAAACTGTAGTCTTGAAATCTTCTTCGGGAAAAGTGGCGCGATAGCCAGTAAAGTTTTCGCAGTAAAACAATTTGGCGGCGATCAAATGATTACTAAATTGGAATCGGTCTTTCACTTGCGTGATAATTACATCGCAAACTTCTTTTGCGACAGCTGAACTGGAAGTTTGATTTCTTCTTGAAGATGCTGGCTGACCTGGCTCTTCAGTTTGGTCAATAGAGTTACGTGCATTCTGAATGCTTTTTTCAAAGTTTTGAATGTTGTTTTTTATGGTCACTAAATCTATATTCCTTTTTTGCATCTGTTTGAACAAAATTTCACTTTGTGGCAGAATGGTCTGAAAAAAGTCGAGCCAGTATAAAAAGGTACTATCATTCAGATATCTTAGTAGCATATCGGCCTGGTTTATAGTGTTTGTATCGTTTTCAGATTCCATTATACTGGTCATGCATTCTTATAAAGCATCTTTGTAGGTATAGACTGAGTTGACTGTACGAGAATTGAAGTTCCATCTGGTTTGTGGGGCAGCAGGAATCCTCTTTGACACAATTTTTTTTAAAACCTCTGTACGTTTAGTTGAACGGGAAAAAAACTTTGGAAAAACTTGGAGATTAGCAAAAAACTTCTGTACCGTTTTGTTTGGACATACACTTTTTTCAATTATTAAATTCAGTTGGTGAGCATAACAGTGAACAAATTGTGCACCTGGATACACACTTTTTATTTTAGCCTGCACTCCACCAACATTTCCGCTCATCACAGAGGCACCATCATAACATTGCGCTATCAGTTGTTCTTGACTTATTTGTAAATTCTGTAATTCTGTGAGTAAAGCAGAACTAAGCCCGTCAGCAGTATGTGATTGAGGTGTTAAGTACTTCCAAAATCGTTCATGTACCTGTCCATTATCTTCGTACCTAATAATCATTACCATCTGCATAATTGTGGATACATCGGTAGTTTCGTCAGCTTGAATTGCGACGTAATCACATTTTTTCACCTTTTCCGTTAATTCAGAGTGGTATACAGCCAAAATAGAGTCTAATATGTCGTTTTGGATAGTTTTTGACGTACCTTTAAAAACCTTCGATGCTGAAAGATGCTCCCTCATTACGCCATCTAACTCAGACACAAAATCCACAAGGCCACGAAACACACCAGCATTCTGGGATTCAGTTGTTTCATCGTGGCCTCGCAAAGCTAATTCAAACGCACCACAAAATTTGACACAGTCGATTAGGCGCGATAATATATACCTATTTTTTTCAACTTGTTCGTTGTGCTTTTGTATGTTGGCTCGATAAACAGAATCTAATTGGTTTCGGATATCTACGGTGCCTAACACAGACATACTCAAAACATTTTGCAGGTGAACTTGCGAAGAATCATGCTTTTTTATTTTTTCCCCCAAATGAGTTAAGTCTTTGACTCCCGTTTCCGTCCAAATCGCTTCTCCGCCGAAAATAACACAGGGAAAGCAAAAAAAAGCATTTAGCCTGCGTTCAGACATGCGGGAATCGTGCGTTTACGAATCGCGCGGTTTCAAACCGCAAAATTGTGATGCTATTCAGACACGCGCGGTTAGTATGCGATTTCGTGCGGGAGCGTCAGTTTCAAAATGGAGGTCGACGAAGAAGTGTGTTTACTGTGGTTGCTCTTTAAAAAAAAGAAAAGAAAAAGGCGGTATTGGGTGCATCCAATATTACGTGACCGACTAGTACATGGTCAGTTCGTAACGTTATATCCCAAATTAAGAATGTATGATAACAAATTTTTTGACTATTTGAGAATGTCAATAAAATCTTTTGATGAACTAATTGAACTGATCAGGCAAGATATTTCATGCTCTGAAACGCATTTGAGGCCAAGCGTGTCACCGGAAGAGAAACTCGTAATAACTTTAAGGTAAGATTTATTTATTGTTCTTCAAAATCAGCATAAATATTTTCTATAACTGTAGAGGACTGAGAGCCAGAACTAAATTGCGATGGTGACGGTGACGGTGCCGGAACAGGAGGAGATGATCCAGATGTAGTAAAATATCCTTGCGGGCTTGTATACTGTTGTCCTTGCCAATACGTAGGTGTGATCTGCGTATTGTAGCGAACAGGGGGTGGTAAGCTTTGTCCTTTTTGTATCACTTGAAGTAATTCAATTTTGGTTGCTAAACGCCTATTTTCTGGTACTTTTTTGAGTTCTTTATATAACGACAAACAAAAGAGTTTGTCGTCATCTTGCTTGGTAATACTATTTTCTTGAAGTTCATTCTGAAAATGTTTTCGTGACTCGATACTTTTTTCTATTAAAACAGCTATTTTTTCTTCTGGCACTTGTGTTTTCTTACGTTTAGGGGGACGTATTTCAGTGGCTTCGGTTGCATTGGCGTTTAGTTCACTTGTCTCCTCACTTTGCCTTTCATTCTGTTCTTCAATATTAGTTGTAGTGTCTTTATTACTTACACTATTCTGCAGGAAAGATAATCTTGAAAAATACATATATCGGGCTCCTTTACGAGCACCTGAACCAGAAGGAGTTGTTTTTTCTTTTTTGTATTCTTTATTGTAGCAATCTCGTATGTTTTTCCATTTTTTTTGGAGTTGTGTACCTAAAAATAATAACATTATTAATAATATTCTTGTTTCAGATATCTTGGTACGGGTTGTTCATTTGGAGAACTAAGCTACAATTATCGCCTAGGAAAATCGACGATTACTGGAATTGTCCGCGAAGTATGTAAATCATTGTGGAATAAGTTGGTAAACATAGTCATGCCCGAAGCGACTGAAGATATCTGGAAGACAATAGCACGAGACTTTGAGAGATATGCAAATTTTCCAAATTGCATTGGTGCTATAGACGGCAAGCATATCCGAGTTATAAAGCCTGTTGATTCGGGTTCTTTGTATCATAACTATAAACATTTCTTTTCTAGTGCTCTTAGCACTTTGCGACGCCAACTATTGCTTTACTTATGTTGATATTGGGGCTTATGGCAAAAGCAGTGATTCTGCTATATTTAAAAATTCGGTTTTTTATAAACGCCTGACAGAAAAATCATTAAACATACCAACACCTAAACCAATATCTAATGTAGACCTAACACCAATGCCTTATGTTATAGTTGGAGATGAAGCCTTCGGCTTAGCAGAAAATTTAATGCGCCCTTATTCAGGCAAATGTTTACCATATGAAAAAAGGATTTTTAACTATAGGTTATCGAGAGCCCGACGTAATATTGAGTGCACTTTTGGTATTTTTGCGAACAAATGGCGCATCTTTCATAGGCCTATAAATGTAAACATAGATTTTGCCGAAGATATAATAAAAGCTTCTTGTGTTCTACATAACTATGTGCGGACTAGAGATGGTCTAAAATTTAAAGATACTTTATATAATGCACCCATGACTAATCTCAATACCTTGCATGCGGGACGAGGGACACCGTCATCTTTGAATATCAGAGATAAATTCGCTCATTACTTTGTGAACGATGGGCGTGTTCCATGGCAAGACACAAAGATATAGCTGCAACTAACATACCGTACTTGTAATGTTTAGGTACATAACTAAATGTAAACAAACGAAATATGGTAATACCGTTGTGACCTTCATTTGAAAAATGCTCGAAATGTCTGCATAAAGCAGCCGAAGTTTGTTTATATTTATTTAAGTACCTAAAGTATACGGAGAGTATAATATACGCTTCATAACAATAATTATAACATAATTCTGTCAATTATTTTTTGGTGAATAAACCTACTTACTTAAAATATTCTTTTTTTCCACCGTGTCTTCGCAATTTCCAAATATCTCCACCAACTCTTGCCAAGCTCGGTTCTTGATAATTTTATTTGAGTAATCATCACACTGAATGTCCCATATTGCAGGTCTCTTCTCCACCTCATCAATAAATAGTTCAGTGTCGAAACGATCCATGGCGAACTCACGAACAGTGACGTGCTCACCGCGCGGTATCCGCAACGCAACTGAACGCGAAGTAAAGACTCCATAGTAATAGAAACGCGCGGGAGCAGCGCGATTCTATTTTCTGGCGGTTGGGTTGCGGTAACCGCGCGGCTTGATTAACCGCGCGGTTATGTCTGAACGATTACAAACTAACTCATATAAATAAGACCCGCGCGATTTCCATGCGATTCTATAATCGCGCGGTTCCCGCCGTGTCTGAACTAGCGCTTAGTCTCTCACATCCACATAACCACTTCTTTTTGACGTACATTTCCATTTTAAAAATTCTAGTAAACGATTTGTTTTTTGTTTTGCACGCCTGTTTTATTGTTAGAAAAGGCCGGGGCGGTCCAGCTGATTTAATACTTAATTTGTTGTCATATGTCCTATTTGATTTTATAAAGTCAATATTGTATACACTCATTATTCACTCTAATCTCAATTAAATAAACAAACAATTAACCGCAAGCGCGCGCAAACAACAACAAAGTGACTGACGACAAGTGCATCGAGCGTAGGTCAAGGCCTCGGGGTCACGCCGCGCGGCGCCCCGCGCTTTCGTATTCTTTCGGCAATTTCCGGTCGCGTGCGGCGCACGAATCTATCCTAAATCTGCATACATTTTGTACTACGCATCTTCCGTCTCACGCGCCGGGCTGTTTTCACCGTGTTTCATAGGAGTCGTATGAGCTAGCGGCGTGCGATTTCCCGAGCGCACGGGGCCGATTTCGTTCAAGCTAAAATAAGCGTTAACTCCTTTGCAGTAGAAATCAAAACGGGATAGTTTGTTTTTATTTTTCTCGTAATAACAAAACATGTATAATCAGATATTTAATTTCTGTATAGGGCAGTATGGATGGATGGGTAATGATAGGTATATAAAATTACTGTGAAAGTTTAATTTATTAGATAGGTAGAATGGCTAGATTTGAAATGGTAGTGCGGCGCACGGGCGCACTTAAGGTACAGCCGCCACTGGTCACAACAGATTTAGGATCACAAGCTGTTGTACAGACGTACACATCTTTAGTATCACGCCATTTGATTACAGCAATAGGAGAATCATACTGCATCATGAATTCACCAACATTCAGTTTGTTTTCTTTCTTGTCACCTTTTTGAGGTAAGAGACGTGGTGGTAAACCTTTTCTATTTTGTCTTACAGTACCCACAGAAAATATTTTTTTTTGATGCAGCATCTCTAGTAAGGGAAGGCTGGTAAAAAAGTTATCGAAAGCCATCAAAGTCCCTCCTTCGACGTTTTCACACAATTGCATTACAACCTTGTAACCAAGTCCACCGTCACCATCATCGGTACTTTCAATTCTGCCTGTATAAACATTGAACTGATATAAATATCCTGTTTCTGAATCGCACCGCGCCCAGACTTTGTATCCCCTCTTTATTGGCTTTTGCGGCATATACTGTTTCATTGAGCTTCTTCCCTTAAATTTCACCATGCTTTCATCCACCGATTGTGTATCAGAACCTTTGCAATTTTCTTGAAAACTTTTGTTCAGAATATCCATTACTGGTCGAATTTTGCACAACTTATCATACCCTGGGTCTGTACGAGGTACTTCAGTAGCCCTATCATTTAAATGCAAGTTTTCTGTGAGTTTTTTAAAGCGCTTACAGGACATTACTGCACTTATGACAGGGTTGTGATAAAAGGGGTCGGAAGACCAGTACAATTCTAAGTCTGGCAGAGGATGTATACCCATCATTATGACCATACCCAAATATGACTTTATTTCGGATGAATTTATTGGAGTCCAGTTTAATGAGTGCATAAATGATGCATATGAGTTTGTATGTGCAGCTATGATACCAAAAAATTCATCAGGAAACATATCTATAAAGTAGTCTAGTGGTAAACTTCTGTCATCATAAGACTTTGTTGATTCCATTTTTTTTGTGAAATTAGGAGCTGCAAATCCAGTTGTGTCTTCAGACCAATTCCTGACCTTTGTTATTACATCTTGCAATGTGGCATGTGAAGACTGTTGAATTGCCGCAGAAGATGGAGCATGATGGGTTGTCGATGAAGGTAAGGGCTGTGAAGCTGCCAGTAATGAAGAGGGCTGAATGGCTGCTGATAAAGATGAAGACTGTTAGGCTGACACGGATGTTGAGGGCTGATGGTCTGCCAATGGAGGTGAGGACTGTTGAATTGCCACCGAAGATGAAGCATTTGTCGATGAAGGTAAGGGCTGTGCAGCTGCCAGTAATGAAGAGGGCTGAATGGCTGCTGATAAAGATGAAGACTGTTGGGCTGACACGGATGTTGAGGGCTGATGGTCTGCCAATGGAGTTGAGGACTGTTGAATTGCCGCCGAAGATGAAGCATTTGTCGATGAAGGTAAGGGCTGTGCAGCTGCCAGTAATGAAGAGGGCTGAATGGCTGCTGATAAAGATGAAGACTGTTGGGCTGACACGGATGTTGAGGGCTGATGGTCTGCCAATGGAGGTGAGGACTGTTGAATTGCCGCCGAAGATGAAGCATGATGGGTTGTCGATGAAGGTAATGGCTGTGTCTACGACAATGATGCAAGACGCCGCACCATACACGCGCGCGCTCATTTAATATTTATTTCCTTACAATTTTCGTAAAAAATATACTTTAAAACCATAATCAAGCATTATCACTGTTTCTTGTACCTTAATCGCCTACAAGAATTTTGGCGACCGTGACAGGACGTCGTATTTGGAGCAGTCTTTGCCACGCACGCAGAGGAATTTTGCCAAGTCGAAGACAAAGGAACGGAGGCGCGTGGACTTTGGACCGACGTCATCGAGTGTTCGAGGTTCGAGCCTTGCTGCGCCCATTGGAATAATCAGGGGAGTGCCTGTTTTCCTTTCTTTTTCCAACTAATCCTATTTCCTTTTCAGTTTGTATGCAAAGTGTTGCTTTTTTCTAAATACGGCGAAATTAGAATTTATACCTATTTGCTTTGTGAGCTCACGGGCTGGAAATTATTCCTTTTTCGAGTGCTTACTATATTATCATTTCACAGGCTTTATTACATTAATTTATACATACTTTTTGTGCTAAAGCATTTTATTGTAGATAATTTTTGTGCGATTTATTCTGGTTTTCCATCATTTCTACCTATTGAATTTCGATCGTGCTTAACGTAATAAAATAAATTCATAAAATTGCATTCCGAAAACTTAAATATACTTAAGCTAGCTTATTTTTCTTGCATTTGCACGCGTATATTCCTAAAAATAAGACGTTCAGAAATAGTAAACCTAAATTAATACCTAAACATACCTAAACGTAAATTTTATTTAAGCTTCCTTAAATAAGCTTTTTATTCATTCCCTAATAATAATCATTATACATAAAATTCATAGTTTGCATAGAAGTAAAACATATGTACGTCGAATACTTTCAGCGCTAGCGTGGGCTTACGCTTGTTTCTCCACCTACCTTCGCTTGCCTGCGCGCTGCGTTGCGCTGTCCTGTTGCTACGCACGGCTACGGCTGCGCTCCTCTGCTTGCTTCGTGCTACCTACGTGATTTGGTTCGATGCACATACTTACTTTATTTAATTGATTTTGGCCCTACTTAGATTTTTTAAAATGTCTTCGTCTGAGGAAGGAGCTAATAAAGATTCAGTCGAATTTTACGAACTTATTAAGCAACGCGGTTCTATAAGAGGTCGTTTAACTTTATTTGAAAAATTAAATGAAGTCAGGATTTCAAAAATTACATTACCACAAATTCAAGAATTGCGTTTGCGAGTAAATAAACTTCAATCTTTATTTTCTGAATTCGAAACGTGTCAGACGCGCATAGAACTTTTATGTCCTAGTCTTGACGCTCAATTAATAGAAAGAGAAATTACTGAAGTTAAATTTTATATCAATTTATCAAATGCAGAGGCTATAATTAAATCACATCCTTCCAGTATTGAGCAAAGACGTGGAAGTACAGGTTCTAATTCGCATCATGGTGATCATAATATTAAATTACCTGTCATAAAACTACCTACCTTCGATGGTAACTACTTCATGTGGTTGGAATTTCGTGACACATTCCAATCCATGATTCATGATTCTGATTCGATCCCAGACATAAATAAATTTCACTATCTACGTTCTTCCTTAGAAGGGAGTGCAGCTCTTGTCATCAAATCAATTGAGTTCACTGCCGAGAACTATGAAGTTGCATGGGACTTATTATTTCAAAGATATAACAATAAAAAAATCCTTATAAATAATCACTTGAAAGCGTTATTTAAAATTGAGCCGATTACAAGGGAATGTCATAAATCGTTACGTTATTTGATCGATATCGTTACTAAAAATCTTAGAGCTTTAGAAACACTCGGACAACCTGTTGATAGCTGGGACACCCTCATTATATACATGGTGTCTACAAAATTAGATCCCAATTCTAGTAACAAATGGGAAGAACACCGTAGTAATTTATCCGACTTGCCTGAACTAAGCGAATTCATTGAATTTCTTCGAAATAGGGCGGATGTTCTAGAAACTACTCTGTCTAATAGAAGTGATAAACCTGAGAATAAACATGCTTTTCATCATAATAAAGATAAAAAATCTGAAAATCAAAATGCATTCCAAAGTCCTAAATTTACAAAAAGTTTTGTCACTTCTAAACCCAAGTCTTCTGATTTGTTATCTTGTCCACTTTGTAATCAAGGTCATAGAATAATCGATTGCAACACTTTCAAGTCATTTCCACATGATAAGAAAATTCTTGAAGTAACAAGGCTAAACCTTTGTTCAAACTGCTTGCGACGTGGTCATAAGTCCGCCGAGTGTCGCTTAGGTCCATGTCGATTATGTAGTGAGAAGCATAATACTATCTTGCATAAAAATAATGAAATACCTAACAATACCAGTTCTACAGCCATAAACCCACCTGTTTCCATGTCAGTGTGTTCCACTGGACAGGTTCTTCTTGGTACTGCTTTAGTGAAAGTATCCAACCCCAAAAATAAAAATACCTACTTCGCTCGCGCTCTACTCGACGCTGGCAGCCAGTCTTCCTTTATGACTGAAAACCTGAAACATAAAATCGGACTTGTTAATCGTGATCCTGATTCATTAATAATATCAGGCATTAACAACGTTCATATACCTATTTCGGATAGTTGTGACGTAAAAATTTCCTCCATGACTAGTCCTTACAACATAAACCTAAAATGCCTAATTCTACCCCAAATCACTGGCCAGTTACCTAGCTTCCCAGTAAATACAACCCAGCTAAACTTACCTAATCTACAGTTTGCTGATCCTTATTTTTATCGCCCATCAGACATCGACATGTTGTTGGGAGCTGATGTATTTTTTGAAATTTTATGTCCTGAAAAAATATCTCTAGGCCCTAATATGCCTACACTGCAAAGCACACAATTTGGTTGGATTATAGCCGGCCCTATTGGCATAAACCTAAATAAAAAGCCAATACACTGTAACTTTACAAAAAAAAATCATGAAGATATGACACGATTTTGGAATCTTGTAGAAATTCCATCCTCAAAAACTCTGTTTTCAGTCGATGAAGAGTTTTGTGAGGACCATTTTCTAAAGCACGTTCAACGTCTGCCTGATGGACGATTTTCTGTGGCAATGCCTCTGAAAGAATCGCCTGAAACATCACTGGGTGATTCTTATAAAATGGCAACTAAACGTTTTTATAACGTGGAAAATAGATTGAACAAAAACCCTGATCTTAAACATAAATACACTCAATTCATTAAAGAGTATGAAGCCTTAGGCCATTTATCAAAAGTAAATAAAGCTGATTTCGGCTACTATCTACCACATCACTCCGTGATACGCGAAAGTAGCGAAACCACAAAGTTACGTGTGGTTTTTGACGCGTCCGCGAAGACCACTACAAATAAATCGCTAAACGACATACAAGCTATAGGCCCAGTAGTACAAGATGATCTTTTTAGTATCTTGATCCGTTTCAGACAACACAAATATGTTTTGTCAGGCGATATAATGAAGATGTATAGGCAAATTAACCTACACCCATGCCAACGTCACCTTCAACTTATATTGTGGCATGACGATGATAAAAAACCTATAGATACGTTACAATTGAATACCGTTACTTACGGGACTGCTTCGGCGCCTTTCTTGAGTACAAGGTGCCTGCTTCAGTTAGCCAACGAATGTCCTGATCCTATAGTTTCCGAAGTCATAAAAAAATATTTTTTCGTTGATGACCTTTTAACCGGAGCATCCACTGAAAGCGATCTAGCGCATATACATAAAGGTGTAGTTAATACTTTAGCATCGGCTTGCCTACCAATTCATAAATTCCGCACAAATTGCCCTAACATTTTTACAGAAACTCAGTCTCTCGACTTAAATAAAGAGGCTAGTGTTCTGGGCATTCGTTGGGCACCTGACACTGATTCATTAACATTTTCCATAAATATAGATAAAACTTTTGACAAGGTTACAAAAAGATCAATCTTGTCAAACACTTGTAAAATTTTCTTAGTGCATGTACCGTAACACTTAAAATGTTGTTACAAAAGTTATGGAAACTTAATCTAACTTGGGACGAGCCCGTGCCTAGTAACATAAATAATACCTGGCAAAAAATGAGTAATAACTTACATACTTTAATTTCTATATCAGTTCCAAGACACGTGCTATACCCTCTTGACTGTCAACTACCGGGAGGCGTCAGAACTAAAAATTGCGAGTCTGTCGCATACCGGGAGGCGGACGATTTGGCGCGATTTTGGTGGGTCGAATTTCATGCCAGTTTTTTTGGAAACAAAGCGATTGTAGCGCTTTAAAGCTAATGAAACCTTTAGACAATGAACTGGGCTGTATACTAATACTCTTAGAACAAATCCTTTGCCTCAAATTCTATTCAGAAAAACATAAGTAATTAACTGTGGTTTCAAGGGTGCTTGAGCTACGCGAAAGAGCAGTTATAAGTGCAAAAAAGGAAGAAATAAGTGAAATTTTGTAAATATTTCGCATTTTAACCATGGAAAGGTAAGTACTGGTTCATTTTAATTACTTCGGCTATTGTTTCCTTATGATTTTCTGTGAAAACTTTGCCATGAACTTCTAACCCTCTCATCTAACGAACTATGACCATGTCACATATTTGCAAATTAATGGCGTAAAATCTTGTATGTGCCTTTATTTTCAAGTCATAAAAATATCCTACTTTTACTGAATCGCAATGAAAATCGTGTAATAAGTCATAAAACATGTAAATTATTGGTTAAAATACAACCAAGTCTCTCCCGTCCGCTAGCCGGTACGCGACAGACAGGGGTCGTCCGCTAGCCGGTACGTGACAGACAGGGTTTTGAAGGTCACGGTTCGGCGGCTGGATAATGTGGATATGACTTCAATTTTTGTTCGTAATATTTTAATTTATTTCAACTTATATGAATTTATACATTTGCAGGCACGTGGAATGTGGTGGAAGTGGCACTTCCACTCCCCATGCTTCCAATGCTGGGACGCCACTTGGAACACCTTCTGCGAGGAAGCAGCTCGCGTAAGTATTTAACTAAATTGTGTTACTATTTGATGAGTTTATTCATTTTTAGACCACCCAATCTTATATATTTTTTTAAATATATTTGCAGACACGTGGAATGTGGTGGAAGTGGCACTTCTACTCCCCATGCTTCCAATGCTGGGACGCCACTTGACACACCTAATGCGAGGAAGCAGCTCGCGTAAGTATTTAACTAAATTGTGTTACTATTTGGTGGGTTTATTCATTTTTAGACCAACTAATCTTATATTTTTTTTTAAATTTATTTGCAGACACGTGGAATGTGGTGGAAGTGGCACTTCCAGTTCCCATGCTTCCAATGCTGGGACGCCACTTGGAACACCTTCTGCGAGGAAGCAGCTCGCGTAAGTATTTAACTAAATTGTGTTACTATTTGGTGGGTTTATTAATTTTCAGACCAACTAATCTTATATTTGACTTTCTAGTTTTGGTTTAGTAATATTAATACATAATTATTATGTTCTTTATTTGTACAGAATCACTCCCTCCTCTTCGTCATCCTTACGTCCTTTGCGTGAAGAAGAAATCTCAAATATAATTAATTATGGTAAGTTTGGCTCCTTTACAATTTTCGTCATCAGTCAAAACAGTGCATTTTAATTTTATTTTAGGCTATTACAAACTCTCTCTCCCTCACAAAGTCAATCACATTTTTTTAACAGGCAGTGAAGAAGAAGCTGATGATGATGAAGACGTAGATGTAGACCAACAATTCATCACGGTGCCGCGATCACTTCGCACGTTAGTGCGAGATTGTTTCGAGGACGAAGATAGTGAGGATGTGCCAGAAACGGATGCTATAATTACTCTAGCGTGGCCGCCTGTTGCTCCGGCTGCTCCTGACTCGCCTGCGTCCCAGCCTTATGCCTCCCCACCGCCTCCGGCTTCTGCGGCCTCGCCTATTGTTCACTTGGACTACAATTTGAGCAAATTTGATTTCGAATGGAAAGGGTTCCCTCCATCACAAATTTTGCCAGAAGTGAGGAGGGAACCTTTTACCGTCCCAAATTGTGGTCCAATTGAACAATATGCGAGCCCATATGACGCTTTTAACGCCATATGGGATGATGCCATCATGGAGAGTATTGCCGAGGAGACTAATGCTTATGCCCAGCAACTGGCAGCGGATATGCTTGCTAGTGGGACTATGCATCAGCATAGTCGCATTACCAAGTGGTATGACACCAAAGCAGATGAACTGAGGGTGTTTTTTGGCATAATCTTAGCTATGGGGATTGTGGTAAAGACACGTATCGAGGAGTACTGGCATGTCTCTAATGACATTTTCAGTACTCCTGGGTTCTCTGCAGCAATGTCCATCAACCGCTTCCTATTGCTGAGCAGGTGCCTCCATTTTCGAAACAATGAAGAGTGTAATCCCGAATCAATGACGAGAGCCGAGGCAAAGTTGTTTAAGGTGCAGCCTATTTTGGACCACCTTAATAACAAATTTTCTCAGTTATATATTCTATCGCAAAATGTAGCCCTTGATGAAAGCCTTACTATGTGGAAAGGCTGGTTAGATATCAACCAATTTATAAAAAACAAAGCGGCAGCGGTTGGTATCAAAACCTACGAAGTGTGCGAGTCCCTGACTGGGTACTTGTGGCGCTTCGAGGTCCACGCAGGCCACGACACCTCCGAAGCTCAGGAGAGTCCAATCTCTGGCGTTGTGCCAGCACTCGTGCTCAAGCTGTTGAACGGTCTTGAGCACAAAGGTTATACCGTCTGGATGGATAACTTTTACAACTCTCCTGCTTTGGCGCGAGAGTTGAAGGTTCGAGGCTTCGACTGCGTGGGAACGCTTCGAACAAACCGTCAGTTCGTTCCTGCCGAACTGACGAACCTTCCCAAAAAGGACATGGCAGTAGGTCAAGTGAGTGGCTGCACGTCGGGGGATGTGGATCTCATGGTATGGCGAGACAAAAGTCGTGTGGCTTTTGTCTCGACATATCATGGGCTGGCAACCACGAAGTGCGGCGACACGCTAAAGCCCACTGTTGTACCAGACTATAATGTCTGCATGGGGGGGGTCGACAGAAAAGATCAGATGATTGCCATGTTTCCCATTGAGAGGAAACTGACAAAAATCTGGTACAAGAAGCTTTTCAGAAGGCTCTTGAACGTTAGTGTCCTAAATGCATACATTATGTACGAAAAACACCACAGAATCAGTCACCATTCCTTCAGAAACAGTTTGATATGCGACTTACTGTCGAAGCATGGGCGTCCAGCGGCAGCTGCCCCTAGGGTCCCAATTCCGCCATCAGTGGGCCATTTTCCGGCACAATACGATTTTTTAGCTGGCCAGAAGCACGAACGGCAACGTAAGGTCTGCACCGTTTGTAAAAAACGTACAAACGCATATTGCAAAGCATGTAATGTGCCATTGTGCGTTTTTACATGTTTTGAGCCCCACCACACTTAACAGTAACACTGAACAAATACACTTGTCACACACACGTCATTTAGGCACTAAAATTCAAGATCATTCTGAAAAGCAATTATGGGAAGGTTAAAGTAGGTAGGTATATCCTATCCATCTAAGCGGTAAAGCCAATTTTAAGTAGGTAGGTGCCGCTATTTCAAAGGCTTTAAGTAGGTAGGTAGGGGCCACTTTTTGTAGGTAGATATATATAACTGTGAAAACCTCCCTCACGTCATAGATTTGATTTATAAGCGTTATTGTTTTGGTTTTTGAGATCATACAAAAATTAAGTACCACAATGGGGGGAGGGTTGGGGGGGGATTGGGATTTTGTGTTATTTAATATTTGTATGCCCTCCAGACACTAAAGCATATATACATATATATATCATCATAACCATGAGTATATATATTTATATGAGGTGTAAAAAATTCGGCAAGAATTTCAAGAGGTGAACCAGCCCATGAAACTGAACAACTTTCCCCAAAGAACATAAGGTGAAATATGAAAAAAAAATAAGACCATTCATACAAACTGAATTGGTCGGGTAATCATTTTGTATGGGAGGTCCAGTTTGTTTTTCATATTTCGTCCTTTGTTACTTGGGGAAAGTTGTTCAGTTTCATGGGCTAGTTCACCTCTTGAAATATTTGCCGTATTTTTTCACACCTCTATGTTTTTAAGGCAATACTCTTCATTTTAGGTCTTCATTAGGAGGCCCATGTCCAGCAGTGAACTGTTGCGGCTGTTGATGTTGATTTTCATAAGAAAATTCTAATTTGATTTTCATATTTCGACTAATATTCATTTAAAACTGGTTGTTCCATAAAATATGGTTGCCTATTATTTATATATTTATATATTACTCCGATATCTTTGATTTAAAATATCTAATGTGACGCTTAAGCCAAAAATCTCAAAAAGTATTTTTGATTTGTATTTGTGTGTAGAATCGAATGGTTTAAGTTTGATCGTGGGTCGCGATGTTTTTAAAAAAAATAAGGGTCGCCATTCACAGTGTGCCAGGTTCCATACAAAAAAGGTACATCCCCTTTAATTAGACCCGGTAGAATACATGTTTATCAACGGAACTTTCTACATAATAATTATCATTATTTTGAAAAAAAGTCGTATCCATACTTTTTTAGCATCCATGGGCCCAAAAAAATTGTGGTATTGATGGTTTATCACTGTTTTTATCAACATGCTGTTTAAAATATTTCTTAGAAAGGGTCTAATATTTTTATTGATTTAAATACCTAATTCTATGTAAATCTTAGAATAGCAATCTTTTTTTCAATTGTATTTAGGTATTAGTCAAAACTTTGAAGTTTTTAAAGGCACTATTTTTGGGCTCCAGATAAGTACCAGTTTTCAACAACTCATATTCAAAAACTATTGAATGTACAACTGAGACTGCTTTTGTAACATAATGCTGATAAGATGAAGTTATTGTAAACAAAAAATCTTTAAAATAAATGCTATGAATCATTTCTGAGGACAACAAATATGAGAGCCACTTTTGTTGACATTGAGTGGGTGTGTTTTTTGTGCCTAAATTATAAACACTTGTGCTGTGAAATAAATGTATGGGGACATGTGGTATTTGGTTTTTATTATATTAATAACATATTTGTAAGTAAATAAAACTACGAAAAAGGTTCTTTAGTTGTTTTGTTTTATTTATTAACCATGAAATGTAGTGAAATTTGAGTACCCCATACTAAATGCTCAAATTTTGCTAAAATTCAATATAACAGTAACAGTTGTAAAAACTGTGGCTTGTTTAATAGTTCAATTAGATAAATATTCTAATTGGAAACAAACACGATTCAAATTAGATTCGAAGAAATAAACAAAAGACTGCAACAGTGATGCTTCCCCCCCTCTGTCTGTCAAATTCCGCCTGCCGGCGCGACATACGGGGGGGGGGGTGGGGGCCGCGGGATGCAACATTTGAGAGGATAAACGTCCTCCACGGCTTGTGAACTCCACTGCTTCGTAGATGCCTCCCAGGATGCCTACGCCGCGTGCGTATATGTACGCGCCGAAGACCAAAACGGTAGTGCAGTTGCTAGACTTTTATGCGCGAAAACACGAGTCGCTCCTTTAAAAAATGTCACTATACCGCGTCTTGAATTATGCGCGGCTGTACTGGGCGCTCGCCTCGTAGCTAAGGTTACTGCAGCCCTACGTTGTTCTATACAAAAAAAGGTTTTCTGGTCTGACTCGACTATAACACTTGGGTGGATAAAAACTCAGCCCAAGCTCCTGAAGGCTTTTGTGTGTAATAGAATACATGAAATTCATGAACTTACAGATAGAAACTCGTGGAGACACGTACCAACCAACTTGAACCCAGCTGACTTAGCATCCCGAGGTATAGAACCGAGTCATCTTCTTCGTTCTTCATTATGGTGGGAAGTTCCTCAATACCTAAAGTTAGAAGAGTCTCAATGGCCCCCAAACTGTAAAACAAAGACGGACTTACCTGAAATTAAAGTTCTCCAAACAATAAATAATAAAATTCCTGAAAACAACGTAAACATGCAATTCATCAAATTCGATAACTACTCAAGTTCATTAAAATTAAAAAGAATATTTGGCTATGTACACAGATTCATAAATAATACTAAAAAAGATACTAAAATAAAGAAAAATACCGGTCCATTAGAAGAAAACGAACTAAAACAATCCCTAACCTACCTAATTAAAATAGCACAAACAGAATCATTTGCTAACGAAATTAACCTAATTAAAAAAGATAAAAAACTTACCTCATCCTCCTTGTTACAGCTATCCTCATTCATCGACGACAGCGGAGTCCTAAGAGTGGGTGGCCGGCTCAGCAACACAGACTTGAGTTTTGAGAAAAAACACCCTGTATTGCTAGATGGGAAGCATCACTTCACGAAACTGTTGATGCGAGCCGAGCACCTGCGCTTGTTGCACGCTGGCCCTCAACTGCTCCTAGCAGGCTTTAGAGATCAGTTTTGGCCTCTGGGGGGAAGAACGTTAGCACGTAAAGTAGCGCGTCAATGTGTTATATGTACACGCTTTCGAGGCAAAACTATGGAGCCGTTGATGGGCCAGCTGCCCGCTAACAGGGTGACCAGAAATTATCCCTTTCAAGTTTGCGGTACTGATTTCGCAGGGCCCATCCTAATTTCAAGTAAAAAAGGCCGTGGTAATAAAATATCTAAATGCTATATTTGTCTATTCATTTGTTATTGTACGAAGGCTATTCATTTAGAAATTGTGAGCTATCTCAGTAGTAACGCGTTCATTTCTTGTCTTCGTAGATTCATTTCACGAAGAGGAAAACCAAATCAAATTAATTGTGATAATGGTACTAATTATGTAGGAGCCAATAATGAATTAAATAGGGTCTTGCAATCGAGCATAAATTCAATTTATAATTTTGCAGCAGAGGAGGGCATTCGTTTTAACTTTAATCCCCCTTACTCGCCAACGTTCGGTGGACTATGGGAAGCCGGCGTCAAAAGCGCGAAATGTCATTTAAAACGCATAATAGGAAATTCTGCTTTAACGTACGAGGAATTGAGTACGCTTTGTACACAAATTGAAGCTGTCCTCAATTCCCGACCCCTTACTCCCTTATCTTGTAACCCCAACGACCTTTCTCCCTTGACCCCAGGGCACTTCCTGATCGGGCGGCCGCTGACGTCACTGCCATCGCCTCCAGCTACACCTGAAAGAAAACTTAAAACGAGATATCAACTGATAGAAACCTTAAGAGAAAGTTTTTGGAAAAGATGGCATCATGAGTACCTGGCTGAACTGCAGAAAAAGACCAAGTGGCGCTCTCCATATACAGAGCTCAGAGAAGGTTCGATGGTTGTTTTCAAAGAAAAAAAACACCTATGAAGTGGAGAATTGGACGAGTTCATCGAATATACCCAGGCAAGGACGGAGTCTGCCGTGTTGCCGATTTCAAGACTTACAAGGGTATTGAACGACGGGCACTAAATAAAGTATGTCCCCTTCTAGAAGAAGAAGACGTTACCCTGAAGAAAACCTCAGATCCAGACGTTCCTGTGGATTCTTCAGCTTCCTCCAGCGGGCCCCCAGGATGTCTACGACAATGATGCTAGAGGTGCGAGGTGCGGGGCGCGGGGCTGAGCCGCCAGCGCAGCTGCCCTCCCACTCCGAGTCGCCACTCATCATCAAGACGCCGCACCATACACGCGCGCGCTCATTTAATATTTATTTCCTTACAATTTTCGTAAAAAATATACTTTAAAACCATAATCAAGCATTATCACTGTTTCTTGTACCTTAATCGCCTACAGGCTGTTTGGTTGCTTCTTCTCTTACTCCTGGATGTCTGGTCCGTAAAGTTGTTGCAGCTGGTTGAGAGGAATGATGGCTAATTGTTGAACTTAAGGGCTGTGGAGTCGAAAGTCCACGCTTCTTATCTGTTGGAGGTGTAACCTGTGAGTGCTGATGGATGACAGCTGAAGGTAATGTTTCTACTATTACTGCAGGAGGTCTGGTCGGTGAAGGTGTTGCAACTGGTTGACAGGAATGATGGCTAATTGTTGAACTTAAGGCCTGTGTAGTCGAAAGTCTACGCTTCTTAGCTGTTGGAGGTGTAACCTGTGAGGGCTGATGGATGACAGCTGAAGGTAATGTTTCTACTATTACTGCAGGAGGTCTGGTCGGTGAAGGTGTTGCAACTGGTTGACAGGAATGATGGCTAATTGTTGAACTTAAGGCCTGTGTAGTCGAAAGTCTACGCTTCTTAGCTGTTGGAGGTGTAACCTGTGAGGGCTGACGGATGACAGCTGAAGGTAATGTTTCTACTATTACTGCAGGAGATCTGGTAGGTAAAGCTGCTGCAACTGGTTGAGAGGGATGATTGATAACTGCTGAAGGTAAATCTTCTACTATCACTGCCGGAGATGCTGGCTGAACTGTAGGTGAAGAATCTTCTAAGACCTGCAGAAGGTCTTCGTCTGTCACGTTTTGTAATGTATCCAACGCCCTGTTGATGTCATAGGTTGAGTAAGGGTGAGTCAAAAACGTACTTGGTAAAATATCTTCCTCCTCAGACAATTCATCCTCTGATGATGCGTAAATTTCTCGTAAAGCCTTTTCAATCTCATGATCTCTAATACTTTTTCGTGGTTTCTGAAAAGATCAAATAGTGTTATGAAAAGGTATTTTGTTTGGTTTCAATGGGTTAAATCATCGGTTTTTCATGCAATGTATCTCGTGAGTGAGATCTTACCCTTAATAATTAGCTAGATAGTTAGAAAGACAGTGGCCGCATGGAGACCACATACATTTATTCAGACAGGCAGATGGCGTATGGGGACCACATACTTTGAGAGCAATTATTTCACAGAAAATCAAATACAACGATAAAGCGAACAAAAACACGGATAAATAAACATATAAACTATCAAAAAGTTACAATAAATTGCACATACCTTGTTTATTTTCGACATAATTGCATTTCAATTCAACACGGCACAGCAAAAGTAGCAGTTGAAACGCAGATTTGATTTTGACAATCGAAATGTCAAACAACTTGTTCGGATACACCAACTTTTTTTATTTTTTATTTAACCCATTCATAGACAATATTGTCATGACATATTGTAACCAATATATAGCATCAGCCCGTTAAAAAAAAAATTATTGCTATGTGGTCACTATGACGTGCCCACAACCTGGCTAAGGCTGCCAATTTTGTAAACATTAAGAAACTTTTGAGCTTACGCATAACTGTTCGTGCGCTTCCGTTTTCAGTGGAACGTAACCAACTGCTTTCGCTTTGCTCGCTATAAGGAACATTGGTACGCTTCGAGCCTCGCTCGAACGGCCACTGACTCTGTCTTGTTCTTGTTAGAGTTAAGTGTTATTAATAAACTCGCTGTATCTGCAACTTACGTCTGCGTGTTATTATAAGAACCCTGAAACGGCCCACAGTCAGACATTATTTATTTATTTATTTATTGCACATCCATAAAATAACAATATGTGTTCAAGAATTAATACACAGTCTTTCTATGGACCCTGTTTATAGGGCACAGCAAAAAGTTCGGAGAGAGCAAGATGTATTTTTAGGATAATATAATATTTTAAAGGTTAGTACGTACATCTTTATTTTTATTTATTTATGTATCTTTATTATATTTATTTTAAATATTTATGTGAGATCAATGTTTCTTTATATCTATAATGGTTTATCTTCAAAATACTCTTTTAAATTATAGTATGACTTAGTAAGCAACAAATCTTTTAATTTTTTTAGAAATATTATATCATTATTTTCATCTTTTAATTTTTGGGGTAGTTTGTTATATATCTTGATGGCCATTACATAGGGACTTGTTGAATATAATTGTAATGTAGAAGTGGGTTGCATTAGCCTGTCTTTATGTCGTAGATTATATTTTATGGGGATTTCACTGCGTTTTTGATAAAGTTCAGGATTATTTCGGACAAAATTACATATTTCATAGATATATAAACTAGGTAGAGTAAGTATATTTAAATTTTGAAAGTGGGGTTTACAACTATCGGCTTGCTTAATGTTTACTAGGATTCTTATAAGTTTTTTTTGTAAAGTAAAGACCTCAGGAGCGCCTGTACTATTTCCCCATAGAACCAATCCGTAATTAAGCCACGCAAAAGAATAGGCATAATATACTGCAAAGGCAGTTCTCAAGTCAGTAGACTTTTTAATTTCCCTTAATGCATATGTGAAACGTGATATTTTAGCTCTGTGCCTTCGGCTTGACCTTTCGGAGATTACCTATCAATACCTACCAAGTGCGAAAGCTAGTTACCTACCTAAAGTATACCTGCGTGAGTTAGCGCCGCGTGGGGGGAGTGAGGGCGTCGCGTCCCCCGCGCCGCGCGGGCGGCGGCGGCAGGCACGCGGGACGCAGTCACGCGAGCTTTCAGTACGCTGTCATTTGCCGATCAGTGTGCGTGGCTTTTACCTAATTTTCGAAAACGTCGCGAGACGTTCGTAAATATTAGTATATTTTCACTGTGGTGTTATTGTGATTCTACCAGATTGCAGTGCGCTGGATACAGTGAGTATTATTTTATTTATTATAATATATCTGTGAGAGTTTGTTTTTTCCACACGGATATGTGGTGGAATATTCTGTGCTTGTTGCAAGTGTTTCAGATCAATAAGCCTTTGAATTTAATATTCATCATGAGCTATTCCTTCGACTGGGCAACTGTAATATTCCAAAACATAACCCTTGGCTGTCAGTTTTTCTAGCCGCGATCTTCGGCTCTGAGGTGGCCGCTCAACTTTAAGCTGTTTGTCAACCACAGTCTCGCGGCTCTTAAACCGAGGTTAATTGGCGAATCAATCCCGTCTGCGCGCCTCATCAGCCGCAGCCGATTCGGCTCATCAGCCGCGGCCTACCGGCTCATCAGCCGCAGCCGACCGGCTCAAAAGCCGCGGCCGACCGGCTCATCAGCCGCGGCCGACCGGCTCATCAGCCGCAGCCGACCGGCTCATCAGCCGCGGCCGAGCGGCTCATCAGCCGCAGCCGACCGGCTCATCAGCCGCAGCCGACCGGCTCATCCGCCGCAGCCGACAGGCTCATCAGCCGCGGCCGACCAGCTCATCAGCCGCAACCGGCCGGCTCATCAGCCGCAGCCGACCGGCTCATCAGCCGCGGCCGACCGGCACAACACAGTAGACCAATACTTTTAGCTCATTGGCTGATTCCTATGTTTAAGACGAAAGCTGACAAAACTTTATTATTGCTTCAGATGGCGAGGGAGAATAACTTTATTTCCCTGAGAGAACTACTAGAAGAGGTGGACGAGTCCCCAGAAGAAAATGAAATCCTTGAAAGGGTTAAGATTCTAGCTCAGGAAAATTTACCCGATGGCTGGACCGACTGGCAAGTTCTCAGGCTGTCAAAAGAAGAGGTCTTCGGGAAGACGGTTGACCCTCAAATCCTAAACAAGCTTAGATTTTGTCTACCAACTGTGAAATGGCCAAGAGCTTTCGACCCGGATATCTCATATTTGTCTGAAAAGACTTTAAAGAACATAAAACTTAAACTGCTGGATTGGACTTTTGCAAGGGCTCTAATTCTAAGCCCTCCGGCTATCACAAATAAAATACGAGGCTCTGCAGCCGCGTCAGAGATGTTCAGGGCTGCAACGAAACATTTAGGACCCCAGATTGTTTCTCAAAAGGAGGCAGGAAAAATCATCGAATCTGAGTCAGAATGTGGAGGAAGGAAAAGAAGGCATTCCTCAGTTTCTAGTGGTCCTTCTAAGAAGTCAAAGATCGAAGAGCTAGAGAATCGCATGAACAACATGTTCAGTACAGTGATGAACGAGATAAAGAAGATTCGCCCATATAGCAAAGTGCGTCCGATGACAATATATAGTGAGGACGAAGACGTGGACGGAGAAGAGAGTGTCTTGCATTATTCGGTAGAAAATGACGAGGATGCTTATCCATCTGAATTTTTCTCAGACTCTGAGTCGGTACAGGCAGAACCAGAGAGCCGTACCTTAGAGTATCGCCCAAAAGTAACTGAAGCCGAACCTAGAATTCCAGAACCTACTAAAAATATCAAACTAAAGGGTATAGATTGCCAGAAATTAGGCAAGGAAGGATGGAATAGAATCCGATATAAGGATGTTGAGAAAACACTTCAGGCTTCCCCCGTATTCTCTGCCCTCAAGGTAAACCCAGAACTCTTGTGTTTAGGCATACAGCCGGTCAAGTCGTTAGAGACACAAGATGGTGTGTTAGGCACAATATCTCATGCCGTTCTTAAACAGGGCCAAACTCTTGTCGAAGAGCTCCAGGAAGTCATTAAGGATCGTATTGAAAAAGTGCTAAACGATTCTACGTACGCAAACGTGTCACGTGACCTCCTGCAATATGTGTGTGCTCGCCGATCGGAGGCAATCGAGATGAGAAGAAAGATATACAAGCCTAAAAGCGAAGTTCTCCGGGAGAGTATTTATGAGATTCCACCATCGACGACGCACCTCTTTGACGAGAAAAAACTCGCTAGTTTGGTTAAGGATGCAGGTGGACCGTCGCGAGTCTTCTTTTCCCGGAACTATAAATCCTTTCACAGACCCACCTACGAAAAAATGAGAGACCAGGAAACAAAAATATTGCCCCTCGCTCCAGCAGTAACCACGTTCGTTCCTCGCGTGGAAAATTTCCGGCCAAACGAGATCACCACTCTGCAGCTACCAATAATACACCAGGGTCTAGAGAGACAGGTCGTAGTCGCAAGCCCAAACGCAACGAGGGGCGCAGGACTATGCAATGAGAACTTTCAAGGGGGCCAGCTAAAGCTTTTCGAGAGACGGTGGCGCGAGCTGAACGCCCCAGCCTCGGTGTTAAAGACCATTACAGGTTACTCAATTCCTTTTGTGGAAAAGCCCCCTTCAGTTTCCTTCAGCAAACGCGCTTTAAGAAGGTTCGAGACAGAAAGCTCGTTGGAGATGTCGAAAGAAATAAAAATTCTTCTAAGAGCCAACGTCATAGAGGAAACCAGCTTACAGACCGGTTTTCTATCTCGAATGTTCCTCATCCCAAAACCAGATGGGAAAGTCCGACAGATATTCGACCTAAGAAGATTGAACGACTACTTAAACCCAAAACCCTTTCGGCTAATAAATCAGAACCAGGCGCCTTCCTTTCTCCAGAGAGGAGACTTTATGGGGAAGTTGGACGTCTCTCAGGCGTACTTTCATATCCCTATAAAAAAGGGCCACAGAAGATACCTAGCCTTCGCTTACAAAGGTCAGCTATATCAAATGAGATGCCTTCCTTTCGGATTGTCGAGTGCTCCCCTGGCGTTCTCACGGGTGAGCAATTGGATGGCAGGCCAACTAAGAGAACAGGGCATGCGAGTTCTCGTCTATCTCGACGATTTTCTTCTAGTTCACCAAGATCCAGAGACTCTCGCAACCCAGTTGGAACAGGCTGTAGTATTTTTCCAGAGTTTAGGATGGGTAGTAAATTTACAAAAGTCAATTCTCAGCCCTACAAGAGAGATCGAATTCTTGGGAGTTATATGGAATACGGCAGAAAATTTGAAGATACTGCCAGCAAAGAAACAAGAGCGCCTGAGACAAGACTTAAGAAAACTAATTCAAGAAAAGAAGTGGAATTGGCAGTTCGGAACATCGCTGATAGGAAGACTCGGCTTTGCGTCAGTGGTGACTCCTCTCGGACGTCTCTTTACCAGACTTCTACAAAGGGCAGCCCTTCGTCTTCCAGAATTTAAGCCGAAGCGAATGTTCGCATTGCCAGAACAAGCGCTAAAGGACTGCCTATGGTGGGAAATAAATTTGACGTCCTCAGGGAGGATATTCGCTCCCGATCCCACAGTTTTTATGACGACAGACGCTTCCAACGAGGGTTGGGGAGTGCATATAGGAGATCATTATGTGTCAGGGCAATGGAACAGTGCTCAGTTCGCGTGGCACATAAACAGAAAAGAACTTTACACAGTCCTCTTAGGACTGAAGAGATTCAAAAAGCTGGTACACGGAAAGTCCCTAATGCTACAAGTAGACAACAAAACAGTCATTGCTTACATAAGGAATCAGGGCGGGACAAGATCCCCAGCCTTGTTAGAACTAGCGAAGGAAATTCTCCTGTACTGCCAGCACCTCCAAGTGAACATCACTCCTTTTTACATTCCCGGACTGTACAACACGATTGCAGACAGACTGTCCAGACATCAAGCCCTTCCCGATTGGCATCTGAAAACCGAAATCGTGGAAGTGATATTTCGGAAATGGGGAGTCCCAGAAGTGGATCTGTTCGCGTCGCAAACCTCAAAAGTAGTACCACAATACGTGTCGATAGATGCCAGAGATCGCCAAGCAAATTTCATAAACGCCTTCAGCAGGTCTTGGGACTACCCGCTTGCGTGGATATTCCCACCTCCACCCTTAATACCGAAGGTCCTCCATCACCTGAACACTGCAAGGGGGTTTTAGCTTCTGGTAGTCCCGAGGTGGAAGAATGTCTTCTGGAGAGGGGACCTGAAACGCAGAGCAGTGGCCCCCCCATTTCAAATCTACAATACAGCCAAGCATCTTGTCGATTTGTCCAACAACCTAACTCTGCCGAAGATTCACGAGGTGCATTTAGAGGTCTGGAAGATACGGGGTGGGGTAGATTAGCATCCGATTTACGTTTGGAAGACTTATCCCTGCTTGAAGGAGCCTGGCGGGAGTCAACCTGGAAGACTTATGGTTCTGCCTGGAAGCAATGGGTCGAGTGGTGTAGACAAAATGGGGCAATACCTTACAGGCCTCGACCCCAAGAAGTAGCTTCATACTTAGGTTTCCTGCATAGAGTCAAGAAATTGGCTTATGCAACCGTTTTGGTTCATAAATCAGTTATCATGTCTTTGGCAGACCCAAAACAAAAATCTTGTAGTAATTCGCATCCGCTGGTCACATCAATGTTAAAGGCAATTAATCTAGACAATCAGAACAAAAGACAGGATAAGTCACAAATTTGGGATATTAAGGTACTCGTAAGCTGGCTTACCTCTCATCCTCCCGACTGCAGTAGTATTTTTCAAGTCTCCCGTCACGTGGCCTTCCTGTTACTTCTTGCTTCCGGTCGTAGAATCCACGATTTAACGTTGCTTCAGATGAACGCTGAACATTGCATTATGGATGATTCTTCGATTATTCTCTGGCTTAAATTTGGTTCCAAGACTGACAGCGTCAAATACCGTCAGTCTGGTTGGCATCTCTCTAGATCGCAAGACCCGATATTCGACCTGGTTAAATAGATAGGATGTTTAATCGAAATATCGAACGCCAGAAGGAGCGCAAGAAAAGATTTATTTAACCTTTTTATAACCACTAGAGGTGAGGTGAAGCAAGCATCTCGATCAGTTATAGCAGGGTGGTTGAAGACAACCTTTCGAGATATAGGAATTGACTGTAGCCCAGGGTCGATTCGTTCCGCAGTAGCCTCCTCGGATTTCAAAAATAATGTTCCATTAGACCTTATACTGAAAAAAGGTAACTGGAGGGGACAAGTCATTTTTTTCAAGCATTATTGTAAGAGTATATGTAAGCGTCAGGAACAATCCGACAATCCCGTCTTTTCTACTTTTTCTGTAGTGGATTAGTTAGCATATATAATAACTTGCTCTAATGTAAGATATTACAGAGTTTAAGGCTAATTGTTACAATGTTACCATAAATGGGTTCCTATTTAGTTTTTATTCTAATTAAAGAACGTTTATTGATTGATTTCATTATAAACAATAGACTTCTAAATGGTTATGTTATGTTAGGTGTTATGTCTAACTTGTTGACATAGAGGTAAGGAATATGAATGTTTCTATTCCCTGTTAAAAATGAATAATAATTTGATTTTGAATAAAACTACAATTTCCATAGTAATTATATGGTTTTTTATTCACTCTACCGTTTGTAACACCAGACACTTGCATTATAGCTTCTTATTGTACTAGTCACAGTACGCTGTTTCGCGCCGGCAGATGATAAACACTTCTCCGAAAGATCAAGCCGAAGGCACAGAGCTAAAATATGACAGTTTTCCACCCCGAAGGGAAGAAAACAGTTATTTTAGGTCTTGCCGAGGCTTGACCTGAGTAAGGCCTTGCCGGCATAAGATGGTACTGAAAGCTCGCGTGACTGCGTCCCGCGTGCCTGCCGCCGCCGCCCGCGCGGCGCGGGGGACGCGACGCCCTCACTCCCCCCGCGCGGCGCTAACTCTCGCAGGTATACTTTAGGTAGGTAACTAGCTTTCGCACTTGGTAGGTATTGATAGGTAATCTCCGAAAGGTCAAGCCTCGGCAAGACCTAAAATAACTGTTTTCTTCCCTTCGGGGTGGAAAACTGTCATATTTTACTGCTTATTCTTTGTGTATGTTTTTTCCAATTGATGTGTGTATCTATGTCTATTCCCAGTAGGGTGAAATCATTTATAAGTTGTATATTTCTGTAAAAGAAGTTGAAGTCTAGTGGACTTTTTTGTCGCGGGTGAAAGATCATTAGTTTAGTTTTTGAGTAATTTATTTCTAAGTTGTGTTTAGTCATCCAATCGGTGATCCGGTCTAATGTAGAGGTGAGTTTATTATTTAAATGAAGACTGTTTTCACTCGGAATTAAAATCGATATGTCATCTGCAAATAGAATACAATGGTCATCTGTAATTTTCGGGAGGTCGTTTATGTAGATTAAAAATAGCAAACACCCAAGGAAACTGCCTTGGGGTATAGATGAATTTAAAGTTTTACAATTTGAGCGTACGTTTTCAATTTCTTTATTTTGTTCATTAAAATGGTTAACTTGTACATATTGTATTATGTCTTTTAAATATGAAGTGAACCATTTGTGTGCTATTCCTCGTATACCTATTCCATACAGCTTATCAAGAAGTATTTTGTGTTGTACTCTGTCGTAAGCTTTAGACATATCTAGAAACAAGCCTACTGCATACGATTTTTTATTTAATATGGAAAGAGCTTCTTGGATATATTTGTAGACTGCTAATGTTGTCGACCTTTTTTTACGAAAACCGTTCTGAGAATCGTTTAATATTTTATATTTTTCGCAAAACGAATATACCCGAACACACATGGCTTTTTCATAAATTTTTGAAATTGTAGATAATATAGCAATGGGGCGGTAATTACTTGGGTCTAATTTAGAATTTTTCTTATGGACAGGTCTGACTATAGCATTTTTCAATAAATCTGGGAAAATACCATTTTCGAATGACTGATTTATTAATGTGGTCAAAGGGAAAGCTAATTCATCTGCACATTTCCGCATGAGTGTGGGTGGTAGTTCGTCTTCTCCGCAGCTGTTTTTATTTATTAAGTTTTTTATTATTTTCTTTATTTCCTGGTAGGTTACCGGAGCTAAAAACATTGTATTTTCTGTGGGGCTAATGACGGGGCAACCGTTTGTATTTGTTCTTGGTTGAGGAACTTTTTCTTCACTAATCTTTGCAAAATAATTATTAAATATGTTAGCGATTTGTTTGGGATCCGAATGTTTAGAGTTATATTATGAGATACATGTTTTGTTTTTTTATTCGTTCGTTCTTTTATAATATTCCACATAGTTTTTACTTTGTTGTTTTTTTTTAATTTATTTATGTAATTGATTTTTTTTTGCCATATTTACTGACTTCTTAAGTATTTTTTCATATTTTTTATAGTAAGATTTTATTACGTCGCTTTTTGTTTTTAAGGACAGTATTTTTAGTAATCTTTTATTTTTGGAGGATAGGACGGGTTGAAAACCATAGGGGTACAAGCGACACCCTTAAGAAATGAAGCAAAACTGATTTTTTTAAATGGTTTAGGAGTCTCTAATATTAGAGTTACAATGAAACACATAATGTTTTTAGTGTCAAAGTCTAATGTATTGGGTACAAAATCGTAACACATTTTTTTAGTTTTCATTAAAGAAATGGGAAAAGAAAATCACTTATACCATTTTGGTCTATAGTATACACAAAATAATTCACTTAGCTCAGTTTGGCACATAACAGTCTCAATGTTTATTTGTTTGTTTGTTTTTTGTTCTACATATTTTTATAACAGATACGATTTACTTAGACTTATTGATCCAGAGTGTAATCTAAAATGGATTCTTCATCTGTATCCTGTAATGTGTTTTCATGTCTTGGACGCCCTCTTGGACGATTTATTGAAGTGGATGGTTGATCCTCATGCGTCAACGAATTATAAAATTCGTGATGAATAGGTGGTATGAATTTCAAAAGTTCCATTAAATCTTTGATTTTTGCAGTCTTGATTTTTACTGGGGTATCTCTCAGCTGTGAAAGAACTTTGGGTATGTTACCTTTTTTTGCATCCATATTTATGTGGCGAAATTCTGTTTCCGCGTCCAAAGATTCCTTAAAAAACATACTCTTGGGTTGTTCTTTTAAGAATCTCATCCACCGTATTTTTAGCCAATTTATCTTGTTTTTTGTAGTGTCAATTTTCCTGTTCACTATCACTTTCGAGACTGGGTCAGTAGAAATAAAATCATTTTGTTCCATTCTATGGACAATAAATTTCTTTCGAGTATTCTCAACTAGGTTCATCCAATCATCAGGCACATAAATATGTTGAGCTTTCTTTTTTCGTTTTTCTATATGTGAAAAATCGGCATCATTTTCTAAGTAACTGTGACCAGATACCATGAATTTGTGATCAACAGTAGCAATAGATGTATTTGCGACAACATACATCCAAAACCTGCATATTATTTGGTTACGGTTTTGACCGCCGCAACTGTCACTGTATGCGATCAAATGCTGACAATCTTCTGGAACGATGTTCATGACGTATTTTAATAGGCACGAAGCTACTTCTGATGCTCCTCGCGAAGCAGTATTTTCACCCCACATATACATATGTGCATCTCCAGTTTTACAGTCGTGGATACCCAGGTTATAAGTCCAAAATTGTCGTTTGTAGTAAACCAAATTTGTTTGTAAGTATGGAGTAGGAAGAGTTTTTTGTAAATCGAAAGTTATCATGTGTATCTTAATATCATCTTTTTTGTCGTTTTGTTTAGCCAATTTTGTTCTCTCAACTTCTGATAGGTGATCTTCCTTCTCTTTTTTAATATTTTGTTTTTTGTCTGTATTTCCTTCACCTTTGTAAAGATTCTCTAACTTATCGCATGTATTACAAGTATCACTTCGTAATTTGTAAAATCCGAGATTAAAATCTTTATTAAAAACATTCCGGTATATTTGTTCTCTAACTGGTTGTTTGCCTTCTTCAATCATTTTTTCTTTATAGAGAGAATACATCTTTGATACTGATAATTCAGGAGACAAATATCTTTTCAGTGGTGCTTCTTCACGTGAGTAATGGCTTTTAAACCTTGGAAAACTGTTGATATGTTCTCTTACTTCCTTTAATTTATCTTCTTTCGTTTTATTTCCAGGTTCATGTTTGCCGCGTTTGTCAAATAGGGGTAATCCTTGAACAGAAGTTTTAGTGAACGCTGCGTTGGTAAATCTTCTATTAGAAATTGTAAGAGTTTTCAGAAAAAAGTCTTTGCATACTCTTTTATTATTTAATGTAATGACAGAACTTCTTTTTTTCTTATTTATTGAACGTTTGGGTTTCTCTATTCGTACGCAATGCCTAAGGAAACTTCTCTGGGCTTCCCACTTTCCTAGTTTCCAAAATTCCGAATGAATTATTTTAAGCTCGTCTTCTGTAAAAGTATCACATTGGTATCGGCAAGTATGATTAAACGTTTCTAAAACCTTAGCTGGAACTGTTTTACCATTGGCAGAAACATATTCTTTTCCTTCGTTACGTCTTCGTTTCCTTATATTTTTCTTCCAAGTTGTGATATCTTTTTGTCTCTTCCTCGATGATCTGCAATTTTCTGGTTCTATGTTTTCATCTGTTTGCGGTTGAATGATTGACGGAGAGTCTGGTGGTGAATAAGCAACTGGTGGAGAGTTAGGTGGCAGGCCTGGTGGTGTTGTTTCACGTTGTATTGTTCCTACAGTCGGAGGATCAATTAGTGAATTGGCAGCTGGCGGAGTAGTGGATGGAAGAATTGGTTCACTAATTACTGGCATTACTTCATTCATTACTGGCGATCCTGGCGCGGGTTCCGGAGGATCAGGTGAGTTTTCAGCTGGTAATGAAGCAGATTGCAGATCTTGGGAGGGCTTAGTTAGTGTTGACGCTCCTGATGGCGGTTCCGGAGGTTCAGGTGAATTTTCAGCTAGTGATAAGGCGGACTGCAGAACTAGGGGGGCCTTAGTTGGTGCTGATGCTACTAGTCCGAATTCCGAAGAATCATTTGAGTTTTCAGCTGGTAGTGAAGCAGATTGCAGAACTTGGAAGGGTTTAGTTAGTACTGGCGTGGGTTCCGAAGGTTCAGGGGAGTTTTTAGCTGGTGATGAGGTAGATTGCAGAGCGGAAGGCGGCTTAGTTAGTGTTGACGCTCCTGGCGGTGGTTCCGAAGGATCAGGTGAGTTTTTAACTAGTGATGAGGCGGACTGCAGAACTAGGGGGGCCTTAGTTAGTGCTGATGCTACTAGTCCGAATTCTGAAGAATCAGGTGAGTTTTCAGCTGGTAATGAAGCAGATTGCAGAACTTGGAAGGGTTTAGTCAGTACTGGCGTAAAAACCGAAGGTTCAGGGGAGTTTTTAGCTGGTGATGAGGTAGATTGCAGAGCTGAAGGCGGCTTAATTAGTGTTGACGCTCCTGGCGGTGGTTCCGGAGGATCAAGTGAGTTTTCAGCTAGTGATGAGGCGGACTGCGGAACTATGAGAGCCTTTGTTAGGGCTGATGCTACTGGCGCAGGTTCCAGAGGATCAGGTAAGTATTCAGCGGGTGATGAGGTGGATTCCAGTACTGCGGGGGGCTTAGTTAGTGGTAAAGCTATTGGCTGCGGTTTAAGTGGTGAGTTCGCAGCTGGCCGAGAATTGGACGACAGTCTAACTCTCCGTTTTGTTTTTTTTTTTGGGCTTGGTTTCCATGTGACATCTGCAATAATAGCAAAAACTATTTATGCCAGACCGGTACAAGTGACGTCCAAACAAAAACAGACAGAAAAACAAATGAAATAAAGTTGCGCCTTATAATTATATGGCTTATTATGAAATTCATTATTAATAAGGCAAAATAAAAAATATTTGGTCATCAGAAGCAAATTTTTTTGTTACTCTTTATCTGTTTAAAAATCATGTACAAAAATTCCATACAATTACTATGAAAAGTGAGGTTATGTTAAAATTGGACTTCAACTTAGAAATTTACTGTAAACTAACAACATTCCCACCATAATTTTATAAATAAAGTATGTTATTACAAACAAAGAAGACGTACCTTTAGCTGAATCATCGCTATCTCCTAAATATTCCAAGCATTCTTGCAAATTATGCACGTTATAAACCCGCCGCTTCGCCATTTTGAGACTTGTACCACTATGGCAGGCACAAGGTATAGTCGTCACTTTGACACGCAGTTAACCCGGAACGAAATATAGATGGCGCTATTCAAAATTACACTTGTATTGGTTTGGCACGTCAAAAGATAAGCAAATGCCCTACGTTTTGGTTCATTTAGATCTTAATTTCCTGTTTTGTCACTTATACCCCTATGGTTTTCAACCCGTCGTTTAATTCCAGTTGTTAGCCAATGTTTTTTATGATTTTCTTTTAATTTAATACTTCTTTCAGGTATAGTTTCATTCAAGATATTAGTTAATGTATTATGGAATGTCATATAGTTCTCGTTTACAGTTTTATTTGGAAGTAGAATATTTTGCCAATTTATAGTTTTTAGTTTCTGTTTAAATTTATTGATGTTAATATCATTGTAGAATCTTTTTTTCGTTTTGAAGGTTTTTTTTATTTTTTGGTAGGTTTATATTAATTTTAATGCTAGTTCCGCTATGTCCCGAAAAGCCTAAGTCCTCTACTGTTGTCACGGAATATCTATCATAAAAGTTTGTAAATATAAGATCTAGGCATGAGAGATGGTGTGTACGTTCCTTTATGTGCTGAGTAAGATTGTGTTCTAACATAAGGTTTATAAATTCATTTGCTTCTAAACTATTCTTTAAAACATCAATATTAAAATCTCCACCTAATATTATATTCAGTTTCGAGTATTTATTTGTAATATGGTTTAAAATAAGTTTAAGTTGTTTATAAAATACGTCTTTCTCTCTTCCGTTCCAATACATTACTACTAAGAGTATATTTTCATTTGGTAGTTCAGTTGCACACACTTCTAGTACGTATTCAATCGACATACTTGTAATATCGCTTCTGTCTATACATTTAATTTGTTCTTGCAGCAGTATGCAGACACCGCCACCTCTTCGATCTTTTCTGCAAAACGATGACGCCATTTGGTAGTTATTTATATTTATCAAATCCAGTTTTCCTTGATTTAGCCAGGTTTCCGATATACAAACTGCTTGGTAGGTAGGATCTTGTTCGAGAAATGCTTCAAGAATATGTTGCTTATTGTTAAGGCTTTGTATATTTTGGAAAAGTACGTTACATGGTAAATCTTTGGTTTCGAAAAGTTTTATTCTGAAATTTTTCATTTCCGGTGTTGATTCCTGATGTTTTATTGTCTGTTTTTTTGTCATCTTCAAATTTGTGCTGTATCCCATCTATTATTAGTTTGTTGTTTCGTATTATTGCGTGCCTTCCGTTTCTTCTTGCATCGTACATAACTTCATGCATTTTCTGTCTTTCTTTTCGGCCAGTTTCGTCAAGGTATTCAGAGAGTTTTAGTCCGGTATTTTTCAGAAAAGCAGTGTTCTGTAGAATATATTTGGTCATTTTCTTACTAATTAGTTCTATCATTACGGGACGGCGGCGGCGGTTTTCTCTCTTTCCTAGTCGAAAAAGGTCTTCTATGTATCCTGTCAAATCCACATTGTATAGATCATAGAAAATGTTTAGTATGCGGTCATTGAGGCTGTGTTCGTCTTCTCCAAATATTTCATCTAGACCATATAAGACGAATTTTTTGCTATAGTCGTGGACAGTGTTTTCGTGGTGGATTGGGTTTTGATCGACTTTGCTTGAGAGTTGCCGTATTTGTTTTTCGAGTTCTTTTTTTTGGTCTTCTAGTTTTTGTATTTTCGCATGCATAAAGTTCAAATCAGTTAATATTTTTTCTTGATCTGATTTTAGGATTTTTATTTCTTGAACAAATTCGTTCTTTAGTTGTTTTAGAGCTTGAGATATTTTATCTTCTATTGTAATTGCTATTTCTCCCACTATTTGTTGCTTTATGGTGTCTAGCTTTGCATCTAGTTTTTTATCGAGCAAATCGGCAAGTTCTTTCATATTACATGCTAATGTCGGCACAGGGGTGTTTTGAAGGGTTGGATTTTGTTCTTGTGTATCTCCCATTTGGCTTTGGTCAGAGTCAGAGTTAGCGGTTGAATGTTGCTGCTGTTGCTGGACGCTCCTTACTGGTGTGTTGTCATTTTTACGCCTTTTTGTAATATTATTGCATTCAGGGCATTGCCAATTTAAATCATAGTGATTCCAGTTCTCTTTGTACTGTGATGGGCTTATATTTAAACATATGTAATGGTAAACTTTTTTGCAAGAGCAGCATTTTAATCTCTCTGAGATATTTACATGCTTAGTGCAAGCTATGCAATTCATATTTGTATACTAGCGTTGCCCTCTAGTGTAAGAAAAAGGTACCGCTTTACTGGTTCTAGACCCTTTTTGTTCTATCGACGAGTCCACGTCTTGATCTCTTTATTGAGTGGTTTGGTAGTAGGGTTTACTGGGACTAGATGTCGCTACTAGTACTTATATGCGGAATTTTGCCAACTAATTATTTTGACAATATCAATATTTAGGTTATGTAAATATTTTACTTTAAAATCCTGTATTTTTCTTTCTTCTGCGGTTTTGTATTAGTCAACATTTGGGTCCTTGATGATGAACTTCTCTTTTTTGTACTGGATACAGCTTTACACTACAGATATTTGATGAGTTTAACCGGTAATTTCTTCACTGTGTTTTGGTCCAAATATTTAGTTTTTTTAGCAATCTGCAATATATGACACGTAACTATGGTTACACTTTTAACTAAAACTGTTTTTTGGTTTCGATGAGCACTTTTTTCACTGTTATTCTATATTTTTTACGACTTCCATGTTTATTGCAAGCAGTGCTACAAATAAAGTGCTCTCCTAAATATTTTATTTTTTTATTTAATGTGAATTTATCGTCTTCCTTTTTTAGTAAATATAATTAATTAAAAAGTTTAAGAAAGTTTTTTGATTAAAAATATAGATATGTAGATGCTCATAACTTTTATTATAAACAATATTACGTCTGTAAAATATACAAAACTTATAAATATTGGACTGTGTTTACTGGTAGCAAATCGTTATGGCTTTTTGTATGTAAAAGGAAAGGGTTATAATCGTAAAGAAAAGGCTTCGTTATACCAACAAACACTATTTTACTTTAAATTATCGCACCACATCTTTAAAATAATCCTTTAAAATAACGCCATTCCGCACAGCACAATTAAATGTGGATTACATGCCATTATATTAAATTATGTATATTATAAAAAAATTGGTACAACCTGGTAAACTTTCACACTCTTATGCACCAACTGTCGACTAGGGGACGCACAATATTCGAATCCCCGGCCAAGCCGTATCCCTTCTCAAGAAAACCTCAAATCCCGCGTAAAATAAATAACCCACGTGCCTCCTCGCCATTGGTCGGAATCCACCAATAAGATGTCACGACCAATGGCGATGCAGCCAGTGCTGCCACTCTTATTAACCTAATTGACCAAATAGTGTTGTCACAAATTCGCGTTGGGCCACATATTGGCCCAATAGTAAAATAACTCTAACAGCTCGGCCATCCTGCCATTGTGAGTTCCCTCACAATCTAATCTATTTAATTTAGTTTTATTTATTTATATGTGATCTTTATTTAGTGATATTTATTAACTTATGATAATGTAGGTATATATTTAACTAATAGTATTAAACATTACGAGCACACATCATTTAACATTAGAACATTTTGTCTAGATAGTTTGTCATAAGATTATTACATTATTAGCGTTTACATCATTTTCATGATGATGGCATCATTACCAAAATAAATAAAGAAACTCATTTTCAATTCAACTAATATAACATAAATATTCTTATTAATTACGTAAATATTGTTACGTTTTATACAATTGTACATAATATTATTTTATCTATAGAATCATTGACGTATTATAAAGTAGAAGAATATTCCATTCTGTACAGGTTTACTCTAATTAAAATGCCATACTATGCATTTAAGCGATTTGAACGAATGAATCTTAATATTATTACATTTTGGAATCTTACTCACTTAATTTGGACCTAGTTATGCACAATGCAGCCACATAGCATTTTTATCGAAAATGAGTTATAAATGCAGCCATGATGATTTTAACATTGCGAATTTTTTACAAAGACAGCCATGTCAATATCTCCATAAATGACTGAATTACTGCCGCACAAATCATAAACGCAGTAAGTCGCATTTTCGCGCCAAAATGCGACTTAACTGTGAATTATACTGCCGCACAAATCAATAACTCTTTTGGCGCGAAAATGCGACTTACTGCGTTTATGATTTGTGTGGCAGATTAGGCGTTGTTCAACGCAGACAAATCCACTAATTATTTGTGTAAATAACAGCCATCAGATTGTCAAATACAACCAAATTGATATATGCACCAATATTAATATTGCAGAAACCAGCCTGCCTACATGGCGGTTTTATACAAAATTTATGATGTTAGGAGAAATTGATATTCAAGATACGTTAAAAACAGCCAGTTTTGTATGACTGCTTTTGTTACTTTTTAATGCATAGCAGGCTTTTTTTAACACCACTTTGACTGTTTTTAACCAATTAATTCGGATATATATTTTTAATTTGTTTACTATTTTGTATATATAAGTATTTGGATTTTTTTTAAGTATATCAATCTATTCTCATTAGTACCTACTTATCAAACGCGTGCCTTTTATTTTGGCTCGTGATTGGTCCTAGCGAGGACGCGTTGCGGGAGGGGGATGGATTTGATTTGACGGACGCGTAAAGGGTTTGTTTGTTTTGATTTCACTTGCGCATGCATGTTGCGTCGGCGCGGGCGGCGGTGTCTCGGCATTAAAATTTGTGTTAGTATTGTAATTTACCTAATCTAGTGCTTGTGTGTTGTGTCTACGACAAAATTAATACCCGAGGAAGATTTCTTGTGAAAATGGCTACGATTGCAAATAAGATTGAACCTCCTGAACACTTAGATAGTGAACATAAGCGAAGAATTTATAAACTCAATCAGAATCCTGATCCAACTTTCATACCACATGATTCAAGTCTTGAGCAACTATGGGACGAAAACATGGATTGTTATGATCCTGCACCGCTTTTAACAGGGTCACCACCACAAATTGAAGTAAGTACCTACAGGTTCCTTGTCTTTTAAATAGTTACTCAGCACCTAAACAACATAACTGTCTCTGTTAGTAACTAAAGAGTTCGTGTGGGATATGTTTTACCTGTATGACATTATTCTTAGTTTCTTTTGGTTTCCACTCAAGGTCATGAAACAAATATGTTTCTACCTACATACCTACGTAGGTACATACCTACTTTACGTTTTGAAATACGTTATGGGATGAGAGTCTAGCACAAGTTTAAATACCTAATAGTGTTAGTTAGTGCTAAAGATTGACTTCCGTGGTACTTTCGTGCATCGCGTTTGCGATCGATCGTGGGTGTTTACCCTGGCGGCGCGTTCATCTTAACCGCGTGGTTTATGCGACTATACTCGCACTATGGGAATATGCACTTGCACCATCCACCATGACATTTTTTCTGTACCATTGTTTATGTTTTAGGTTTTAAATACGGAATTATCTGAGAATATTAACGAAAAACGTGTTCATGAAGTTTCCAAAGGGCCATCACCTGCGAAGTAAGTCAGTTAAATTATGAAACAATTTTTAATTTAATGTTTATTATGCAAAAAGTGTTACAAAGTCCAGTATTACTATTAATCTTCTTCTTATCATGTGGGTTGTAAGGTTGACCTAACCTATAATTTTTGAAAAATGTGTTTTGATGCTTGTTTTGCTTTTATGCCTGCTCTTCTGAATGATTTAAATTGACACGGAAGTGTTTTAGTACCAATTTCCGATGTAACTGAAGAATCTATGGAAACTAATGAAGAGCAATCAAATTTAGGTCGACCATCTCGTGGAAGAAAAAGAAAATGCCCTCAGAATCGATCCGAACGTAAAAAAGCACGAGACAGTAATAAAGAATACTTTGATTATAAACATAGATATAAGCCTACAAAAGAATTCATAAATTTTATCTGCAAATGCAAAAAACAGTGCAATTCGGTCGTACCTTTGCAAACAAGAAAAAAATTTCACAACAAATTTTGGAGCCTTGGTTCATATAATTCCCAAACAACTTTTCTGGGTGCGTTTGTCAAGGAAAAGAGAAACGAAAAGCCAACAAAAAATAAAACAGTTTAATCGAAAATATAAAATTGAAACGTATGATGTTTGCCGAGACATGTTTTGTAAAACCCTCTCTATTTGTTCAACAAGAATCTCAACGGCTATGGATAAACTTAACTCACGAAAGCTGTTGCTAGATCAAAGGGAAGCAAAGAAAATAAAATTTTACTGCAGAATGTCTACAGATTCATATAGGAAGTGCGCGAAGTGTGGCGCAACTCCTATACAGGATGGCACAGTGTCATTTCACCGATTCTCAAAGCCTGGAGTTACTAATATTTTACGGTAAGTTACTCTTACAAATCTTAGTGTAGGTAACATCAACTCCTATATTTATCTACCCACATCAGTTAAAACTAAACTTTGTCTCTATGTACAAGCTCTGAATGGTAGGTATTTGCCTTTTTTCAAACATTAAAATAACTGGGTCAAACACTGGGGAAATGCTGCTCTAATCAATATGCACCTTATAATCTTATAACCTCAGTACCTTTCTATGTACTTATTTCATGTTGTGTCTTTTCCAGAGCTAGAGCTTGGGCGAAGTATTGCTGGCCTGAACAAGACTGGTTGTCTGTCGATGAATTAACTCGGCTTTTCAAATCTAACAAAGTATTATGCAAGAGACATTTTGAAGATTCCTGTTTTACTGATAGCACTAAAAAGTGCTTGGGGAGATTTTCAGTGCCAGGAGACAAAATTTATGTTGCCACATTGATGGAAAATATGAAAAAAGACATGCCTTTGATGCACCATAATGAACAGGTAATAGTACATTGTTATACGAAGGGTGAAAGTAACTTAATTATCCAAATATTTTGCCCAAATCTATTTTATTTTAAAGAAATACTTAGTTAAAAGTCTATTATAATAAAGTCATTTATAAAATACATATTCTTTACTTAATTTTATTTTGTTTAAATTTAAAGAGTGGCTGTTTAGAAAGATGGAACATAGTTCAATAGACATGTGAAATTAGCAAGGAACTTATAGGTGAAGCTGGAAGCCAAACTCTGAATTAAAAACTGAGGGGAAAAAAAACGACCTTGAAATTGTTTATTATCCATACGTCTCTTTCTAAATAGGGTGTCCACAATTTCCTTTTAGACAGGACTTTCCATTTAGGACAAAACATGGGTTTTTGCCAGGAAGTGAAAGCTGTGTTTTTTGGGTTTTTTGGCATTTGTTAGAAAAAAACTACTTCCCTCCGACCGAATAGTAAAATGTATTTTCTCCGAATGTGTGCATTACTGCCAAAAAACAGTACCTACGCGAAGTGACTCATTTTTGGACGAAACATTGCCCCATACAACAGCGGCCGGCAATGTGCCCTTTTATTATTGGTTTACTTATTTCTATACTTCTAAATTGAGTTAATAAATGAAACTAAACTAAACTATACCTTAACCTCATTTATTTGCTATCTTTCCCATATCCTACGGGTAGATAAAGCCGCCGTTGTATGTATATGGACGCAAGAGATGCGTTGGCTCGCACAGCCGTCGTTGTATTATATGGACGCGAGAGAAGCGTTGGGTAGCACAACAGTCTCGCCCAAAAACATTGGCCACACGGTTGTGCGCACGACGCAACTGTCGCGCTTATTCGAGCGCCGTTATGACTTACGAGTATAAAGGGTAGCAGTCATCGTGTTAGTAAATTGTATTCAGTGGTTTTTATGTAGGTATGTCTATATTTTAGTACTCTCTATTTAAAGTGTGGTCGGAATTTAATAATAATAAAAAAAAAACATTTCAATCGTTTTTATTATTTAATAATAATTAGTAGAGTTTAAACATGATTAAATATTATAGTTTTGTGCAGTTTCTGACGCTTTGAGCGAATGGCACTTAACTTTTGATCCATTACATTTTTTAAATAGCTTCTAAGCCGGATGGACAAGAACGAGTTAGAAAATATTTTTACAATTTTTGATTCATGCAAATCAGTACAATTCACGCTGTCATCTGTGGGGTGTCAAAACATTTGTCGCAATTTGGGTGTGAAGTGTTGATTAACCAAAATTGTCATTTTGTTCTTAATATTGAAGGAAGTCAATTTATCCATATTTAACATATTTTTAAATACTTTATCAGCATATACTATTATAGAAAACGCTTCAGCAGAGGGAAAACATAACTTCCCTCTATTTACAAATACCGTAAAAGACTGGTACCTATTAACATTCAGGTTATATAAGTGATCAGATTGTGAGTGTTCAGGTGCGATCAACATATTTTTACAGTCGTCACAGTTTTGACGCTTTATGATTTGTTTCACTATGTATCCTGTAATATAATAAAGAATATTTTTTTGATATTCTGTGACTGTTGTTGTAAACTCTAATTCTAAAGCAAATAGTTGGTTTTCCATTTCTTGAGTGTAATCATCGCTGTCATAGTCAGCTGTGGAGTCGATAAGAGATACGTTTTTTTCACCATAATCAAAAACGTGTGATGCTTCAAAAGTATGATCAACGCTATTAGCGTTTATTGATGGTTGAATGGAATTTTTGAACAATAATTTTCGCATTCTGTATCTAAACTCTAAAGGGCCAGCCCTTTAGAGTTTAGATACAGAAGGGTTATCGTGAGTTCGTCCACGTGCTCGAATGCAGGAAAAAAAAATCTCTAAATTGTCCTGACTACATTTGAAAGTTAAAAGATACTTTATTGGATTAATGGGATCTTTAATTAAAGTATTCAAAAGCAGTGGGAAATTTTCTATGCCCATTAAAAATCCCAGTGCAAAAGTCTTGCGGCCATGTGATAAAATATTTTTTCCGTCGATAGTTAATGATAATAAATAGTTTTTGCTTTCTTTAAAAATGGGTTCCCAGAAAGCTTTATTTTTTTCAGACAACGGACTTTTAAAACCATGTCCGAAGGGAGACTTTGAATTCATAAGATCAAAAAGTCGATCTATCATTTTTATAAATTCGACTGTTGGTTCGCTACCCAAAAAAAATAAATTTCCGCTCTGTCTTAAAAAATCAATAGCATCAGCTACGGATGAACTTAAAACTTGCGCAGCGAGTTTCACATTCATTTTTTTGTTTTGATAATCAACATGTGTTGTACTTAACTTATTACCAAATTTAAGGCCTTCTTCTTTTTGAACTACATGAAGTTCACGTAAGTATTGGAAAGACGTCGTTCCGGTAGCCGATTGGATATTAAATTCCGCGAAAACATTACGGGCTAGTTTCAACATGTGTGCGGCATCCAAGAAACAGTAAATATTATCTTGACCATTTGGATGTGGAAAGTGTGGTTTAAAATTATTTTGATCGAGGGAACAACCCAAGCTTTCGTAAGCTTTAACATTCGATGGAGCGCCATCACATGTCATTGACCGCACAGTTATGCCAATATCATCTAGCATAATGCCTGCTGTTTTGAGCAATTCTGCCAATAGATCACCGGACAAAGAATTTTTTATAAAAAAATATGCGATCGGGCATTTAAAGTATGTGGTGTATGATACAATTTGGAAGACAAGAGCTTCGGTGGCGAGTTCTTCTGGGTTAGAGACAGAAATTTCACCTAAGTCGACATACCCAAAAACTTTATCTAATTTTTGATCATAGGCCAGATCTTGTCTTAATGCCATCCCATCAAATATTAGCGCTACGTTTTTTAGAAAAGGTTTTTCTTGCGTTTCTAATTGGACTTTTAAATATTCTAATACCTCCGTCAGAAACCCCACATTACAATTTAATGTTGATAGAGAACGCCTTAAGGTTTCTACATGAGGCAAAGCAACATATTTTCTTAGAAAGTCGTATGCTTTTGCAGAATAGAAATGTAGAGTCAGAGCAAACGATTTTACCTCGTCACTATACCTCACACCATGTGGTGAGCGCTTTGGAGGTTTTTTAAATTCTTTGCAAATATTTGCAAAATTCCTTTGAATAATATTATCAATTTCACTGTTACTAGCATAAGATTTCACTATATTCATTAGTGATTTCAATGTTTTGACTGATTTGTTCAGCCTCCGAACTTTTTCAGCCCAAATTTTATTCCTTTTTTCAAGACTTTTTTCCCTTGACGTTTTAATTTTTGCCTGTATACTTTTATCCACACTAAACTGGATGGGCGAGGTGCTTTGGTTTTTGACCTACAAACAAAAAATATAAAATTAGCATTAATTGAATTAAACTACCAAACCCTAATAAACTAGAAATGTTCTAACTAGCCCAAATTTTTTAAGCTTTGATTGGATAAAGAATATTCTATAAATATTAAAATATTAATAGGGTCTGCATAACCTTGAGCAAGATGGCATGAGACCACGGTTATCATAATAAAAAAAAACTAACTTCACCTCTTATTTAATCATTAAACAGTTGTAATTTTACTTAATAAATAAATAAATGAACGAAATCATATTAAAAAGTCTTTAAAAATTCAATCTGTCAGAGCTCATCCTACAGTAACCCAACTATTAGGTAGGTAATTATTCTAGAAGATATTTTTTTGTACTTACTTACCTGTTTACTTTTGTTTTCATCTTGCCGAGGTGTGTCTAATATTTCAAGTAAGCGAGGTTTTTTAGAAGGACGTATATTTTCAATTTCAATTGTTGTGTCACGTAGAGGCATCGGCTCCTGTAAGTTAGTAATGTTACATTATATATCGATAGCAAATCAGAAGCTCAATTTAATTTTTATATTACGATAGATGATGATAAATATAATGATGAAATAAAATTGCACTGCCTTATTATGTTTCATTGAAATACTAATGAATCGGGCAGCATCTGTATCTTACTTATATTAATACAAAAATAATGGTTACCCACATGATGTGATGTAGAAGGCATATTTCTCATTTCCATCTCATAATTTAGGCTGGTAGGTTGTATTGCCTTAGTTACTGTTTGCTTCTGTAAATCAAGTTAATAAATTGTAATTATTATCTACAGAAAAAGGGGCTAAGGGCCGAGTTCACCAACTACAACGTAACATAATTTACTTAATCCTATCATCAAAACTTAATGTAAGTTTAAACGATGTTGGATACCTAGTTAAACATGTCATTAGAGAACTAATGATTGATCAATGAATGTAAAACATTGATTGTTAAGTGCGTGGTGAACACCAAAATATTGATTACACATTTAAACGTCACATTGTGTTTAAACATCTGATTAGTCTGTTCATGAACTCGGCCCTAAGAAATAAAAATAAATAAATTTGATTGCTGCTTTTTAAACACTTGATTTTCTGTTACAAAATGCTTGTTAACAGAAGGATGCTTTCTATTCACAGTAACAATTCATGAGCAGTTAACTTACCTGATCCAACATTAACCGCACATTACATTCTTCATAAAAAGGGGTTACACCATATAAAAGTCTTTTTCCAGAACTGTCATAATCATTATCTTTGAAGTGAAGACTACATATCCTTGCATTTTGAAAAAAAGGTCGCCTTAGTCGTACAATTGATAACCATTTGTTTCTTTCAGTTGTGTCAGAGGGAAACCTAAAAATAATATCAATAATTTAGTAAACAGTCAAACCCACAGCATTTCAATGAAAATTGATAGAAGTCGTGTGTGACTCGTGAACTAAGCAACGAAATCGGAACATTATAGGTAGAACATTTATTTGAAATATGGTCACCCTATTTGATATCGTTTCACTTGCACAAAATGAGTCAAAATGAGTGTTATAGCGCATTATTCCCATTAGTAAGTAAATGAGGAGACAAATGTTTAACATACAACCATACAACTGTTAAGAATCGAGAATTTTAAAGAAATAATCTAAGAAAACTGAACATTGTTACAATAAAATGTTGTCAACATTTCACACTGAGATATCGTACTTACTTGTGAAAAATCACATCACATGCCGGATACCACTCACTTCTGCAACCGCGCACAATACATTTTATAACCATTTTGCTATCTTTATTGTTAATAGCCTGATATTTTTAGTGGTAAAGTTGCGAAGCGAAACCAAAACATCTACCATATTTGAACATTTTGAACGTCAATGATTTGACATTTGACACATTCGATTTGTGTTGCCATTTGCGATTTTAGATATTGCATGAGTTATGGGTTGATTAATAATTTGTTTCAAGGAAAACTAATTTTAATAGTCCATGAGTATGACCTTTCTTAACAAAACATCAAAAAGCTTTTAAACTTAGATCTCGGATAAATTATTTTTAATTTGTTGTATGTTTGTGTCGTTTGTCTAATTAATTACTGTAGCCTAAGTGGGGATTTAATTTTTTACACTGACATACATGTGGGGAGAGTTAGAAAGAGACAGATAGGAAACGAAGACTTTTCAAAGGTTACTCGGGGTCACGAATCTTACCCTCAAACATATAAACGAAGTGTGGCTTCCAGCTTCACCTATAAGTTCCTTGGAAATTAGCCTATAGATAGACCTACTTTCAGAGTATGAGTAATGAAAAATAATATTTAAATCAAAATCAATTTTTTAATGTGTTTAGATACTATTTATTAGTCCGATACCGCTGGGCTATTTTGAGGTCATAAGTTTCAAAAATTCTAAAGTTACTTATTTTTTGCCTGTGGAAACAGTCGTACATAAGAAGCTTATTGATACGTTTTGTGTCACATCTGTTACTTGCATTTTCAGCAATTCGATGATTTGTGGTTGATTGTTTTTATTTAAGTCAAAACTGGCAAAATTTATTTAAAGTTCAAATTGATTATGGTGTCATATCTAGGATAGCCTGCGGATTGTTCAAACCCAGTTTGTGCCATCTTCGGCCAATGCAAACTGACATAGGGTCAGTATGAAAAAAACAGTGCAAAAAAAATATTACAATTGATTACATTACTATTTCCTATTTCGGATCACTTACATATGCTCATTAAATAAATTTGTGCCATATTAGGGCATGCAGTTTTGATATTTTTAATTATTTTGTTTTTCCAAGCTACAAACGCTTCAAAAATATATTATAATCATTAGAGTTTACATAGTCGTTATCATTAAGGCATAAAAAATCTACATTGTAAATTTGTGTCATTTTCATGCACGATTATAAATAAATAAAACACAAAACAATGTTTGCGGTCGAAAAGAATGGACGCGGGCAGGCGGCGGCGGGCGGGGGGCATACGCATGCACACACGAGCGTTCGTTCATAAATAAATTACATCCCGATCCGTTTCGGCATTTTTACTATCTAGAAGATGTACTGTGTGTGTACCCAAATAATACCTATAGTAAGTGCTGAATAAATATTTTTCTTTTTTCTTTCTTTCTATCCCTACCCTACAAACTTACCTACATAAAATGTGTACCTACCTATAGATATAAAAACAATAACGTGCGAATTTTGTAAAGAGCGCGCGTCTGCGCAATCTCAATACCAAAAAATGTCAATGGTCAATGTTTTCAATATTATTTTAGATTGACGTTCGATTCTGAACCTGAACTAGTTAATATCGGAATACCTACAGCCAAGTAGTTCTACCTACACTTTGCGCAACGAGTTATGAGCGCTGACCTTGAAGCGGCGGTTTCTGCGCATGCTTTGAGCTAGGCTATAAAGTTCATTTTCGCAAACATCGCTCCTGCGTATTCAAGGTCATCGCTCCTTGCGTGAATTATACCTACCGCTTTTTTCGTTATACCTACCGCTTCTTGATGTCATGTGCCCCGCTTCGAATAGGTACCTAGTGGAGTTGGTGGTCGTTTCCCCCGTCAAGCGTTCGCCCAAACGGGGGAAACGACGTATTATAAAAAATCGTAATTTTTGATGGGGCGTTTCGCCCGATGGTATTTTTTTCATCATTTAAGTCCAAAGTAACATCAGCAACAAAGTCTTAGAATATTTTGAATCTCGAAAAAGGAAATAAATGGTTTTCTTTTTTTCTACTTACCGACCAATCATTAGTAAACCAATAGAGAAACAGACCCAGGTGATTAAAATAGTCTACCTACTTAGAATCGTAGCTGCTTTTATAAAATACTTACCACATGGATGGTCGGCCATTGGAGTATAACAAACGATGGTTTCTAGTATCGGCTTGTTCGTCAACTCGCTTAATTTAAAATCGCTAGCTTAAGTCTATGTCTATGAGTTGGCAAGTTCCAATTTTACCTATTACGTTGTCAACTCGCTAACCGTAAAATTAAGAAGTGTTGTGCAGTCAGCTATAGCTAACCCTGGTGTGTGCTACAAAAAGTTTTATGAAAATTGAATGATGATGATGATGATAATCTATCCGACCGATTTCGGCCATGGCGACCACTTCTACTCCTAGTCATACCTACTCTAAAAGTGACATTTATATTATTTGTCATTTAAATCTCATTTTTATTAAAATCTTAAAATATTATTAAAATCTGATTGAAATCTCATTCAAATGAATTAAGCTAATTGACGAACGACTCGCTTGAAGGGTCGCGCACGTGCTATTTTCTTCGAGAGCTCATTTCATGGAATAGACTTTACAATGAACTATTTAAAAGTATCTAACTCTACTATTTACTGACTTAGTTTCCTTATTAATGTATATTTTAAATGAACCAATTTATTTTTCTATTTATTTAAAGTAACACAATTTTATGCTGTCTGTACAAAATCAGCAATAAAAATAACTTCGGGTGAAACGCCCCATCAAAAAATTCGTGTTTTTATGATTAGTCGTTTCCCTCGTCAAACTCGGGTAGAGTACGGTCAGCAGAACAAAATTTATACGAGGTAAAAAAGAATACTTTATGAGTGGTGATGCGATAGTGAATGTGCTTATAGTGGTGGTCAGGCGCGAGTATCTGCAATCGTACCTATCAAAAATTGAGAGTGGTGTAGTGTGTACAAAATCGAAAAAAGGCTGACTAATCATCTTCATCAGCATCGGGTTCTGGTAAGCTGATCAGGTTAACAACATTCATACATACATAGCACATCTAGTTATTAAGCTCTTTTTCAGGTTAACAACATTCATACATACATAGCACACTTAGTTATTAAGCTTTTTATTCATGCACACATAATGGTCCAGTCATTTGGTAGGTCAAAATCTATAAAATTACCAACTTTCAAAACTCCCGGAAACTGAACTGAAAACTGAAACTGAAAAACTGACTGGACCTTAATTATTAAGCTTTTTTTCAGGTTGTGTTTTTTATTTATTTGTAATATTTATTCATGTATTTTGTAGATATACAATGACAAAGTAAGACAATAACAAGAAGTTTAATAAAAGGAATGTTTTTATTTACTATATTACAGTAATGAGATAAATATTTTGTTGTTGTTAATTATTAGACCTTCAAAATTGGTGGAATTGTGAAAAACAGAAGCCGTAAAAAAAGTTAATTTCAAAAACCATCAGTCGACCAAGTTAATACTTTGTTTTTTTAAACGCATGTTATAATTATTTATAAAATAATATTGTCTTAAGTTACAATAAGATGCATTATATGCAACATTTAGTTAATAATTAAATGTTATTTGATCATTACATCACTAGGCAGTGACTGGTTAAAGTACAGTACAGTAGTTCAGTACGGACTTCTCTCTAATATAGTATAGATAGCTTAAGTCACAATAAGATGCATTATATGCAACATTTAGTTATTAATTAAATGTCATTTTATCATTACATCAATAGGCAGTGGCTGGTTAAAGTTTCATAAAACAACAGTGAAAATTACACAAATTTTAATACACAGATACAAAGACAAACAAACCTGTAACAAAGAAACAAAGTTGCTTTATAATAATAATATGAATTTTTACAAAGATAATATCTTAGATTACATGTCAAGAAACCAATTATGAATGATTATAAATCACAGCCTCCAGTGAATTATGCTTTTCTTAACGATACTAAATTGTTAATTTACAGAGTTTTGTCAGATTTAGGAGATTATTACTAATTATCAAAATATTCTTAATTATTATCTTAAATCAGCCTTATAATTTAAGTTGCTTGCCAGGCACATTTCAATGATTTGCTAAATTACATTTTTTTTTCTACTATAAAACAAAGCTTTCTCATGATAGCTTTTGTTTTTTAACTTGCTGATCAGAGTCGGAAGTATTGTTCAAATCCATGTCTATCCATTCATAAATGTCTGGATTGTTAGTCCTCGAAGTAGTTGGTAAGTTGGTAATGTCTGCTAATGTTGTAATAATTTCTTCTTCACTCTCATGCAATATTTCTTCTGATTTATCCGAAATGTTTTCACGTTCTAAATTGATCTCCACTTCGCATCTTTCATCATACTCAGCTTCTTCGCTGATATTTTTTTCGCCATTACAAACTTTGTCCGTACATAATACACATAATTCTGTGCATGGTAATCCTGATTTAATGCATGTACAATTACCTTTGCAGGTTGACTTACATTTGCAAGATATCATTTTCAATATTTCGTCAGGAGCTGGATTATCAAGTGTTAAAATAGGAGATAAAAAAGTGCGGTTCCTCTCCCATCCCCAACTAGTTGGTTCTATATCATTAGACCTTCACTTCTGAATTTGATAATAAGCGCGTAGGGAGTGCATCCTTGCAGCAGATCTAGAAGGTGGGAGAGAAGCAAGATCTAGTTTATTTTTTGTAATCAATTGAGCAAATTTCTCGTATCGCAGTGAATTAAGGTCCGCTTTTTCTTTTCCATACAAATGGCAAAAAAAAAATTCGCCTGCACTGGCAACTTCATCAGGTGTAGCTTGTGTATCGTTGAAAATGCTTGTGACACTTTGAAGGGCATTATTTTTTGTAATGAGATTGCATGCCTTCTTTTTGCCTTGTTTGTATATGGCAGACGTACTGTCACATCCAGTGAAAGCATGACAGAACAAAATTGATTGTGGATTGCCTGCAAAACTTTTTGAGTTGTACAGCTTAGTGCAAACTCTTCCTTTTCCTGGTTTCATCATATATAAATTGGAGCAATTAATACTCGTAAGTATAGCCAGTAAATCAACGTCTTCGCCAACAATAATGACATGGTCAAACTGGTTCGTCTGTGAAATTGCTGCAGCTTTTGTAACAATAAGTGTATCTGCATCATCAGAGCTTTGATATACGGAAATGCCATCTGCCTCAAGATAAGATGTTAATAGTGAAATAAAGCGACTTTTATTTTTTTCGTTACTTAAAAACGATTCTTGTGAAACTGTCGCTTCAGTTTGGTTATTTAAAATCACAATTTCAGGCCCAAGCTTCCCTTTAGCTTGTCTTCGTTTTCGTTCTTGATTTTTCACGTTAAGTTCGTTGTCATAGCCGTCAAATACAACAGTTGCGTTGTTGTAGTGCGTCTTTATGTAATTCACGTATTTTTTACAAATGATTTCAAATGTGCTCCCTTTTTGCCAAACCACTTTATGGAGCAGATATCCGCCATCTATAACATACGCTTTTGTCCCATCATTTACATTTTCCTCTGAGACGGGCGTAAACATGTCGTACAAAATAGATTTTTTTAATTTTCGCATCCCAGTCTGATCGAAAAGTGACAGTGGATACGGAGATAGCTCATATTTCAAAAACTCTTTTAATTCTTTTTGGGTTTTTTTAATAAACGAAATACGCTTGAAAATTTGGTCTGGTTCTATTGGTACAAGCACATCTTGTACAGCTACAGCAGAAGAGACTGTTGCAAGTGACTTGATCGTTCCTTTTCTTGAGTACTTGATTTGTCCGTATGTGGTCCCATCTGGAACGATCATCATTGTTTGGCCTATATTTAGAGCTTTGTGAGGGTTCACATCGTTGTTTCCCACAATACCGGTCGAAATTGACATAATATCTTCAGTGGCTGGGAATGGATTGTGTTCGGAAAACCAATCCGCAAATTGACGGATATCCTTAGCATCCCTTTCTATCCTTGATTTTGTTCCATCTTTGTGTAAACTGCTGTTTTTTAATCCAAAATCACAGAAATTTTCAAATGTTTCAGTTACGCAGTGAAAGATGGGTAATCCGAGCACCCATTTTCCTAAAACGTCATCAGTATATCCTCGACCTTGAGTAAGTCCACCCGCGGTTTTCATGGATCTCATTAAACTTTGTTCGATTGTCATGTCGGTCTATGTCCCTGAACAAGGTTTTTTTGTCCTCTTTATCGTAAATAGCCCTTCTTTCATAAATTTCTCATAATAATTTGGCGTCATTTTTTCTTGTAAACATGTCATATCTTGTACATACAAGTTCGCAGATTTCGAGTAATTAAAGTGTCCAGCTGCGTGGAAATATGGTAGCATTCTTTTGATAGTATCGAGATGCAAAAGCCAGTCACCAGTTCTCTCTGCTTTTATAAACTGTTGCACCAGCATTATCATTTTGAAATAAGACACCCAAAGTTGAGCCGTAGGTCCTCTCAACTCAAGTTTTTGGAGTATTATATCAAACTTGTTTTTAATTGTTGTTAAGTCTTCTTTTTCTGTTTCACTCAATTCTTCATTTTCCAATATTTCGTGCAATACAGTACCTAGTTGCAATTGTTCATCCATTGTCAACTCCATGTTATTTTTTATCATTTCAAACAAGGCTACACTAGAAAGCATATGTGCCCTAACAGCTCGTTCATAGTGATGCCCGGCCATCATTTTTTCAATAGATCCTTCAGCATATGCACATAGCCACAAATCTTTTAAACCACTTCCTTTCATAATTTTTCCAATAGCACCCATGAAGGACATAATGAGATGAAAACCTCCTAGCCTGACAATAATATTTTGAATCATTGGGTCTTGCGAGGATTTTACTATTTCCTGTGCTTTATGGTACAATGGCTGGTCAAATGTAACAATGCAACAATCAATATTATTTTGCCGGCATTGTTCAGCTGCGTAACTTAAAGCAGAAAGTATAGTGTTGTAGTCAGATGCTGGTGCATGTATAAATGGAAGTGGCTTAACCTCAGTAAGGTGCTCATGATGAACCTCATCTTTATGCGTTGCAATCATAAAGCTGTGCCAACCTGGAACCTCCAACGTCTCCTGTGATTTACCGTACAACCAAATCAAATCAGTCAACGAGAGTTCAAATTCTTGTTCAATTACTTGTGCCTTCGTCTAACGAATCACGAAACGTCTCAGAAATCCTTGAGGAATATACTTGAGTCGTGGAATTTGTTCGCTCAAACTTGAAGTTTGCACCGGATTCACACATTGTATGCCACCCATAGTGTGAAATGTGTCTCTCCCGTCCAAAGTGTTAACGTTAACATCAGCGTTATCATAAATGAATTGCGAGAAGTATGGGGTCTCATGTTTTGGGACATATGTAGCGATTGCAGATACTTCAAACTTTAGAGTTTCGGCGTAGTTCATGCAAAATCCTAAGGAACTAAGCAAGTCTATCAAGTATCTCGAACCATATTTATGGTGAATAAGACTTCCTAGCCCCAATAGTATTGGTGACCTAAAGCTTCGTGGTCGGACAGCACTAATTACTGTATGTGCAATTGAAAGGCATTTCCGTTCAAGATGATCCTTATTTTGCTGATTATTATTCAATAAAATTGTCTTTAGTAATAATAACAAACTTTCCGGGCAATCATTACTCACCGAGTTTAAAAAATCATTAGGAGATGGATACACATCTGTTTCGTATGGTCGTGATTTTATATCTTGTAAGATAATTTTACCAGCCATCTCAACAATCCTTAGTTTTTCTAAGTCGTCGTTTTTGTTCCGTTTCTCATACCAAGAATTTTGAATAATTTGAAGGCTGTTTTGAAGAAAACAGATAATGGATGGTTTCCCAGATGTAATAATAACTTTGTCTCCGTACCTTTGCTTTAAATGATATTTGATCATTGCATCACTAGGCAGAGTGACATTATTTAAAGCTTCTCTAATTTCTAACAGTGAAAATTGACAGTCTTCCTGATTACCTTCTATAAACTCGAAAACTTGATCTATTTCATTGGCTTGTGACTGATGTCGTCCACGCTTGATTCCAGCTGCTCGGTAAGAGTGACAAAATTTGCTGTAACACCTATGATGATATCTTGCGTTTTTTTCCAAAATATTCACTTTGTGAATCCGTGACAATACCTGAAAAAATAAGCAACATGTCATTATGAGTATAATTTACGTGACAAATAAATAAAAAAAAGTTTCGTAGAAATCGGTTCACCAGTTTTTGAGTTTATCGTGTTACTGTTTTGGACCTAGTTCTGTACTGTTCAATCATATTTTTGTTGACTTAATAATTGTTAATCGTGTACAAAGACTGATTTAATAAATATCACCGCTATAAGATTGAAATGATAATAATTAACCATAATCTGTGATTTTTGCTACAAAGTACAAAAACATTAAAAAAGAATAAATGTTTACCTACTATGTAGTTTAGGCGAAAAAATTGTTAAGTGGTCAGGTCAAATTGGAAGGTGCCAACTAATAGACAACTCGCTTAAGCTAGCGAGTTTAAATTAAGCGAGTTGACGAACAAGCCGATACTAGAAACCATCTATTGTTATACTCCAATGGCCGACCATCCATGTGGTATTTTATAAAAGCAACTACGATTCTAAGTAGATACTATTTAAATCACCGGTCTGTTTCTCTATTGGTTTAACGAAAAACTAATGAACGGTCGGTAAGTAGTAAAAAAAAAACCATTATTATTTCTTTATCGAGATTTAAAATATACTAAGATTTTGTTGCTGATGTTACTTTGAGTTTAAATGTTAAAAAATTACCTTCGTATTTATAATTGGTCGTTTCCCCCGTTCGGGCGAACGCTTGACGGGGGAAACGACCATCAACTCAGCAGGCCAAGTAGGCGCGGACGGACCGTACCTACAGAAGCTGCACTTAAACCTTAAACCCAGTTGTAACACCGCGCCGCTAACGTTCAAATTACTTTGCACGCCTTGATGAGCATGATCTTCGCTTGTAATCAATCAAAATGTAATATAATAGGAACGAAAACCACCATAAATGGTAAATTTATCAATCCATTTCTGTAAATGACCAAGTTACGGATGTTTTACAACAGACCGGTTTATACTGAGCTTGCATTAGTAGGTAACCCCTAGTTTTGGGAGGTCTACTTATACACTGAACGATTATTTTAGAAGTGATTGCAAGTGTCCGGTATATGCTGAGCTTGCATTAGTATGCAATCTCTAGTACTGGGAGGTCTACTTACACTGAATGATATACGAGGTGATTGACTTCTTACGCGAAAAAATATCTAAAACTGATTTTGCGGTCAGATCTTATTAAAGAATAAAAATACTAAGTTATACCTAGTGTTCGTGTGATTTACGAAGGTATAATACAACTTACTTGTTTACTCCAGTCATCATCATGTGTAGTGCATGCCTTCAGTATTGAATTTTGAGTATCCAACCTCTTCACGTGACCCACTGAAATTCTGCTGGATGAAGGGTTCTTGTGTTGTTGTTGTTCAAATTCGAAAGACGCATCCTTGTCGCAAAACAAGCACTTGTTTTGGAAGTCGAAGTCGCTGTTTGATTCTGCTGATACTTTTTCCGATTGTTTCTTTTTTCTTTTCTTTTCCGCTTCTATACATTTTGGATTGTTGTACGTGTTTCGGCAGGTTTTGTGAAGTTTTACTTCAACACGGTCTTCAAAGCAGTTTGCTTTCCCGTCATTCCTTGCAATGCTTGATTCTTTAAACTTTAACAATCCCCTTTCTTTAACAATTACTGTATTAACGTCCAGTATGAGACCACATATCACACATTTATCGTTTTTAACTTCCATTTCAAATCGCACGCAGTTGTCGCATATTGCACGGACGGAATATGAGAGCCGAATGCAAGCAAATAAACACACACGGGCGCTGGGCGCCGCGCCTGCGCGCCGCCCGCGCCCCTCACCCGCGCTCTTCCTCGCGCTCGCGCCACTGTGCATATACTCGCGCTTCGTACAAAGAAGTGTTTTTCTTTTTCAAATAATAAGATTTCGTGGATAAAAATGACACAAATTATGAATAGTGTTTTGTTACACCATCATAATCAAAAACACGTAAACTCTAAAAACTCTAATAACTCTAATAAAATTTTCTATTGTGGGTTTAAAGGGTGTTGTAATATAAAAAAATAAATATCTATAAATGTCGTGGATGAATTCGACACAAAATATTTTGAACAACAGATATCAGCGCTACAAAACATGTAACACCTATTTTACCTATTGTAATATTCTTTAAGTGCTAGCAGGACGACATGTTAGGTACTGGTTAAATATCAGGAGTCTCGTGGACAGAGATGCCACAAAATGCCTATGTACATCAGTTCCTACTTTGTTATTATCATGAAATAAAATAAATAAAATAAAATTTTCATCTCTAATTTTCTTTTACGTCCAATACTGATAGAAAAGACAAATACCTAAATTTCTACCTATGCAAGTACCTAGGATGACACAAAATAATGTATTAGGTTGGGCAAATGGTCCGAAAACTATAATGCGAAAAACAAACAACTTTAATGTTCTTAAAACATAAAAAATTATCGGTACGGGTCTATATTCCCTATTTCCCCATAAACCTATTTACCTTGGAAATTTATTTCAGGGAACTTCAACCAGTTCTGCACGGTGCTTAAACCAAAACATGCCCAGCTCATCTGAATGCCAACCGGGTCCATCTACATCATCTGCAGTAGAACATCAAACCATGGAAGCAAGGGTAAATTTTTATTAAGATTATAACTGTATTCTGTAATAGTGAAATACTTGCAAAATATACAAGGTTTTGGTCAGAGAGTCGCCTTCAGGGCGGGGTATGGCAGTTGGAGTATAGGCTTTGGGGCACTATGAAACGCAAAGAAAAAAAAAAGAAAAAAAAATAAGTGAAATAAAATTTTATATGGACTTAAAAAAATTTTGGTTGAAAATTTGATTCTGCATAACCCCCCTTTTTTCGATTGTATGGGGTAGGGGGGGTTTAGGGGACTAAGATTTGTCATGGTCACTTTTTCGACAAACCATCCACCCCTGCTAGAGGTCAAAATATAAACTGGTAAAAAAAGACAGAAATTTTTTTCAAGGTTTTTTTTCCCCCGCATAACCCCCCTTTTTTATGGGCGCTACATATTGCTAATGACCTTACAAGCAACTTTGGTCCTTATAAATTTTGCGCCATGACGCACTATCGCAGAGTTATGGTCCTTCGAAGGCCCCGGGGGGGGGTCCAGTCCCCCTCCCTTAAGACGCACTGATTCGAAGATATTTCGACGCATACAGAAAAACATATTTAAAAAAAAATTGGACCCCCCCCCTTCATCTCGGCGGGGGTGCGTCGCAGGCCCAAATTGACAAGGACCAAAGTTGTTTGCAAGGTCACCAGCAATACGTTGCGTCCATAAAAAAGGGGGGGTCATGCAGAACGTTTTTTCCAAGGCTAACTTTCTCAAAGGAAAAAAAACATTACTTTTACCGTTTAAAATGATTTTATTTGCAGGGAACTTCAAACAGTTCTGCACAGTGCTTTAACCAAAACTTGCCCAGCTTATTTGAATGCCAAAAGGGCCCATCTACATCATCTGCAGTGGAACATCAAACCATGGAAGCAAGGGTAAATTTATATTCAGATTATAACTGTATAAGTTTGCTGCTGTCAAATATGACGTCAGTATAGCGTTTTCTCACTGGAACAAGAACTGAGTGAGTGAGACAACGCTAAACGCGTGACAGTTGACAGCGGCAAACTTATAGCGAACGGGTTGTATAAAATATTTATTTATTCATTGAATCTCATGTATGTACTTCACTTTTATTAATACTGTTACTGGTTTAGGCACGTAGAACGTTTGTGGTTATAGTATGACAATCATTTAATTCATCGTTGAGAAAGAAGCATGAACATAAATGTAATAAAACAATTAATAACTAAATCGGTATTCTTAAGCGGTGCCTATGTTTATGAGTTGCTCGGGAGCGCTTTTATGTAGATTTACTTCTGTTCTGTGTATAATCGCGCTGCCGCCGACGACACACCGTTGGCCGGTTGTTTAGCGCGTAATACAAGTTTTTTGTATGGGGACACCACTTATTTTTTGACTTAACTTTATTTTTATATTTCTGTTATATATCAAATATAATAATACATATATTGGGATAGTTTCAAATATGTGCTTGTAACGGTTCCAACGCTACAATTAAAAATTATAATTTTTTTGTATGGGGGACCCGCCTATTTTTTAACTTTTTTTTATTTTTAGATTTTTCCTACGCTTACACATAATTAACGAGCTGGATTCCAAATTTCATCCTTCTAGTTCATCTGGAAGTAGGTTAGGTTTAGGTACTATATGTCAGTCAGTCAGTACTAAAATTTACGACTTTTTGACCTTCATATCTTTATAACCGTTTGAGCTAGCTTCATGAAATTTGGTCTTCTAGATGTCCTTATGGTATATTATAAACACACGTAGTTTTATGTGTTTACGTTAAAGAGGGTTTGAGTTTGAGTTATAGAGGGGTCAAAAGTGGCACCAAGTGGTTCGTGTAATATTACACTTGGCGCTTGTCTTTGCTTGAACTTGGCTTGACACGCTGCCGCGTGTCTAGATACTTGCAAAATATACAAGGTTTTGTATGAAAGTAGGAGGTTAATGTGAACATCTAAGCAACTTTCTCAGAGGAATAGAAAACTTTTTACCGTTTAAAATGATTTTATTTTCAGGGAACTTCAAACAGTTCTGCACGGTGCTTAAACCAAAACTTGCCCAGCTTATCTGAATGCCAAAAGGGCCCATCTACATCATCTGCAGTGGAACATCAAACCATGGAAGCAAGGGTAAATTTATATTCAGATTATAACTGTAATAGTGAAATACTTGCAAAACATACAAAGTGTTCCATAAAAATAAATAAATAAATATGTGGGGACATCTCACTCACATAAATAGTTAATTTACATTATCTAAACAACTTTTTCTTATATTTTCCTATGCAAGTATGGCAGATAAGTTGAAAACTCCCAGTCTCAACAGTAATGTAGTTTTTGATGATATTTTTTTTTGTTTTTGTTTATAATTTAACACCTATTTTATTGGTCAATTATGTCTTATTATTAAGAATTATCAAATATAATATTAATTTTTCAATTTCAGGAACTTAAACAATCAGAAATGTTTAGGCAATCTGATGCAAGAATATAGCTAACAGAAGTTCGAATAAAAAGAATATCATCCTAAGGGACCTAGATATAAATAAAATATCTGAGTTGACTCCACGTAAAACTAGGCTATACAAAATTTGTAGTCAACGCATAAGAGAAATCAGTCGTTTGAGGAAACAATTGAAATTTAAAAGAAAATGTGACAAATTACAAAAAACATGTGAAGATGAGAATGCTAATAAACTTCATGAAATGAAACTTAGTAATACTTTCATAATATTACTACAAAGTCAGTTACAAAACTGTAAAAAAAACAGAAAGCAAGAAGATACAGCATTGACCAAAAAGTTATGGCACTGATATTATATAAAAAATCACCAGCCTGCTATCGGCTTCTTAGAAGAATGTTTGCACTGCCTTGTCAGAGCACATTAAAAAAATGTTAAACAGGATACCACTAAGACCTGGCATCAACTTACAAACATTTGAAGGTTTGAAACATATGGCAAGCAAACAATTACCTGAAGAAAACATCTGCATTATGTCATTTGACGAAATATCGATTAGAAAGCATTTGATTTATAATGAGAAATTAGACTTAATAGAAGGCTTCCAAGATCATGCTAATCATGGACGAGCTCAAGAAATTGCCAGCAGTGCCTTGGTTTTCATGTTGGCAGGGATAAGAAAAAAATGGAAGCAACCCATAGCATTCTACTTTTCTGGAAAAACTGTCACTTCAAACAGATTATTTGTTATTATAAAAGAAGTAAGTATATCTATGATATATTTAAACAACTATCTATGTTATGATTGTTTTACCCTAATTATAATCTATGTTAGTGACTTAACTTAACCTAACTTCGGTGAGTTCTTCTTCACAGTTTCCGCCATTGTGTTAGTGAACTCACCCAAAAAAATGTAATGACGGATCTAAGTGATGTAATAACATCCTATGGAAATAAATGAAGTTTGAGTTTGAGTTTTGAGTTTGATGTATTATCGTTTTACTCCGTTAAGTGAAGTTTAGGCAAAGTAAATAAATCACACTAATATCCTTATTTTTTTATCATGCATGTTTAATTAAAGTGAATATTTTTTTCCTTTCAGGTCTTACATGAATGCTTCAAAACTGGATTGAACGTTGTTGCCACTGTGTGTGACTTATCCAGGGTTAATATTAAAGCTCTTGAAAATCTTGGCTCATCGAAGGAAAAGCCTTATTTTACACACGAAGGGCATGAAATTGTAACAATATTGGATCCACCACACCTCCTCAAATGTACTAGAAATATGCTGTTAACTTACAATATAGAATACGCAACAGACTTGCAAGCGGACGGTAAACCTGTTAAAGGTAATTTCTACTTATAATATCTGCGCTGGGTGAAAATCAATCATAATAATAAAATAAACAAAGATACTTATTTTTTTCTTATTTGATTATTGTTTTGTTTGTTTAAAACAGGTATAGCAAAATGGAGCCACATACAACAGTTTTATAACTCCGACAAAACCAACCCCAATTTCGTTTTTGCTCCAGCACTAACTGAGCAGCATTTGAAACCTAACAGCAAACAAAAAATGAGGGTTAAGCTGGCAGCACAAGTGTTCAGTCATTCGGTAGCTGCAGGCATACTGGCTAAAGTAGCTTCTGGTGAGTATATTGATTATTTTAATATTGATTAGTTTAATCTTAACAATATGATTCACATATTGATTCACATATAGAGGTTTCCTCTTGCAGAGGTAGATTATAAAACTTAGCAAAACTGTTAGATTTTTGTGTCCACCCAGCAGTAACCTTTATTATATCGATATTAAGACCCTTTCTATTTGCACAAGAAGTCGCTGCATGTCGAGTGCTGTGAGCGCTAAAGATGTCGGTGTCAATACCAGCCTCGAGTAAGATGTCCTTTACCCATCTACTGAGCGTATGGGTAGAGGCAGGTGAATGTGGTTCTTTAAGTGTTATAAAAAGATTGTTGTGGTCTGTGCGCAAGTGTTTTGTAACATTTAGATAGTCACATAAAGTTTTTGCTGGGCAGATACTTTCTTTTTCCTTAAAATACGGTAAATTAAGTAAAGGTTGAAGTCTGTTAATTTTTGAGGTTTTAATCAACTGCGGAACCTTAATTTTAATTCCGGAATAATTTATACTTATATTATCTATTGTGATTAAACAGAATGTTTGTAATCTTTGAGCAGTAGTCAAGGCCAATAAAATCAACAATTTTTTAGAAATAACATTCAAACTAAGTTCCACATTTGGATACAAGTTGGTTACATAATCCAATATTATACTTGGGTCTCTTTATATTTGGGTTTATTTGGCCTTGATCTGTAGATACCTCTAAAAAATCTACTAAGGTCCTTGTTCATACCTAATTCCGAATCTAACAAGAGAGACAAGGCTGATCTAGCGCTGTTTAATGTACCATATGCAGCACCACCATGATATTTTTCCGTAAAAACTGTAATATGTTTGATGTGCAATTACATAAAGGATCAAGATTATTATGTTCACAAAACTTCCACCATTGTTTATAACATGAATTATATATATTTCAGGAGATATATTTATTATGGCCTCATAATTGTCATTAGAATTTAAGAGAGCAAGATACTTGCACCTTTCTAACAATTTTGTGTACAACCAGCCATATGGGACTGCTGGACAAATTGAAGTCAGAGTACCTAGTAAAGATGCAAACTCTCTAATACTACACATATTTTTCTTACAAAACACTTTTAGCATATTCAAAATTGTGTGTCTTTTATTTTCTGGAATATTGATTGTGAAAGAATTGGTATCTAGAGTAAATCCCAAAAACTGGCATTGTTTGCTAGGATGTAATTGACTTTTTTCATAATTAATTATAAATCCCAATGACTGAACAAACTGACATACAAATTCAATATGTTGTTTACATTTATCTTTTGTAGGCGCAATGATTAAATAGTCATCCAAGTAGTTTACTAGTGTTATACCCTGAGACCTCATATAAGTAGTGCCTCATTATTTTTGTAAATACATAAGGAGCGGATGACAGTCCAAATGGTAGGACATTAAACTGATATAATTTGTTTTCAAAGCTGAACTTAAGGTACTTCCGAGATTGTTTATGTATGGTAACTAAAAAATATGCATCTTTTAAATCTATTGAACCCATGTAGAAATCAGATTCAATTAATTTTACTGCAGTCCTAATGTCCTCCATTTTGAAATGGGTGTTCTGAACAAATCTATTAAATTTCTTTAAATTTAGAATAAACCTAAAAGATCCATTTGGTTTTGGAATAATAAAAATATTAGATAAATATTGGTTTTCATTAGGTGCACACTCAGTTATAGCTCCAATTTCCAATAAGTTACATATGCAAGTATGAATTCTTGATTTTTCTATTTCAGAGAAATTATTGTTAAGAGAAATATGTGACTGACAAACTTTTTGGATAAGCGGAATAGAATATCCTTCTTTTACCCATTGTAGTACTTGATAATTTTGGGTAAAAGACCAATTTTTAAAGTATGTATTTAGATATCCTACCAGCTAGTAGTACCTCTAGTCCCGACGACGTCGATGGTCTGCTGGGGCTCGACGTGATAACTCCTTGGGTTGTTTTACCATAGCCCGAAACTGTTGACATTGCTGACGTTGACGGTTGTACATGGTCTGCTTGGTTGGAGGTTGATGGTATGGACGCTTGTAGTTGAGATGCCCGCCCTGTTTCCCCACACCAGACGGGCCCCAATTGTTTAAAGATCTCTCTTTTGCAAGGTCTTTCTTAGATTTTTCCAATGTTCTGGCTTCACGAATGATGTCGGACAAATTTCTTCCAAAAAGATTTTGATTAATATCAGTCTTTTCCACTGACTCCTTTAAATTTTTATTCAGGCCAGGCAATATAACAGCCCGTCTCGTTTCAGATTCCATGTGATGAACATCACATAATAGGCGAATATAATTTGAAAGTTTTTCAATAGTGGTATCATCAAAATCTTTGCCGTCTAGCATATTCTGTAGTATATGACTTAACCCACAGATGGATGCACCAATCTGTGTTTGTTTGGCACACAGATGTTCATCTCTTTTAGTGGCTTGCGGAGATAATGTCACTTTAATTTCAGGGTTCAGTAATGGAGCGGATGTGAAGCAGTCCTTTATATCGGGGATATTTTTTACTATGGAGTCTTTCCCATCTTTATTTAATCCTTTTTTCAGGACATCTTCCCAGATTGACTTTATGTCTTCATGTAATGTAAATGTGTGCTGGATCTTTTGCACATGCCCAATTTTTTCTAACCAACTTGGTGTGACTTTGTTTTTTGTAGGCAGTGGTGGAGTGTTTTCTTCATCACTACTTAAAATAATTCGCCGCCGCTGCTTGGGAGGAGGAACCTCGGATTCATCTGAAAATAACTTATTTTTAATCACATGTACTCGCACGTAGTACCGTATGATTAGCTTCAGACAGGAATTTGATATGACGGTGCGTGTGTGTGAACAAAACTGCCAATTGTACGGGCGTTCGTTTTATCGCAAAGACCAAATTTCCTCGTATATTCGCTCGTAATATCGCAAAGGAAACAAATAACTCTGTTTTGTGCAGTAATTTGTTCATACTGTGAGTAATGTATCTAACGTGTGTCCGCCAGACGAAAAGAAATAATTTTACATTTCCCTGTATATTCGCTCGTAATATCGCAAGGGAAAAGCCTTGTTTGTGGATAATGTTTAGTATAGGCGCCCGTCCTATCGCAAAACATATACACAAACCGACAAAAAAGGTACAAACACCAAACGAGGACGCTCACAGGACGCTACAGTAACGAACAAGGGGGAGCTTGAATTTCTCCATAAAACTTATATTCCCGTACCTTCCGACGAAGATCCGAGCAAATCCATTAGCTTTCTCTTGAAAACTTCTCTCTTCTTCTTCTTATTTTCCATTTTTATGTACAAAACGAAAAAAAATACACTATATTCCGTTGACACGAAAAGTCATAATGACGTAGGCAGGTTAGTGTTGCCACAACTAAGTAGTGTGGCTGTGGAAAAAATATTTTCTTTTTTCTATCTCTTTAAATACCGTGTTCCAGATACGTTTAGTGCATAAACTACATAGTCATACCAGATGAGGCGTTAATAAGTATAATATGAACACAGTGACTACTCCGGCTGTGTTCTTACTAAGGATTTCATCTACGGCGCATGCGTGTCGCGGCGCGCTTGAGTATGACGAAGGAGACCTCATGCATCATATTTGGCGGGAGGGAGCGAGACAGATATATTTCGCCCGTTTCAATTATCTAATAACGATTGATTGCATTCGGATTTGAAGTTATTTCATTTCCGCAAACATTGATGATGCGTAAACATTGTTATCATTTCTCTTGCTTGTATTTTCGAAATTATCTACGTAAATTAATTAAATAATTACTAGTTTTCCTTGTTTTTGTTGTTTGATTGTGTACGAGTTATGTTGTGAAAATAAACAAGTGTGAGTGTGAGCTGTGTTGTTGTAAGATGGAAAAAAACATTGAATCTTTAGTGTCACGAAGAAACTTTCTTGTTAGTTTGAAAAACCGTGCAAAACTCAATAAAGTTAAAAGAGTTTTGCATGAAAGTGATGTCTTCAATAACCCAGAATTTGACGGCTCCAATTTTTAACCGACTTCAAAAAAGGAGGAGGTTCTCAATTCGTCTGTATTTTTTTTTTTTTTTATGTATGTTATTAGATATCTCCGCCAATTGCTAACCGATTTTAATAATTCTTTTTTCATTCGATTGGATTTACTCTCGAGGTGGTCCCATATTAATTTCGTCAAGATCTGATGGTGAAACATGAGGTAAAACTTGGAAATTCCTCAACAATGTAGCATTCGCATCGTTATTCGTCTATTCTTTTAGTCATATCTCAGTCAGTTTTCAACCAATTTTGATGATTCTTTTTTAATTCGATAGAACGTGCTTTAGGGATAGATCCATACTAATTTTGTTAAAATCTGATGATGGAATAAGAGATAAAAGCGGAAACTCCTCAACCAGTGATAGCAACATGCATCGCGCGCGATACCGTTTGTGGTGGAATGTTGCTAGGCAACGAAATAAATTTGTTTTGTCAGTTTGCTGAAAATCTACGTTTCCCTTGTTCCATTTATTCGATTTTATCACATTATTGGCGACCGTGGCAGGACAAGAACCTGCAATCTTCGGATATTGTATTGGAAATCACGAGTGTTTTAATCTTTTTACGGAGGTTTCGGGTTCGAATCCCGGTGAAGACACTCTTAAACGAAAATGTCCTTGTGAGACTTTCTCCAGTTTAGTGTGGACATTGTTGCCTGAATCACCCGATTGTCTGAAAATAAAGATTATTCCGTGCTTCGGAGGGCACGTTAAGCCGTGTGTCTCGGCTCTAATATCTACAGAAGGCGTCGTTACTCGAGCTAAGTCAGTGGGTTTTGACAAGGGCCCAGTACTATATTAATTGTGTGACCAGGGTGTGTGAGGTTGGTTGTCGACCTTATAATCCACAATATGAAGAAAAAGAAGAAGCCAGCTTACGTTCACTATCTGTAATCAGCTAACGATAGACTTTCAAGATACCATCTCAAATCTGAAACTCCTTACGAATAGCCCAGGTATCGGGGTAAACTGTAAGCTTATTAAGAGGGAAGAATCGTGCTCGTCCATACAAAAAGAGAAAACGTTTTTCCACTTCTATATATATTTTCCAATCTCCATGATTTTTTAGTATGTTATTGACACAATGAAAGACTAGGTTTATAGTTTTTGCTTTTTTCAAAATTCGCAATAGATTCAAACTTATATAGGCACCTCAAGTAACGTAATTTTTTTGATTAAAACTGTGTCAAAGTGATTCGTTGAAATTTAGTAATTGGAAACCGTTTTCTCCCGAAGTGGGAATTTCATCAAGAAAAGTATCTATTGTCGGCGAGCTGCAACGCTCTCGCTCTCTCTCTCTCTTGGGGGTATGAGCGCACGAGCGATAGCAAATGTTTTCCTAAATACCTATTTCGTTAGGATCGCGAAGCTATTCTTTCCTCTTAGCATTGTCAGTTTAGTGGCCAGCTGGACTACCAAATGACCTCTTACTTCGTAGCCTCTTACCCAGTTTAACTTATGTTATTTTAGAAACTATTATATAAACAACTAAACGCGGTTGCAAAGCACGAAAGACGCAGTCTAAACTAAGCAAATACCAAAAATATAATATCTTTGTACTGAAACTGTTAAATAACAAAACCTAGCTTTGGATAATGAAGAAAAATAATAGAAAATGTGTCGCGGTTAGGATTAATTACTTACATAAAATATATTGAATAAAACACTGAAAATCATAAAATAAAAATAATTTTAACAAAAAAATAGAAACCTCCTTCAAATTGCCTTATATGTTTATCTCCACTAAAAAGTAACAAATAAAATAACATTCCAGATGGAACATGAAAAAAAATATTGCCAATATCCTCAATTAAATAGATAGGTAGTGTATTAAGTAAATATTTAGAATTTTGTACTTCCTTTTGGAGTCTTTCCTTAATCTTGAACCTTCTGAAATTGTGAAGGACCAAGTCATTATCAAAGATGCTAAATTAAAAGACGTTGCTAATCTGTTAAAAAAGCATTTTGGGGAAAGCTGGCGATCACTTACAAATATGAATTATTTCAAAAGATTGGTTGACAGTCCGTCCAGAAGCTCAGAAAATGCGGATGACTCTATAGAAATGTGTGAAGGAGCAGTTCCAGATACTGATTTGCATATTTAATTTAAAAGTGTTATTAAAATAATAAAAATAATTATATTTTTTTTTTTTTTTTTTTATTTCAAGGCTACCCTATTTTGTTCTAATCGTCATGTAAGTATAACAGGTTTTCTGCATAATAATTGAAGAATAGGATGGATTATTTATTAAATGCTTGGTTGACATAAAACCCGTGATGACAAGGAAGCAACAAACAGAATCCAAGCGAAATGTGACTTTGGCATATAATTTATCTACTGAAGATAACTATGGAACTGATGTTTGTAAAACTTTCTTTCTTTCGACTTTGGGATATGATCCCAAAAATGACACTAGAGTTTTAAATGCACTACGTAAGCCAATAGACCAACAAAAAAATTTAAAAGGAAGCTACGAAAGAAAAAACAAGATTGATCGCGAAGCTGTGAGTGCTCATATTTCGAAATATGAACCTACGATCTCGCACTATCGACGTGAACACGCGCCAAATAGGTTGTACTTACCAAGCGATTTAAATTTAAATATAATGTTCAAAGATTTTTTTTGGGTGGGTACCCAAGTGTTAAAATATCTTGTGAATCTTATAGAAAAATATTGAGACACGATTTAAACATTTCATTCAGTAACTTAGGTAACGAAGAGTGTGAAAAATTTGCTCGTTTCCAATTACATAATCAGGATCATATTAAAAATCTTGATGACAATTGCGATGAATGTTGTAAGTATAGCAGACATAAAGAAAAATATATCATCTGCAGGCAAGAATATCAAAAAGATGTTCAAAAAGCAATGCATTCGCAAAATGGTGACACACTATATTACTCTGTGGACTTACAAAAAGTGGTCATGTTACCACGAGTGGAACAATATAAGTCGGCTATATTTTGCCCTAGAATAATTGCTTACAATGAGACTTTTGTGCCCTTAGGATCTTCATCAACATCTAATGTACCATTTGCAGTAGTATGGCCAGAGACTTTAAGGTCGCAACCAGGAAGATATTATTTCTGCTTTTAGAGCATTTTTCGTGCATAACCGGGATGCAAAACATTTTGTATTATGGATGGACAATTGCTCCGCCCAAAACAAGAACTGGGCTATATTTTCTTTCATCGTGGAAATTATTAATAGTCCATTAATTGCAGCTGAGACAATATCGTTCAAGTATCTCGAAGAAGGTGTACGATTTTGATGACTTTGTAGACGCTGTAAGCAATTCAAACTCGAAGAAAAACTTCGTCAAAGAAATGAATCTACAAGATTTTTATGATTTTTCGGACTTATCATCTCAAGTGCGTCTTCGTAAACGACAGCCGCGATGTTATTTAAAAGAAGTAATGTCAGTCAAAGTACAACGTGGGAACCTGGACTTAAAATTCAAATTCGGACACGAGGAACAAAACGAACAAAGTCTAGACTTTCTTATGGCCAAAATAGTTAAAACAGGTGTATTTCCTGAACAAAAAAGAAAAAAATCCCCACGTGGGATATCCAAAACCCGAAAGAATGAAATAATAAAAAAGCTTGTTCCATTGATGCCGGAAAATAGGAGAAGTTTTTGGTATAATTTGCCTGTATCGGAGGATTAATTCTCATTATTTCTAATTATTTGGAGGTCTTTTTAATTTTGAAGAATTTGATTTTAAATATTTTGTGATTTTGTTTATAATTTGCTTTTATCGGAGGAGTAATTAACGACTTTTTGATTTTTAAGAATTAGATTTTAAATGTTTTGTGATTTTGTTTAATTTGCCTGTATCGGAGGAATAATTAATGTCTTTTTAATTTTGAAGAATTTGATTTTAAATGTTTTGAGATTTTGTTTATGTTTTAGGTGATACATATGTTATTTAAAAAAACATAATTACTTAATTGTTTGCAACATTTTGCTAAATATATTACTAAATATACTTTATAATTTATTTTATTGGGAGAAATAATCAAGATACGTTTGTCATACTAACAACTGAGATACTTTAATCAAGACTCTTTCTAATTATAAATACAGTTACAGATCATACTGTACTACCTAAATGAATTTCAGGTGGGAATGCATGACATTAACACAGTAAGAGGCTGTTTTACTGCGTTCATGACTGGTTAACCACAATTATTCAGGTAAATGTGTACTACACATAAAGTGTTTTTAATTAATTTAAATTCCTACGTTAAAAACACGTAGATTTAATAATTTTAATCGAAATCTACGCTAAAAGTTCCATATAGAAAATGAAAAAATAAATAAATAAAGTAACGGTTTACTCTGTGACACGACAAAATGTGACGGAAACTTTGAATGCTTCTACTGAAAACCATGAAAAAAGCCTAACTGTCACTAGCGTCTGTATGAATCGACTTTTGTTTTATTTTAGCGTCAGGTAGAATCGTCTTTTGTTTTTCTATTTTATCATCACTCACACTCAAGTCCACTTCCATATTTTTATTTTTCAACTGATTCCGAGTCTGAAGACTCGGATGTAGGAAGATACTCCTCACTTGATCTGCCACGTAAAGGGGACCTTTCCCTTTCCTGATGGAGGTTCTTAGGACCAGACGGCCCTACCGACCCCAACTTTTTCCGACCCTTCCCCATAATGGGGAAGAGTAAATAATATGCACACCTTATAGAATTATAACTTATTTACAATTATAGCACAAAAAGAAAGAAAGAAACTTTGTTTTAAACAACTTCAACTATTTTTTTAAATCACTTAAATTTTCGCGCCCTCTCGCGTCCAGCACCGTCATTTTCATCTTCCATTCAAATGTCAAAAAAAAAATAACAATACGATTATTTTGCAGTGAACGTGCAGCTGCAGTAACGTTTTTTTTTAGTGGAATAGCTATTCATTTGCTGCTGCGCTACTGCAACATTACTGCACTAGGACTGCTTTACAGAATACCGAAACGTCAAAATTAGCTCATTTGACACACGTCGCGTAGCAGTGCAGTTGCAGTTATTTAGTAGATTGACCTACTGTACTCTTACATATCTCGTCGTTTGGCAAACGGAAATTAAACCTTGTTAAACCAGGCAGGCATTATATCGATCTCAAGGTTTACAATAGTGAGGAAATAGAAAAAGTACAACCCTGTAACCGTTGGAGACATCACGCAATCGTTGTTAAAAATAGAAGCATCATGAACACAGAGGCATGGGGATTACTCAGTAAATACATAGCTGCAGTTCGCAAAGAATTCACTGATTGCCCTGTCTTTTATCGCTCTTCATATTATTCATAAACTTTGATTCACTTGTAGGGAGCGAGGGGCTTTTTGTAACAATTTTGAAAAATAATGATATATCTTGAGGTGTCTTAGTTAAATTACCACTAACTAAACTTTGATTGATACTTTAACTATTGTAGCAAACCTACATTAAGTTATTTAAAATGGCAATTTTGATAACTTGCATTTCATTCACATCCTTCTCCGGTTGGCAATCGTTCATTCATTATTCGTCTCTTGTAACAAACGTGTGTCCCAAAATGCTATGTATTTTTGTGCTCTTTCTCAATAATATAATTAACTAGTGCTCAGTAACTCACTATTTCATTTAATGAACCCTAACATCCCAACAAACTACAGTCCACAGTCAGTCATTGTATGTATTTTACTGACTTTATTGGTATTTATTTATGCTTGAATTTACTAGAATTATTTTCTATTGTTGAAGAAATTGTGAGAGGTGGCTTCAATCCCAAGCAGCAAACAAGTATTTTCGACGTTAATATAGCAGCCTATTAAAAACTTAGAAATTTATAAGAGACATACAAGAGTTCCAGGAGACGTTTTAGGTTTTAAAAAGACAGATTTGAGAGATATTTTACAGCTCAAACTGTATAAAGACTGTGTTAAGGGGTAAGCAAATTCTTTAGGAACTTAAACAGGATAAAGAAACACTGATATAAAATTTTAAGTATTTGATTACACTTAAAGCTATTTTTTATCGTCAAAGCTGTACAATGGCTGCTTTGAGCTTGTGATTTTTACCATATTTCTGCTTAAAGCGTTAATATAGTATCACTAAAAACCTTTTCCTGTACAATGCTATTACCGAAAACCGTTCAAAAGCCTATTCTTTGAGAGTAATTCTACACTCTTGTCAAATTTAAAGTGTTATGAGTTATGTCGAAGAGAGCGTTGTAATACTGCAATAATAAATAATACCTACAGTACAGCTTTAATAGACCCGTGTGTTTTGAGGTTAAAAATCGCTACCACAATTTTCAGAAACGAATTTCAAAAATGGAATCTGAATGGAATAAAAGAAAACGATCAGGTGCAATCAAGAGGAGGATTGCTAAAGAATATTTGAATATTTCAAAAAATCAAGCATACAGCGGTAGTAAAGAACAAAAGGATCAAGACACAATTCCAAATCAGACAAACTTGTCAAGCAGTAGTCAAGTACTATCTACGTCAAACGCTGTGGGTTCCGTACCCGTAATATTTATCAATGACGATAATGATAACAGTGCTCAAGCTAGCAGCTGTACAGATTCAGTTCAGTCTCATCTTTCTGATATTGCCAGTTTTTCATGCAGCAGTGAAAGTAGCTCAGATGACGAATTTTCAAAAAACATCTTGTTTCGTGCGCGTATAATGAAGTGGGCTGTAGAAAGAAATATTATTCAAATAGCATTAAATGATTTAGCTACAATTGTAAATGACAGATATCCTAGAAGTTTGCCTAGTGACGCTAGAACTATTTTGGGTACCGCCAAAAAAATTAACATGAAAAATATTGAGCATGGTGAATACTGGCACAATGGTCTCACTAAATCATTAACAACAAAATTACAGAATTGGAACGATGCACCGACCAATATTGCTTTAAATTTTAATTTTGATGGTCTCTCAATATTTAAAAGTTCTAATAAGGAGTTTTGGCCGTTTTGTTCAATTTTTGGAAGACCAGATATTGAACCTTTTGTGATTGGTATCTACTTTGGTGTTGGAAAACCAAAACATATTGAGGAATATTTAGATGATTTCGTAAAAGAAATTACATGTTTAATTAAAGAAGGAATATATATCGACCACCTGAAGAGGAAAGTGTCTATTAACGTAAGATGTTTTATTTGTGACTCTCCTGCGAGAGCCTACATTAAGGGTAAGTGAGAAAAAGTTATTAATAATCTCCTAAAAAATACCTTAATACCTATAATCACACTTATATTATAAATGTGAAAATATATTTGGATGTTTGGATGTATGGATGTTTAGATGTTTGTTCCGCTTTCACGCCTAAACTACTGGACGGATTTGGACGAAATTTGGAATATGTAACCTGGATTAACACATAGGATACTTTTTACCGGGAAAAGTCTTATTTCCACGGGAAATCTTACATAGCGTGAGCGTAGCCGCGGGCGGACCGTTATAAATAGATAAAATCAACTACATTCCGAATGGGGTGGGGTAGGTGTATGGTTGTAGGGTAGGGTAGGTGTAGGGTGGATGTAGACGATTCTATAATATAATCAATAAAACATCATTTACTGTTTATTTATTTTATGTATTAGGTATTTTCCAGTAGAGAAAGTATGAAGTAAAGTTTGAAGTTTACTTACACTTATTTTTCAAATGTTATGTGTCATTTCATTAATATTTTTTTTTATTTGTTTTTAGGTGTAAGCAATTTTAACTCTAAACACGGGTGCTTAAAATGTGTCACAGTGGGCGAATATTCGCATGTGTCACACACAGTGGTTTTCCCCGGATCGAATTGCCTTCCTAGAACGGATCAAGAATTTCGTGAAAAAAAGTATGGTCTTCATCATAAAAAAGATTCTCCTATCCTGAAATTGCCGATAGACATTATACAAGATATTCCAGTGGCAGATTCCCTGCACCTTGTAGACTTAGGTATTATGAAGAGATTATTAGTTGGCTGGCGCAATGGTAATTTTGGAAAATACATAACTAAATGGCGTGCAGTAGACACAGAAACTGTATCAAATTTCCTTATCAAACGTAAACTGCCTTCTGAAATCCACAGGTCAGTGCGAGGACTAGACTGCATTTCTCACTGGAAAGCGTCTGAATACAGGTCTTTCTTGTTTTATCTAAGCATTGTCATACTCCCGGACGTGCTGCAGCATGATGCATTTACACATTTCTTGACATTTTTTTGTGGTATAACAATATGTTCAAGTAAAAACTACAGTCATCTACTTCCTTTAGCAAAAGACCTCCTAAAGTATTTTGTTGAACATTATAAGGATTTTTATGGAGCAGATTACATTACTAGTAATGTTCATAATCTGTTACATGTTACCGAGGAAGTGCAAAGGTTTATACATTCAGCGCCTATCCTTTCGAAAATAGATTGTATTCCATTAAAAGAATGTTGAGGCATGGTAACAAACCTCTTGCTCAGGTTGCAAAACGATTTAGTGAAGAATCAACATCCACTAAACGCAATATAAGTCAACTACACACAAATTGCCAAGAACCTTTTGTAACTACTAACAGCAGGCACCTAGCTGTACTACATTTCAAAGATTATAAAATGTCATCTAAGCAACAAGATAAATATTTTTTGTGTAATAATAATGACGTTTTAGAGGTGATTAAAATACATGTTGTTAATAATGAAATAAAAATAAGAGGCTATAGAATTACAGAATTAGAAGAAGTTTTTGAACGACCTGTGAAATCATCGATGTTTAACATCTTTAAAACCAATTTATGTATTAATCGGCAAACCGAGATATTAGTGAGTCCCCAAGAAATAAAATTAAAATTAGTGTGTACAGAGCACAAAAACCAACTGTATTTTATACCCCTTTTGCATACAGTGTAAATGAGAAATAAAAAAGTAAATGTCAAATGTGTTTTTTTATTTCGGACAAGTAAGATAGTTCAAACTTTGCATATTAAAGACAATCACAGCCACGCGATTACGTTCTAGGTAACAAATGTCAAAAAAAAAAACAATAATTAAACTTTAAAATAAGTAGTCTTAATGAAAATTATAGCTACGTGATTAAGAATTATTCTTACTATAAGTTATATAATAATTATGGTCTTCACGAAACAATAAAACTGAAATGGCTTCCCTTTTTATTTGAACTCGTAATACTTACTGACAAATCAAATAGTCTAAATTTGTACCTATCTATTAAAATTAAAGATAAACGCGATAATGTTTTAGGTTACAAACAATATAATATTAAAATGGAACGATTATCTAACGTTCCTCTTTTGATTATTATCACAGCCACGTGATTACGTTCTAGATAACAAATGTCAACAAAAGAATCAATAATTAAACTTTAAAATATGTAAGTTGTCTTAATGAAAATTATAGCTACGTGATTATGAATTATTCTTACTTTAAGCTACATAATTATGGTCTTCACGAAACTATAGTATTTAAATACTTCCCTTTTTATTAGTACTCTTAATACTTACTGACAAATCAAATAGTCTAAATTAGTACCTAACTATAAACATTACAAATAAACGCGATAATGTTTTAGGTAACAAACAATATAATGTTAAAATGGAACGATTATCTAACGTAACTTTCTTGATTAGTGTTTTTGAATCATAAATGTGTATAATCATAGCCATAAAATTTCGTATATATTTTTTTAGAGTGATTACAAGACATTTTGATTAACACAGAGACTCCTCCTCTTCGTCTTTTTCTATTTCTGCATTTCTTATGTCCTCCGAGTTTCCACGAATTTCTACTTTATCATTTGTATCTAATTGGTTAACATTTGCTTCTTGATTTTCCATTTCTGGATGATTGCTCGATGTATTTGTCTTTTCAACGGCTGCTTTTTTTGTTCTCAATCGTTTTGTTGAAGCTCTTTCATTTTTGTTGAGTTTTCTTTTTAAAGAATTCTTTAAATCAGTCTTGAAAAAGTTTTCATTGTCTTCAATCGAGTAAGTTTTATCCCAGGAATGTATCAACTCATAGTAAAACTTCAGTACATTTTTGTAACCCTTCAGTCCAACTTTCATTACGTCGCTATTTCTACTGCGCCTGTCCAAGAACACATGCACAAGAAGTCTCTCGAAAAAATCATGTCTAGTACTTTGTAAGCACACGTCACTCCTTTTCCTTCTGATGGTGAACACACGATTGAATATTGCTGTAATAGTTTATATTTTTGAATTTTATCCGACAAAAGTGACTCCATTTCCTCTAACGCTTTAACAGACTGAATAGGTTTTACTGCAAAAACCTCATTTTCAACCGGATTACACTCGCTCAATGTAACTACACGGGTGTCTTTATTTTGATCACGTTTGTAAACACTTATTTGCGTAGATAAACTTGCAAGTTTGAGCATAATTTTCTTTTGATTATCAACTACAGAATCAATTTTTTGTGCCATATTGGTTTGATTATCTAAAATTTTTTTAAGATAAATTTTAGTCTCTTCCATTGAAGTATCTTGTACGGAGGGGGTTTGCAATTCCAATATCTCGGTATTTTGTATCTGTACGGAGTCAGTAATTGGTAACACCTGAATGTTGTTATTTTCAATGTACTGGTACTGAATCTCATGATTATTTTCCTCACTCACTGGTGCTACTGGAAGTACGACTTCTCTAGAGTAAGTTGTTGTAGATGAACTGGATGCATTCTCTTGATGATTGAAAATCTGAAACCAAAATTAGAAGAACTACTGTAACAACAACAACACAAACAACAACAACTTATAATTATAAAAGCCTAGCTACTTACCAAATGTTCAGCTAATGCGTTAAAATCACAATTTGTATTTTCATGTACTTCCATTCTATTCTCAATATCTGTGTGATCTGTGTCGCTATTTTGAACCATAATATCCAGCTCCCTTTCTGCTAGTTCATAAGATGGTATAGATACCCTTTTTAAAGAACATTTTAATTTTATCCAATCGGTGGCAGGTCTCGAATTTTCGTCCGTAGCAAATCTAACGACGTCACCTCGCTTTTTTGGCCATCTTAACTCGCCTTTAAATTCCCATTGATTTGGTACTATGCAGAGCTGTTTTTGACCTTTCTCTATAGTTTCAACTATTTTAAATGGCATTGTCTGTAAATGAAAGGATAGTCCTTAATTATAAGTTAATAACACATATAAAATTAATACAGCAGACAATGTAATTGTAACGTACGCAAATACTGTGAGTGAACCACAAAAAGCGTGCACGCACGGTACGAGTCTCGTATAAACTAACTAAGAGCAGGCGCGCACTGGAGACATTTTGTGGTAACTTTTTTCGAGACAATTATGTGCCTCTCTTTCGCACTCTGGTAAACTTGACGAGAGAGACATACTGTCGCGACCAAAATTTTCTCTAGAGCGCGCCTGTTTTTATGCCACCACCACCGCCGCGCCCTCTGCTTGCACATTGTTGTCCTTCAAGATTCCATAATCATATTATAATACTGGCGTCCATAATAAATATCTTAAAAAATAATTTGGCTCCCTTGTCATACAGTCTACTATTTGAATAATACTTTCAGAGGTAAAATAACTTTGAACGATCTATAAATGTACATTTAGTATGAGATTAATAGAAAGGAATAATCGCCTGGGCACATTAGCAAATACCAACCAATACTTGAGGAGTGTAATGAGTTACTTATTTAGTAGTCTTTACAAGCTGATGAAATAAAAACCAGACTTGAATGAAAAAAAGTTAAAAGACATTTGTATTTTTCTTTATTCGAAGCTAATTTTTATTCTTTTTATTTCGAATATTGATTTTTTTTTTTAATACAAATTTCCTAGCTATTATGGAATAAATTACGAAAGTTAGGGTTTCTTACATTTTTAATGCGTATCTCTAAAAATCGAGTTATAATGGTGTTAAAAAAAACTATTATACAGCCTGAATCATAAAAATATTACATTAAAACTCTGATTACAAGCTAATAGCTGATTGAAATAATCCGTAAATCCCTTTGTACAGTTATTTAGATTATAATACTATTCAAATATCGTTCAAGCTGCTTAATAAGTTGCGTCCATTTTTAAATATTTGATAACCACGATTTAACGATATTCGTGATTACATGAAAAACACACAAAAACAAAACTTTATTACCTAGACTTATAGTTAAAGTTTCCCTTTAAATGTAGCATTTAAACATCAGTTTTGTTTGTAACCTCAAAAATAATAACCTCAAAAGGTACTTACTGTATTTTTATTATATTATCTTCTACGTTGTTTGTAGTTATTTCGCAGGCGCATCAATAAAATCCCATAAAACATGTACTGTATTCACAATGAAAATTTCTCTGCACTTAAATTTACTCCTCTTGTCACAACTTATCAACATAATCCGATTATAATATTTCAATCCATTAACAAATTGTTCTGAATATAAATATCGCCATTACAATTTAAAAGTACAGGAGTTTTGTTTTTCTCTTCATAAAGTATTTTCAAAAACTATTTAGAAACAATTATCGTTACAAAAGATTTTGTAGATAATATTTGTAAAGTTAAAGTTTTTTTTTACACCTTAAAACATCACTAGAGAGATTTGAAGTTTACTTGTACACCTTACAACTGCTCTATATAGAGTTAAAGTTTCCTTGTACATCTTACAACAGCTCTATATAGAATTAAAGTTTCCATGTACACCTTACAACAGCTCTTTATAGAATTAAAGTTTCCTTGTACACCTTACTATAGGCTTTACAAAGCTTTTCAATTGATTGAACAGCCACTGTACAGCTCTAATAACGATAAAAGCTGTTTAATTTGGGGCCCTTTTTAGTGTTATAACGTCTGTATAGACCCCTCTATAGCCTTTATACAGACTGATACAAATGCTTGAAGTATAACCAGGAACTTTAATGCATCTTGTATACAGCTTACGTTTAAACTTGTTTTTATTTCACCTGTTGAATATTAGAAAATTGCGACTAAGTATAGAAAATTTGCAAATTAGTGATGTTACTAATTACTTTTCATGGCATATTGCACACCATTAGAAAGGGGACAGTCCAGAGATGTTTTTGAAAATTGGAAGAACATGATCACTTTTAGTTTTTTTTAAATTAAAATCGAAAGTTGACGTTCATATTTATTTTTTTACGTAAAAAAATCTTTGCGAGGCAATAAAAAAAAAACGCGTACACTGTTACAAATTAAAGATTTAAAAAAAAAATTGAGCTATACCAAACAATTTTTTTTTATTGAATTTTAAATGTAGACTTTTATAAATTTTCACCCAAAACAGTTTAAAATCAGTATAAAAAAATCCGTTGGACCTTAATTTTTTTATGGGGGCTGAAGAGGTAGCCAAAGACCCCTCCAATCATCATATTCGATTTGGCACACGATGCGCCAAACACCCTGTATAAACTTTCTCTGAAAGTAAAGTATGGTTTTAATTTACATGGTATTTCTTTTATGTCTGGCCAACCAGATAAGATACATTCCTTCAACAACTGCAACTCTTCATCTTTGTTTGTTTCCTCAATGAAAAGCTGCAATTTTTGTTCACTGACTGGTAATGAACTTAATACCATACCTACCTGTGCCTCAATTTCACTCTCTAGTAAATTAGTATCATCATTAACAGAACTATCTCTAGACAGAGCATCTGCTAACAACAATTCTTTTCCTGGTTTGTATTTAACACATAAGTCATATTTTTGCAAATGTAAACGCATCCTTTGCAGTCTTAAAGGTACATCTGATAAAGGTTTCTTAAAAATAGACTCTAATGGCCTGTGATCCGTCTCAACCTCAATCTGCTTACCATAAATATACTGGTGGTATCTAGTACACCCAAAAACAATAGCCAAGAGTTCTTTTTCAATCTGTGCATACATTTTTTGAGTTTGTGTCATTGATTTAGATGCATAAGCTACTGGCAAATTGTTTTGTAGGAGAACTGCACCTAAGGCATCCTAAGAAGCATCCACCGACAACTTTACTGATTTATTTTGATCATAATATTGCAAGACAGGCTCACTACTCAATATTTCCTTAATTTTTATAAATGAATCTTCATGTTCCTTAGACCAGGACCATGCCACATCTTTTTTAATAAGATTTCTTAAAGGTGATGATACTTGAGACAAAGATGGTATAAATTTTGCAACATAAGTTATCATACCTAACAAACGTTGAACTTCTTTAGGATTTTCTGGTTTCTTTAATCTCAAAATTGCATCAATTTTTTGTGGATCCGGTTTTATACCATCCTTTGAGAGAACATGACCTAAGTAGCAAATTTGTGACTTACCAAACTCACACTTTTTAAAATTGAACTTTACACCATTTTCTCTTGCTACCTGTAACACTTTCAATAATACTGAATCATGTTCTTCTTTATTTTTAGCATAAATTAAAATGTCATCAACAAAAACTTCACAACCTGGTATTTTCTCAAATATTTGCTTATACTGCCTATGAAAAATTTCTGATAAAATATCTCAATTCCATTTCAAGTAAATTGTAAATAATATAATTTTAACAAAAAAAAATAGAAACCTCCTTCAAATTACCTTATATGGTTATCTCCACTAAAAAGTAACAAATAAAATAACATTTCAGATGGAACATGAAAAAAAATATTGCCAATATCCTCAATTAAGTAGATAGGTAGTGTATTAAGTAAATATTTAGAACTTTGTACTTCCTTTTGGAGTCGGTGCCAGCCAAAAATTGTAGATGACGAAACTACGAGTATTAATTTATCGAATGAAACCTACCCAGACTTTTTTGGTAGCCGCTCCTGTCGTTTTCCCTGCGTTTAGTCGGGTGCGGCATTGCATCCCGCGCAGCACAACAAAATATTATATCATAGACTATCAAAGAATTTTATTGATAGTCATATAGAAATATGTACTGACTGAACGACGACGACGACTTAAAACAGTTGCCCACGACTAATCGACGATTTTTTGGCTGGCACCGACTCCAGAAGGAAGTACAAAGTTCTAAATATTTACTTAATACACTACCTATCTACTTAATTGAGGATATTGGCAATATTTTTTTTCATGTTCCATCTGGAATGTTATTTTATTTGTTACTTTTTAGTGGAGATAACCATATAAGGTAATTTGAAGGAGGTTTTTATTTTTTTGTTAAAATTATTTTTATTTTATGATTTTCAGTGTTTCATTCAATATATTTTATGTAAGTAATTAATCCTAACCTCGACACATTTCCTATTATTTTTCTTCATTATCCAAAGCTAGGTTTTGTTATTTAACAGTTTCAGTACAAAGATATTATACTCTAGTATTTTTGGTATTTGCTTAGTTTAGACTGCGTCTTTCGTGCTATGCAAGCGCGTTTAGTTGTTTATTATATTATTAATGATTGTTTCGAAAATAACATAAGTTAAACTGGGTAAGAGGCTACGAAGTAAGAGGTCATTTAGTAGTCCAGCTGGCCACTAAACTGACAATGCTAAGAGGAAAGAATAGCTTCGCGATCCTAACGAAATAGATATTTAGGAAAACATTTGCTATCGCTCGTGCGTAGGGAATGCAATCTCGCGAGATTGAGGATCGGACGAGATCTCGCGAGATTGGTAGTTAAGAGTATCAATTTTTGCAAATAATTTCACTAATAAAATAGATATAGAACTCCCGGGACATTGAAAGAAAAAGAACCATAGGTATTTTGAAATCAACATTTATTTTTACGAAGTCAAAAAGATTAATTAACAAAAATAATAAAATTTGAGTTGAGATCAATCAAATCAATGGCTCATTTCGCCAAACTAAAAAGAGAAATAGAATATAAAGTGAAAACCAAATAAAAACAATCAAATTAGGAACATTAGCAACATCTCGCTATACAATTATTTACAAACTGTTTTGGAAGTAGCTTCTTAGAAAGCACAACGTATTTAAGGTATCGTCACCTAACCTACACCTTATTTTGCAGGCTAGATAGCCAGCCGCTGAGAATGCCCTTTCAGATTCCACACTTGTTGGTACTATAGTTGTGAGGCAGTTATCAGCGAACTGCAAAAGTTCTCCTTTAGACCCCCCGGACTCGTATAGATTCATTTCCTTCTTCAACAATTGGTCCAGCGAAATCTTTGCTTTCCTAGGGTCTTTGCAGGAAGTTATTGCTTCCTCCAGTTCTTCTTGCAAAGAAAGCTTGCCTGCTTCATTCAGAGTCTGGGAAAGGGATGAGAGGGGTTCATCATCCTCATCAGGGGTGGCAGTGGAGGCAGGCGCAGGTGATGTTGATGTGACTGACTCAGTCTGTTTTATACCATGCTGCGAATGCAGGCGCTGTATTAATGCTTTAAGTTCAGTGCGAACTACACTTTTCGGAAGTAATTTAAAGGTTTCATCTCTCGCAAACTCTTCTTTATCTTCTTGGTATTTAGCTGGGTTTCTTAAATATAACAAGCATGCCGTTAAATTCGTCCGACGCTCAGCAATGCGGTTTCTCAAGAAATCAGTTAGTTTTTCTGCCAATGGAGTTTTTAGCTCTTCCAGTTTACGAATCATAAACCTAAGTGTTTTCTCAGCAGTAGCCAAGTCGGTATCTCGACGACATAGCACCTTCACTGCCAGCTTAACGGGTTCAAATACCTAGTCTAAGTTCGCTAAAACCGCATGTTCTTCTGCACTCAAATAGTAGTTTGGGTTAGCTTCCAGACCAAGATCGATTAAAGCTTTGCTGACACATAGTTTGATTCTATTGAATGTAGAAATCATGTCAGCTAGGCTCGACCATCGTGTCTTACAGTCAAGTTGTAATTTTATATCTTGTCCAAATTCTTGTTTTACGTATATTTGCAAAGTGTCATTTTTAGTCGGTGATCTTTTAAAAAGTTTCACCACGTTTCTAACTTTCTCAATGATACCCGCATATTCTTCATTTAGGTCCACTTCTATTCTTGGTATAGAGCAATAAAAAGCTTCATCTTCGGAGTCTGTGCAGGGCATTTCGTCTATTTCATCAGAAATCTCAACGTCGTTTTCGTCATTTTCTGATTCTATTTCAGGCTGCTCATCAACATTAGTTGGTCTTTTATAAATAGTATCGATTATGCCAAGCTGGATTCCATGGGCATAGCAGAGCTGATGTAAAGGCGTTATCAATCGACCCAACTTTTTCATCACACTGGCCCCATCTGTAGTAATATTGACAATATCTTTTTCTAGAATAAGTCCAAATTCGGTTAACTTTGTGTTCAAAATACTGACCCCACTCTCAGCAGGCATACTTCCATAGACGCGAATCAGCCCCAAGTTCCAGAAAAAAATATTCCCATGTACATTTACATTCATGTATCGCTTGTTCATAGAAGAAGTCCACTCATCGAATGTAAGCGTAAATCTGTGATCATTCTCCTTTAGCTGAGCCAGTTCACGCTTTATTTTCATTTTTAATGTCATGCCATAGTTCATAACTATAGATTTAATTGTGTTTGGAGACTTGGGAAGTTTCTGACCCGAAGAATTGAACAGGTCTCTGATATCTTTAGACGAGCAAAATACACGGAATGGTAGACCGTCTTTTGCCACCATTCTTGATATTCTTTTTTCCATAGAAGTATCTTCAGACAAAACGAAGTGATCAGTTATTTTTTGCCTCTTTTCGCTCACTGGTGGCGCTGGTGCCGATGTTTCTGGTGATTCCGTGCTACCACTCGAAGTTGAGGTGGTTGCTGTACCTACTTCCATGTTTTGAACAGTAGACGATGGTCCTGGCAATCGCGGCAATTCCACATTCTTCGTTTTGGTGTCTATTTGATGGATAGATTTTAAATGCACATGTAATCCACGCGGAGATCGATCTTTGGTTTTCAGAATCTTCTTACAAAGTTTACACTTGGCACTCAATCCATTTTCTGCTCTTGAAAAGTATTTCCATACTACCGACACACTTCTATAGTCCTTATAAACTATATTCGCCGACATAGTCCGTTATTAAATACTTCGTGAATCACAAACAACTTTTTCGTATTTTTTTAAGCGACAATAGCACTATAACTCAATTAATTCAATCAAAGATTGACAACAAGTGACAACAAAATCTGGTAAGTAAACAAACGCACGCACGACGCAGGTTCAAATTTCAACCAATCACACGCATCGAAATTTGAGTGAGCGAGACCTGCCGCCCGCGCACCGAAACCGATCGGAGTTCGCTCCGTCCGTGTCGGTCATGTCAGATCGTGCGCTGCTGCGCGTCAAATAGGACGTTTTCATGCTCGAGTTCAATCTCGCTAATCTCGCGAGATCTCGCCCATTTTTAGGCCGAGATTAATCTCGCCGATTTTAGGCCGAGATTAAAAGGCCGATATCTCGCGAGAACGAGATTGCATTCCCTACTCGTGCGTTCATGCCCCCGGGAGAGAGAGCGAGAGCGTTGCAGCTCGCGACTGACAATAGGTACTTTTCTTGATGAAATTCCCATTTCGGGAGAAAACGGTTTCCAATAACTAAATTTCAACAAATCACTTTTATTTTGATGTCGATCGTTTCAGCACAATATATTCTAGGTTCATAGGTTTGGTTTTAAAAAAAAAAGACATTGTTTTTGTTCAACAAACGGCTTAATTCGACACAGTTTTAATCATAAAAATTACGTTACTTGAGGTGCCTATATAAGTTTGAATCTATAGCGAATTTTGTAAAATGAAAAAACTATAAACCTAGTCATTCATTGTGTCAATAACATACTAAAAAATCATGGAGATTGGAAAATATTTAGAAGTGGAAAAACGTTTTCTCTTTTTGTATGGACGAGCACGTACTATTCTTTCCTCTTAATAAGCTTATAGTTTACCCCGATACTTGGGCTATTCGTAAGGAGTTTCAGGTTTGAGATGGTATCTTGAAAGTCTGTCGTTAGCTGATTACATAAAGATAGTGAACGTAGGCTGGCTTCTTCTTTTTCTTCATATTGTGGATTGTAAGGTCGACAACCAACCTCACATACCCTCACACAGTTAATATAGTACCGGGCCCTTGTCAAAACCCACTGACTTAGCACGAGTAACGACGCCTTCTGTAGATATTAGAGCCGAGACACATGGCTTAACGTGCCTTCCGAATCACGGAATCATCTTTCTTTTCAGACAATCAGGTGATTCGGGCAGCAATGTCCCAACTAAACTGAAAAAAGTCTCACAAGGACATTTTCGTTTAAGAGTGTCTTCACCGGGATTCGAACCCGAAACCTCCGTAAAGAGAGTAAAACACTCGACCACTCGGCCATAGAAGCTAAATTATTTGTGATATCCAATACAATATCCGAGCAGGTTCTTGTCCTGTCACGGTCGCCAAAAAATGTGATAAAATCGAATAATATAATTTTATATGGAACAACGGAAACGTAGATTTTCAGCAAACTGACAAAACAAATTTATTTCGTTGCCTAGCAACATTCCACCACAAACGGTATCGCGCGCGATGCATGTTGCTATCACTGGTTGAGGAGTTTCCGCTTTTATCTCTTATTTCATGATCAGATTTTGACAAAATTTATATGGATCTATCCCTAAAGCACGTTCTATCGAATGAAAAAAGAATCATCAAAATCGGTTGAAAACTGACTGAGATATGACTAAAAGAATAGACGAATAACGACGCAAATGCTACATTCCGTTGAGGAATTTCCAAGTTTTACCTCATGTTCACCATCAGATCTTGACGAAATTAATATGGGACCACCTCGAGAGTAAATTCTATCGAATGAAAAAAGATTTATTAAAATCGGTTAACAAGTGGCGGAGATATCTAATAACATACATTTAAAAAAAAATACAGACGAATTGAGAACCTCCTCCTTTTTTGAAGTCGGTTAAAAATAGAAGGTATTAGTTTCAAGTTTGTGACGGCTGATGTCAACAAACGCTTATTTTTTATATTAAATTAATAATCAGTAACCGTTACTTTGAAATAAAAAGGTATAGTGTTAACTTGTTAATAAAAAAAACAAAAAAAACAATCTCACTAACAATAAAGTAAAAAAACAACTTATAAATTACTAAATTGTGTAGAAATTTTTGTGGGACTGTCACAAGCCTGACCGGCTTAAAATTCTTAGGATGAGACTACATGGTGCGCAAATAAAAAAAAAAAAACACTTATATTGTGCGCATTTATTGCCAAAGAACAAAATAATACAAATTACAAAAACAAATTTATGTTTATTAAATAATATGTTTTTCAAACACTATTCAGAAATAACACCATTTAGTTGACCACATGAGTCTCTAAACATAAAAAAACGTGTACTTCTAAAAACGTGTACTTCTACGAATCTTCTACACTTGTTCACTAAAAGTCTACACTTTTGTTGCAGTTTTTGTGTTTTTGCACCAGGAGCTCTTTCATTTTTTTTTCTACCTGTACTACATTTTGTTGTTTACTCTGATTCTTTTCTCGGTATCGTTTCTTTCTGCTTGCTCTTTGTTCTTCTTTCCATCTTTGTCTTTGCGATTCTGCTTCTTCTGGTGTTAAATCTGCTATCTTTTTTCTTTTACTTTTTATTCTTTGTAATTTTTTTTTCTTTGAGCCTCAAAATCTTCCGGGCGTTCTTGTCGTAACTTTTCTCTATACCTCTTTCTGTTTCGTTCAGCGGCAGTCAGTGGCATTGTAAGAGTTTATTTTTACTAATACTGAAACAATAAAAAGCAACATGTGAACTCAACTTTACCCTGTCAGTTTTGTGACGATTCTGGTCAGCCCTATAAGTGACGGCAAAATTTGACACAATACTGACGTCACATTCACAAACCAGTTTTAACAAAAAAAAAACCTTTTGCTTAAATTAATGATGCTGTGCTATAATTCTTGACAAATTTAAATCAATCACTGTTAATGCCTTTTATTCACCGGTAATATGAAACATTAGTTAGCCAAAAAATCATCAAACAGACATCACAAACCTGAGTGCAAGAATTGTAACCGCTGCGAGCTCGTGCAATACGTCTTCCTTTTTTAACACATTTTGAGACACTGGTACAATAAAATGGCTGCCCTATGGACCACGTGATGATATTGTTACCATATGAAAGCGACAAATTTGTTTTGGTTATTTATTTGTTGTAGTTTGAGTCGTCACAAAACATGACATGCCAGGTGGTCATCAATTTTGTCTTTTTTGATAATTTCATTTTTTATCTGCCAATGACCATATATTATAAAAAAAACTTAGATAATACATGCACAGTATACAAATTTATTAATATAACATAAAAACCTCGCCTTTTTACATAAAGTTTTATTAATACAGGATGATTTTCACATAGAAGTTAAGGTGGGACATTAAAAAAAATGGCACAACGTAAATTTAAACAATTATTTTTTAAGTTATTGTGCATATTTACATACTCACTAAGCTTTAGTTCGTAAGATAAATAAACATTGATTCGTCCTGAGAAGTTTAAATTACATTAAATAAATATGCCTTCATGTTAAAAAATGGCAAACATGAGGGACAGTCTAAAAAGGTGGGGTACATTTTATTTTGAAAATGCCCGTGTAGGTCGTAATCCGCTTTTGCACACCGCGCATTCAGGCTCTCAAAAGAGTAAAAAAATATGAAGTAAATAAAACCATAAAACTTTTACTGTTTTGTGGGTGATACTTTACTTATATAAAATAAACTTACCGTAGCAGCACGCTCGCGCATGTGTTCGGGCGCAGCAGGTGGCATATCTGGTAGCCGAGGACCAGCCATAACAAATTCCACCTGCGCAGGCAATCCACGGGGTGTCCCGGCGTGAAGGCCAGGATTCACAGCACCCTAAGAAATAAAATATTATAGTACCTACATAAAACAATTTAATATATATATATATTAAATTAAATGCCGCATTTTGATATTTTGTTGGCTTTCGGTGACCAGCACGGAGACTTACCAGCCGCCAAATTCGTCAGGACAAGTAACAGACAGACCTGTGAAATGAAAGGCGGCCGGCTCGCTAGTCGTAAATTGTATTTCAACACAGACGAAAGGTTAGATAAAAACAAATATAAAACTTACAGGTTGAAGAGCTGGCTGTACAGAAGCTGGCAGTGGCCGTACAGGAGCTGGCAGTGGCGGTGTAGCAGCTACGGGGCGAGGTGCAGGGCCAGGCAGAACCGCAGCTATCTCAATGTCTACAAACTAATAAGTTTATTTTTAAAGTTATCTGACCTTATGAAGACTTCTGCTTATTTATTACATCTTTTTTCCTTTTTCAAAGTAGTATTATTAAAATCTGTCCTGAGAAAACTTACAGGTAAATAATCGTATTCTTCATCTTCCTGATCCTCGCCAGCGTCGACGTTATTAATTGTGATGGGCACGGGGTCCAGAGTACCCGCCGCAATATGTAAAAACTCTCTGATAGTCAAGCGACCACTTTCGAGCGCCGCCCTTTCCATCTGGAGCCGGCGAATTTGGGCCACTTGCTTGCACTGGTTACGCCTGGGCAAGTTACCGTCTGCAGATTGTCGGATATAACGGCTATTGGATATTTCCAACAGCCAGCAGATTTGAGCTGAACAATAAAAATAAAGGTGTTTTACCGGCAGCTTGATGTAAAGTCAGGAAGAGGGTTGAAAATTAATGGTACAGTGCAACTTGTAGTTGCAAGACTTGCAAGTGAGTTCCATGCAGATCTGATTTTTATGAAAAGGTTCGTCAATTTAATCTATCTGTCTAATATTTTAAACAAGCAAATCTTGTATGTAAAATAAGAATCTCGGAAACGGCTGCAATGATTCTGAAATTGAATTGGTTTGAATTGGAATGTTAACAGGCTTAAAAAAACTTATACGCCTATAAATAAATTCGCCACCAATCACCATTCATCATACATAACGTTCCATTATCTCAGCTATGTTTTTTTTTGTTTGGGTTCAGGGCGGACAATCTAACTAATTTGGAACACTTATCATCAGCATCATCATCATCTCAGCCGGGAGACGTCCACTGCTGAACATTAGGCCTCCCCCATCGGCTTCCAACGTGAACGCGCTTCATGCATCCACCGGGCGCCCAGCAACCTTCACCAAGTCATCTGTCCACCTTGAGGGGGGCCGTTGACGTGTAAACACTTACTTAAAATTAAGTAGCTTCATCAACAGCTCATATACGTCCCCACCGATAGGCTCGAGCCTAACTTAATTAAGTCGCTTAACTTAATTATTTTAAGTAAGTGTTTACACATCAAATGCACTTAATACAAGCTCTTTATTTATCCCCAAGATCCGCCGCCAAACTTCAGCACTAACTAAATCGTGCGTGCCTGTCCAAACGTGTCAAGTGACTGGCCAGGGCCACGCCCACCAACTTACCCGAAATAAAATAGAAAAAGTTCTAATCTAATTTACTTGCACACTAAGTTTTAACTTGCAACTTACTACTAAATTCATTGTTTACACGCATTAAATTACTTAAAATGACGTTACATGTAAACCAGACATAAGAGAAGAGAAAAGATAACTTACAGGTGAAAGTCCATACGTTGGGGTTGTGCCCTAATAACTTCGCTAATTGTGCATGAAAAGATTCGCTTATGTTTGTAGTGCGATGGGGGCTATCGAAAACGGAAAATCTTTCTGGACCAACCTGTAATTATGGGTAAAATATATAGGTACCTACAAATAAGTAACAACACGTGGTCTAGTGGCTAGGGCCGCTGCCTCCCATCCGGGAGACGCGGGCTCGATCCCCACCACGTATCAATGTGTTTTCGAATTCATATGTATACTTTATTCGACGCTCTTACGGTGAAGGAAAACATCGTGATGAAACCTGCACGTGCACACTCCTGCGAAGAAATTCAAAGGTTGTGCGTGAAGTCGACCAGCCCGGTGGTCGACTAAGGCCTATCGCTCTAAATCAGGGTAGGCTCGAGCCCCACGGTGGGGACGTATGCAGCATGATTTTGTAATCCCTAGCAAAATTTAAATAAGATATTCAGAATTTGCGGGTTTGTTACCACGGTTATATTTAATATTGTTGAACATGTTAGTGTAGTGAACAACCACGAAAATCTTAAAAAATATAAGATATTCTGACTTCAGACCATCATAAGCAACAACTTTTCTCAAGGAACATGGGTTGAAAACCCCCAAAAAAATTTCGACCTCCCATACAAATTAGTAAAGTTGATGGTGTATTTTGTATGATAAGTCGATTTTTTTTGGGGGTTTTCAACCCACGTTCCTTGGGAAAAGTTGTTGCTTATGATGGTCTGAAGTCAGAATATCTGATGCTAGGGATTACAAAATCACTGTTGATAATGACAAATAAGTACCTAAATCCTATTCAAAAAAATTGTTTCCTTACATTTTTATATTATTAGTCTTATTTTGTAATTACTATACTTTTCACATACATCACGTTTCTCGCTAAGATTGGCTATGCTAGGCCAATAGAACCTATCCAGAAAGAGGTCCAAAAAAGTGGTCACGTTAGCCGAAATCGGTTCGGTATAGGTACTATGATTGAAATATTAATACATACCCTCTCTATCCACTGTCCCACGTAGTATTCGTGAAAAGTTTCATGAAAAGGAAGGCCCAATGCAGTTGCTAATTCCGGCAACTCGGCCACTGCCAGAGGGATCTGCGCAGCTGGCAACAAAGCAAGCGAAATGTATAATCTTACAAGTTTCCAGCCCGCTGAATCCCTCTGGCGCACGCGGATTCCCACCCTGGCTGCTCGTCTCATTAAAGCCTGCAATGTAATGATTAGGTTTTAATAACACTACTAGATAGTGATGATATGCAATCAATTCCTATTAAATTAACTTACTTGGGCATAATGGAACAGACACCCATTTGCCGGAGCATGGGCTACTTGGCCTAAGGCACTTTGAAGTGCCTCTTCATAATCCGTGACCACACCTTCTGGTCGCGGATTACCGGCAGCAGCCCACACCATATTTAGTGCAGCCACATAAAGGGGTTGCGTCCTGTTGCCCATCAAAATCATTACTGGGTGAAAGTAATGATTTTGATAGACGCAGTGGAGCGTCAGGAGCTGGGCAGCCCCAACTGGATCTGGTAGAGTCTGAAATGTGCCATTGGCTAGTACTATTGGACTAGCTCGAAGGCATGCTCCAAACTCTACCATGCCTAACGCGATTGCCCAAATCCCATTCACCTCTACGGCCCCTATAAAACGGTGCCCGTAAGTAGGGTGCGCACGCAAAGCAGTCGCATATTCCGGCATGCTTCAAGGAATTAGTGGAGTGTTCAGTCTACGCCAGCGACGCATGGAAGACTCCACGTTTTCGAAGCATAACTGTTGTCTACCTTGGGGGAATTTCCAAAAAGTACATTCGATATTTGTTAATTTGCTTGAGTCAATTAGGGTAAAGAATTTTATTACCTAATACTCTTATAAATTACCTTTCTGAAACCCTCAGGTAAATTTGTTTGAGGGTTTCGTTTGATTCATTTAGTACTTCGTGTTTTAAATCTTGAAAAAGTTAGGGACAAGATAAGTTAGGGATCAAAATATAATGACCACCAAATTAAACTTTGCGACTCTAAAGGCGCGTTTTCATTATAAAATTTTTAGAGCTCTAATAATAATTTTCATGCTTCTACGCATTCCTCAGAAAAAGGGTCTTGACTTGACAGACAGACGGTACAGACGGAGTACGGACAACAAAGTGATTCTATTAAGCATGGGCGTCGTCGCCAAGGGGCAGCTGCCCTCCCTGTCCCTCTAGAGATTCAATGAGAATGCAAAACAAAGTCCTAAGTCCTCTTGCTTGGCCGATCATTCCCGCACGTCGAAACTTGGTGTCCATTACGCCAGCAGGAAAGAGCGTCCTAGGCTGAATTTAGTACAGTTGTTATTTTTGTTGTTGTTTTTTTAACTAGTTAGTTATTAGTGCGCATTATGCTGTAAATGTGCACCAAATAAAAAAATAGTGCGCTTTATCGTTTTGGAAGAAAACAGGAAAAATAATTTCTTCTGGGGAAACGCTCTTAGCTTATATTAGGTGCACAAAAGTGCGCCGAAAGTAAAATTAGTGTGTCTTATGGTTTTAGAGATATAACGTTTCCTGTTGGAGTAATGTTTTGCAAATTACATTTTCTCGGAAACTACTGAATGTGCGATCGCAGAAAAACATATAATTGGCTCTTAATTAGTGCCTAATTTGTGCATTCATATATTTTCAAATAAATTTAAATTAAAGTATAAAGTAATAGTGTTTGTGGAACCACTATTACAGGCCAATATTATGCAGCTTTAATTCAAGTTGAGGAGTTTTGCCATCAAAGAGAAAAGGAGAGGGAAACTTCGAAGGGGCGTGCTGTTTCATCACGACAACGCACCCGCGCACAGGTCGGCAGTTGCAATGGCTGCCATTCAGCAAGCTGGCTTCGAATTGATTGACCACCCCCCTTATTCACCAGATCTGGCGCCTAGCGATTTTTATCTGTTCCCCAAATTGAAAGAATACTTAAGGGGAAACAGGTACGAAGACGATAACGAGGTGATGGATGCCGTGGAGAGCTTTTTGCAGGACCAAGACCAAATCCATGATGATGATAGACAATGAATTTTAAAAATGGCGCCACAATGTAAAAACAATTTACAGATGAATGAAACAAACTTTATTTTACCGCCAAAGAGTTCTATTTTTAAGTGGTATAATTTCTTTTTAAATATTGTTTATGTAAGTGGCCAGTTCCGGATACATAAATAGCAGCCCTTGTAAGACATGTCCCATTCTTGCTTTTTCATTCCGTTGACTATTTTACAAGTTACCTTTTCTACCTACCTATCTACACATATTATTCCATTATACAGGTACACTAATTCATTTACTGCAAATGTAACTTTGTAATCTTATCTATATATTTATATGGGATTACAAAGTTATTTGTGCAGTTGATGTATCTAGAAAACTGGACCGAAATTGCTAACTATTTTAGTCTTTCCTTGATTTATACACTAAACACTAATTGTATATTAAATTTGAAGCTTCTATCTCTGCTAGAAGTAGAAGCCTTAGAGTTTTGATAATTGGTCAGTCAGTGAGTGAGAGACAAAATTAAGAATAATTATAATTCTTAAACTACAAAAATGAACTGGGTCAAAATGAATAAAATTTCAAATATACCGTTGTTATACAATGCCTTGGTTACAGAAAATTCAGGCTTCTAGTTTCATCATCCACAACGAAGTTATAGGGGGGTCGAAAATGGGCAGAACTTCTTCGAGAAAAGGATGGTATGATGAATGACTGGTAGGATGGTATGATGAAATGGATTCACTATCGGATAGAAGACATTTACTGGATAATACATTTCTATGGAAAGTCGTGAGAGGTCACATTGATTCCCTTGGACTTCTTTGTAATATAAACTTTAAGATACCACGACAATTACCTAGACCCGGAAAATATTCCCTTTTCTCGGAAAAGATGGCTAGGACAAACTTGGGCTTCTTCTCTCCACTTAATCGGCTAATGAGACAGTATAATTCTTTGAGTAAAACTAAAGACATCGACATATTCGCTGATTCTTTGGTTTCATTTAAATTGTCTGTACTTCCACGATGCGCTAGTCTCTAATTTAATTTAATTACAGTTGATCGTAGGTGTATCGAAAAAAATTACCTTTAGTGTGCTGTTCTTTCCTGTTTATTATTAACTAATTTAATATTTGTCTGAATTTATATAACTTTAATTTACATTTTTCTAATTATTAGCAATTACAACATAGATTTTAGTTCTGTATATGAGTATATATAATGTATATATATATCTGTGCCTCCAGTGATAGGTGATACAAATGAAAAATCATCAATTTACAGGAGAGCTAAAACAAGATTTAAAAATTTCTAGTTCATGAACTAAGTGGGCTAGGTTAAACTTGAGTATCTTGTTTAGTACAGTAAAACATTTTCTTTTATAGCATATTTTAGTTTTATTGGTAAATATTAAATCTTATAAGTAATTCATGTAAAACCTGTGAGTTGTACCTGTTCTTCTGTCTATTACGTGCATTAATCATGTAATAAGTGATACTTGTATAGTTAAATTACGTTGCACCTAAGTACTTAAAATTAAGTTGTCTTTGTGTAAACTGATATACACGAAGTTAAAACATCTAATAACTCATAAAAATAATGATCCTAGCACAATGTTCTTCAAACAAAAGATGAAGATATAACCCTAGAGATTTTGTTTATTTACTTAGCATTCGCTTATTTCCATAATTTACCTGAATTGTATCAGTTTACTAAAATCCTAGTCTTTTAAAATATGTGCTAAATGATAAAAGTCAAGATGTACCGCTCAATGAAAAAGATGTGGAATGTGAAAATAAATACAAGTTTTACAAAATTAATCAACGTTTATTAACTGGAATGCCTACAGCTCTGCCCTCACGGGCTTCAACAAGGAACTGAGGAGAGCAAAAAGACAATCTTGGAGAAGGTTCTGTGAGGCGATCAACAGCACGCCTCACATTGCCAAGATTCACAAGATTCTGTCTAAATCGCATCCATCTCATCTCGGCCTACTAAGAGGGCTGAATGGGATTTTTACGAACTCTGCCCGGGAGACACTAGAGCTCCTAGCAAAAGTTCACTTTCCTGGCTCAGAAGTCCTGGGCCACACAAGTCTCCCCCCGGCTACAAGGATGACTAAGTCCAGGCCCTCTGTAGAAGACTGGAAGAGGGCCACATCTATAATTAAACCTCATAGAGTTGCGTGGGCGATTGATAGCTTCCAGCCCTATAAGTCCGGAGGGGAGGATGGCGTCTATCCTGCACTACTCCAGCAAGGTAAAGATGCCATCTTAGGGATTGTAGTGAGAATCTTCAGAGCTAGTTTGGCTTGGGGACATATTCCACTACAATGGACTAGGCTTCGTGTAACGTTTATTCCCAAGGAGGGTGATCGGGATAAAGCCGCCTACTTTAGAGCGATAAGTCTCACCGTTTTCATTCTAAAAACGATTGAAAAGGTTATTAATCTGCACATCAGGGAGAACTACCTTAGTGTGATACCCCTGCATGTGAAGCAGCATGCGTACCAGAAAGGAAAATCGACCGAAACCACCCTTATGGAGCTTACGGATCGTTTGGAGAGAGCGCTTGAAGACAAGGAGATCGCCCTTTGTGCCTTTCTAGATATTGAGGGAGCTTTTGATAACACCTAGACAGACATCATACTCAAATGTATGAGAGATAGAGGTATTGATGAGACGACATTAGTGTGGGTCGAATCAATGCTGACTACAAGGACAGTTCGGATGACCCTCTTTGATTGCACTCCTGATGTGAGAGTGACGAGGGGGTGCCCGCAAGGAGGGGTCTTATCCCCGCTACTGTGGTCCATTGTAGTTGATTGCCTGATAAACGAACTTAATTCGGCAGACTTGTATACCCAGGGATATGCTGATGACTTGGTCATATCCATTGTGGGTAAATGTCCCGACACGGTATCAAGTCTTATGCAAAATGCTCTTAGGAAAGTTGAACGGTGGTGCGTGCAATTCAGATTATCTGTCAATGCTAGCAAAACCGTTATAGTTCCCTTCACGAGGAGAAGGATTCTAGATAAACTCTGGCCTCCTACACTCTTCGGCAAAACTATAAATTTTGCATATGAAGCTAAATATCTCGGTATATACCTTGATCATAAGCTCATATGGAATAAACACTTATGTGGTTAAAAAGGCAAAATCTGCACTGGGCACATTCTGTCGCCTGGTCGGTTCTAGGTGGGGGCTTAAACCCCGACACGCTCTATGGTTGTACACTGCCATAGTCAGGCCTATGGTTACCTATGGCTGCCTGTCGTGGTTTAAGAAAACCACTATGCGAACATATATTGCTTCCCTGAACAGTCTGCAAAGACTTGCCTGTTTGATTATCACAGGGGCCATCTCGTCGACACCTACTCCGGCCATGGAAGCGGTGCTTAACATAGCACCGCTTCACATACATGTCCAGAAAGAAGCTCGAACAGCTATGCTTCGCTCGCTTGAAGCCGGAAGGAAGAGGTGGTCCTCTAATGTGATGAGTAGATTAGCTGAAAATCTAATCAGGAATCCTATCATGGCGATGCCCTCTGATGTGATGACTATGAAACAGAACTTTGTTAGGTTATATGAAGTTCTTATACCCGAAAGGGAAGAATGGCAGAACAAAATACCTTCTACATTCAGAAAAGCGGAGCTAGTTTAGTTTGGTCCATCAAGACCGCGGCGACACTACGGTTTAAGGTCCCGCGCATCCCCGATCACGCGGGGCGCTTCACCCCGCGCACCTCGGCCATCCGCACTTGTATCATTAAGCACATAGTTGTTCTACAGAAATATTTTTAAAAATGGTTTGAGTTTTAGATACAATTACATTTATATCTGTTTACACATAAAAACTGTTTTGTGTAGAAAGATTCATGTCACGATGTATCACTTTTCCCAAAAAAAGGCATACATTCTTTTTCGAAATGGTAGGTACATGTCGATTTGTACCCTAGGTATTATGTCGGAAAGAGTCGGTTCAAAGGGATATTACTCTATACACATCAATATTCACCATAAATGTACTAAAAAAAAAAGTGATATTGAATACAATCGCATTTAAATCACGAAGCACGAAAAATTGTGTGCTGAGTGAATACTTTTGAGGTTACAACTCCACAAATATTGATATTCACGACTTTTTTGCCAAAATCCGGGCAGTTGTATCACCTTGCACAAAATTATCTCTGAAACTATAGCAGATAGAAGAACGTGAGTTAGACCATTTTAAACGTAATTTTTTTCTGATAATACTCATGTCAAAAACACAAAAAGGGTACAACTCAACTTAAATCACTCGTCACAGGAGGCACAGATATGTTTTTCTTCTGTTTGCGTACATCGTGCATGTCGTCGTTACCTGTAACTGGAGTAGCATTTAGCTTTTCATTTGTGTTATAGTTTATGTGGTATTTAATTTTTACTCTGTTGGTAACCTAATAAATAAAATAAAATAAAATGACCGTGCCGCGTTTTTGCTCGACTTGGCGGGGGCACTCTGCTTGTCCGTCATCATAACTGAGTATCAATGATTTTTCTTATTAAGTAATAAAACTTCAAATAAGTAATTCATTTTATCTACACTCATGTCGTAAAGCCTTCATTTACTTATCAGAAACGCTAAGCAAATGATATACCTTTCGATGGAGCCGTGACTAAGGATCCATACAAATTTCATTTCGTTATCGCAAAGTTGTAACAAAATGAAGTTTTTTTTTTTAATTTTTACGCAGATGCTTGCTATTTGAGCACACTAGCGTGTTTCGAAACGCAACCTTGGCGGCGCGCATGCGCGGTGCGATATTACTGCAAATTTATTTTCGCGCCATTAACGTTTGTATTTTTCCTTATGCAGTTTGTATAATATGTAATTCGTTATTCGTTGTAATAAGTAAGTCGTTATTACAAGTTTTTTTACTAAAAACCCAGTAAAATGTCTGAAACTGATAGTGATATAGAAGAAAATTTGACACCCCCGGATATTCTTGAAACAGCAACTAAAATGACAAATAATCTTCGCCCAGAAAAATCAAACCTATGAAGAATTCATGGATTGGAGAATGAAGAAAAACACTACATCATATTCTGAAAATGTCTTACTTGCGTATTTTCAAGAGATGTCAGAAAAACTAAAATCTCCAACTTTGTGGACTAAATTCTCAATGCTCAAAAGTACATTGGGAATTCATCACAACATTGACATGACAAAATATTCAAAGCTAATTGCTTTCCTCAAAAGAAAATCAGAGGGATACAAAGGGAAAAAGTCGAAAACCTTTTCACCTAACCAGATAAAAAAGTTTATGAGCGAAGCACCCGATAAGCTATATCTTTTTTCAAAGGTAGGCAGATACTTATTGTTTATTATGATTGTTTAATGTTATTGGCACTACTTATCTACATAAACCTTATTTATTCATAATATTGTTACAGACTGCACCATCTTTGGAATAATGGGTGCGTGCCGAAGACAGGAGTTATACAATCTTCAGTTTAAAGATGTACAAGTGTTTGAAACCACCATTTTAGTCAATATTTACAACACTAAAACAAAGATAAGCCGCTCTTTCTCTATAACGGGCTGTTATTACGAAGTATGTAAAAAATACATACAACTACGCCCAAATCCCTGCAGCAGCCCTTATTTTTTCTAAACTTCCAAGCTGGAAAATGTACCACACAAAGAATCGGCATTAATAAGTTTGGTTATCTTGGAAAAGTGATTGCAAATTATCTAGATCTTCCCAATCCAGAATTATTTACGGGGCACTGCTTTCGCAGGACGTCTGCGACATTGTTAGTGGACTCTGGTGGAGATATAACAACTTTAAAAAGACATGGTGGATGGAAATCTACGACTGTAGCAGAGGGATATATTGATGAGTCAATAGCCAACAAGATTCAAGTGTCGAATCAAATACTGAATTCCATCGAAAAAAATACATTGAATATAAATATCCCATCTACATCTACTATAAATGCTCGAGAAGGATCGGTTCCATCCGCAAATATAACCTTTAATAATTGTACCATACAAAATGTCAATAATTATTACAATAAACAATGATTACTTTATTTTTTCTTTAATTTAAATTTGTTGTATGAGTGTAGATAAACTATTGTATGCAACTGTACATAATTAGTATTTAACACTCGTGTATACTTTTATGAAACTCGCTGCGCTCGTTTCATAAACCACGTTCGTGTTAAATACCCCTCATTATGCAACAGTTGCATAAATAGCTAATGTCGTTTTATTGTTACAAGTAAGCAGGTATACATTTTCAAACTCGAATAACATAAATTACAAAGTATAGCGATTAGCGTCCTAATCTGAAAGATTTTATGTATCTATGTTGTATGAGTTTTCCTTCACATTAACGTCTCTATGGGATGTTTGTGAGGGCTAAAATAAAATTTGGTGATTCATTATAGCTTGTAAGGTCCATGGGAAGGAATGTTAGTGTTCGTCAGAATCGCGGGTAAAATGTGATGAATTGGGTTGAAATGTTAATAAAAAAAAAATACCTAATTGTTACTAATTATTACCTATACTAAGAGAATTTTTAACTCGCGATTTACAAAGTTATGAAATAACCAAAATGAGCCGCCAACCTGACGTCAGAATGGGGGGTAAAATCATAAATCCATACATAAAATGAGATGGTACTTCGAAAGATTAAATTGGCAACATTACCATTTCGAAAATCAAGCATGTGCATTTCGATAAAGACACGCCTAATGTAATGTACTTCCAGTACAATTTTTACGATGAAATTCAGTTGTCTATTAACTTGGAACATAAACCAGTCGCACCTGGTCGCACTCCTCCTGCTCCTGTTGGAACAATACGTACACGTCGTCGTCGTGTTCGAGCGCAAGAGCTGAACGTTCAAGAACCTGATTCTAACATAAATAACATTCACTTACAAACTGAAGCTAATACTGAAATCCGCAAAGCATATGATGGGCCTTTGCCAATATCCCTAGCTAAATATAAGGATCTAATGAGTTTGGTGACCACAAAGGCCATTCTCCAAGTGCATCACGACTACTTTAGCAACCTACCTCATAATAATAATAATATACAGAACGAAAATGATGATGATAGCGAGTGATTTGATTTTTAACATTGTTAAACCAATATAAATGTGATTTTTTATTAAAAATACTTAATAAAATTGGATTGTTTTTATATACGATCCTAAACATACAATTATATACATGTACAACAATGTTGATTTCATTAAAAAACAATATAATAACATGGTAAGTATGAGATACAATTATTTGCATAACGAAAATCACTTTTTTTACCCCAAAAAATGGTACGTAACTCAGAATTACGATGATATATAAGGGACAAAACGAGCGTGCATAAATCGTAAATCATAAAAAAGGGGGAAGGAAATAATTAAATGCCACTATGCAATACTCAAATTAATAAATTTAATGAAAGGAATAACATTGCTTGAGTTTTTTAAAGTTATATGACGAGATGTATTTTTTATGAATTTTCAAAACTTCAAACGGCTCTCCTGAACAATTGCAAAAACTGAGTTACAATGTTATTCGATGCGGATGTCGATTATTGTAGGAAATTTGATTCTCTACAAGTTTGGTCCTTTCAATTTTTCTTCTAGGATCGATATTTTGGAAATTAAATTTGAAAAAAAGCGACAAATTCAAAATATTATCATCATCTCGTTTATTTTCAACTTTATGGCATAAATGAAGAGGACTTAACTCGTAGAGAAACAAATTCTGAATTTTGAATTTGTTGCTTTTTTCAAATTAAATTTCTAAAATATCGATCTTAAAAGAAAAATTGTGAGCACTGAACTTGTTTTGTCTTCACAGTTTTAGTGTAGAATCAAAAATGGCCGAGTTATTTAAGAAAAACCGTTTTTCGCATATACGCAGGAGCCTGATTCAGTCTACTTTTTACCCGACTGCTTTAGAAGGAGGGTTATTGAATTTACACTCCCAGTGACGCCCCCGAGGGACCTACGAAAAAAAAATCCAGGAACTGATTATTAACGGGTAGGGTCGGTTTTTTGGATATAATGACTGAACTATCCTACCTTAAGAAATTTCGCTTGTTTATTGATACGTTTAGGGTGGGTCCAAATTAATATGAGATGCTATGTTTTAAAAAAGTTTTGACTATCATTTTAAGGTTGAACGCAAATTTAATACCTAGCAACTATACATACTGTGTTTTGATTTTGTTGCTCGCCTAATAGTTTCTATCAATGAACAAATTATTCTATAGTGAGCGTGTTTTAAGATGTACTATGCACTTTATTGAAATAAGAACAAAGACAAAATGTAGCTGATTATATGATGCATATTTTGGTCCAAGGCCCGTAACTCTAACTGTAATAGTTCGTTTAGGGCAAACGATCAAAGTGGATAACCTGTTTTTTTTTGTCTCCTGAACAATTTTATAATCTTGAGTTGCTATGTTTAGATATTGAACAGCCGAGATACAGACAGTTTTATTTATCACATACAAACACAAGATTTTTATAAAGATTTGAAACGCAATTTCATGGAATATTTTGATACCAGTAACTACAGTTTATCGAATTTACATGACATACAACTTAAAAATAAAAAAGTTCCCGGCCTATTTAAAGATGAGATGGCTGGCAAAATAATCCATGAGTTTGTAGGCTTGCGTTCGAAGCTGTATTGTATTAAAACAGAAGACACGGAAATTAAAAAAGCTAAAGGCACAAAAGCAAGTTGCGTTCGTGATTTCAGTATACAAGATTATAAGACCACTTTATTTAGAGGTGATATAGTGCGCAAGAAAAATATTTTATTCAAATCTATAAAGCACGAACTTTTTACGCGCAGTGTTGACAAAGTTGCTCTATCTTCAAACGACGATAAACGATTAATTTCTGAAGATAAAGTGTCTACGAAAGCGTGGGGGGATGAATCCGCCGTTTTGATTCCATCTTATTTATTTTTAATTTTTTTTTTAAATCGTCGGAAATGCGTGCGAACCACAATAAATTCAAAGACTTTTTAATAACCTTTCCAATACTATTGAAGGCACTAAAATCCAACAAGAGAATCAAAAGTTATCGATTATCAAAATTATTTTATTGAGACGGTAATGACGCCTGTATCATGGTAATGACATTTTGTTAACGGTAATGACGATAAGTTAATGGTAATGATGAAATTAAACCAAAACACATTTTCTTCTTTAACTCACTATAATTATAATAGAATATCACAAATCAACGATTGATACATAGATAATAGATGTTCTAAACAATATGACAATCTAATGGTATAAAGGTAACATAAAAAACAAACATATTTTTTCACTGATGAAATGATTTTTAGGTAATTCTTTGGAAATTAAGTCATTCGTGGTATATTTGTTACGTTGCATCTGGCAACACTTGTCTACAATAAACGATTGCAAAGGACGCACGTCTATTATTTACTAGTGGCGAACGAGGTGGATTTTAACGAGCTTTATCACCAATTTGTGTCCCAAAACAGTATTTAAAATGGGCGTTGGAAAGATACATGAGTTCGACGTTAAAACAGGGAACTGGACTGGTTATAGTGAGCGGCTGGAAATGTATTTCGTCGCGAACGAGGTCAAGGAAGAAGCGAAGTTACCTACATTAATTGCGGTTATGGGTGAAGACGCATATCTTCTATTATCTACGTTGGCAAATCCCCATAAACCTTCTACACTGACCTATGCGAATGCAGTGAAGCTTATGAAGAATCATTTGCAGCCTAAACCATCGATTTTAGCGGAACGTTACAAATTTCGACAACGGCGGCAGGTAGATGGAGAATCAATCTCTGATTACGTGGCCGAACTGAAGAAATTGGCAAAAACCTGTGATTTTGGTACAACTTTAGAAGAAAATTTACGAGATCAAATGGTTTGTGGTATAATCAGTGAATCTACGCGACAGAGGTTGTTTGCAGAAGACGACAGTATCACATACAACAAAGCATTCAGGTTAGCTACGACACTCGAAGCGGCGGAAAAAAATGCTTGTGCTGTGGATCGTGGCAATATGAACACTACGACTCAGGTGAATAAGGTCCAGAATAACTTGAAGTGTATGGCGTGCGGTGATATTGGGCATAGTACAGTAATTTGCAAATATAGAGATTTTGAGTGCAGTTACTGTAGGAATATGGGCCACCTAAGAAGAATGTGCCCGGAAAAAGGTAGACTCGACTCGGCGGGAACAGCCGGTTATCAGTCACGCGGAGGCGGCGTGACGTTCAATGGGAAATCACGACGGGGCGGTCGAGGCGGCGGAGGCAGCAGCGGCGGCGGGTGGGCCGCGCGCGGGTGGAGCCGTGGGCGCTCGGGCGGCGGCGGCCGGGGCGAGCGCGCCGGAAGCTACTGGGTGCAGGGACGTGACGAGTCAGCGTCTGAACAGCTGACGGACGGGAGTAGCGGCACCAGGGACGATGGTGCTGCTCCGAACAACACATATGATGACGAGGATAACAACGACGACGAACCAATTTATCAAATGTCCTTAACAAAGTACAAGCCGACATGAGGGGTTGTTTGACGGCACACTGGGCAGGTACACGGGGGCACCGGTACACCTGCATGTTCGGGAGGGAGCTACGCCGATTTTCTGTCGCGCGCGCGGCGTGCCGTACGCGCTGCGGCCGCGCGTCGACGCCGAGCTAGACGCCATGCTGCGCGCCGGCGTCGTCGAGCCCGTCGAGCGCTCCGACTGGGCCACTCCTTTGGTTATAGCGAGTAAGGCGGACGGCGGCATACGTATTTGTGCCGATTATAAGGTAACCCTCAATCGTGTCTTAATGGTCGATAGGTACCCGGTTCCCAAGGTGGAAGACCTGTTTAGCAATCTATGTGGTAATGAGTTTTTTACTAAATTAGATCTCTCACAGGCATACAACCAGCTAGTCTTAGATGAGTCTTCTAGAGCTTACACAGTAATCAATACACATAGAGGTTTATTTAAGTATAATCGTTTAGTTTATGGACTGGCCTCAAGTCCGGGTATTTTTCAGAAATTTATGGAAAACTTATTTAAGGGTATGTCAGAGGTAATAATTTTTTATGACGATATTTTGATTAAAAGCAAAGATATAAACAGTCACGTAAAAGCGGTTGAGCGAGTGTTAGAAATTTTGGAACAAAACGGTTTAATAATAAAAAAAAGTAAATGTGATTTCTTCACGGAAAAGGTAGAATATTTAGGTTTTATCGTGGATAGGAACGGTGTACGTGTAAATCCAGACAAAATTCAGCCAATAACTGATATGCCTCCACCACAAAATGTCTCTGAATTAAAATCATTTTTGGGCATGGTAAATTTTTATGGGAAATTTGTAAAAAATTTGACTAATTATTTAATACCGCTTTATGATTTGTTAAAAAAAGGGAAAACATATTTCTGGGGTAGAGAACAGAATGACTCGTTTTTACGAGTGAAAAAGATATTGTGTGGTGCAGGCGTGCTAGTTCACTATGATATTTCTCGGGAGACGGTAGTGACGTGCGACGCGAGCGCGCGCGGGCTGGGCGCGGTGCTGGCGCAGCGCCTCGCGCGCTCTCACTGACGCCGAAGTAAACTACAGTCAGATACATAAAGAAGCTTTAGCTATCATTTTCGCGATGGATAAATTTTATCAATACTTATATGGTAGAAAGTTTGTTCTGCGTACCGATCACAAACCCCTCGTTAGTATCTTTGGTCCAAACACGGGAATACCAACCACGGCGGCGAGTCGCCTTCAAAGGTGGGCAATTAAACTCTCAGCATATGATTTTAAAATAGAATATGTAAATACGGAAAAAAACGTGTTCTATCGCGGTTGATTAAAACACATAAAGGAACGCTCGCCGCCGAAGAAGAACTACCTGAACAGACATATTTACATTTTGCGACAGAAGCACTATTACTAGATTATAAAATATTTAAAAAAGAGACTGCTTCAGACCCAATATTAAGTAGGGTTATCATCTATATCAGGGACGGCTGGCCGACAGACGTTGATATAAACGAACTGAAACCATTTTACAATAGAAGAAATGAAATATATTGCGAGTTAGGTTGTATCATGTGGGGTCACCGGGTCGTTATTCCATCAGTCTGCAGGTTAAAGGTCATTAACGAGTTACACGAGTCGCATATGGGTATAGTGAAGACAAAAGCGTTGGCCAGGAGCTACGTGTGGTGGCCGGGCGTGGACGAGGCGCTGGAGGCCGCGTGTCGCGCATGCGCCGTGCGCGCCCGCGTGGCGGATGCGCCGCCCGCGCATCAGCCCAGCCCCTGGCCGTGGCCCGACAGAGCATGGTCTAGATTGCATCTAGATTTTTTAGGACCTATACTAGGCATGACTTATCTAGTGGTAGTGGACGCTTGTTCAAAATGGGTAGAGGCCGTTAGGATGAAAAGTACTACAGCGGGGTCAGTTATTGGGGTGCTGAGGGATATGTGGGCTAGGTTCGGTTTGCCAAAACAGGTGGTGAGCGACAACGGTCCTCCTTTCACTAGCACCGAATTTGAAAAATTTTTGAACAATAACGGCATTGATCATTTATTTTCGGCACCATACCACCCGGCGTCCAACGGGGCGGCAGAAAATGCGGTAAAAATCTGTAAACGAGCAATTAGAAAAGCAATTAAACAGAGGGTGGATATAGACACGGCCTTAAATAGATTTTTATTAGCATATAGAAATACGGAGCACTACGCAACGGGTGAGAGCCCTGCTAAAATACTACAAGGTAGGAATTTGCGTATGCGCTTAGATAAGTTAAAACCGGATCGAGTTCAACGGGTAATCGAGTGTCAGGAGCGGCGAGGCGACAGCGGAGGAACGCGCCGGGTGGAGGCGTGGCGCCAGCGCAGGCTCGAGCCAGGTGAGGACGTGTGGTGTCGCGATTTCCGATCTGCGGACAGGTGGGTTCCCGGAAAGATTACGGAAAAACTAGGAAACACCGATTATAAGGTTAAGTGTGATAACAAAACAGAGGTAGTACATAGACACGTCGACCAATTAAGGCATAGGGTATCTGACTTTAATGAGGGTATACGTGTGCCGACTAAGCCTGTAACTCGCCGAAATAGTACATTAGTGATACCTGTGTGTGAGGGGAGTGACACAGCCGGGCGTGCGGAACATGCGGGGAAGAGGTTGTCGGTATCTCCGGCAGCGTCTATGGGGCCTTCGCAACAAAATATTGAAAAGTCGCCCAGTGTGCCGGGAGACAGGTCTCACGTCTTAGATGATGATGGTGTTGAGGAGAAGTCTAAAAGACCAGTTAAGCCTCCTATTCGTTTCGGCTTCGATGAATATTTTTAATAAACTACTTAGTTTAAGTATTACTTACACTTCTCTTATTATGAATCAAATCTGTTCATATCTGACCAGGTATCAATCACTGTTATGCTTGATTCTCTTTTAGCCTGTATATTACTAAGTACTACCACAGTATAATAGGGTGCGTTGATCGGTAGTTACCATAGCATTCAATAAGAGAAGTGCAATTGCTGTTTTTCTGATTACATGTACTTTTAGTTTGGTTACTAAGTTACGTTCTATGTAAAGATTCATAATTAGAATGTACCTATAATTTATTGGACTAGTTACTTCATGATAATTATGTTGTGTTGCACTATACATAAGTATCTTTGTTCTTCAGATAACATTTACCTTCATTAACTGTTTGTTTGGCGATGACTCTGGTTTAACTGTTATTTTATTTGTTTTTTGTTTTTCAAATGGTATTATTAAGGGTGGAGGTATTGGTATATTTGTTACGTTGCATCTGGCAACACTTGTCTACAATAAACGATTGCAAAGGACGCACGTCTATTATTTACTAATTCGTACTTAAATTTTTAATCATAAAACAAATCAACGATTGATACGCAGATAATAGATGTTCTAAACAGACAAAGGAACCAAATGGTATAAAGCTATCCTAAAAAATCTTAACAGTAAAATTTTTCACTGATGGAATATTTTTTGGTAGATCTTTGGAAATTAAATAATTCGTACTTTAGTTTAATTATAAAACAAATAAGGAACGATGTTATAGCCCAGTAAAATTAAACAAAAATGCCTGGAAAGTTGAAATAGGCTGAGCAGGCTTTCAGGAATAGCGTTCGTTAGCAGAAACTAACAAGTTTGAATTTATAAAAAAAATAGTCAAATACCCTAATTACATCTATTGTTTTTGAAAAACAAGGATAGTAGTGATACACTTTCATACTGTAATAACTTTTTGAACTATATAATTATTTTTGTAATGCACATAATGATTTTTAAGGAATAAAAAAATTTGCAAAAGTAAATGTAAATGTAAAAGTAAATGAAACATAATTTGCAAAATTGCAGTCAACTATTCTTCAAAAATTTGTATAATCATCATTGATATCATAACTTACTTAATTAAGAGTTGACAGATTTCTTATTATAATTTTTTTATTAGATAAAATTCTTATATTAGAAGGAGCTAAACAAATATTTTTAGACGTTTGCTACATCGTGTTAGTAATATTTGCAAAAACTGCATTACCAGAATGACTCTTTGTAGCTTAGGTAACACTTCAGTATCGGGAATAGGAGACGAGGTTACGCTTTGTGCTATTCCCAAAAAACCAAGGTGTTTCCCAAGACCGCATATGATTCCGCAGTCACATTCGAAGCAGCTTGCATTTCTCAATGTTAAATTAGGGATTTCCTTCTTCCACAGCACTTGATGGACTTCTAGAGTTCCTCTGAATGGCTGCAAGTTCTCTGGGATCTTTTTCTCTATCTCAGTGATGCTTTCTTCGGGTATATCAATTATAGTCACATTAGTTATATTTTCTCGGCACACACGCATGAACTGGTCATAGCTGCTTACATCAATACCATGATTAACGCAAGAATCAACTGTCCTCTTTATTGTTCCCCCCACGCCATCGGCAGCGCCTTTGCCGTGACCGGCTTCGGTATAATTCCACGTTATTGTGTTTACTTGTGGGAATTCTTTGTGTATTTGTGCAATCATATGAAATATGTATTTATTTCTGTACTGGGTTGTCGGGGAATCTGTTTGCATATGTAAGGTCTATAAATGGGTTATCTTTGACAGTTTTTTGTATTATAGGACTAAAGTGTGCCCAAACAGCTGGAGCGTCGTGTCTCAAACAAGAACTCTTGTACAAATTGATTTTGGTTTTATTGAACTAGTTTCGAAATCAAAACTGTATATTATGGCTGTGTGAAGGCAAACTTTTTTTCGACTTCCACCAAAATGCATGGATTGCACTTCTTTATTAAATTTTAAACCATAATTTTCAGAAAAGTCTGCGTGAATAACAGCACAGTTGACAGGCATTGAATTCTTTAAATTTTTAATGTTTATATATTGGTTATGAATTCTGTAAATATGTTTAAAAAATGGTGGTAAACTTGCAATCAAAGTATTAATTAATTCTCTTGGCTTGGCTATAATCTCCTCTTTTTTCATGATTGTTGTAACTTTTTGTCTTTTATTTGTTTTAACCGTTTCTCTAGCACGTATCCATTTGTAGTAAGAAATATATTGATCATCAGAAAACTCCTTGACCTGTATCAACTTATCTTTACAGGATTGACATTCACGTTTCAGACATTTCTCTTCGTAGATAGAACAACACATACTCTTAATTTGAGTCAAACGACTCATCGATTATAGACGACGTCTTCAGTGCTTTGGCAATGAGATCAATGTTTTCGTGAACGATACATTTGCATGTATCTCTTTGGGCACTTTTAGGAGTCAATACCCAAAACGGTCTATGCTTACAAAAAAGCTATAGCTTACTTTTACTTGATATTTGTTCATGAACTTTTGATTAAATACTTTTTGTGTACTTGTCATGTAGCGTTTTTGCTTTTAAACTTTCAACCTTGTTATATACTCCCTTTTTCCTGCTCCTACTGTGCTATTTAAATCATCAAGATAAAAATTGCGTACTTTTTTTAACAACTGTCGAATGCGAGTATCTTCTTCATTCTTTTTTTTATTTATCACTCTTGACTTTTTCAGTTGACCTTTCTTTATTTTTTTGTTTATCTTTATTGGCTCTTCTATACTTATTAAGCTTCACTTTTAACTGCATGCATGTTCTCCTCTTTAAGTTTTTTAATTATCCTCATCAGGCACTTTCTTTTCTTCAGTTCTATATATCTAATTCTTCGGAGTTTTACGTGAGCTTGGAGAGGTTCATTTAACTGTAGTGGATCTTCATGATTGGCCTCTATTTTATTGTTGTTATTAATATTAACATCAATAAACATTGCTTCAGGAACCTCTGGCTTTTTATTAGACTCTTCTTTCTTTTTTTGTCTGTATTTTCTAGATGCATCGCGCCACTTCTTCCGTTTTGCCCGTTGATCACGAGGACATTCTTCATTCACACTCTTAATCTTTTTTTCATTCTTTCTTTTCTGATATCTTTTTCTTTCTTTTTCCTTTTCCAACTCATAAAGATCTGGATCTCCTTTGATTTCAGCGTACTTCCTTCTTCTAGCAAACTTTTGTTTCTTTGACTGCTCTTTTTCTTTTGATTTATTTTTTCTTTCCATGATTAATCTAAAAAACAAACATAATTTACATGCAATTTTTAATTCAACGTCTAAACTCTGGCGACATTTTACACTGAAGCTGAATTTACATTACGAAAGAACCGTCGTGAAAGTAGCTGCATAGCGGCATTTTCATCAACACTTTCACGTGTGAACATCAACGGTGATTTAATTCGGCTGTTGATGATGATGATGATGATGATGATTTTATTTCATGCCATACGCAATGTAAATTAGGCTTAAAGTAAATCTTGCCGACAAAAAAAAATTCATGGCAACACTGACATTCAACACAGAAGTAGGTAACAGTCAGTAAGTAGGTGGGTCATACACAAAAACACAGAAAAAATTTTGAAAATAAAAAATCTGTTTGTATCAGTCTCAAATTATGTATTTATTTGTGAAAGAGTATTAACATTAAGTTACGCCTTACAAATGAGATCAAAGTTTTATAGTTAAAGTAATAATCGCATTTTAGTTTTAAAAAGGTCTACACGAGAGAGCTCTTTGTCTACAAAAAAGAACAAAAGTGTAGTTAGACCTGATTTAAATCACAATTAAATAGTTTTCACCTACACTTTATACTAAATCATAAAATCTTCTTCTAATGATTAAATGAAAAGAACATTAAGTTTTGAATATAAAGTAAAAAAATATATATAAAGTTGTGTCTTCAGAGAAGAAATATCTCCTGTAGACAAATTTTCAAATAATTAGTAGAAATTAAAAAATGTCTTCATCAGAGTCTATTATTAAAAAAAAAAAAAAAAAAAATTAAAAATGCTTTATTTACAAAAATCCTTACCAGTACAGTGTCGAGGCTTCCCAGTAAGTAGTCATAGACACTTGTGATGGGAATGCCACGCTCTTCCAACATTTTATACTACTAAAATCAGGATTTAGTCTACGTGAATTATGGTTATGCCTAATACTACACAGTTAGTGAGGAGACCAGACAGGTTAGCGAAGGTGTGAGGTCAACGCGGTTTGGTGTGCGAGAGTACGTGTGTTTGTATGTGATAAGGTAGATGTATAGATAGATGTTGGTTTGTGTAGGGTACTTATGTAAGTGTATGTGTGTGTAGGGGAGAGTGTTTGTGAGTGAATGTATGTTGGGGTGTGTGAGTGCGCGCGCAGTGCATGTATATGTAATGTGCAGACGAGCGATTTGTGATAAGGCGTCTTAGAAGGTAGATAGTTACCTGAGCCTAGGTTGAGTATTGTTAGTATAAGATAGAATATTCACAGTTGGAATACCATACGATTACTCACTGTATACCTTACTGATACTAGGAGACTAGGACCAGAAAGATAAAAGTAGATTAGGAGACCATGCCATCCAAACAAAAGTGCCATCTAGGCAAAAATCAGATAAAAACATTTCGGTACACCCTACGGATATGATACATATCCTTGGGATCGGGAAGCAGTTACCGTATACCGAAACTTAACGTGTCAATAAAGATAGATTAGGTTATCACGCCATTTAAACAAGTCTTAACAGAAGTTCCTCTACATCGTCATATGTAAGCGTGTACAACCACTCTGTCAGGGATAACTTACAGGAATGTGATAGCAAGGGATAGATCTTAAGCAAACGATTTATTTTGTTATATAAGTATGGGGCTTGGGTAACATATTGTCGCTTAGCGAAGGCCGTGCGAGAAGGGTACACAGAGGCTACCAAATCCATTCTTCTCCTGCTTAGTACAGCATGGTCATAAGGTAAGCCTTTATGATAATTTAGAACTATGCAAAGTATATAAAGTTTCCGTACTGATAGTAATTTGCTAATAGTGTATAAATCATTGGTTGGATACCTATAGGGCTTGAAATGCATTACCTTAATCAAGGATCTCTGCGCCCTTTCTAGGTCAAGGAAGTTTGTTTTATTAGCACCGCCCCACACTGAGATACAATAGGTTGTAACAGATTGTACCATGGCAACGTAAATATTTTTTAGAATGTCTGTACTCATAACTTGCCTCAAAGATTTAAATATCCATATTAGCTTCCTAACTCTACTCATAGTAAGTTCTATATGTGGATGCCAGGACAACTTCTGATCTACCATTACCCCGAGGTATTTTACGCAACTAACTTTTTGTATGCAAAGACATTTGCAGTTTGTAGGGTTATCATTTCTGCAGTTGTGAAGTAAAATACAGAAACTGGAACTTGGCTGTGAGTTCAAATTAGGGCCAAAGCAAATGTAATTAGTTTTTAGAATATTTAAGGTTAGAAGATTGTCGTTTAGCCAGTTAGAAACTATAGCCAGTCCTCTTTCCGTCACTAGTTTTACTTCATCCCAGGTTTTTCCAGAGAACACAATCGCCGTGTCATCAGCGTAGGAGAGTATCCTCCCTCCAACGCAATGGAGATTACATAATTCATTGATGTATATCAGGAAAAGCGTTGGACCGAGGACACTCCCCTGCGGGACACCAAAAACTACTAGTTCCTCCTCACTGAAGTGCTGACCGATTTTAACTACTTGTTTCCTATCTGTTAGGTAGCTTCTAAAAAGGGACAGAGCCGTATCACGGATACCAAGCTTCTCCAACCTGTCTACAAGAATAGGAACAGAGACGGTATCAAATGCTTTCTTGAGGTCTAGAAAGACAGTTAAACATTTGAGACCCTTATCAACCTCTTTTGTTATGTGCGAAGTAAGATCAATAATTGCATCTTGAGTTGACCGCCCTATTCTAAACCCGTATTGTGAGTTCGATAGAATGTTAAATTTATTTAGGTAGCTAGTTAATCTGGAATTCAGGAGCTTTTCAATAATTTTGGAAATGGTTATTAAAACGGAAATAGGGCGGAAGTTATTTACGTCGCCTCTGTCCCCACTCTTGTAGACAGGAGTGATTATGGAGCGCTTAAGAACATCGGGAAAGATCCCAGTCCTGAATATTAAATTAGCCAAAAGACAGATCAAAGGGACTAAGAAGTCTTTAGATAGTTTTAGGAAGTGTGTAGGGATGGCGTCCCAACCTGGTGCACTCTTCGAGTCCAAATTCATCAGGATTGATTCAACCTCTTGGGGAGACGTGTCAAGTAGCACAAAAGAGGATGAGTGCGTATAGGTATGTAGGATGCCAGGTAAATGAGTGTGGGAACCTGCTATTATACTTTCAGCTAGATTTTGCCCGATTTTGGCAAAGTATTTGTTTACATGGTTCACAGAAGATTGAGGATTAGGTTGTATATTAAGCAGTTCAGTATTTGGGGTCTTAGGTGGCTTATACATTGTAATTTCATTTACGGTCGACCAAAGATCTTTAGGCTGTTTAATACATTTAGTAATTTTATCTGCGTAGTAATTTCTTTTAACCTTTTTTATTAAGTTACAGCAAAAATTTCTGTAACGCTTGAACGTAATTGCTAGGATTTGGTTACGAGGGTTTAGTTTTAGTTTCAGCTGCATTTTATTCCGAAGAGATATACATTTTAGGACTCCCGAGGTAATCCATGGTTTTATAGCTCGTTTACAATTTGGAATTAGCGAGAGTTTAGAGTTGTTATTAATAGCACCTCTTATCATTTCAATTAGTGCAGATGCAAAAACATTTGGGTCTTTATAAATATTAAAGAGGGAGACATCTGTGGAAATAAGACTTTTGTGTGCACTTTCGTAATTGGTCACAATTTTGTATTTGGGGGATGTCACATTTTTGTATTTATGTTTGATAAAGATAGTGACTAATTCATGGTCCGTCACTGTAGTGTCCAACACTGCAACATATGCCGAGATAGAGTTTCTATCAAGTCTAGTAAGGACGTGATCAAGACAAGAGTCGCCTCTCGTAGGTAATGAATGTGCGGGCAAAACACCGTGTAAAGAAAGTACACTTAAATAACTTAGTCTATTAGCTTTTTCATATGAGTTCTCTTTAGGGGAAATTATAAGGTCGATGTTGATATCACCAAGGATTAATATGTTTTTATGTGATTTAAGAGTTTCGAGGTGGGAATCAAGAGAATTAATGAAGTTACTAGCGTTTACAAAGGACGGGGAACGGTATATACCTAATATAGTATAATTATTAAATTCTATTTGAAGTCCCGATGCATTTACAAGGATGAGTTCTTTAATTTTAACAGTTAAGTTATTTTTTATATATATAACAACTCCGTCGTTTTGGTTGAGTAAATTAAAAGTTTGGTAAGAGGTATAATTAGAGATTTGTGGGATATTTTTCATTGGGTGTAGTCTGCATTCTGTTAAGATAAGTATATCGACTTCAAATAATAGTTGTGTCAGAGTTATTTGAAGGTCATCAAGATTTTTGTAAATACTACGGATATTTTGAGTTAGAATAGACAGATTAATAGTTGAATGGTCTAATTTAGTTTGTAGGTCATGGATATTACATTTAGTTGATTCTATTGGTTTAATCTCATCAATTTCCAATAGAGTGTTGAAACTATCCATTATAAGGTGAGTAAAGAGACTTCAAGTTGTAGAGTGGGTGGTATTGTGGTATAAATAGCTGTAGGCAGGTAGTAGATATTTGGTCAGCACAGGTTTGCACATTAGTGTTTGTTATGTTTGTGTCAGTAGGCACGAGTATGGTGAGCGACAGATTAGTCGAGAGTATGTACTTGTAGGTGAATTGATTGCGTGTGTAGAAGTGTGGAATAGTCTGGTATTGTGACATAGGTAAAGGAGTAGTATAGATAAAAATATTTGTATTAGGCACAGAGAATAAAAAATAAAATAAAAATGAGAAAAGTAATTGAACACTAGGTATCAACACAGTAGAATTAAAATAATTATATAGTCATTTTTCTTGCATTAGCTGGTGCACTTGTGCTTCGTGTTGAATGTGAATGACCTTAGAGGTATCATCTTTTCTCACCAGAACTTTCCCCTGAGCAGTCCAGCAGTACTTAACTTTTTTAGTTCTCTTAAGGTCTCGAGCTAGAAAGAAAAGACGTGAACCCTTAGTTGTTAGCTGCTCAGATATATAAATTGGTGTCTCTTCAGAGGTAGTTAAGCCTAAGTGTTTTGCTTGAAGTCGAGTCTTATGGATGGTGTTGAAGTCCTTCACTTTTTTTAGGAAATCAGTTCTCAGAATATTCGACCTTAGTTCCACTATAATAGTGGGCTTTCTCTCCTCTTCGCTTCTAGCCCTCAGTCGAAAAATGTCGTTTATGTCTTGATCGCACATATTTAACTGAATGGTTTTCGATAAATTAGTCACTAAGTTAATTAGGTCACGTCTGGATTCCTGAGCTTTTTTCGGCACATTTTTAATTTCTAGACAAGTTTTGCGCGAATTTCTTTGAAGATCCTCTATTTTATCCTCAAGAATATAAATATATTCACGGTCTTTTTTAGCTTGTTGTTCAAGAAGTGATATTTTACTACGAAATTCCTCATTTTGCGTGGTCAGTAATGACAGGGTGGAGTCAATTCTACTGCTTGATTCTTTTATCTCTTGAAGATCCTGTTTTTGTGATTGGATGAGCGATGAAAACATTTCCTTTATTTCTTCTTTGAGCATAGAAAATTGGGAAGGCGACGATGTTTCGTGTCTTGCACGTTTGTAACGCTGCGAAACATAGTCCGGGGTAGCAGAAGTTCCATCTCCGGTATCACACGGCTTATATAGTTGCGGATCAGAAGAATAGCAGTCAGCAGACTGAGAAATATTCATCGTGGAATCAGTTGGAATAGGTGATTTAAAAGGCGGCGTACGTTGATGCGACATTTTTGCGTAGCGTAGGCCTAAATGGGTTGAGTGCCGTCGGTAAGTGGTATATCGTGGAGGGCGGGGCTTGCTCACAAGTGTTCGATAGAACTCAGCGGCGGCGCAGGAACAGATATTCGTCTTGTTTACGCTGGATAAGTCGATCTCGCTCTAGAGAGTCGGGCGGGTTATCGACCAGTGTGTGACGTCGCAGCTAAGCGCAGGCGCATCTAAACGTCTCACTCACGCACTCGCAGTTCACCGAGGTCTCACTCTCACACGGTGGGCGGGGTTTCGGCGGAAAGAAGTCGAGGTAGTAAGCGAAGGCGCAGCTAGTTATCGCACAATTCTGGATATTGCGGTCTTCCTCACACTGTGTTAATTTTAAAACAATTTTGCGCGGAGCAGGTAGCACACGACCGTACACGACGGGGTCCGAGGAGGAAGAGCTATTATAGATATACGTTTACGTTGCGCGTGTTTTTTAGTCGTGGGTTCACTTTCATTACTTGATTCATCAGAATTAGCAGACAAAATAAGACGACGTTGCACTTTTCGAGGTCTTCGGCATTCCTGCTTATTTTCTAGAATAGAGACTTCAGGTGTTCTAGGCGTACTTGGCGTATTTGGCACGGTCGGAGCGTCAGGCGTTGCAGGATTTCCAGGTGAATGAGGTGTACCTGGTCGTGGTGAGTCAGTCTCAGAATTTGAGTAATAACCCGCGGCCGCAGCATACCTTATAGGTGAACCAGCAGTTGGAGCAGATTTAGGTGACATTGGTAAGTTGAGTGTTTCTGGTTGCGGCGAGGCAGATTCAGTTGGAGTTACTGACCGTCTAGAGGCTGTAGAACTAGGAGCTCTTGTTTGTAGCAAGCTAAGCTCACTAGGTATTCCTGGTGGGCTTGAAGTAGACCTTTTAAACAGTATATCAATACTACCCAGTCCAAAATGTCGGCAGTTAACATGAGCTGCACATATTAAACAACTTAGACGTCTAACTTGTATATTTCTTGGCTGGTTAATACTCCAAGTTATTTGGTGAATTTTTAATGTGCCTTTAAAAGAACGAGTGGCACACTCATCAGCTGCTTTTTGAATTTCTGGAATTAAGTCTTCATCAACCTCGTATATTTCAATTCCTTTGCAGTTTTCTTTCAAGCAACTTAGGACAGCTTCAAAGTTCGAGACATCGGTGCCTCTTGCAACGGCGTTATCACATATTCTTTTTATGCATCCACCAACTCCATCAGGCGCACCTTTACCGTGCCCTGCCTCACTAAAATGCCAAGTTATTGTATAAACGCCTAATTGCTCCTTCATATAAGTTGCCATTAAATGGAACATCGTTTTGTTTCTGTATTGTGTTGACGGGCCGTCGCTCAGGATATGTAAATGTTTCAAGCTTGGAGATAACTCTTTAATCCTTTTGATGACAGGATGTAGATGGGCACATATTAAAACGGGGTCATGCCGTAAATTCCTGGAAATTGTACAAATTGAAGTGGATTTTATGTAATTTTCAGGGACGTCTGATTCCGTACTGTAATATACGGAAGTATGTAGTGAAATTTGGGGTTTAGATCCCTGAAAATGTGCTGCCTGTACTTCTGCACCATATTTACAGTTATAGTTTTCCGAAAAATCCATATGTAGTAGTCCTTCTTCGGAAGACATTTTCTGTTTTAACTCCTGAATAGTTTGAAGCTGATGGATATAATTGGCAACATGTTGAACGAATTTTGGTACGTTTGATTCAAAAATCTCAAAAAGCTTTTGTTTGGTGGTGGTAACCTTTTCTTTAATGGTTTTTCGGCATATTTTTGATTCGCCTCTTACAACGACAGTTACATTCTTCGTGATCCATCTTTCATATGAAACGCTATCATTCGGTTTAAAGTCCTCACACTGAATTCTATTCTCTTCGCAGCTAGAACATCTTCTTTCTAAACAGGCAAGATTCAAGGAGTTATTGCAGCATAAGGACTTGATTGCATCAGTAGCAGATCGAAATGCTAAGATTTTTGCCTTTTGCAGCGCTTGAACAATAAAATTGTTGTTTTCATGAGTTATACATAAGCACGTATTCCTGTTGTTCACTTTTGGAATTAACACCCAGAAAGGGCGGTTCCTTCGAAATGTTTCATATGAAATTCGCAAACCAGTTTTGTTTACAAATGCTTTGTGTAGGTTTAAAAGTGTTAAGTTTTTTTTTGTTAAGCCAACGAATTTGCTTCTTGACTTTTTTTCGTGTGATTGTTTCTTTCCTACCAGACGTAAGTCTGCTATGCTCATCTAATAATAAGAAAGAATGTATAGCTCTTCTTGTCTCTTCTTTCGTTTTATTTTTTGCTACTGCATTTGTAGGCAACTCTTTATCTAAAACATTATATTTGGACATTTGTACAAGTCGCATTCTGTATTTTGACAATCTAGATTCTAAAAGGCTGATCCTGTTTTTCAAATAATCATTTTCAGCTACTAATCTGCGCCTGTTACGAGCTGCCACTGCGCGTCCAACAATTACACGTGAACGCGAGGCAGAATTTGTCGTTGGAGTATTATTCCTTAATGCTTCTGCATTTTTCTTTAATTTTTCTTTCTCTCGTTTAATTTTTGCTTTGTCCCTCCAAATTCTTCTCATTTGCCTTTGTTCTCTAGGTGTACAGTCTTTTATTGTCTTGATAAGTCCTTGTTCTTTTTTTTGGTGGTATCTTTCTCTATCCTTTTCTCTTCTTTTTTCAATTTCTTCTTGGCTCATTCTTGCTCGAGCGCGACGTATGCTAAATTTCTTCTGCTCACGACGTCTTTTCTTTTTCTCTTCTTCAGAGAGTTGAATCCTGGATCTACTCGTTCGCGGCATCTTCTACAAAAAAACATTATTTCATGCTGATCATCTCTATACCTAGTTTACATATCTTTTGCAGATAGACATCTTTCTGAAGACAATAATTTGACAATAATCTTTTCTGTTGACACTTTAAACACATGAAGATGTCACTTCTGTAGACATTGTCTTTTCTGTGGACATGGCGTCTACAGAAAAGATGTCTACAGGAGAGAAATATCAAAACAAATTTAATTATAAAAATAATATATTTAGAGGTTAGGTGAAGAACAAAACGCAGGTTAGGAGTGCATTTCAGCTATATCACAGCCATATTTCTAAAAACTAAATACGAACAGTACTTACTGTGTCACACCAGTAACAGGAAAGAACCACTGATCTTTTACAAAAGCACTTTTTTACAAATTAAATAAATTTTCTTCGGCGAACTCACGCAGTACACTTGGCAGCTGGAGCAAAATGGCCGACTTTCCAATGTTGCCAATATATAAAAAAAAAAAAACTATTGTCGCGTTCATTTTATTGCCGATGAGTGATTCTCTAATGAAATCTACAGAAAAGACTATAAAACTAATAACGCAATGTTTTTGTTGTTTTTTAACGAACCTCTAGAACCTTTATTTTTGTTTTTGTACGGAACGTACAATTAACAGAAACTTAAAACAAATCAAACTTAGGCACATTTTATAATTTTAATTGACACTCGAAGGTAATTATGTCGCTCGTGAACAGTCTACAGGAGAAGACAAAATTTTATTAATAAATTTATATAAAATAAAATTGAATAGATAAATAACAAATAATAAGGTGCATATTTGAAACAAACCTAGAATTTCATATGAGTTTATTTAAAATATTTTTTTTTTTATTTTTTTTTACTATAATTAAATTTAACTTTTTTTTTAATGTTTTTGTGTATGACCCAGGTAGCAGTTTTTCTTTCGGTACACACACATCGCACATCGTCTTTAAACAGCAGCGTTACAAATCAGCTAGTTCAAAATAAAACAAAAAAAAAATCTGTAGGTAGGTAAGTATAGATGATTTATTTTGAGTTATGTTAGATTGTGAGGTGAGTTTATGAGTTGTGTTACATACAGCTATTAGTTTAAATATGAGACTAATATTCATTTCAACATTTTAGGTACGGTCGGGGTCCGAAAATGTTTACCAGTTTTCAAATTAGATTCCATATCACACTGTTTTGACTAGTCTAAAATGCCATATCAAGTTACTTATTACCTTTTAAATGTTATTATTCAATATGACGCACTGATTAACAACAAAGAGATTTATTGATCACTTTTTGATGACGAAACTCATTTCTTTACTTTTGAAATGACATTTATTAAAAAATATGATTGTTTGAATGTCGTTTGGACAAGAGTGAAATTTTAAGAAAGATGCCTATTTTTATAACGAAATAAAATGGCAAGTTTAACCCAGGAGCAAAAAGCTGAAATAATATTTCCCTTCGAAGGTGGACAATAGGGCTACTGCGATTAATTATGTGTCGCTTTTGGACGAAGTGATGCTGCCTACTGTGCGCGTAGTGTATCCTGCAACAGAATTCCTACACATTGCCTACGTTCAAAATAATGCATGGATACACACGGCCCGTGCTACTATGGCGTGGTTCAACCTGCACCGTGACACTCGACTCATTTAACGGCCCGCTCGGTCTGCTGATTTAAACCCAATTGAAAATTTATGAAGGTTAATGGTTCAACGCTGGGACTGTCAAAATGAAAGAAACCCTCATGGAATGGAAAGAAACAATCATGCTCTTAGATCAGACTGTGCTCGGGTATGGGATGATATCAGACTAGAGGGAATGATCTATGCGCACGCCTTGTCGCATCAATGCGAGATAGTGGAGATAGACTACGTGCCGTCATAGCTGCTGGGGGAAGGTTATACTAGATATTAAATAAAGCTTTTTTGAGTTTCTATTTTATTATTTCTTCATATTCTTAGTTAAAAACTTTGGCGAAGGATAGTTTGACGCTTTGATGTTGTGGGAAAAGGGTTACCACCCGCTTGGCCGGGTGGTATAGCCAGGAGACCGAGGTCCAACTGGTGTTGTCCTTACTTCATTAGCGCGTTTCAGGCCGCGCATCGTGATTGGTCAGTTGCCTTCCTTAGTTTTCCACTGCGAGCATCTATATTGGTAGCACAGATGTCACTACGAAACTAAAATATTAGTTTTTTTTTTCAAAATAATTGCTCTGTATATGAAACCTTGATAGTAGTCAGTCCACCTCCTAGAGCGACCGATTCTCATATTATTAGAAAAATTATAATCTATGGTCAATCAAATTGATATGAAATAGACATTTCGACCTTGTGACTCAAATGTGTGCAGGCAATTGTAATACTTAAGATGGTAAACATTTTCTGTCCGCGACCATACCTGAACGTTGAAAAATGAAACTTCTATATTACGTGTTACACATAGAAACTAATCGTCATAACTGGCCTACCAAACATTTCCAAAATATGTTAGAGGAATTCAACACTATATTTGCTACACAGCAAGGTAGTTTTGTCATGTGTATATAATTCCCTGTGCTTCTATGCGGGATAGAGAATTATATGGTGAACTCGCCAGGAGCGCTGCTGCAACTGATGCTTTAGGACTCGAAGCCTTCTTGCATAGTCTTCTCGTAGAATTTGGGCACTGAGTTTAATTTGACTGAGTTTCTTGTCTTTTCCATGATTAGGATTAGGAAAGGAATAATAAAGGAATAGTATGATAGGCATGTTTTTGTTTAACTATCTAATTTATGTGATCATATTATGTGATTATATATATTTTATTTTATTTTTTATCAAACTACCCGTATTACCCGTAATAATTAATTTAATTACTAAACTAATGCAGTTTATCTTCCGCTAGGTTAAAGCTTTTATATACTAGTTTAATAAAAAAAATATTAATTGATACTAGTTAAAACTATCTATGCTTAAATTATCTCTTTTTTATATATATAATTAGTTAATTTTTATTAATCTAGGGCCCTTCTAAAACTATTTATTTATAATAATTATTCGATTAATTTTTATTATAATAGCATTGCGGAATTAACCTTCCGATGGTTGGCTTTGCGGGATTTCCCGAAATTCATGGTTGATATGTTCAGGGGTTCATAGTATTCATAAAAATTATTACTAAAACTTTTTAAGGTTAAGGGTGCATTAAAGTCAATATAATTATTTATTGTCATATTTTATTAGGTGGTGTTACTTTTCTTTTATTAGGTCGCTTAATGTTTCGAACTGGGACAGTGGTTTCTCTGTCTCTTATCACTACTGAAGTTACATTTCGTATTGGTTTAGAAGTAACTGTTGCTTTTTCGTAACGAGGCTTATCTTTGGCTAATCTTTTGTTAACCATCTTCGTGTAAATAGTATCTCCTATTTGTATATTTGTACTCGTTGATGCCTGTGGTTCTAGTCGTATTCTAGTATTTTCTTTTGATTCTAGCATTTTATTAGATATATGTTTATACAAAATCTTAGTTCTTTTATAATGATCTCTAATTAATTGTTGCATATAGTGGTTATTAAAATTAATATCAAAGGTACTTCGTAAATCTGTATGTCCGAAGACTACTTCAAAGGGGGTGAATCCGGTTGTGGAATGTATCGAATTATTATATGCGATTAATGCATATGTCATTACATCGACAATATCTGAAAATTTCTTTTCATAATTAGCTAATCTATGGATTTCTATTAGTGTGCTATGGAATCTTTCAATGATTCCTGTGGAATGGGGATTATTCGGTGTTCCAATATGTAGTTCTATTTTATGGAAGTTTAATAGTTCTTTAATTAGCAAGTTGTTGAATTCAGATCCAGGATCACAACTTATTTTATAAGGTGTTCCATATAGGGAAAAATATTTCGTTAGTGCTTTTACTACTTCAGGTGTTGATCTATTTTGAATTAGAATTGCTTGACCTAATTTACTAAAAGAATCAATGATAGTTAGATACATGTTATTACTTATCTTGAAAAGGTCAATAAAAAGTTCCTCAAAGGGTTTACTTTGAGTTTGAGTAAGTTCAATCAAAGGTTTAAGCGGATTTCGATCGTATTTCATTTTTTTACAAGCTTCGCATGAATTGACTACAGCGGTTACTGTCTCTTTCATGTTTGGCCAGTAGTAGCTTCTTTTTAATTTATTGAACGTTTCTGTAATTCCTCTGTGACATGTTTTTCCTTCATGATGTTTGAAAATTATATCCTTTTGTTCGTCTTCGTCATCTAGTACTGTTACACGTTTTGTACATTCTATAATTTGGATTTTATCTTTATCAAAAAGATTTGAAATTACTTCATTAAATAAAGTTTTAATATCTTCTGTTTGATAGAAAATAAAATATTTTCGATCCGTGTTTATATTTTCTTTTAAAAATTTCTTAATTAATATAGAATCTAAGGGAATGAATATTTCAATAATTTTTCTTTTATTCCTTGAAATATCTTTTATTTTTATTTCGTTACGAAACCATTTGTTAACAATAATCTGGTTTGATTTGGTGTCAATTGCTTCATGCAATATAAGATTTTTATTATTTTCATCTTCTAACTCATCTGGATTTATTGTTTCTGAGTCAGATGCTGTCATAGTTGTTTCAGATATTAAATCATAACTGTCATTATCTTGGTCGTCAAACTCAGTATTTTGTATGGGTGTTCTTGACGTTGAAGGTAAGTCATTCGTGTCTAAGGTATTCAGTGCGATGCGCGAAAGCGCATCACCGTTAGTGTTTTGTGTCCCTTTTTTATAAACTACATCAAAATTATATTCTTGTAGTCTAAGACGCCATCTTGTAAGTTTACTGTTTGGTTCCTTTAAGGAATAGAGCCATGATAAGGGTCGGTGATCAGTAAATACTGTGAACTTTCTTCCATACAGGTAAGGTCTAAAATAACGTACTGCCCATAATACGGCTAATAATTCTTTTTCGGTGGTACTATATTTTTGTTCAGTTTCATTTAAAGTACGGCTAGCATAGGCGATTGGTTTATCGCTTCCTATGGTTCCTTGAGATAAAACTGCTCCTAATGCAAAATTTGAAGCATCCGTTGTTAATACAAAAGATCTGTCAAAATCTGGATATTGTAATAATGGAGCATTAGTTAATAAACTTTTACATGTCTCAAAAGCTTTAATGAAATTATCATTTATTGCAAACTTCCGGTCTTTCTTTAATAATTCAGTCATGGGTTTCGTAATTTTTGCGAAATCCTTTATGAATCTCCGATAATATCCTATTAGTCCTAGAAATGATTTAATTTCCTTTACTGATGATGGAATTGGATATTTTAGAACTGCTTTTACTTTATCTGCATTTGGTTTAAGACCGTCTTTTGTTATAGTATGACCTAAATAAAGTACTTCTTTCCTAATGAATTCTGATTTATCTAACTGTACTTTTAAGTTAGCTTTTCTTAATGTTCCAAAGATTTTGTTAAGTTTTTGAACATGTTCCGAAAGAGTTGAGGAAAATATATTTCATTATAATGACGTCATCTAAATAGACGAGACAATAAATTCCCTGCAAACCTCTAAGAATGTTATCCATTGCTCTCTGAAAAGTAGCTGGAGCTGTTTCCAATCCAAACGGCATTCTTAAAAATTCATAGTGACCATTCTGAGTGCTAAAAGCTGTTTTCTGTTGGTCCCTTTCTTCGACCTCGATCTGATGATAGCCAGAGGCTAGATCTAATGTCGTGAAATAACAACTGTTGCCTAATTTGTCAAAAATATCAGTAATGTTTGGAAGTGGATATTTATCATCTAATGTGTTTTCATTTAATTTTCTGTAATCAATTACCATCCTAAATTTTTGTTCTCCACTGGCGTCCATTTTTTTTGGTACTAGATGTACTGGGGCGCTCCAAGGTGAATGAATTGGTTTAATTATATTATCCATTAATAATTTACTGACTTGATTTTTTATTTCTTTATTTTGAGATGGGGGTTGTCGATATGGTTTAATATAAATCGGATCATCATTTTTTGTTCTTATTTTATGCTTTACTTCATTAGTGAAAGTCAATGGAATGCCTTCACAATAAAATATATCCTTGTATTGATGACATAGTTCAATAATGGCTTGTCTTTCTTCGTCATTCATGTGGTCAGTTCGTAGTTTATTTAAATTGTCCGTTAACATTTGTTCATGTTGGCTTGTTAAATAATTAACGTGACATTGGTTATTACAAAATTGCTTTGCGACAAAAGGTTCTGTTATTTTTATATCTATTTGTAAATCCGTTAAATTCTGAATTACTGTATTCGCGAAACCATTGTTACATGTTACTAATGTACTGGGCATACGAACACCTTCATTGAATTGAACATAATCTAATAAAGCGTCTCCATGGTTTAAAGTTGTCGGTACTAAAACTTGTTTTTCCGTTCTCGGTTCCAAGGTTATTTGAATAATCGGTTGATTTATCGTTCCTTCCGAGAAGTTTATCGGTATTTCTACATTTGAGGTGACTAATGCCTGTTTATTCATATCTATGACGGCATTAAGTTGTTTGAGTAAATCAATTCCAATAAGACCGTCATAAATGTCACTTACATTGTATATGTGAAATTTAAATTTTTGAGATGATTTTAAATTGAATATTTTAAATATTGGAATATATATGACTTCCGTATGTTTGCTTATTCCATGAGTGCTAATTATGTCAAATGGCTCGTATTCTATTTTATTACTAAAATATTCTTTAGCCTTTTGACTGCTAATAAAACATCGTGTACTGCCTGTATCAATTAAAAATTTAGCTTTTATTTCTGGAATGTTCACGTAAGGTAATAAATAAGAATTTTCATTCACTTCTTCTGTTTGGGTATAGAGGCAGATACCTGAAAATTTTGAGAAGTACTAGGTTCTGATGTACTCTGGGATGTGCTGGGTTCATTATGGTAATTCACGTTTCGAGCAGTTGTTGCTTCATTTTGAGCAGTTAGAAAGTTTTGTCTCGGCCTAAATCCATTGATTACGGCTTCTCGAGATAAGGGTCCATCAAGATCAGGATTCCATGGTCTTGGTGGGGCTCTAAACACTGGTCTAGACGTGTTTGGATACTGTGCCTGAGAATAGTACAGCTGATGAGATGGTTGTCTATTTGTAAATTGGTAGCGATCGTAAGAGCGAGGCGCAGTTTGCGCGTTAAAATAATTTCTCGGAGAGTAATTCCTTGAAAAATTATTTCTTGGAAATGGTGAATGGAAGGGTTTAGGGTTTCCATTTATATTCCTTTGAAACGAAAAGTTTCTCGTTTGATTCATTCGCGAACTTTCGTTTCTTTGAGGTAGCGGTTGTATAGATTTTTTAGTCTTATTATCCTGTCGCATTCTATATTGGTCATTAAAATTGGTTTCTTCATTAACTATTTCTAATGCCCTTTCAAGTGTTTTTGGTTTATTTAATCTCACAATGCGCAGTAAATCCTGCGGGAGGTTATACAAAAACACGTTTAATGACGTATTATTATAAATTGACATTTTTGTGAGAGCGGTCTCACGGTCATTACTAGCAAATTTAGAAAAAAGAGTACTTCGAACGGACTGAATTCTGTTACAAAAGTCTAAATAGGTTTCATTCGGTTTTATGGTAATTCCTTCTAATTCCAAGATTAAACATTCTTCGGATCTCTGATCCCCGAAGTGTTGAACAAAGATGTTTTCTAATTTTTTAAAATCTTGGGTGACATATTCATTTTCACTTATCAGAACTGCAGCTTTACCTGTCAATTTACTGGTTATTAGATACATGATATGTTTATAGCTTGCATTGTTAGTACTATAAGTTTCTAGTAAGTTTTTCAAAAAGAGATTTAAAAGTTTAGAATTTCCATCATACTTCGGAATTAAGTCTGAAGGAATCTTTTCATTATTATTTTCAAAACAGGTTCTTGAGGTCTAGCCCTTGATACAAGCACGGGAGTAGGCGGAGGAGAAGGAGCAGAAGAAGAAGCCGAACTACTTGCTTCTGGCAGTGGGTTATCACGCATATACGCACGTACGTACTCTGGTGGTATATGGTGTTCATAATGTTCACCGGGAGAATAAGATGGCCACCTGGCCCTTCATGATGTTGTGGCATGTCATTTGTACTGGACGGTCCATCCATATTTAATCGTTCAGCAACTCTATCAGCTAAAGCATCTGATGCTTCCTCTAATTCGTGCCTAGCTGCGTCATATGCATGTTGAGCTGTAGCGGAAACCTGCTCAGATATGTGAGCTAAAGCATCCCCTGCTACTTGCGATAAGATATTCATTATTAATAATCTATGCGATCTATTTGAACACCTAATAAATTATGAGTTAGTGAAAATATTATTTTTATGTAATATAATTCGTAATGCACCGTTTGCCTTATTTTAGGCCAACAAATAAGAAATTTAGGATAAACCCTGATTTTAATATTGATATTTAAAATAATGTATCCGTTATTAAGCGTATAATAGTATGTCCCCTTTAACATATATTCTATTAACCAATATATTCGCTATGCAATAGCATGCGTATTATATAAGCGTACAGTTCTTGTACTGCTTTAACAATATAATTTAGTTGATTAAGTATTGCGCGCAACAGAAGTCTGGTATTAATACGTTCAGCACTTCCTTGGGAAGTTTGTGGATTTGCTGATGGCAAATTTGAGCCACCACTTCCTTGGTTACTACCACTATTATTATCATTCATTGATTGCAATCATATATAAATTATTCTTTTATATGTATTGGCCACGCAATTGCCTTACTCGTTTGTAGGCAACCACAAAATTAGTTAATTTATCTTCACAAAGCATACATAAACACACAATTATTCACACAATAAAAATGCACAAAATAATATCAATCGCTATGAGCACACATGTCTATCATAGGAAAATTTGGTAAGGAAAGAAAACGGTAATCTTCGCCGAATATGGATCCTCCCGATCCTACTGAACCACGTCTGGGTCTCTAAAACAATCTGTGCGTCTGGCAACGGCAAGTCTAAAGAAGTTCGTAGAATCGTGTTCGCTTGGTCTTTCTTAGAAAAGAAAATCAACTCCCCTGGTTCTGGACTTCCGAATGATGCAAGTAAAGATGCTCACTTACTTGCTACCTCAGTCAGTGTCAAACCTGAGATAGTTGTTGCTTGATCCTACCGGCTGCGCCAGTTTTGTCATGTGTATATAATTCCCTGTGCTTCTATGCGGGATAGAGAATTATATGGTGAACTCTCCAGGAGCGCTGCTGCAACTGATGCTTTAGGACTCGAAGCCTTCTTGCATAGTCTTCTCGTAGAATTTGGGCACTGAGTTTAATTTTATAAAATGAAAACTCTTCAATACTTGATAAACTTATTTATTCTTAAGATCAAATTACAAGACGACTTTCAGAGACGGACGGTTACAGTAGAATGGTGGTGGTGAGACGCAGCTCCCCTTTTATATTATTTTATTATCGGAGTTTTGCAAATGAGGCGGAACTAAGTTAACACGATCTATTTTGAGTCACTTTCGCCTTCCTTTGTCTAACATTCCTGGTTTTACGACTTTGCGAATTTTATAGCTTTTTAAGATGTTAAGGTATGCGAAATACACATTAATAAGGGATTAACATAGTAAAATATCAAAAATAGCGAAGTACGTATTTCTTTATCTCATAACTTACAATTTTTATGATGGAAAACTTTGAAAGGATCTCGATATTAACATTTACTGTCACATTTATCAAATACTTTATTGAGGGATTTAATAGTATCCTCATAGCTTACATAACTAGGTGGACATTATTTTGCTTTGTGTGAAGATTCATGTGATATGAAATTATACAAAAGATTAATGGAGATTTAAATTTTCATTATTATACTACATATATACAGCAAACAAGTGACAAAGAACATGTAGTCCAACTATACCACATTGTAACAAATAGTGGAGAAGCAATAATCGTTGATAAATTGGAGCAATGGGTCATAAGTATTAATTGATAAGTATATCGAAAATTTAAGAACAATTTTAATATGAAGAAGTTCTTTATAAAAACTATGATAATCGTAATAACTAACATTTTTAAATGATAGATGATTGATGGCAAGTGGAGTTTATTATAATCATTAATAATTTGGAGATGAATGGAAAATTCGATTGACTGTGAAGTAAAATGAGGCTGATTATGAAAAATAAGAAAATTAACTCCAAAAATAAGTAAATAATATTATTATGGATCTCAAGGAGTATTGAGAATAAGATATTTTGTTAAGTTGATTATTGAATAAACCTTATTAAATTTGAAAGGTAGTTCTTAAATTACCAGTATCCCACTTACTTATTGTTTGCTAAATATTATACATTCAGCATCACATACTTATAATAACATTAAGATAGTAGATCTTAGATACCTATAATAGTAGGTATCATTACAGTTCATATGTTTGATTTCATCGCGTGACAGCCCGCGTCTCCCTAAACGAGGCGTTATACAATTAACTAACAATTTGAATATTTTTTTACAGCAAATAATAGGAATTTATATGAGATAAAAACACAGTGAGTCATTACCATTACATATCATCATTACCATCAACACAAAATAAAGGGTAATGACGCTGATGGTAATGACGAATATGACTATTCATATATTTTTTAACTAAATACCACGCTGCAAAAAGCACAACAAGCCGTTGTTATGGTATTGTACATAAAACACAGAAGCTGGTATATTTTGATAACATATAATTTTGGTGCTTACCTGATTTTTGCTGTTAATGGTGATGATGCAAATATTTGACAAAGTGTCTACAAGCAAATGTAAGTCGAAAAAATTTTAACTTCCGCGTAGATAAAATTGACGTGCGATCTGCTCCGCTTCGTAAGAGGGACTGAGCAAAGAGGATATAACCACTACGTTTTGAATGTATGAACTGTCGACAGCCTGGGACTGAGGAAGGGAGGCGTGGCCTCTCGAGCGCGGTGTAGTATTAGAACTCCCGAGAAAAACAACTTTGACGGTCCTGCGACGGTGTTGACGCTTTTCCGTGACAAAATTTCTTTTATTTATATGTATATGTTATTTGTAAAGTAATTTGGCGGAGTGGATGAGATTCTACAATGAAAGACGTAGATACAAATATTCAGATGTAATGTAGATTCTACAATGCTTACTAAAAATTTGTAAGGAAAGGTGATGGGACGCGCGTGTTCAACAGCGCGGTTTTGGCCAGAATGCGGCGGCGAGACCGACGGAGCTGGTGCAGGCCACCGCGGGGTGAGCGGGCGGCGCGGGAGGCGCACGAGTCGAGGACACGTCGTATGTGTGCGTCGTGTGTCATCTTGATTGATTTCCATGTATGCGTTAACATCCTGCCGGCCTTGGAACATCCTGTTCCAATAGTGGAAGTGGAACCAATCTGTTGAACGCTCTCCTGATGGTTCCAGTGGTAGTGAGTATGTCAGCAACGCGTGTGATGCCATCGGTCCCTGGGTAGATGTGGTTGATTCTCCCAAGCAGCCATCGGTTCGGGGGAATGCGGCCATCCTTCACGAGTACCATTTGATGTAGGCGTAAGTCACCTTCCTGCTTCCTCCATTTGTTTCGTTTCTGGAGCTCTGTAATTAGTTCTTTAGAGTATCTATTCCAGAAATGAGTTCTCAGACTGTTCATTCTGTCATAGCGTTTCATAGTATGAATACTCTTCGCCTCATCAACATCATATACCTGGGGATCAGACATAAATGTGAGTGTTCGTCCTACAAGAAAGTGGGCTGGAGTCAGAGCGACTAAGTCTGAAGGATCTGATGACATGGGAGTGAGCGGCCTACTGTTAAGGATCGCCTCGATCTGCACTAATACTGTCAGCATTTCTTCGTAAATTAGCTAGGCCTAAAACTCTTTTAAGATGGTGCTTTATTGATTTCACTGATCCTTCTGCCAAGCCATTGAAATGTGGACTATACGCTGGAGAAAAATTAAAATGTATATTATTTTCTGCGACAAGAGATGCTACTTCATTTGAATTTGACTTTAAGAATTTAGAAAGCTCATTCGATGCTCCTACGAAATTAGTTCCGTTATCCGAAAAAATCTGTGCTGGCCTACCTCTGCGGGCAATGAACCTGTTTAATGCAGCTAAAAAACAATCAGTACTAAGCTCGGTGACAAGCTCAATGTGCACTGCTCGAACAGCCAGGCAAACAAAAACACATATGTAAGCCTTGATCAACTTACAACCTCTACCCTTCTTGTTCGTTATCAGAATCGGACCAGCATAGTCAACAGCTGTGTTGTAAAAAGGAAATTTAGTTTGTAATCTTTCCTCAGGAAGATTTCCCATTATAGGCTGGACTGTCTTACCTCTAAATCTGCAACAAGTTACACACTTGCGTACAGTCTGTCGAGCGAGGTTACGGCCACCAATTATCCAAAACTTGTATCTTAGTGTAGATAATAATAATTGGGGTCCAGCATGCATTAAAAATTTATGATAGTGTTCAACTATTAGTTGTGTAATGTGATGTTTAGAATGTAATAAGATGGGGTGTTTAGTGTTATAGTCATAATTAGAATTTGACAGACGTCCTCCAACTCTTAATACACCATTGTTATCTATAAATGGATTTAAATTAAGCAGTTGGTCTTTAGAAGACAAAGTTTGTTTATTATGTAGAGTATGACATTGTTTATCAAAGAATTTACTTTGAACTAGTTTGGATAAAGTATTTGTTGATTTAGATAGCTCTGGAATGCCTAGGTTCCCTGTTATTTTATTACTAGGGTGGCGACAGTTGTGCAAGAACCTGTGAACATATGCTAAAGTTCTTTGTAACTTAGAAAATTTAGAAAATTTCATAAAGAAACTATTATCTTTATTTATTTCATCTTGAGAAATGAGACAATGTAATTTTACTTCAGGTAAGTTCTCAATTATATTCTGAGGCTGTGTAGGTAATTTTATTTGAGTTTGACGTAGGAATTCTGGGCCTGACCACCATAATGAGTTGTTTAGCAACTGCTGAGCACAGAGACCTCGGGATCCTATATCAGCTGGGTTCTGATTTGTTGGGATGTGGTACCAGGCCGATGAACTTGTGTTATCGGTAATTTCATTTATCCTATTTAAGACGTATTGTTTTAATTTAGATTTTGACATTTTAATCCAACCTAATACGATAGTAGAATCAGACCAGTAGGTTTCGTTGTGTATTTCAAGTCGTAGGGATGATTTTACCTTTTTTGTGAGTTGTGTAGCGAGCACAGCACCGCATAGTTCTAAACGTGGGATGGTCGTGTTCCTTTTGAAAGGAGCTACACGAGATTTCGCTATTAATAAGCGAACATGGACAGCGCCATCTGTGGAGATGGAACGTAAATATACGCATGCAGCGTACGCATGAATAGACGCATCACTGAATGCGTGAATTTCGACATAACTTGGGAATTCGCATACAACATGACGCGGGATTTTAATGTGTTCAATGTAAGGTAAGTTTGAGTGAATTTATCCCACTGTGTCTGTAAATCTGAAGAAATTTCATCATCCCATGTTGCATTATTTATCCATAATTTTTGAAAAATAATTTTCGCCTGAAGAAGACATGGGTTGATGAGTCCTAAAGGATCGAATATCTGTGCTATGGTTGACAGAATAGAACGTTTAGTTTGTTTTGTATTTTTTGTGCTGGTTTGTGATGATGAAAACAACAATAGATCATCTTGGTTATCCCAAACAAGACCTAAAGTTTTAGTATTTTTATTTTGCTTTACTATTAATAAATCGTCTTTGTTGATTTCTTCATCACTGTGTATTTGGTTTAAAATGTCAGTATTATTTGATCTCCACTTACGGAGGTGAAAGTGTGCACCTTTTAATTCGTTTATTATGCCTTTACAAGTTTGAATTAGGTCAAAAATATTATCATTTCCATGAACTAAATCATCTATATAAAAGTCATGAATTATAGCAGTTTTTACCGCTTCGTTGGTGCAGTCATGTCCTAACTGTGAGAGACACCTAGTGGCAAGATAAGGAGCCGAAGCTGTGCCATAAGTGATAGTATTAAGTTTGTATGTTTTCAACTGATCGGTAGGGTCTGAGCGCCAGAATATTTGTTGTAAGTTTCTTTGTGATGTGTTTATTAATATTTGTCTGTACATTTTCTCAATGTCTGAAGTTACAACATATGTATGCTGACAGAATCTAATCAGTATACTTAATAGATCATCTTGCACAGTAGGACCGATGAACTGTATATCGTTGAATGATAAGCCTGACGTTGTTCGCGCAGAAGCGTCGAACACTGTTCGTAATTTTGTGGTTAGGCTTGTTTCTCGTAAAACGCCATGATGTGGTAAAAAATATGATTTTTCGTCTTTATTAAAATTTGAATTTTCTGACATGTGTCCTAACTGAATATACTCTTCCATGAATTCTATATATTTTTGTTGGAAGATGGGCTCACGACGTAATTTACGTTCAAGAGCTAAAAATCTAATCAAAGCTGAATCTTGGGATTCTCCTAATTTATTAGGTGACTGTTTCAAAGGAATGTCGACCATAAACCTACCGTCAGCTTGACGTGTCGTGGTCTGGGTAAAGATTTTTTCACACTCGTGTTCATCCTTTGTGATACTACGAGTGTTATTGAATGATTCGCACTCAAAAAATTGATCGAGTTGCGTTTGTAACTCAGTATCAGAATTGAGAAAATGACAGTGGACTGTATCGTATTGATTTGCATGTGTGTGATTTAAGTTTGAATGTATGGTTGAGTGTAGCGTGCATGTGTTGCCGCATGAATGCATTTGGAATGACAGTGCCGCATGAGTGGAGCGTGCACGTATTGTCATATGAATTTGTGTTGGATAAATGGAGCGAGCATGTACAGCCACTTGGATGTGTATGGAGCGAGCATGTACTGCCACTTGAATGTGCATTTAATGAATGATTTTTATCTGTATTGTATGAGTGTGTACTGGATATATTATGGGTATGTATGGAACCGGAAACCAACCAACTGAACTTTGTTTCGTTTAGTGTTGGTTTATGTTTTCCTAAGGAAATATAATTGTTTGTTAAAACTGTATAAAGCAGTGCTCATACATATAGTGTAATGCATAGATATATAGCTATAGCTATGATTTACTGTTCTAAAGTCAGTCGCTTGTCACCGCTCTATACATTTAAACGTGGCCTTGTCTGTACTACTTAAAATAAGAAACCTAAAGGAAATATAGTTCAGTTTAAAATATTATTTGTGTTCTATTTAATCGCCAGCGTGAACATAAATTTGGTCCTTCGAAAGGAACATGTACTTTCGAGGCCAACGTGAACAGTAACAGTTTGTGTGAGACAAGTGATTCGCCATTTATCCGACCGCCATATTAAAATTCGTTGTGTTGCAAGTCACATCGAGTGAAAACTGTTTGGTGTTTGTTGGACTATTTTAATTACATTCCTAAACATACAACCCTACCAATTACGGTTGTTGCGTTTCTATAAACGTGTTTCTATTAAAACTATCACATCAAGTGAAGAGTGTAGTGTGTGTACTGTGTACCTATTGTTAAAACTCGTCTGTGCTATAACGGAGTTCAAAAACTTAAACACCCTTTATAAACGTTTATTGAGGTGGATAAATAATTATCATAATAGTGTTCACAGTTATTACCTAAAAAATAAAAAATCTAGAACATTCCAAAATTCATGTTCTTAAGGAGTGAGCAGTACGACCTTAGTCCATCTATAGGAGTGAGGGAGTAGCAAAACTACGCAATCCTTGCAGGCAACGGAACGACTTCAACCAGAGACACAAAATACAGATTCATCCGTCATATTGGTAACACTTGTTTCCTGCGTGTAAGCAAGACAGACAGGACGTCATCGATACGGAGCAGCCTACATACACAGGTCGGAGCGAGAGAGCGAGTACGCTGCGTCACATCAAAAGTACGACGTATTGCACTGCCGCGCCGCGCTCGCGCCATCCCGTCTGCCCGCCCGATGAACTACCAAGAGAAGTGACGCCGCGCCGCCATTTGCTTTTTCCTTGTATCACGGCACGGCACGGATTACGAGCAAGAGAATTACTGCGTGTACAAATTTGTATTGTTTTCAACACAGCAAGTTGGTTTTTGCCAGAATAAAATGACGGAATTACCACGTCTGGTTATCGCCCGAGGACAAGCGAAGGGGACTATTACGAAGATGTATAACTTCACCAAAGGTGAAGAAATATCTCAGTGTTCCCACGCAGCGTTATTCACTAAAAAACAAAGGTTGATTGGTGCCTTTCAGGAATATTGTGAGCTAAATATAAATGTTTTGGTTTTAGAGCCGCAAAACAGTGAAGATTTTTCCGAAGTCGAAGATAAATACTTGGCTGCCTTGGCTATTTTTGAAGCCAAGCTTGCTAGCTACGGTGGTGGAAATGATGACAACAAGTATTCTGGGGGACCTCAGCAGCGTCTACCGCCTATAAATATGAGTAAATTTAACGGCCAGGTAGGAAATTACATTGATTTCATCAATCTTTTTAAAAGTGTTATTCACTCAAACAGTCAGCTTTCTGATAATGATAAATTTTATTATTTGAAATCCTATCTTGAGGGTGAAGCTGCTGACCTCATTAGACACTTATCTTTAGATTCAAAAAATTATAAAGTGGCCATGCAACTTTTAGATGATAGATATAACAATAAAAATAAAATTGTAAACTTTCATATTAATTCCATACTGGATATAAAAACGATAAAGAGGTGTACTTCCACAGAATTAAGAGATCTTATCTCAAAAACTAGGCAACATTTAGGTGCACTAGAAAGTATAGGAGTTACCATTAAGGATTGGGACTTAATTATTATATGTATATTGCAAAAAAAGATTGATCAGTATACGCTCAGATCTTTCCATTTAGAACTTAAGGATGACCTACCTGATTTAAAAATGTTTCTAAAATTTTTAGAGCAACGTGCAACAGCACTGGAAACTGTTGCTGAAAGCAGCGGTGCGCAGGCACAGCATGGCAGCAGTAGCAGTGCAGTGAACAGCAGCCGCAGGGCAAGTTTGGTAACCACAACAAAAACAGGTAACCCCACACTTAAATGTAATTTTTGTGATGCTAATTTTCATAAATTGCACCTGTGTGACAAATTTAAGCTAGCCACATTATCTGACAGGTTACAGTATGTTAAAAAACATAATCTTTGCCATCTGTGCTTGAAAGGCCATCCTAATAAGTGCACTCTAAGCTTCCGTTGTTCACAATGTAAACAAAAACATAATAGCTTGCTACATCAAGAAAATGCTGATGAAGTTTTAAGGCAGGTTACTCTTTCTATGAGCCATAGTGATGATGTTTTATTACCTACCATAAAAGTTAGGTTATTTGATAAAAATGGCAAGGAAACAATAGTAAGAGCGCTTTGTGATTCAGGTAGTCAGGTATCATTCATTCTATCTGAGCTTACGGACAATATAAACTGCAAAATAACAAACAAACCTACTTCTATAAGTAGCATATGTGATGGGAAAAATAAAATAACACAACAAACAACACTGCAAGTTTATTCAGCTACAAATAACAATAGTATAAGATTGAACTGTTGTATAGTGCCTAAAATAACATGTGATTTGCCACAATTTCAAATTGATAAAAATATTATAAAGCTGCCTTTACACTTAACGCTTGCGGATCCAAACTTTTACGAAAAAGAAAAAATAAGCATACTGTTAGGATGCGACGTTTTCTTTGAAATATTACTTCGAGAGCAGTTTCCTGTGCTTCCTGAAGGATTGTATTTGCATAATACAACATTTGGCTACGTAGCGGCTGGCAGGGTGCTTCGTGTTTCTTCTGTGGATCCTGTAAGTAACTTTGTAAGTATATCACCTGAAAATAAAAGCGAACGCCTTAGTAAACTAGAAACTACTATGAATATGTTCTGGAAATGTGAGGATGTGCCCGAGGTCTTCACAGAGGCCTCCACTGAGCAGGAGCTTGCTGAAAAAATTTTTGTCGAGTCTGTTGTCTTAAAAAATAATAAGTTTGAAGTAGACTTACCTTTAAAGCAGAGTTTAGACAACATTAACATGGGCAACTCACTGTCACGTTCACTTCTACGTTTTCACAATTTGGAAAAAAGATTTAAAAAGGATCCTGTATTGTTTGAAAAATATAAGGCCTTTATCGAAGAATACATCTCCTTAGGTCACGCAGAATATGTAGATATAGAAATATATGATTTAGATTGTGGTCAAGTTTATTTTTTACCCCATCACCCCGTCCTAAATGAAAAAAGTAAAACTACAAAACTAAGAGTAGTATTTGATGGTTCCATGTTTACAAATCTAGGTTTTTCATTAAATGATATTATGTTGTTAAATGGACCTTGCATACAAAATGAGTTATTTAATATTCTCATTTTATTTAGATTGCATAAATTTGTTTTAATTTCAGATATTCAAAAGATGTTTAGACAAATAAATATTAGCCCTGAACATCGTTGTTTACAAAATATCTTATGGAGAAACACTCCAGAAGAAAAAGTTAAATGCATTCAGCTAAAAACAGTAACATACGGGTTGAAAAGTTCCACTTTTTTAGCCACAAGGTGTTTAGCTGAATTAGCTTATAAATATAAAGACCAGTTTCCATTAGCTGCCCCAATTCTGCTTAATAATACATATGTTGATGACATAATCTGTGGACATAATGAAATAGGAAAATTAATGGATATAAAAAAACAATTAATTGAATTATTAAAAATTGGTGGTTTCACATTGCATAAATGGTGTTCAAATAATGAACAGTTGCTAAATGACACCCCATTCAATTCAGAAAGGTCATATGAATCAGGTCAATTAAATTTTTGTAAAAATGATGATAATTTTGTCAGAACTTTAGGTATGACTTATGACATACAATCTGACACATTGAACATTTCTAGCCCACAACATGAGTTGATGGAATCTTACACAAAGCGTCAGGTTCTTAGTTTAACTGTTCGATCCTTTAGGCTTAGTAGGACCGATTGTTGTGTATGCTAAGTTAATTATGCAAAAAACATGCCTTGCCAAGATTCAATGGGACTCGCCCCTTCCTTCTGAATTAAACATTGAATTCAAAAATTTTGTTCAAAATTTAATAATAATGGGTACTATAAAAGTTCACAGAAACATTAATACAACAAATGCTAAAAAAATAGAGCTAATAGGTTTTGCTGATGCCTCAGGCAAGGCCTATGGTTGTAACTTATATCTAAGAGTGATTGATAAAAACAATGAAGTGCAAGTAGGTCTTCTTTGTTCCAAGTCAAGAGTGAATCCAATAAAGCCACTGAGTATTCCTCGCCTTGAGTTATACAGCGCATTGCTTTTAGGAAAGTTATCTAAACTAGTTTATGAACAGTTAAAAAAAGAAAAGATTGATTTGAGTGTTCATTTGTTTTTAGATTCCCAAATTGTCCTGGCTTGGTTAAAAACGGAGCCAACCAGATTATCTGTCTATGTAGCCAATAGAGTAAAGGAAATAATTAATCTAACAGAAGGCTTTCAATGGTCATATGTCAGCACAGATGAAAATCCTGCTGATTATATATCAAGGGGTTTAGAAGCGCATTTACTACAGGGCACAGAGGTGTGGTGGCATGGTCCGCATTTCTTACAAAATCCTTTTCACTCACATAATCAAAGTTATGACTTGCCAGAGGTAGTACCTGAAATAAAATCTGTCAACATTGTGACAGCTAATTTAGATAATAAAACATCACCCTTTGATTTATTGTCACCCTTTGATTTATTGTCTAGGTATTCAGATATTAATAAATTGAAACGGATAGTTGCATACATATACAGGTTTTACAACAATTGTAAATTACAAAAAGAAAAAAGAAATAACAGCCACTTGTCTTGTAAAGAGTTGAACTTAGCTTTAAATAAAGTAATTAAAATTGAGCAAGGTCAGCACTTTACTGCAGAAATACAGTCGTTGTTATTAAATAAAAATATACAATCAAATTTAAAGTCTTTAAATCCTTTCTTGGACGGACAGGGTCTTCTTCGAGTAGGAGGTAGGCTTCAAAATGCAAATTTACCATATAAAGAGCAACATCCTATTATTTTGCCTAAAAAATTAGTAATAACTGATCTCATAATCAGTAATGAGCATAAAATATTATAACATGCTAATTGCTAGTCGAAAATTGATTTTTGCAAATTTATCACATAGTAAATGGTATAAGAGAAATAAAGCACGTTATACACAAATGTCTTATTTGCTTTAGATTAAAGGCTAAGGCATCAGAACAGCTGATGGGTTCTCTGCCTGCAGATAGGGTCAATCCTTGCAGACCGTTTCAAAAGGTGGGAATAGATTATGGCGGACCATTCTCAATTAAGATGCACAGAGTTAGGAAACCATTAATATTCAAGGCTTACATTGTGCTTTTTGTCTGTTTTATTACAAAGGCTATTCACATTGAGCTAGCATCGGACATGACCACTGAATGTTTCCTACAATGTTTAAAAAGATTTATTTCACGTCGTAATAAGCCGTCGGTCATTTATTGCGATAATGCTTCGACATTTAAAGGTGCAAAAAATGAACTCGATAAATTATACCATCTGCATTCCAGTCAAGGACACCAAAATGCTGTCATAAATCTGGCGTTGGATCTAGGCATTGAGTTCAAGTTTATACCTAGCTATTCACCCGTTTTCGGTGGTATATGGGAGGCAGGAATAAAAAGCGCCAAATACCACTTAAAACGAGTGGTAGGACAACAGGTTTTAACCTATGAAGAGTTAAATTCTGTTGTAATACAAATTTAAGGAATTCTCAATTCCAGACCTATTCTGTCTTTAAAAACAATTGATCCCAATGATATGTCATACTTAACACCTTCACACTTTCTTACAGGTGCCTCACTTAATTCGTATCCAGATACTGATTTGACAGATGTACCAATAAATCGATTAAGCTTTTGGAAAAAATGCACTCAAGTTATTCAATCATTTTGGAAAACATGGTCAAAACAGTACCTGACTCAACTACAGAGCCGCCTAAAATGGCATAAAAATGTACCTAACATAGAAGTAGGATCATTAGTAATTCTGAGAAATGACAATACTTCTCCTCTTTCATGGCCTATGGCAAGAGTAGAATGCACTTATCCAGGTGCGGATGGCAAAGTTAGGGCCTTATCAGTAAAAACAAGCACTGGTGCAATAATTCGTACTAGCGTCACAAAGGTGTGCGTTCTTCCTATAGAGGAATAATTTAATGTGGTTGCCACACTGGCTATGCTGGTGTTGTTCATTGTAACTTGTTTTCATGTAATACTGCGTTGTTTAGACTTCCTTACATGACTGTATTGTAATAACTACTATATGATAACAATTATAGTAGTAACTTTATTATAGTTTATCAGTTATGTTTGTATGTACTGCATTGTATAGGCTTCCTTACCTAGCTACATTGTAATAGCTGCTATAAAATAATAATTATAGTTAGTTTATTATAGGTTCTATATAAGTAGGTTCCTATATTTTTTTTAGTTTAAGTATTGGTTCTACTGTCTAAAAATGTGCCTGTTCTGTTATTCTATTTAATGGTTACTATTAAAAACAATGATAGTAAGTTTATTATTAAATAAAAAAGCAAACAGAAGTTAGCATTAGAGCAGCAGTTTGGTTTTTTATAAAATAAGAAAAATGTTGTTATTCTTTTTATTATTTAGCTATTCCAGCTTTTTTGTTGTAGAAGAATATAGGTAGGTAGTTAGTTATGTTTGCTTTATGTGCAGTTTAATGTTTGATCAAAAACAGTAAGTTTAAATAATAAGTTTTTCTGTCCATAAGCTTAAATTCCCTAGTTGGTAATAAGTATATAATTATAAATATTAAGTTTTTAGTAAAGCTGTGCTCATATGTAGGAAGGATATTAAAAGAAAAGGCATATATTTGTATAAATAAAATGTTTAATATTTAAAATTTTTCAGCCTTAGCTAAGAGTTAGTTTTTAAATTAGTCTAATGTTATTTTAGATATTTTTTGCCGTTGGCCCCAGTTATGTATAAAGCAGTGCTCATACATATAGTGTAATGCATAGATATATAGCTATAGCTATGATTTACTGTTCTAAAGTCAGTCGCTTGTCACCGCTCTATACATTTAAACGTGGCCTTGTCTGTACTACTTAAAATAAGAAACCTAAAGGAAATATAGTTCAGTTTAAAATATTATTTGTGTTCTATTTAATCGCCAGCGTGAACAAAAACTTCCCAAAAAAGGTCTGCTCCTAGCAGCATCTGCACCTCGGACGGCGTATGGAAAGCCGGGTCTGCAAGGTGGATATGTGTGGGAATATTGAACGAATCGCAATTAATTTTATTTGTAGGCAATAACTGCGTTATTTGGGGAACAATGAAACAATTAGTTTTTGTAACATATCCGATATTAGAAAGAGAAGAAATATTCACATCACATCTTTTGGTGATTTGTGAATTTTGTTTGTTAAGTCCCTGAATGGAAACAGATGTATTGTAGCTAGGGAGCTTAAGCTCAGAGTGCAGTTTTTCAATGATAAAACTAGAGGTACTACCATTGTCAAGTAGGGCGCGAACTTTATGCAACCTGCCTTTGTAATCAAGAACGCCAATGAGCACTGTCGACAGTAAAACTTGACCTTTATGTATAGTCGACAATGTTACGTTATTTTGCGAATGTGTACGAGGTTCTTCACTTGAACTCTCGTGTGCTGTATTCAACACTACACAGTCAGCTGAAGTAGAAGGTTGAGATGGCTTTTGTTGTACTTTCTCCTCTAAGTGCAAGAGACTGTTATGTTTTTTAAAACATATTTTACAGGGGCCTAGAGTACAATTTTTATCTTCATGACCTTTGCGCAAACAATTTTTACATAGTTTAAATTCATTGACCTTTTGAATTCTTGTTTCTATAGGAAATGATTTAAATCTGTAACACTGAAAAATAGAATGGTTGCCTTTGCACAAAGGACATGCAAACCGAGGGGATGGGTTAGCGACAAATGTTGAACGAACGTGTGTATTGTGAGTGTCGCTGTGTCTGCGAGGCTTCGCGTGTGATTCACCACGAGACCTTGTAACCCCACGACCCTAATGTAAAATAAAACTATGTCTAACAACGTGTGTCTGTTGAATGGCATAGAAAAAATCGAAATAAGGCTAAATAAAAATCATGGCGCGGAGCCGAAAATTTTATGTTTCCTAAACTAAAAGAGATAGCGCAAAACTAAGAGCATACGTGTGATGCTGAGACCGACCTACATCTATATTGTGAGTTTCAGAAAAATTGAAAAACTTTGTTGGAAAATCCGTGTTGAAGTTACGCGTACCGTCGGTGCGTGTCGCCCGTATACTCATGGGGAAGGCAGCCGTCGGCCAGTGATGGTCGGAGGCGACAAGTATTAATGATAAAAATCATAATATGTTAAAGTTTGGATATTGACTGAAAAGTTCAATATAGGTTTGGAAAATATGAAAATATTTGCTATAACCAAAGTTACAGGCGCTGCTAAAAACTTCCCCTGTTCGTCTCTTACGCCGCCTAGCTTGAGACGACGGCATCCTGAGAGGCAAAGGGGGCACCCTTAAACCTTTATTGACTAATCCAAACTAACCAGTGTGGTCTGCACATCCTGGTAGAATATATTATGGTGGCTGAGTGGATGATACTAGATAGCGGATACAGACGCCGGCTGGAGCCTATACCTCTAGAGTTACTTAACAGAGGACAAGCATACGTAGACCATCGGCCGCAACGCATTATGGATCTGGAATCTCTCACGAATCCGCGTTGTCTCCAATGCCGCTGTCCTAATAAGAACCACCTCACGTGTCGCCCAAGCACGCAGAATGGGGAGAGGAAATGGCAAAGGCCCATCCGCAATGTATTCTAACTATTAACGAAGGCCATGACTAGGGAAAAGGATTCGCGACCCTTTACCCCGGACATGGGCACTCAAAACCATGTCTGACGCTTGAAGATGTGGTATACCCGTCATTAGCTGATGTTGACACTGCATGCCTAGCTCTGAACCGCTGATTGATCGAGACGCACATAGCAACTTGAATACATCTTCGCCGATGGGACTTGTCCACATCTGTGCGCGGTGGACCTCAAGATGCTTAGTATCGATGAAGGTCTTTCAAGTATTACCCCCGGTAGTGGCATCGGCGAAAGCTAATGACTCCTCCGAGACGCAAGTCTGCGGAGCGACTTTCTGCGAAGTTTCCTGCTCTGGACGTGAAGCTGCTCGAGTTATGCTCTAAGTAATGTATAATCACAAAGCAGAATAAGACCCGAATATCGTAAAGCGATATCAGTGCATATGATTGTAAATGCATCTGCTAAATGGGCTTTGGTGAATGAATCTATGACCACATGCTGCTGTGGCTTAGATCACGCGAGACAAGGGATAGTTATGCAAGCCCAAAAGAGTAGTGTCCCAAAAGGACCGGGTGCATATAGCACCGTTCCCTTCAGAGAAATATTGTTGCACTCAGCGAAGGGAACATGGAGCATACTCGAACCAGTGGATCAGTTCGGCAGGAGATGAGCAGAGAGTTGGGAGTTATTTAATATGTTTAAATAAGTATTTAAATGTATATATAAGGGGTTATATTCCCTTCACTCCCATCGAACGCAATACGTCGGACATTTCGGTGGAAGACAGGGATTAGCCTCCTAAAAGGTTACCACAGCGGCTCAGCCGTATCGGGAACGCTACGGCTAGTATCGATTGGATGTAGTCCACTAGCTTCGGCTTACCACGAGAAGCTTATGCTTTCAACGAAGGGACTTTGGTCTCCATCCATCGCTTAAGGCGCACCGGTCGGACCAGAGTCCGCTGTAGACAATCCTTCGGGATTGTCTATTTTTTTTAACCTTTTTCCTACACCTCTGTGTTGAGGGGAGGTCAGGAGCGTTCTGGAGGACAGGATGGGCAGTGTCTCACAGAGAGCGCGTTGGTGGGGCGTTTATTCTCACTCGTCTCGTAAATGCTTTAACAGTTGGTTTGCTGTAAAGGTGTGAGCGTATCGGGTCTTTGCTTCTAGACTATTGTCTTGCTCGGGATCTGAGGTCTTCGCAATCAACTAGCTGAAGGAACTAAAACTAGTTCCTTCGTCAGGGCTGGATCTTGCTGGATTCCTTGTGGGATGGTAGTATGGAAGACACAGAGAGATTATGTAACTGTATTTTTCAATACGGTTGACATAGCTTAAGGAAAAGGTTGCCCAGGGCGAGGGCAAGAGTGGCCGTCTCCGAGCAGTATCATTAGAGAGACTTGGAGCACGGCTATTCTGTTGAGGAAGAGAGACTCAACGAAAGTTCTTATGAGAACAAGAAGCTCATATTGAGCTAGAGCTTCCGAGGAAGCTCAGGTCGATAAAAGACCAAAACCTGGGGCGATACGCTATATAGGGAATACATTGTTTATTCAATGATATTTCCTACATTTTTATAACTTCCCTGATGAACGAGCAGGGAGGAATTAATAGCTAGGAATTACATAGATGTTGTACAGAGACACTTTGTTTAATTTCGTAGTTAGAATGCCCAAGAAAAACGAGCACACTGTAATCTTCTAAAAGAGCTTGGGTTACTCACACAAAGTAGTACGATTCCGCTACTAGATGATCATTGGCCAATTTTAATTATTATAGAGATCAAGGGTGCAGTTACAACCTTTCCATAGTTTCCAACAAATCGGCTCGACCTTTTAGAAACGTAATAAAATCTTCTAATTTAGGAATATCTTTGATTTCATTACGCTTTTCCTCCCACTCGCGAGAAGTTACAGAGTCTAATTTGGTGGAAACCATGTGAATGATGAGAGCATCCCAGTGGTCAACGGGTAATTTGAGTGATTTGAGCGCCCTGAGATTTTTGTTGACTGTGTCAATTATGTTGTGAATAGCTGTAGAAGACTCTCGAACGATCGGATCTATATTGAACAATGATTGTATGTGATTGTTTTTTAATAATCTATTATTATGATAGCGATCACAGAGTGTCGTCTAAGCAAAGTCGTAATTTTCGGCAGAAAAGTTTAATGAATGAATGATTGAAGCTGCGCTGTCTTTTAGTGATGCACGTAAGTAATGAAATTTATTAATGTTTGGTATATTTGAATTGTTGTGTATCAGTGATGTGAATGTATCATGAAACCCTAGCCAATCCTGATAACGGCCGGAAAAGGTAGGTAAATTAATTGTTGGTAATTTAAGGCTTGTCCCACCTGAACGAGCAGTACCAGAACCCGTCATCGAATGGTTGTCATCGCCCGCAGAACTCCGGCTGAGCAGGTCCTCCGCGAGAGCGATTGACTTGAAATAGTCGTCCTCGAAAGCTTGCCTCTCCATTATCTCGGTTGCTGAAATTTCGCATAATGATTCGATATCAGTTTGGGTACTATCAAAATCATTATAAAGATCTTTAATTTTTTGAAGTCTATTTGTTAGCTCAAGGATGTGCTGTGCACTGAGGCCTTTATAGCTGAGTGCAAGCTCTAAATGGTCTTTGAATAAAGTGAGTTTCGCTTTATATGAGGCCCTTAAATTCTTTAGCTTCTTAAGATCCATTATAATTTAGCTAGAAAGGGGATACAATGCAAAATTAAATAAAATTAGCCAAAAATAAAATTTAAATGAAGAAGATGAATGCAGAAAGTAAGCAAAAATACTTAAATTTCAATGGCAAAGCAGAGAAGAGTGCAAACAAGCGTGCGCCTAGCAACAAAGGCGCGGCACGTGGCGCGCGAGACGCGTCGTGACCGCTGCGTGACCCCTGCGCGTGAGCAGAGGTGGCAGGCAGCAAGTAGCAGCGTGCAGCGCGCAGCGAACCGGTACAGTAACGCGCGACACACGGCTCGCGAGTATGCACTGAAATTCGCAAATAATAGGAAATGCTTACAATATACTGACAATAATTAGCACAAAAATGGGCGATTTACTCACAATAGGCCACTGAATAGATAAGCTAAGTAGGTAGCTAGCTGGGTAGCTAAGAAATGAAATGAAATTTACTTCTAAAGAATAGCTGGTTGCGTAATAACGCCGAGAACAAAGAGAATTATGAATAAAGCACGTGTAACGTGTTTCAAATAAAAATAAAGGGTATTTTTTTTTAATAACGACGTTATGAAATTAATGTAATGTACGTATATGAGCAGAGAAGCAAAATGAATAACGAGGAATATTAATGTTATAGGGTCTGCTCACCTCTCTTGGGATAAGAGTATGAAAATGAAAATAAGCGAGAAAATTGGGAAATATTGGTCTAAAAAGGAACGAACTCACTATTAGCCTTTTCCCTGGTAAAAATGCGTTCGATGATGTCTGGATTGGATGATGATTCTGGATTTTCCCCGATAATGATTGGATGCATGGACCTTAAAATCGTCGGGTTTTCAATTTTCCGTATTATTTCCTTTTTGAATGACTTGATTTCTTGATTCTACGTCTTCAATTCTCGAAAGAATGCCGGAATCGGTACTCCGCCACGAATTCCTTTGTTCCTCCTTTGTTCACTCGGTAACGTGGCGCGTGACGTCGTCGGCGCTGGAAATCCGGCTTCGTATGGACCAAAATGTAAAGTAATTTGGCGGAGTGGATGAGATTCTACAATGAAAGACGTAGATACAAATATTCAGATGTAATGTAGATTCTACAATGCTTACTAAAAATATATATATACGTAATTGTAAGGAAAGGTGATGGGACGCGCGTGTTCAACAGCGCGGTTTTGGCCAGAATGCGGCGGCGAGACCGACGGAGCTGGTGCAGGCCACCGCGGGGTGAGCGGGCGGCGCGGGAGGCGCACGAGTCGAGGACACGTCGTATGTGTGCGTCGTGTGTCATCTTGATTGATTTCCATGTATGCGTTAACATTATTCATTATCAAATCACTTAATTATTGATTATATTATTCTAGATAATGTGTACTTTCAAAATGTTAAAAAAAGCACGGAAAGTACATTGTAAATTTTGGACAGATAAATAAGAAAGTTTATTACTCGACTTTTTTTTCGCAGATGGTAATGACGTTTGATGCGTGTTTATTGAAATAATAAATTAAATAAAGGTATAATAATACGTGAGGACGTCGGAGCAAGGAAAACAACGTAGTTCAATGAAAACAGGCGTATATTGCGAAAACCACAACAGTACAGAATATAGTTTTTAAACTCAACTACAATCTGTGACAGCAGGCGTTTCGACAGAGACTCCGTACTGACAGCAGATTGAAGCTAGCACGACTGGTATTAGAGGGAGTTCAAGAACTTGAAGGCAACCCAGCTAAGTATTGGTCGTGTAACTACAAAAGTACAATTTCGTTAAAGACAGTTTGGGTAGTCATGAAATCCACGTAACAAGTCGATAGCGAGTTTTAAAAAACTCTCAGCGCCATCTGTTGATTTTTACCAACAACTAAAAGGGTCGTATATGTAGTTTTCTTTACGACCACTCGTTACCGAGTTCTAAAAACCCTCCAGCGCCATCTGTCGATATTTTTGAGTACTACACACCCCCGTTTTTACTTCCGAACTGTCCCAGGAGGTGGTGTTCTTCTTAGGTCTTCCACGGCCACGGGGTTGTTGTTGTTCTGCTGTTATGACTGTAACTGTCTTGCGGGGTCTGCCCCGTTTACGCAAAGGCTGTGCTGGTGAAGGCAGTATTTGGTCATGTCCGGCATAACGTGTCAATGCTGAAGCGTGATATATTCCAAGGGCAACACTGGGATTAGATGGATCAGCACCCTCGTATGAAGTAGGGCCATGCATCTTCTTAATTTGATATGGTCCATCCCGGCGAGGTGCGAATTTAGCACTTATCCCTTTGCTTGCGTGGCTGAGAGAGTGTAGCTGGACCAAGACAAGGTCTCCAACCGCGTAGTCTGGTCTAGATTGTCGTCGTTGATCAGCCAGGTCCTTCCTTTTTTCTTCCGCTAACTCATGGACTTCTCTTGCTCGTTCGAGGGTAGAGGCCAGCTGTAGCAACTTTGGTGTTATCTCCGGTATGAAATTTTCAGACTGGATGATCTGGCGAAAATCGTGGTAAGTGTCATCCACTGTTCTTAACTCCCGTCCGAACGTTAGGTAAGCGGGGGTATATGATGTGCTTTTACACACTGCCGTGTTCATGGCGAATCGAATGCTTGGTAAGTGTTCTGGCCAATCCCTATGGTTGTTTCCTAGTATGATTGCCAGCTGTGTCTTTAAATCCCTATTTTTCCTTTCTACAGGATTTGCTTCAGGATGGTATACTGGTGTATACCCGTGTTTAATCTTTAAACAATAAACCATCTTTTGCATTATAGCACTCACAAACTGTGGTCCATTGTCGCTTATTATTCTCCTGGGAAGGCCGTAACGCAAAAAGATCTCGTCAATCAAAACAGTAGCACATCTTTCCGCAGTAGCATCCTCTAAGGCAAACAGCTCAACCCATCTTGAGTTTATATCTTCTATGATGAAGATCCAGGTCTTACCATTGCTCGAAGCAGGCAAAGGGCCGAATAAATCAAAAGAAATGACTTCAAAACGTTGATTCAAGGATTGTGTTTGTAGGAGTCCAGCAGGTTTCTGGTTTGATGGCTTGTATCGTTGGCACTCTATACAATGCTTTATGTAGCTCTCGATATATTTTCTCATGTCAGTCCAATGATAACGTCTGGATATAGCTTGAAGTGTTTTCTCAGAGCCGTAATGCCCTGCCATGGGATCATCATGGTAAACTGCCAATATGTTGGCCCATTCATGTTCAGGCGCACACAATTGAGCTTCATCTGAGTCAGGACTGTGTCGATACAGAAGTCCATTATTTACCAAGTAACCCTTGCCAGACCAGTACTTGGCACTTTCATTGTCGTCAAAAGTTTCCAGAGCTTTTATTATTTTAGCCAACTTCTCGTCCTTTAACTGTTCTGTCCTTACTTCAGCGGGGCTGCGGGTCGGCAAGTCTACGATTACCATACACAAACCACATTCATCTTGGTTTATCTCTGTGCAAGGTGGTCTAGACAAAGTATCTGCAACGACATTTACCCGTCCGGGTATATACTTTACTGTGATGTCGTATGCTTGTAATTTCAATGCCCATCTAGCTAGTCTTCCGGATGGTGATCTTAATTTCATAAGCCATTGCAATGACTGGTGATCCGTAACTACTGTAGTGGGTGACCCTTCGATATAACCTGCGAACTTTCCGACTGCCCAGACAACAGCGAGTGCCTCTTTTTCAGTGGTAGAGTAATTTTGCTCAGCCTTTGTTAGCAGCCTGCTCGCATACTCTATAGGGTGTTCGTCACTTTTCTCTCCCTGGACGAGAACCGCACCAAGTGCATAGTTACTTGCGTCAGTTTTAATGAGACGCGTGAGTGGTTCGGCAATATCCGAGAATTTTTTAATGAAACGTCTGTACCACGAGCAGGTTTGCAGAAATGACAACAAATGTTTCACATTAGATGGAGGGGGCCGATCTGCGATAGCGGCTGTCTTTTCTGGATCCACCTGAAGTCCTTCCGGTGTTATTAAGTGTCCCAGATACTTTACGCTTGTGCAACAAAAACGACACTTTTCTCTGTTGACTACAAAGTTGTACTCTCTCATCTTATTGAAAATGTCTCTGAAATCAGACACATGTTTTTCAAACGTGGTGGAGAATATAATCAAATCGTCTAGATAAGCCAGTAGTTTGATGTGACTAAGTTCGACGCGAAATCTGTCCATTAGTCGTTGGAAAGTAGAAGGAGCATTTCTTAAACCGAATGGCATTCTGAGAAATTTGAAGATGCCGAAGGGTGTTATAAATGCCGTTTTATCCTGGTCAGACTCTCGTACACTTATCTGCCAGTAGCCTGCTTTTAGATCTAGTGCTGTCATGTATGGAGTAGGTTTGGCCTCATGAAGCAAATCGTCGATGCGAGGAATAGGGTAAGTGTCTGGAACCGTGATATCATTCAGCCTTCTGTAATCTATAGACTCTCACTTTTCCATTAGGCTTCGGAACCATCACTACTGGCGCAGCCCACGGTGAGGTACATGGTACAATTATGCCGTCTCTAACCATGTCATCAATTTCAGCTTTCAGGACTTGTTTGCGCTGAGAAGACATCCTATATGGAGGAACTGCTACTGGTAAGTGGTCACCTGTGTCTATAACATGTTCAACCCCATTCACAGGTTTTCCGTTTGGTTCAAAGACTTCATTGAATTCATGCAGCAAAGCATCTAGTTGTTGTGACTGTGGGTCGTCTAGTGTAGATATCACATCAATAGCACATAGTTCTATATCATTGACCAGTTCCAACTTTCTCTCCCCTTTGTTCCGAGATGTCCCAGCGAGGGCCTGGTTAGGACTTAGTTTTTCCATTCGATTTTCTCTTTCGTTACGCTTTCGCGTTTTCATCTCATTCAGGCTATGTGTAACACCCTTCCCTTTCGGTCCATTAAATTAAGCATCAGACCGAGGTGATAGCATGATTTCTGCTTCATCTACGCTTTTGATAGCGTCCTGCATCATGTATTCTGTTCGCGGACAATATCCATCAAAAAGAAGTCTTTCAGCTTTGCTGTTCCTTTTAGGAGGTGGCTCAGGGAGGTCTATGGGTATTAGTTTGTACTCCACGTTTGCATTTTCTTGCGACAAAGTAGCGAATCTAATTTCCTGTTCTTTTGTAACCATAGCTGATGTTCCTTGTTTAGGCCTTTCTATACGATCCGTGTTGACAGGAGCAACACCAATTTTAGCCAAAGCACTAGTTTCATTCGCACATACGTCAGGTCTATCAAACATTACAAATCTCTCTTGATAGAGCCTGTTCCTTGTCCTGTTCTGGATGCTCGATGAAATGCCAGGTGAATTGAGCAATGTTCAGGACTATGCCAGCTTGCTGTAGGAAATTTATTCGCAGAAGGGTCCGGTTATCGGCATATTCCAGCAGTACAATAAATGGTGACCGAAAAGTGCGACCACAGAGTTCTACCGTGGCTTCAAAAGAGAGCACTCTTTTGACTTCTTGATATGCCATCTGCCAAGGTCACTGTCGCTAGTTCTTGTTTGAATGTTTGTCTTCGTGCTCTCAACTTTTTATACAGTTCTCGAGAAGCAATGCTTATTTTTGCGCATGTATCAACGTATGCTTTGCCATCAATATCGTTTACCTTCAGAAATAACATTGGTCTGGAGCGCGACTCTAAGTGTATGTTTACAGCGCAGAAACCAAGTCTACCTTTATTATTTGGTACTTCCTGAGGCTTTTTTGTACAAATTGCACAGTTACTGCGATATACTCCTGGGGTACCACACCCGTAGCATACCAATTCTACTTTAGAGGCGTTAGTGGCATTACCAGTATTGACTTCAGGCTTATCTGGTTTGTTGGCATCCATATAGTTCTTCCTTTTCCGACAGTCTTCTTGCGTATGGCCAAGTTTCCTGCAGAAGTTACATCTAGTTTTCTTATAACGCGGTAGGGCAGTTGAATCTGACAAAACAGGTTGATTAGTTTTCTGTACTGGCTGTTTATCCTCTATACAGGCCTTCTCCTTAAGCAGAGCTTCTACACAGCGTGATTGGTTCAACAGGTCTTCAAAATTACATATTTTCTCCTTTGGAACTTTATCACGGATGCTCAAATTCAGTAAACCGTAAACAATGTTCAGTTGTTGCTTCTCATTGAATTTTTCATCTGCGGCTAGTTCTGAAAATAGCATCCTCTTCTTTGCCACAAAGTCGTCTGTTAATTCCCCTGACTGCTGCTTTACTCCACATACTTCGAGATAGATCAAGTAATCAGGCTTTTTTGGCGCGGACGTGTTTCGTAGATTATTTTCAAACTGATCCCATTTCGTGATAGATGATTTGCTCCCCTGCCACCATACTGCCGCCTCGTCGCATAGGATTAATGGTAAACCTGCCAAAGCATCTGAATCACTAATTTTTTCCAGCTCTTTAAACACGCGAACTGCTGTAAGGACGGCTTCGACTGTTTCTCTGTCTTTCGTGCCATTGTAAGAAGCGGTACACGTAGTCATGGTGCCTTTTCTACCAGACCCGATATTCGCTAGCAGCTGCTGGAACTGTGCGTCCATCAAGTTGACACTCATCTTGGAGATTGGTGGTTTCTTCGGATGCTTCAACGGATACGTCGTTCCTCGTCCCGATCGCGTAACCACGTACTTCGGATCGCTTTGCCTCGGGTTGGACGCCACTATAATAATACGTGAGGACGTCGGAGCAAGGAAAACAACGTAGTTCAATGAAAACAGGCGTATATTGCGAAAACCACAACAAGTAAGGTACAGAATATAGTTTTTAAACTCAACTACAATCTGTGACAGCAGGCGTTTCGACAGAGACTCCGTACTGACAGCAGATTGAAGCTAGCACGACTGGTATTAGAGGGAGTTCAAGAACTTGAAGGCAACCCAGCTAAGTATTGGTCGTGTAACTACAAGAGTACAATTTCGTTAAAGACAGTTTGGGTAGTCATGAAATCCATGTAACAAGTCGATAGCGAGTTTTAAAAAACTCTCAGCGCCATCTGTCGATTTTTACCAACAACTAAAAGGGTCGTATTTATGTAGTTTTCTTTACGACCACTCGTTACCGAGTTCTAAAAACCCTCCAGCGCCATCTGTCGATATTTTTGAGTACTACAAAGGTAATATACTATTTTAAATAGTGGCGCCTTGTGCTAAATCATGTTAGAAATCCTCTGTAAAGTAAAAAAAAATACAGCTGTAATATTTATTTTATTATTAGCATATTTTCGCCATTAACGATTTTCCGTGGATTAGCCCGGGGGCACGTGTCAATCCTTCCAGTATGAACAGTGCAGGTTATTTGTCTAATATATGTTTATTTAAACGAACCTACGACTACGAAAAATTATGTATAATAATTAGACTTTGGGCAGACGTAGATTTTAATCCAAATATTGTAGTATTGGGTAATGAACAAGAATATTTCTGTTTCGATTACAATGATTATAAATATTACTTTTCTCAATCTAATTTAAGTGATAAGTTTAAGTTTCTTTACTGTTCCAAACATTGCAGTATTGAAGTTATCCCGCAGCTAATGGATATATTAACTTACTATTCTGTTAACATACATTTATATCTAGATTATCTATCCAGTTTAGATAATAAAGTAGAAAACTGTATAAAACATTTTAAAGATCTTATTAGAATACATGCGTTGCTCTCTCCAGATAGTATTTACAAAATATTTATTAATAATTACGAGTATGATGTAAATTTCAAACTTGAATATGAAATGTTAAGCAAAGGTTTTGATTACTTTTTACCGTGTATTATCTTTAAGACCGAATTTTAAATACAAAATTAAATTAAGACCATAAATACTTTGTTTCATTTTGTATCTATAAGACCCCGTATACTGTAACACCCCCCCCCCCCCTTTTATTTAATCTATCTCCCCCCTTTTATAACATTATTTTATCTATTAATTATATTCCCTTATTTAACTTTTAATTGACCCTACCCTATCTCTGAACTACTGAAGTCTGGACTACTGAAATCAGGACTAAATGAATCTACCTACTTAAGCTAATCTTTCAACCCTACCTAACTATTATTACTAGATGATGACGGCCTACCATTTTAATACCTGAATAAAGACCCTAGTAATAAATTCCAATAAGAAACCTAGTAACATGAAGTAAACACATATTTAATCCGCATCCTAATTATTTATCTAAACGTTAATTTGGCCAGTAATACGTCTAGTGGTAAAGACACCACATTGTGAACCGCCTAATAGTAACCCCGAAACTTTTAGTGAGAACTATAGTTAGACCCTAGGTTAGCCTACCAAACAAGACCTAGTATTTAGCTTAACCTAACTTAAAAGCTTGAAGAGTTATGAATTTATGTTGTCGTAAGTTTCTTAACCTGAAGAATATTTTACTTAATTAGCAACTTATTTAGAATGAAGCTTAAATCTCTAAAGAATCCACCGATATTTAAATCTTATCTCTGAATGGTTTATCTAGTCAATTAGTTTTATTTTTGGAAACTGAACTGAGAAACGTCAATTAATCAAACAAATCCAAAAGCTTTATTTTATTTTGCAGTAGTAATTATTGAAAATTAAGTGCATTTTAGCTAATTGAATTAATCTTTGCATTCTAATAATTTTTAGCATTGTAGATTACTTTGGATTATACTGAGTTATAGAAATGGTATAAAATTTTAGACATATAAAATAGTAAATAGATAAACACATTGTGGTTTTTTGAGGAAGAATAAGGGCCCTAACTCACGCCCATATTCGTGGTCCAACCAATAAAAAAAAAGCAAAAGATTTTATAAATTTTGAACATGTTAACTTATTTTTTTGTTAACTTTATTCTTTTTATTATTATAGCCAAACAGGAAATAATAGCAAATATCTCTTGCCTTGTCCGGACAAAGCTTATTACTTTACTGAAGCTACATGACCTCTACCCCAGCGCGCCACTGCTGGTTCCTCTTTTATATAAATAAATAAACATATAATTGAATAATGACTTTATGGCTTTACAATATTATTTTTCCAAAATTAGTCTTAGTTAATTTTATTAGGAACTTTTATTCAATAGGATATTCAAAATAATATTTGCAATAGGAAAAAAAAAGTACTTTAATAACAATGCCATTCTTTAGCAATACTTGAGTTTTTATCACAAGTATAAAATAAACAACTTGATTTTAGAAGTTTATTAAGGTCCAGTATTTTGGGTTTCATTTTAAAATTTGTAGCTTTTAAACAGTTCCATTAGGTTTTTCTGAATTGTTTTTATTACCAAAAATGATTATTATCTTTCTAGTCTAATAATCCAATCTTTTGTTTAGTTTAGTGAAGCCTAGTTTGTCTTTGTGTTTAGTACAAACAACTTAAATGATGAATTAATCTATTAGATGTAGGAGTCCCTCCTTTTGGTATGGAACACACTACGGAATGCTTTTTGCTTTTCCCAAACAGATCAAAATATCACCAAGCAATTTTGGCTATAAAATAATTTAATTGAAATGCTTTTAAGTTTACAAGTTAATCAGACTATACTGAACAACAATCATTTTTATATCTACCTTATAGAACTGGGTAAAAGAAAACTAGATAGTGGATTTATTGTAGGTTTAGCATATTTTAACTAAGTGAATTATTTTATACTTTTAGCAGTGAAGAGTGATTTTAGGATAAAACTGAACTTTCTGAGAACAAAGTATTTCTTACTATTGATATAATTTAGCAATGAAGAAGATTTTGGTGTGTTTTCCAAGTGAAACATTTATTATTATTTAGTACTCTTTAGCTTTGAAGATAGTTTTAGGTTATTATACTGAGTTTTGTGAAGATTAAGTTTTATATTATTTTATATTTTTTTAGTGCAGTGAAAGTTGTTGGATATTATTTAGTTTTATGAAGGTTGTGATAAAGGTAAAGTATTTCTTTTTATTTGATATTTAGTGAAGGAAATTATTAGTTTTGCAAGATGATTTGAACGTTTCTCTTTCTCCGGAGAGAGTAAATATTTAAACCTGATATAAGTGTCCCCGTTAAGTCCCGTGACTTCCGTTTTCCTATTGAATTTACCTAGCGTAAAACATAAGTAAGTAAGAATACCTTTACTAAAGCATTTTATTTATTGAAACTAACTAGACCATTCTATTGAATTCTGACTTCCTTGGGAGATTTTATTTATGATTAGGTTTTAATTTGAGAAAGTTTAATTTTATAAGTATTTTGTATGTAGGATGAGCCTATTAGTTTAGTAACGTTCAAGTACCTATACAGGATAATACTTACCATAAATACATATAATAGATAGTCTACCTACTGAATTTACCTGCCTAGGTAATGTGTTTTATTTTAAACCAAACTGGAAGGTATTACCTAAATACCTCACATTTACGTTAATTTCGGTGTATGCGTTCAATATTCCGTGGGTGTCTGAGAATAATGACGCCTAGCTGAACTTTCGAAGCAAATGTGTGTATCCTAACAGCCGTTTTGTATCGAACTATCCTCCTATTCTCAGTATGTAGTTACTGCAAACTAGAGAGAGATCTCACATTTAAATTAATCGTGTGATATGGGTGTATACCTTCAACGCCCTCGGAGAAGAAGGTCTAAGCGAAAAGAACTAACAGAAGCGGGTTGAGGCAAACCCTGTGAAAGCCTAAGCCCTAAGCCTCGTGTGTTGTACTCCCCTTCTACGCGCTAATAAGCAAAGATCGAGACAAGGGAGTACCCGTTCCCTGACAGTGTGTTGGGGACGAATGATAAAATTTTGTGCAACAGAACAAGTTGGTGTGTTCCTCGTCATGAAACCTTGCCCTCGTTACACAGAAGCAAATCATCCGGGAGCTGAAGTTGCTGTGGTAGCAACCACCGGTCCACTCCAAGATCCGGCTCATTAACGGGAGGACACTATGTTCTCTTTCTAACTGTTCCGAGGAACGTTTAGAACAGAACAGACCATTTGCCAAAAACAGCCACCAAGTTTGGAAACCTTGGATTTGAATCAGATACAGATTTATGCCTTGCCGTAAAAGAACCCCTTAATTTAGCGTTTATTCCAAAGATTACAAAACAAATGAGTACTAAAAACTTTAATTACATTACAACTCCCACAATAGTTAAACTTAAAATTTTCCCACAATCTTTACGAATCAAAACTTACAAGCTTTAAAATCCCACTTGCCCACAAACTCAACAAAACGAAATTTTAAAATTTTACACACAAATCCCATTTAAATAGCGAAACTTTAAACAAATTTAATTTAATTTTGACCCCCAAGGAATAGGAAGTACTAAAAGAAAGAACACTTTCTTTACATATCTCCAAATCCCACAGAAAACCCCACTTGTAAACTCTAAAGCAAATATTCTATCGCGACGGACAAGGCTACTGCACTGAGTAAATGAATTTAACACTGAACAAGAAAAGATGTTGCACGTACGAAGAACAGGCGAGAAAAGAGGAGGCCTCCTTGGCTTCATTCGTATTTAAACCCGTCTAGCTTCATTAGCCTCACCCATCGTCCCTAGGCCTCACCTAATCCGCTATCCTTTTCTTTACGCAGGCCCTCTCCGTCTACCTAGAAACTAGCGTGAATGAGACAAAACACGATATTTAATTCTCTCCGTCACGTCACGTGGGACTCGCACTGAATTGAAAAGTTAAAAAGGTTGCCTGGAAGATTCAAACGTTCTAGCTATAACGCCCCCTTCCCTTACTGACTTTAAATAGTTTTTCGATGCTATTGATTTATCTATCTTATTTTAGTAGTACTGCCTTTTTTGTAGTGTTATTTTTGGAAAACAAATTATAGAAAATCCCTAGTTGTGTTTATCATCTCAGTTAACTGCTAACGTACTACTTCTACGACACACTAAAGCGTAATTTTCTCATTTGGGCGCATAAGTTTCGAATCCTAGTCCTTCAATCCTTCCGTAAGCTGCAACAGAACGTTCAATATATGAAAATTCAACGTCCGTGTTCTAGGAAACACAAAAATCCTACTTCCACAATACATCGCAAGACTGCGCCATCTTTTAAGTGTTATTCTGAACCTTTGTATTAAGCGCCACCTAGATGTTTCTTGTTGTACTTCTTTACTTCATACATTGTTAACTGACACACGGCGTACGCGCATGCTATTAGAGATAATAGTTTTGTATTTAAACGTAAGAGGGCGCCAGTTCACAAGCACGATGCCGTCTAACTATTTATAATAAACCAAGGCCTTTACGACGTGTACAAAGGTTGCATTTATTTCTTCCATTTTCCCTATTTATCGTCCCCACGGGAACAACTACTCTTTAACGTTCGGACGAGTAAGCTTCGAAATTTAGTCTAAATTATTTAACTTACGTAGCTACAGCGTGCTTAAAACGTAAGCCCTTGGCAACCGTGTTCTAAGAAACACAAAAACTGACTCCCTTGTATTTGAATGACGTAAAATAAAGCTTTAATTCTGAAAGATTATAAAGTTAATTAACCAGCCCTGAATATTTGTAAAATCGATAATGGGACCATCCTGGGTCCCGTTACAATCAACCCCCAAAATTTACGCAGAAACTCATGTCAACCGGAGTAAATTTTCCCAAACATACAAGTAAATTATTTTACAAATATTTAAAAAACAAATAAAATAAAAAAGCTCAAAAGTTTAGTGACAATTAACCCTATGAAATTTGATGTAGTGTAAGTTTTAAACCAAAGAAAATTGAGCACAGATTAAAATAAATATTCTGAACTACTAACAATCAGTCATATGATATAAATAAAGGCCGCAGAGTAACCAAATTATTGCCCTACCAGGGAAACAGGTTGTGAGGCTGCTCGGCCCTGTGGCCATATGAGGTCACCTCCGGGTCTATCTATTTTTTCATTTACCATGGAGTTGCTACATATCCCCTGCAAAATCAGGAAAACTCCCACAAGGTCACCAAGATAAATATCTCATGACTCGAAGTCCTAGTCCAGAACTCGATCTCGCAAAGTACTCAACTAAATTTGGAGCTTGGACAGTGTGGGGAAATATCTATTTGCTGCGTGTAAGTCAGAAGTCATTTTTAGGGAGGACTAAACACTCTTTCAAGACATTAAAACAAAATTTCAATGTCTATACAATTAACCTAACACCAAGCTCCTAAAAATTCCTTCTTGTAAAGTGTTGTGTTAGGAATTAAAAGTCACTAACCTTACTTCATTGATTGAGTAACTACTGGCCTAAAGCCCCTCTTCAATCATTCCCGTTTACACAATAATATGAGAAAATGTTAAGCAACGCAAATTGCCAATTACGCCAAAAGCCAGATAATCTTTATTTCGTTCATCATACTATCTAAATCTTTCAAATGATATCTTCCTTACCTTCCTCACTCGCACTTCCTCGCAGTTGCTTCAAGTCACTAGGCTCTCCCAATGGAAATTAAATTAATATTATCCCTATGTAATCATTACAGAACAATTAAATTTGCTAACTGGTGACTATTTACTCCATCGAACATAACTAACCCTCGTTTTTTTTTTTTTTGTCAAGTAAACATGCAATACTCAGTACTGGTTAAAACTTCAACTTTTTTTTCATTTCCCCCCTTTTATTTTCCCACTTATTTTATAATTTAAATTTTTACAAAAATATTTTAATATTAGCTATCAACAATCCTACAACTTCACTGTCAATATTTTGTAGTAAATATCCTAATAATTCAAATCGTATTGTTATTATTTTTCTATTTTTTTTTTTTTTTTGATTAAATGTTACTGGCAGTTTTGAATAATAAGATAGCCCTATTTTTTCTTCTAAAATAAAAAACATTCACCGCGCACATCGCCGCCGAGGCCGACTTTGTAAAGTTTCAAAAATTAATATTAATTATCACTTTGTTTTCTCAATTATTTCTAAAATGGCCCCCCCTAACTTTGAATCTCTTATTTTATTCTTTCCTTCTCTTCACGATTCCTCTCACCCGGACTTTTCGGATTATGCTCTTAAGGCTCATACTCGCGCCCTATTTTTGACCATTTACAACTCCCTACATGGCAGTTCCCCTTTAACTCCCAAAATGTTATGGACTAAAATTAAATCGTACAATCAAAAACAACGCCGTGCTCGAAAGGTATGTAGTTGAAGCATATAATATAATACTTAAATAAAGGCAAAGTGAATGAAACACATTTTTTTATAAAATAATAACTAAGACACTTTCCTTGCCTAATTATAGTATCAACTTAGTGATGTAAACTTTTTATTTGAACTACCTATAATTAAATTTGCAATAAAATTTAATCTCAAGACTTTTAAGAAAATTTAGTTTTTTTTCTAAAACTATCTCATTATTTACCTATACAATACAATACAAATATTCTTTACATATATATTACAAAAACCTATTTTATTATTTCATGAAAATTTTTTCAGAGACTTGCTGCGGCTCACCAAAAGGTAATACTAAATAAACAATCTCACTGTAACATTATTCATTTAGCGCTTTTCTTGGTTTCCTTCTAACTGAACTTCTTTCTTCTTTCATCCTTTTTCTAACTAGTTGTTTCCTTAGTGTTCAAAATAATTTTCTTTTTCTTTTTTCAGAACATCCAAAATGAACCTCCTCCAGCTGGGCCCTTTTTAGAACTCCTACCCCTGGAAAATACTCATTTTGAAAACCATCCTGCAGCTGACCCTGCCCTTGACATGTCTCAATCTCAACCAGCCTGGCCCTACATTGAAGTCCTTCCTCTAGTAAGCCTCCTTTTCATAAAAATCCACCACTTAACCTATCCTGTCCATGAAACCCTTCTACCTCAACAATAAAACTAGAAAGCCGATAACCTACTTAACTGGTTGATCCCCACTAACTTATTTATCTTAGGATTATCTATTCATCATTCATTCTTCCTTACAACGTACCTTCATCATCTAAGCCCCTAAACTTTTCCTAGCTGCATAAGCTTATATGTATTAAACTTCCTTTTTTCAGACACTTGGGTCCGAGAGTAGCCCTCAAGGCGGAGTCCAGCAACAAGAATAACATAACCCCAAAAAAAAAATCATCATTATTTTTATGTTACTTTGATTATCTCACTTAACAAAGCAAAATCAGAATCTCAGAAATTTATGTTACGTATAAATCTTGTTTTTCTTTTATAAGTTCCTTTAATTTTGTTAGAGTATCTAATAATAAACTTAGGTACCACCTATTATCATATTTTTGTCTTTCCTTTCATTTTCTTAGCTTACCTATTTGATCGTATCCAAGTTCTACCTCTGTCTGTACAAGTTATTACACTGCCTGCACTGCAGAAGAGATTTCTGATGATAAATAAAATTAAAATTAAGTCCTATTCGTTTTGTTTACATTTTTTTTTTTTTTAAGTCTGACGACACGAAACTAGGGAAGGGAAAAGCAGCGATCGATTGAGAGCTTTCGATTTTGACCATAATTTTCCGTCCCTTTTTTTTTTATAGAGTCTGTCAGCAACGACAATGTTTTAATTTCAACTGTAAAACTCGTCTAAACTCTGCCCATTGTGTAAGCTATGCGATGCCTAATTATCTTAGCAATGTGTATTTTTTTTAAAACATTTGTATCCTAGTATTTCTAGCCCCGATACGGATCAAGGTATCGAATTACACTGGATTTCTTCTTTTTTTTTTCTCTTTTAACAAATCAAAAAGTCCTACTAACCATTAAAAATTAACAAAAAACATTTTTTTTTTCAATACTAATTTTATATAATATTATGAATGTAATAATTAAACAACCTTTTACTTTCTAAGTCTTCTGCACTAAATTCTTTGTTTTAATCCCTGGCAAACATCCACTTGATTCAGACCAAGTTTCAGATTTGTCCCGGATGAATATCTTTTATTTATTAACTTGTTTTTTTTTTTTTTTCAGATTTCCTTACACAATAGGCAACACTATAAGTAACAAATACTTGAGTCATTCTCACATCGATTAAGTCTTTGTTTGATTCTATCTCTATACAATATTTAAGAGGAAAAATTATCAACAAAACAACCTTGCTCTCCCCGCATCAACTTCAACTTAGGTTCAAATACAAATACTTAAAAAAAAATGTATTTACAAATCACAAAAAAAACCGTTTCCCAAAGTTAAATAATAATAATAAATCCTTCTAGAAGATTGTTAAATTAAAAGAAATGAGAAATAAAAATAACTTGGTTTATCTTCCCCATAAAAAAAATTTCAACTCTAAATTATACCTATTTTTGTACAAACAGAAGGTAGATCCCGGGTAGATTAATCTAATTTTTTTCATAATATTTATACAAGTGGATGGTATTATTCCCCTTAGTTTCCCTGTAACGGGATCTATCAATACATACACATTTTGATATGGATTTGACGCCACCAAATACGGACCTTCATATAAGGGTTGGAATTTTTTGGTGATCTTTTGTTTTGCATCTGACTTATTTAATTTTCTTATCTTCACTAAATCTCCGATCTGATATTGCCTGACACGATACCGATGATTAAACATTGCCTGTCGCCTATTTGCTGATTTTAACAAATTCTCTCGTGCCCTTGCCCTAATTGTGCTTAATTCCATAACCTCATCAGTAACTAAAGTTTCTTCATCAAAAGTTAGTCGTGTGGAACGTCCGTAAAGTATTTCACTAGGCGTATACCCAGTACTTTCATGAAAAGTGTTATTATAAAGTACTTCTAATTTTGGCAATACCGAAACCCAGCTTTTATGATTCGAACGGCAGTAAGTCCTAAATAGCCGGCCAAGTTCCTTGTTAACTCTTTCTGTGATGTTTGGTCGTGGGTTTCTTACAGTCGTGTGCAAAACCTTTACTCCATTTTCTTCCATACACTCATCCCACTGCCTACTAGTAAACTGAGACCCGTTATCTGACAGTATTGCTTTAGGTTTAATAATTTCAAAAAATTTCTTTACTCGCCCTACCACCGCGGATGAAGTAGCTTTTTTGAGTGCATAGAATTTTACGAATTTGCTAAAAGAGTCTTGGATAACTAAAATGTAATTCATGCCAAACAATCCAGTAGGTAAAGGACCATACAAGTCTGTCATAACTATCTCACCTATCTCTTTTGTGATAATGGAACAACAAGGTCCCACGAATTTAATTGTTTCATTCTTAGTAATTTGACAAACATGACATGTTCGGATAACTCGTCTTACGTCCTTCGCCAATCCTGTCCAATAAAATCGTCTCCTAATATAATAAGTAATTTTAGACGTCCCCTGATGACCCATCTCATTATGGACTTGCCTAATCAACTCATCCCTCAAAATCTTTGGCAAAATGATTACTTCCCCAGAATTCCATGTAGTATAGACCAATAAATCGCCTTTTAATTTGCATTTTTCTAAACTTAATCTACCTATCCTGTGAGTCTGTTTCCCTCCCTCTGTAATTGCTTTTATTATCTCATAAAGTTCTGCATCATCTCTTTGCCATTTTGGTAGCTCCTTAAGAGCTTCATTTAGGTCTTTGTTAATATTTGGCTCCATGTATAAAATTTCGGGTAAATTAATTTTGTGTTCCTGAAATAAATCGCTCTCCGGTGGATACCTAGATAACACGTCTGCTACCACATTCTCCTTTCCCTTAATGTGTTGCACCTCATAGTCAAAATGCTCTAGATAGTTCACCCAACGAGTAACGCGAGCATTGTAAAGTTTCCAAGTTTTCACAAAACTCAAAGCTTTATGATCCGTTCTTATTATGACTTTTGCCCCCCTCAGATAAGTTTCAAACCTTTCTAAACAATTTATTATAGAGTAAAATTCTTGTTCTGTTACTGTCCAATTTAACTGAGCCCCCTTTAATAATTTACTATGAAATCCCAACACTCGGTGTTCCCCTTCCTCTATTTGATACAGGACTCCCGCTATTCCTATTCCTGAGCTATCTGTCTGTAAATAGTAAGTTTTACCAAAATCGGGGTGATGCAACTGGATCGTCTCTATGAAAAGCGCTTTGATCTTATCAAAAGTTTCCTGCTCTATCTCTCCCCAGTGCCATCTTTTATCTTTTTTCAACAATTCACATAAGGGCTTATTGTGGATACTATAATTAGGTATGAACCTCCTATAAAAGTTACATAGCCCTAAGAACGCTCTAACGTGCTTTATCTTTTTTGGCGTGGGAAAACCTTTTATAGCTTTTACTTTTTCCGGATCTGTTTTTAGCCCTTCCGTAGATATTATGTAGCCTAACATTTTAACTTCCTTGCAAAGAAATTCACACTTTTTTAGATTACACGTCAAACCTGCCATGTCAAGTTTTCCCAAAACAATGTCTAAATGTTCTAAGTGCTGATCTAACGTCCCGTTTGTAATGATTGCCAAATCATCTAGGTAATTTACGCAGAATTCACGAACTTCATACCCTAGAATGACATCCATTGCTCTACTAAAGCTACCTACTGAAGTCTTTAGCCCCTGAGGGAGGACGTTATAAACGAATGTTTTCCCATTGAATGCGAAACCTGTGTACTTTTTACTGTCTTCTGAGATCGGGATTTGAAAGTAGGCATTATTTAAGTCTATTACACTAATGAATTTTGCCCCATGAAATGAATTCATCACATCGATTTGCATTGGAGGTTTCTCCGTCTCTGATATCATAAATTCATTTATCCCTCTAGCATCGAGTAAGACTCTTACAGAACCATCCTTCTTTAAGGTAAAAGTTAAAGGACTGCAATATTGTGTCGCTGACCTACTGATTATCCCTTGGTCCTCCAATTCTCTCAGTTTCATCTCTACCTTTTCCCTATATGCATATGGTATTGGATATGTTCTTTTGACTATTGGGCTATGAGATTCCATTGTTATGACGTGTTCATAACAATTGGCCCTTCCTAACCTTTCAGAAAATAGTCTTTTATATTTACTTAATAAATTTTCAACCATTTTCCTATCTGCATCTGTAGTTCCCTTTCCTAAATTCAACTCAGCCTCTCCATCTTTGTCAAAACTTTTATCACTGTTTATCTCCGAATTCATTTCACTTTCAAAATTTTCCTCACGCTCCCTAAACTTCACTAATAATCTTTTTCCATCTTGCTTTACAATAATCCCTCTCTTTCCTTCATCCATCAATATATCTATCTCATTCGTCTTCAGCCAATCAAACCCTAAAATCAACGGACTAGACAACCCTGGCACTATTAAGAACCCCGTTTCTTTGTAAAAAATTCCAAATCTAAGCGGTAAAAGAACAATACTTCGGATGTCTACGCTTTTTTGCCCTACAGCCGTTCTTATCTGAAATGGTTTAACTGGCATTACAGCTATGTTTCCATACTTCTCTTTTAGGTCATTCCAAAACTCCAAAGAAATGCAAGTGATGTCACTTCCTGTATCAACTAAACCTATTACTTCAAAGTCATAAATATTAATTGAGATCTCCGCCTTCAAAGCTTTTATCTGTTCCTGATTTACTTTATCTTCCTCAAAAACTGACTCAATTTCCCGCAACTCGTTCATTTCATATTGTGTTTGTTCAACTTTTAATTTTAAAACATCAACAATTTGCTCTTTCACCTGCATTTCTTTAAAATTTCCTACTCGACACCCTAAACCTTCCGTTTTACCACGAATTAATACTCTCGGAAATATTGGTACACTTAACCCTTGGTCATTTTTCCCTAGAGTTTGCCCTGGTTGCCAACCCATTTTTAACATTATAAATAAGGCTTTATCCCCTGAAGTTGAAGCTGACACGGGGAAAATATTTTCAGCTTCCCTTAATTTAAATCTTCATTCGGTGAAGGTGCTTCCACGATGTTAACCGCTGCAGGTTTCTGCCAATTTCGGTAACCCTTTTGATAATCTTCTTTTTTCTTTCCGAGAGTTTTCTGCTGAGACTGCGTAGAATACTTGTGGGCCTCTTGCAAACTAATGTTGTCCATATTTCTGAGAAATTCCGCCGTTTCAATGATTGTATTAAGTTTTGCCGTGATCCATACTTGTTGGATATTCCTAGGGTAGTGACGAATTACATCTGATACTAATTGTTTCTCCGGTATGGGGTATGTAAGCATCTGTGCTCTTCCCGTTACCTTTAAAAAATGACTGAGCATGCTGGGATTTTTAACACGATCCCAACATCCTTGAACAATACTCCTACGAAGCTCACTCTGCTCATTTTCGCTCCAATGACCTTTTGGAGTAAGAAGTCAGTTTTAAACGTATCAAAACCTAGCCATCTACTCTTAAAGATTCGTGCCCATTCTCGTGCGTCCCCTACAAGACATTCTTGTATCACATCAAGTACGTTCTCATCTCGCGCCACCTTCCTAATATAACCTTCCAAGTCCTCAATAAAGGTCACCGGATTTTGATCTTTATTACCGTTGAATTTTGGTTTTTCTACATTCATATTCCTTATATTGTAAATAACATTCTTGCACTCTTCCGTAGTAGGTATTTTTTCTTTTGTAGCTGTGGGTTGGCTTCTATTCCCTTCTGTAGACGTTAACGGACTAATAGACATATTTCCTATCCCTAGTGCCTGGGGTGTGGTGACCTCCCCTGTCGTCGAAGCAACATGCGTAGCTTGCTTAATGTTCTGTACCTCCAAACTTAATCTTTTAAGTCTAGCCTCTAAAGCATCTTCCGATTTCTTCATAATATCCAGAATTTTCCCTAAAGTGTCATCTTGATTACGTTCAGGTAATTGAGAGTCAACTCTAATCCGTTTGCGAGCCGGTTGACTCTCTTCAAGCAAATGCTGTTCAGTTACTTCAGCAACATTTGTTAACTCTTCCCTAGGCTGCTCTTCCATGTCTACTTCCATCTCTCTTTCGGTTCCTTCATCTACGTTTTCCTCAGTATGCGCTATTTCCTCAACATCATATAAATTCCTTTCGTCCATGTACCTCACTGGTGGTTTTCTTTTCCGCGTTGATCTAATCATTTTTTTTATTAACTGTTTTTTCGTTTTTTTTTTTTCACTTTTACTTTTTTTTTTCGCTTTTATCACTTAAAACACTTTAACAAAAATTAAAACCAAAAGATGATACATGAAAACGAATCAAACACAATAATGACGAACCAATGTCTTTTTTTTTTTTTTTTAAGAAAACTTTAAGTGTTGTGTACGCAAAATAAAAATTAACCATCTCCTCTCCATAACTAACCTAAGTCTTCAATACCTATTACCTAAGATTTATTAATTATATAGTTCTCACTTTCCATTTCACGAACAACAAATTGTGACCGTAAAACAGTCACTTTATATTCTACCTACCTATTACGATAGTTCCGATTACCGATTTACTCCCTTTTTTTTTTATCGAACTAGTTTAGCGCAACTACATCTCTAGCCGAAACGAATGGCAGTGAGCGATTATGCCTGCGTTCCGAGACGCGCCGAAATCCATCAAAGCATCCATAATCGCGCTCTGAACTCCGAATCACTGTCAGTCACACATTCTCCTTGCCTTTCCGAGCGCTAAAACAGTCTACTTCGGAATGCGCCCTAAATGACTGATTCGACTGAACAAAATGAATGAGTGAGTGAACAGGACAGGACAGACAAGAATAAGTAACAACAAAATCCAAAAACGAGTGGGCTACTTTGTATTTTTTTTCGCAATTACAAGAAATAAATGAGGTAAGTTTGTTTTAATATCACGATAAAAATCTTTGTAAATAAAAGTGCGTTATATGAAGTAAGCATTTGTTTAAAATGTAACAATTTAGATTTGTGTTTCTCAAATGCAAGCATACTTTATTCCGTAACTATTTAACTTTTACCTTTTGAATTATTTAATAATTCGGCGTCCTATTACGGTAGAAGCGTACAGTTTTACTTAGAAAATGTTTATAGTCTAGTCTATCTAACCAGAAACATATGAACAAGTAGGGTTATGTTATGTTTTTTTTTTCAAAAATGTTCTAGTTTCAAAGAAGAATAGTCTATCTTTTATTAAATTTTAATCGTATGTCATAGAATCTAGATGTAATAAAGCATTTAAATTACGAAAACGATCTGATGTTTATCTAACATTTTCAGAAATTAGCCTGCCGCTATCTACAAACTTCTTGTCCAGGCGTTGCCTGTGGCCCCATACTTCAAGCATCAACTATAACTACACAACAGTCAACAACCGGACAACCCCCCAACTTCTAAAGTGAAGATACTCAATAAAATTCCTGAAACTACAAGAAAAGTGATACCTAGTGAGAGTGCAACAAGTGAAGTGATAATTTAAACAATAATAAAATTATTTTCAATCTTCATTCAATAAATTTCCTTTTTTAAAACATCAGTATTAAAAATTTAGAATTAGAATTAAATTCAAGGTAAGGTAAACTTTGTTTTTCATTTCTACCATTTTTCCAGATTTCTTTAGTCCTAGAATGTAAAGATAAATTAAAAGACCCCGTAATAACACTAGTTTTAATCCTGGTTACTACGGCACCAAATTGTAACACCCCCCCCCCCCCTTTTATTTAATCTATCTCCCCCCTTTTATAACATTATTTTATCTATTAATTATATTCCCTTATTTAACTTTTAATTGACCCTACCCTATCTCTGAACTACTGAAGTCTGGACTACTGAAATCAGGACTAAATGAATCTACCTACTTAAGCTAATCTTTCAACCCTACCTAACTATTATTACTAGATGATGACGGCCTACCATTTTAATACCTGAATAAAGACCCTAGTAATAAATTCCAATAAGAAACCTAGTAACATGAAGTAAACACATATTTAATCCGCATCCTAATTATTTATCTAAACGTTAATTTGGCCAGTAATACGTCTAGTGGTAAAGACACCACATTGTGAACCGCCTAATAGTAACCCCGAAACTTTTAGTGAGAACTATAGTTAGACCCTAGGTTAGCCTACCAAACAAGACCTAGTATTTAGCTTAACCTAACTTAAAAGCTTGAAGAGTTATGAATTTATGTTGTCGTAAGTTTCTTAACCTGAAGAATATTTTACTTAATTAGCAACTTATTTAGAATGAAGCTTAAATCTCTAAAGAATCCACCGATATTTAAATCTTATCTCTGAATGGTTTATCTAGTCAATTAGTTTTATTTTTGGAAACTGAACTGAGAAACGTCAATTAATCAAACAAATCCAAAAGCTTTATTTTATTTTGCAGTAGTAATTATTGAAAATTAAGTGCATTTTAGCTAATTGAATTAATCTTTGCATTCTAATAATTTTTAGCATTGTAGATTACTTTGGATTATACTGAGTTATAGAAATGGTATAAAATTTTAGACATATAAAATAGTAAATAGATAAACACATTGTGGTTTTTTGAGGAAGAATAAGGGCCCCAACTCACGCCCATATTCGTGGTCCAACCAATAAAAAAAAAAGCAAAAGATTTTATAAATTTTGAACATGTTAACTTATTTTTTTGTTAACTTTATTCTTTTTATTATTATAGCCAAACAGGAAATAATAGCAAATATCTCTTGCCTTGTCCGGACAAAGCTTATTACTTTACTGAAGCTACATGACCTCTACCCCAGCGCGCCACTGCTGGTTCCTCTTTTATATAAATAAATAAACATATAATTGAATAATGACTTTATGGCTTTACAATATTATTTTTCCAAAATTAGTCTTAGTTAATTTTATTAGGAACTTTTATTCAATAGGATATTCAAAATAATATTTGCAATAGGAAAAAAAAAGTACTTTAATAACAATGCCATTCTTTAGCAATACTTGAGTTTTTATCACAAGTATAAAATAAACAACTTGATTTTAGAAGTTTATTAAGGTCCAGTATTTTGGGTTTCATTTTAAAATTTGTAGCTTTTAAACAGTTCCATTAGGTTTTTCTGAATTGTTTTTATTACCAAAAATGATTATTATCTTTCTAGTCTAATAATCCAATCTTTTGTTTAGTTTAGTGAAGCCTAGTTTGTCTTTGTGTTTAGTACAAACAACTTAAATGATGAATTAATCTATTAGATGTAGGAGTCCCTCCTTTTGGTATGGAACACACTACGGAATGCTTTTTGCTTTTCCCAAACAGATCAAAATATCACCAAGCAATTTTGGCTATAAAATAATTTAATTGAAATGCTTTTAAGTTTACAAGTTAATCAGACTATACTGAACAACAATCATTTTTATATCTACCTTATAGAACTGGGTAAAAGAAAACTAGATAGTGGATTTATTGTAGGTTTAGCATATTTTAACTAAGTGAATTATTTTATACTTTTAGCAGTGAAGAGTGATTTTAGGATAAAACTGAACTTTCTGAGAACAAAGTATTTCTTACTATTGATATAATTTAGCAATGAAGAAGATTTTGGTGTGTTTTCCAAGTGAAACATTTATTATTATTTAGTACTCTTTAGCTTTGAAGATAGTTTTAGGTTATTATACTGAGTTTTGTGAAGATTAAGTTTTATATTATTTTATATTTTTTTAGTGCAGTGAAAGTTGTTGGATATTATTTAGTTTTATGAAGGTTGTGATAAAGGTAAAGTATTTCTTTTTATTTTATATTTAGTGAAGGAAATTATTAGTTTTGCAAGATGATTTGAACGTTTCTCTTTCTCCGGAGAGAGTAAATATTTAAACCTGATATAAGTGTCCCCGTTAAGTCCCGTGACTTCCGTTTTCCTATTGAATTTACCTAGCGTAAAACATAAGTAAGTAAGAATACCTTTACTAAAGCATTTTATTTATTGAAACTAACTAGACCATTCTATTGAATTCTGACTTCCTTGGGAGATTTTATTTATGATTAGGTTTTAATTTGAGAAAGTTTAATTTTATAAGTATTTTGTATGTAGGATGAGCCTATTAGTTTAGTAACGTTCAAGTACCTATACAGGATAATACTTACCATAAATACATATAATAGATAGTCTACCTACTGAATTTACCTGCCTAGGTAATGTGTTTTATTTTAAACCAAACTGGAAGGTATTACCTAAATACCTCACATTTACGTTAATTTCGGTGTATGCGTTCAATATTCCGTGGGTGTCTGAGAATAATGACGCCTAGCTGAACTTTCGAAGCAAATGTGTGTATCCTAACAGCCGTTTTGTATCGAACTATCCTCCTATTCTCAGTATGTAGTTACTGCAAACTAGAGAGAGATCTCACATTTAAATTAATCGTGTGATATGGGTGTATACCTTCAACGCCCTCGGAGAAGAAGGTCTAAGCGAAAAGAACTAACAGAAGCGGGTTGAGGCAAACCCTGTGAAAGCCTAAGCCCTAAGCCTCGTGTGTTGTACTCCCCTTCTACGCGCTAATAAGCAAAGATCGAGACAAGGGAGTACCCGTTCCCTGACAGTGTGTTGGGGACGAATGATAAAATTTTGTGCAACAGAACAAGTTGGTGTGTTCCTCGTCATGAAACCTTGCCCTCGTTACACAGAAGCAAATCATCCGGGAGCTGAAGTTGCTGTGGTAGCAACCACCGGTCCACTCCAAGATCCGGCTCATTAACGGGAGGACACTATGTTCTCTTTCTAACTGTTCCGAGGAACGTTTAGAACAGAACAGACCATTTGCCAAAAACAGCCACCAAGTTTGGAAACCTTGGATTTGAATCAGATACAGATTTATGCCTTGCCGTAAAAGAACCCCTTAATTTAGCGTTTATTCCAAAGATTACAAAACAAATGAGTACTAAAAACTTTAATTACATTACAACTCCCACAATAGTTAAACTTAAAATTTTCCCACAATCTTTACGAATCAAAACTTACAAGCTTTAAAATCCCACTTGCCCACAAACTCAACAAAACGAAATTTTAAAATTTTACACACAAATCCCATTTAAATAGCGAAACTTTAAACAAATTTAATTTAATTTTGACCCCCAAGGAATAGGAAGTACTAAAAGAAAGAACACTTTCTTTACATATCTCCAAATCCCACAGAAAACCCCACTTGTAAACTCTAAAGCAAATATTCTATCGCGACGGACAAGGCTACTGCACTGAGTAAATGAATTTAACACTGAACAAGAAAAGATGTTGCACGTACGAAGAACAGGCGAGAAAAGAGGAGGCCTCCTTGGCTTCATTCGTATTTAAACCCGTCTAGCTTCATTAGCCTCACCCATCGTCCCTAGGCCTCACCTAATCCGCTATCCTTTTCTTTACGCAGGCCCTCTCCGTCTACCTAGAAACTAGCGTGAATGAGACAAAACACGATATTTAATTCTCTCCGTCACGTCACGTGGGACTCGCACTGAATTGAAAAGTTAAAAAGGTTGCCTGGAAGATTCAAACGTTCTAGCTATAACGCCCCCTTCCCTTACTGACTTTAAATAGTTTTTCGATGCTATTGATTTATCTATCTTATTTTAGTAGTACTGCCTTTTTTGTAGTGTTATTTTTGGAAAACAAATTATAGAAAATCCCTAGTTGTGTTTATCATCTCAGTTAACTGCTAACGTACTACTTCTACGACACACTAAAGCGTAATTTTCTCATTTGGGCGCATAAGTTTCGAATCCTAGTCCTTCAATCCTTCCGTAAGCTGCAACAGAACGTTCAATATATGAAAATTCAACGTCCGTGTTCTAGGAAACACAAAAATCCTACTTCCACAATACATCGCAAGACTGCGCCATCTTTTAAGTGTTATTCTGAACCTTTGTATTAAGCGCCACCTAGATGTTTCTTGTTGTACTTCTTTACTTCATACATTGTTAACTGACACACGGCGTACGCGCATGCTATTAGAGATAATAGTTTTGTATTTAAACGTAAGAGGGCGCCAGTTCACAAGCACGATGCCGTCTAACTATTTATAATAAACCAAGGCCTTTACGACGTGTACAAAGGTTGCATTTATTTCTTCCATTTTCCCTATTTATCGTCCCCACGGGAACAACTACTCTTTAACGTTCGGACGAGTAAGCTTCGAAATTTAGTCTAAATTATTTAACTTACGTAGCTACAGCGTGCTTAAAACGTAAGCCCTTGGCAACCGTGTTCTAAGAAACACAAAAACTGACTCCCTTGTATTTGAATGACGTAAAATAAAGCTTTAATTCTGAAAGATTATAAAGTTAATTAACCAGCCCTGAATATTTGTAAAATCGATAATGGGACCATCCTGGGTCCCGTTACAATACCTAGATACCCAGTATAAAGCTAAAATTGAATGTCAAGTTTAGACATGCATGAGCGTAAGAAAGTGCTGATGATGTGAATGCGCGTCGGCGTCGGCATGGCTTGCGCGGCGCGGGCGGGATTGAACACTTCATTAGTTTACTTTCGTTCATTGCATTCGGTTCGCTCCCGCTTTCGGAATGACGAGCATAACTTCAGTGCAAACTAGTTACATTGCCAGCATGAGCAAGGAAATTCCCAAATATGTGTTGCGTGTTGAACTTTTAAAATGTGATGAAAGTGTCACTGAAGTGGAAGTCGTGCCAAGCAGTAAGGCACAAATTGTCATTTATAACGAAAATGACAACTTTTTATACAAGGCAACGCATTTGCTGTGGCAGATCGGCGCTGAGATTGGTGTCAAAAATCGAGCAACATAGATATAACTAGGTAAGTTGTAACTTTTTTTTTTAACTAGTAAAAATCCAATGCTACATTTTTTTTTGTGTTTACTGTGTATTAAATTTATCATCTATTTGTACAGACAGCTGTGAGAGACCGCTGCTGATCGCTCGCTTCGAATCAACCTACGGGGCCAAAGCCTGCATCGGAGCAGCGGGCAGCGAACCGAACGCAAAAAATACGTTAAATAATTAGGAATAAGAGAATAATGTTATTTTAAGAAAAATATTGTTTAATTGTAAATAAACCTTAACTTAATTAACTGTTTTTTGTTTATGATAAAAAAAATAAACAAAATAAAAGAAAAAAAAAATATTAGGTAAAGTAATGACTACATAACTTAAAAACTTATTATCGATTTACAAGCTAACCTATTTATCAAAATACTTAAACTGATACATATGATTATCTAAATACCATTTCTGTAAGCAAATACAATTTTTAAGTGCACATTGTTTCTTATGAATAACACAGTTTAATTCACAATTTTTATATTTTTCCTGTAACGTAGTCAAATTTGGGCAGCCTTTTTCTCCAAAATCTACAATATTGCAATTTTCACATATATTTTTAAGCCATTTTACTTTTTCGCATCCTTTAACAACAATATTCTTATTTTCTAAATAAAACGGGATTAATCGTTTAAACTCTCTATAGTCAATAAAACCTTCACTCCAAAGTATTCCTCTATTTCTTTCTAACCAATTAACCTGATTCTTTTCTTCTTTTGATAAGGTGGCGTATACTTATGTATACGTATACGCCACCGGAGGTTTAATTACAAATACTTGCGTCCAGTCACTAGTCGCTATTGCTAGCTCTTTAACAATAAATTCATTCTTAGAATTCTTGAATCCTTGTAGGTCAACAAAATATATAGTTTGCGGTTTCATTATGATACTTTTCTAACAATACTGCTTAGAGGCTTGTACTCAAAAATGCAATCATTTAGTATAAGACAATAGGCTGAGGTTTTATCAGGTATGTCTTGATCTGCTTCAATTTCTATTCTTACATCAACGGAACCCTTCAATGACTCTTGCTGACGACAGCAGTCAATAACAAACATAGGCGCTATATCGCCGCCTCCGGAGAATAAAACGACAAACGCAGTTATCATGTTTTTAATGTTATGTGATATTACGATTCTGTGGTTCAAAATACACCATGCTCAATTTTTTTTCATAATTTTCTCAATAATTTTGAGCGAGATATAAAATTTTATCATTTTACTCGCCGTATTTAATAAATACTTTATTTACAAGAATATAAGTATATTATCGGATAGCTAAAACTATTAGTTAAATTGGATGCTACTTACAGCACTTATAATAATATTGAAGTAAAGAAAGTTAGTAACTCAAAATGCTATGAGCACTTGTCGTTTTATTCTGGTAAAATATAAAGCCTATCTCTTCACCAATATCCTTTGATGAAATAGAAATATATTATATAAGAAAAAAAAATATATTATACTAAATTTCTTTGTCTGTATTAATTCGAATTTTTGTAGTTCTATCCATAGATTGTAATTATTTTCTAGAAACAAATACATTTTAAATTTTCAACTAATTTCTTAAGCAAAAAGTCTTCTTGAGTATTTAAACACTATTATACTTTTATTATCATTTTAGTTTCAATGACAAATCAAAAGGATTCTGTTAATTAAATATTAGCAAAAAAAAAAGTGTAGGGAATAATAATAGTGCGTGGTAATTGCTCAAAGCCAACCTTAACCTTGAATTGTAATACGAGTAAAGTTTCTTGATAACGCGGCTTAATTCTTTGTTGTCGTCTCTTTTGATTATCTGCAAAAATTATCGCACTGGAAAGAGATACAACGAATATCGCCTATTAATGATGTGATGCATGCATGTCACGTGTCAATACATTCAGCGTATTTTTTTATTCTAGCGAAAGTCATAGGTGAGAGAGAGTGCACGCGCATATCGATTATGACCCTTGTTTCACCTTTTTTTCAATTCTCCGATGAAAGATATTTTTCTTTAACTTACGCTAACCTAGTGAAAAGTGATTATTGTGTTGATAATGTGATGTGATTACGCCGTGCGATAATGAGTAAACAACAAAATAGATCTCGTGCAAGAAGAAAGTTAATAATGAGTGGTAAGTACCTATGTTTGTGTTATAATACTATTGTAATATTAATAAAGAGAATAGTGAAAGAAAGATCAAGTAATCGTTTTTTATTCTCCAAACAACTCATACGTGAGAATGAAGTAGGTAGGTAAGAAACTAAATATGTTGTTTACCGAGGCGCGCTGGTGCGGGGTGCCGTGACGGCCTAGTGATAATACCTACTACCTACTTGTTAAAAACAAATTAATCTAATGAATTTTGCAAATGCATGTGTAGAAACATGAAAAAACCTATATATATATATATATATATTAATTACTCGCCTTTTTTTATTACAAGCTTTTATTTAATTTTACCTGTCCCGGTGTCGGTCATCAAATTTTGCAAATTAAATTTGATTTACTTCCCGGTTACCGATTGAGCTGAAGTTTTACATAATCATGTGTAAATCGCGCAATATTATGATGACATGGTGCTGATCTGATGATGGAGCTGGAAGGTGGCCATAGGAACTTCGCAATAAAACGACACAACCTCATCGAATTTGGGCTCGTTTGAATCGTCTTGACGATTAGTTTATCTTTCAATGGTAACCAGGGTTGATGATTGAGCTGGAAGGTAGTCATAGGAACTCTGTAATGAAACGACACAACCCCATCAAGTTTCGGCTCGTTCGATTCGTCTTGACGAGTACTTTGTTTTTAGATGGTTACCAGCACACTCACTTTACTTCTCAGCGGTTTTAGAGTTCTCAGCGGTTGTATCCAAAAATGATTTTTAATTAAAACTTATTTGGTTAGTAGGTACGTAAAGTGAAAAAAGATAACTTCGAATTTAATTTATTGATTTTTCGTTTAATTTCAGATGAGAACATTGAAACACTTATCAACTGTAGGGCCACCCTACAATAAGTTTTAGAATTACTTTGTGTGACAGACACCGCCATTTGGCCTAATTTATTGTATCGAGATTTCATATAAATATGAGCTGCGGCTTAAATAAAGGGCACTCGACCTCCGACACCGATCCGAAACAGTCGTTTCATTTCGACCCCCCGATTCCGCTCAAACACCCTTCGTCGCTAAACAACGATGGCAGATCCACTGATGCTACTGGACGTTTTAATAGCTCTTGGCCAGAAACACGCAAAAAGGGTAAGTTTGTTACATGATACGTAAAAAAGATAAGGAGAGACAAACAAAATACACATTTACCTATTTAATAGTTTAAGTCTAAATAAATCTGTCCTAATCCATCCAGCTTAGCCCAATTCAACACGCAGAACTTTATGTAAATTAAATTAGGTAATAAATATATTATTACATCGAATTTAACATTCTTCTTGCCTATTCTTCGCGACATACAGGTAATTTTTTTTTATCATCATCATCATTTTTGTTAGATGGACTTAAGCCTCCCCAAAAAACTCCAATGTATAGAATGTAATTTGTTTAGCAGTGCATAAAAAAATATTGTAAGGTGATAGCTGTGTATTTTGAAAGAAAGGTTTAATTTTTCTGTCATTTTCAGCCCATGTTCCATGGCGAGAAGGTGAAGTTAGGACTTAAATATCACATTGAATTAGTGCACTGTTAAAAAAAACAAAGGGTCTTTTTATTTAACTAACTAACAACTGTTAGATAAAAAAACTGTATCTGAATTGTTTAAATAAAGTGTTTTTTATTTTTATTTACAGGACATAACAAATTTAACTTAGAAAATGAAGCTGCAGAGAGTGTGATCACCACATTTAGTACGCCCTACAATTTACGAGGTCAGCAATTCTCGTTAGCCTTAGAAATACATACTCATATATTTCTCTTTCGTTATAATATTATTTACTGAATGACAACTTTTTAAATTATTATTTTATTGTTTGTTTCAGAACTCCCAAAGAGAGTGTACTGTAATGAAAGTAAAGACGAAGAAGACTTTTCTCCAGATGAATCGGAATATCTACCAAGCCCAGAAAGACAACAGCAAAAACTATTCGGCAGTTGTTCAAGCTTAGATTCAGATTTTATAGAAGAATACGTTAAAAAAATACCGGGTACACCCTCAACCGTTTCTAATATTTCAGCTCAGCTTGTAAATAATGTCAGTTTTATAGCCTAACAGACTGAAATATTTTTATCCAAAAGTTATCCAAATACACCCAAGCAACACAAATTATTCTCCCCAAGATTGACTAATTCAGGAAAAAGCTACCAAAATATAATTCACCGAATATCCAGCACCCCAAAACATGTTACTTACCCTGGTAATACGAACCAAAAAATGCTCCCAAATGTAATAAAAGAAGACTGCATTGTGGACATAAAGTTGAAATCACCACAAAGGAAAACTCCATATTTCAGCTCGACACACATTCCAAATAGACAAACAGAAAATACATTATTGTCTTTAGATATTTAACCACAGTTTGAACGTCAGAAAACTGGTTTTAACCTAAATATCGCTGAAACAAATCAAGTTACTACAAATAACAAAGAGCATCAAGAAGACATTAATCAAGATTTAGATATCATTGGTAGCGACTTACCAAAAAAACAAATTATGAAACAAGAATCAGATTTTGACAACTCTTCAGAAAATAATAAATTGAATATAGCGTCTATAACGCGAACATACAATCTACTGATTGAAATTGAATCGTGGGATGATGCATCGCCAGTATTACCCTCAAGCTCTCATTTAGAAACACAACATAACATGGAACCGGATTTAACTAAAGAAAACCCAGTTGACCACCAACTTTCTCATTTAGAACCGCAACATTTAGAAACTGACCTGACTGACAAAACCCTGACTATTCCACAATCTTCTGACTTACAAACACAACATATAGAAACAGATCTGACTGACAAAACTTCGACTGTTCCGCAATCTTTTGATTTACAAGCACAACAAGTAGAATCCAACCCGACAGACCAAACCTCGACTGCTCCGCAATCTTCTGATTTACAAGTACAACCCGTAGAAACAGACCTGTCTGATAAATCATTAACTCTCCCACAATTTTCTCATTTACAAGCTCAACATACAGAACTGGACATAACTGACAAAACTCCGACTATTCAGCAATCTCCTGAAATATAATCTTATCAACAGGACCACGTATTTGAGACGATGATGCCAACAAATGTAAATATAACTAACGATGATGATTATGTAGTTGTAATTCAAGTGGTTGATTCTGATGATGAGAACCCATCGACTTCGACGGAACCTAAAAAAATAATAACTAGAAAACGCCCAAGTAATAAAAACGAGTGGCAAGATCACAAGGCTAAAAGACTTAAAAACTCTGGAGACAAATATACAGGATGTAGATCTAAAAAAGAGTTTGAAAAAAAAAATTGAGGCCAGAACATAACTGTAAAAAAAAAATTGTGGCTTAAAGTTTTCACATGCAAAGAGAGAGGCTATTTTACAGACATACTATGAGCTGGGAGATCACGAACGTCAGTGGGATTTTATTTTGAGACGTACTGAAGCAGAAAATATTAAACGTATGAAGATAGAGCGTAGAAATAATCGCACTCAAACGATCAAATATTTTTTTCGAATCAATAGTACGAAAATTCAAGTCTGTCGACAATTTTTTGTTAATACTTTAAGTATTAGTAACCAAACAATTTATACAGCACTAGAAAAAGTCCAAGGTACACTAACGGACAACAGAGGCAAGCATGAAAATAGACCACGAAAGATGAGTATTCCAACAGAAGAATCAATTTATTTCCAGCAAAAGAGTCTCATTATGTAAGAAAGGACAGCAATAGAAGTTATTTATCAGAATTACTAAATATTTCAAAAATGTACCGGCTATACCAAGACTGGTTTAAAACACAAAATTTTGACTGTGAAATGGCAAGCAAACGACAGTATCAAACAAATTTCAATACTAAATTCAATTTATCCTTTTTCAAACCCAAAAAAGACCAGTGCTCTACTTGCACTTTGTTTCAGCAAGCTGACATTTCCCGACAGGCAGAATTAAATGAAAAATACCAGAAACATATAGGAGAGAGTACGAGAAATAAAACGTGAAGAAAAGAAATCCGTTGACAAAACGAAAACGACTGTAGCAGTATTTGATCTTGAAAAGGTGCTAACTATTCCCCAGTCACCTGTTGGAATATTTCATTATAAAAGAAAATACCCAGTGTACAACTTCACAGTTTATGATACTACACGTTCACAGGGTTACTGCTATGTATGGCATTATCAAATAGCTAAAAGAGGCTCAATCGAAATAGGAAGCTGTTTATTGCAATTTATTAAATCTGAGCTCCAAAAAGGAATCAAAGAGATATCTTTTTATTCAGATGGTTGCGGCGGACAAAATAAGAATCGGTTTGTATTCGCACTATACATTTACCTTACAAAAAAATTTGATATCACTATTACCCACCGTTTTTTTGAAACCGGTCACAGCCAATCTGAGGAAGATTCGATGCATTCTACTGTCGAAACGGCATTGAAACACAGAATCATTTACACTCCAGATCAGATTTACGGGATCATTATTAATGCTAAAGTAACTGGATCCAAATATAACGTCAAAGAAATGACTCAGTGTGATTTTTATGATATAAAAGAACTAGTATCAGACAGCAACTGGGTAAAAGACGAAAGCGGAAAAAAAAAATTTTGGTAAAGTTATGGAGGTTCGTGCCTCACATGCTCACCCTGATCTCTTGTATTTTAAATATGATTTTAATGCAGAATACTCCATACTGCAAACAACCACTATGCAGCAAACCGAGACCAGAACGGTTAGGCGTCGAAGAATGGCAGCAAGCACTTCATCCAGCAGCATGCAGAGAGAGCTAAAGCAAGCTTACAACCACGGAGACAAATACAAAGAGGAGCTGTCCTAAGACATTTTCTATATGATAGCGGGGGTCGCCATTGGGAGGGGGGAAGTTCTGCTAACCATCTAGCGGTCAATAGCAAAACTAGCTTTACAGCTAGACACTAATGAACCGAACTTAATTTTGCTATTACACACAAGATGGTTCTGTTCGTTAGTTCGTTACGCTGTATAATGTTGCCAGGCAAGTGAAAAAACAAAAAATTCAGACCATTTTTTTAAAATTGATCTCTCTCTTTTTTTGTATTATGTAGTCGTTTTTATTGTAGGATTACCTTATATGAGCAATTGTGATATACAGGATGGCCCATTTAGATGGGTCAGTATGGGTAACTCTGAAACTATAAGACACAAAAAGATCTGATAAGGAGATCTCTTAATTATCCTGTAAATTTAAGTGTGCAATAAAGAATATATATATAAAGAATATATATAAAAAGATCTGTTCAATTTTGACACGGGATTTCACGTAAGTCCTTTATCATCATCACTTACTACCAAGTAAAAGGAAACATCCTTGCCCAAAATGTGATATTTTGATGCCATGTATTCAATTATAAATATTGAGTAAGTTCATTAATATTATCTGCAATATTTAATTGTATGCTACAAAAATAAATATTTTATACAAATATATTTTTTTAGATTCCATATCTGGCCACCCAGCTTACTATATAAAAAACATGAATGAATGAGCATGAATGAAACAGGTCATATTATAACCTTCTACAGTCAAGAAGTTATAAATTACGAGTATTAAAAATTGCATAAAAAAAATACATACGAGTGGAAATATGTCTTTTTTTCGTTAGAAATAGTTGTATTACTCGTACTGTTGCACGATACAACACAGCTCATAATTTTTGCGTCACTAATTACAATTAAAATGGTTGTAATCAAACCAAGTCATATCCGTGTCGTATCCATAAAATCCAAAGTAACACTGACAGAAGCGACGCCTGGTTGTTAATAGCTAGTAGTAAGAGTACTTAGTCCGCTATGAGACGGGCCTAAGTTGCTTGTGGCACCTCCTCTTTGTATTTGTCTCCGTGCTTACAACAGACTCATTCCTATAAGTAAAGCATCCTATAAGTAAAGCATCCTATAAGTAAAGCATTGTTTAATGATTTGATGAGTTTGTGTGATGCAGAAGCTATTCCTGCACACTACCATGGATTTTACAAGTCCCTTTCTTTTACTGAAGTTACTTAAAGAGATGAAAATCAAAGTGATCACGAATCAGAATCAAACTGGAAAAGAATTATTTAGTTATAACTGCGTTTAAATTTTATGTTTCTCAAAATAATACTAAACATTTTCCAGTTTTTCTTTAAATTTATAATATTCGAAATATAATTGTAAAATTAAGCCTAATTATAATTACCTGTGCTTTAATTTAATTAGTACTTAAATTGTTGATCTCATTAAACTGTACAAAATTTATATAATAATATAAAAAACGCTTTTATTACCATAATCTTGTTTGATTTTCTCTACTTGCAAACTTTTTTTTTTTTTCAATACCACAGAACAATGTTTTATTTGACATTACCTTCTTGAATAATAGTCAAACTCACCAGAATATAATTATAAGTATTAATTGTCTTCAAACTTTCGTTTGATAATGATCAGCGAATAAAAAGATAACAATTCAATGTCACTGTAAGAAATAAAAAAAATTAAGACGAATAAAAAGACAAGTGGCTGTTAAAAAAATATAAATGCGTTATTTGTGTAACTAAAGTTAAAAAATCAAATCTCTTGGAATCATTATTTATTTGCTAATTTGATAATAACCAAGGATTGGAAAAAAAAATACATTTTAATCAGTAAGAACTGTAAACAAATATTGATTGGTTTGAGAGTTATGGACCAAATTCGGTTTTTTATTTTTCCTGAAAAGTTGAAATTTTGCAATTGTCTTTTTATTCTCCGGAGGCGGCCTCTAAATTCTTTCAAACTTAACAACGGTTCTGCTCGGCGTCCGTAATACGACTGTTGGAATCTACAATATTGTTCGTATAATAAAGATACTTTGTGATCTGAGAAACTTACATTCAAGTTTTCATATGGAAAGTAGACAGAATTTAAAAATACTTTTACGTCTGTTAAATTACAATGATCAAATTCAGACATGGAACTCTTTGCATTTTGCTTGCGATCAGTTTGCAGACCTAGTATAACATATCGAGGCTTTTCTGTCTGTGAAGACGTTTTTATAGACCAAGTATATTTTCGGGTTTTTGGAAGTAATGGATACTCATACAAGTCTCAATTTCTAAACGCAAGAGTTATAGCACGGTCTTTCTAAATTTTTCAATAAAACAACCTTCTCACGGTCAGACACTTTCACGTGTGGTACTCGCCAAACTATTTTGTTTATAATTATGTCATCCAATATTTCCTTTTCGTCTAGTTTTATGGCATTTAAATTCGCGTTGCTTCTTAACAACACCAATTCATGCTTACAATTCATAATTATCTTTTTATAATCTTCTGCAAAACCTAGAACTCTATCTAATGGTATGGATACAGAAAATATACCGCTGTTCTGAATCGAGATACCGTTCAAAGACCATCCCCAAACCTTCGCAGCCTTGGATTCGCTTTCCGTCATTGACAAATATGATTTCATGATCGTTGTGACGCCAGCATTTTTTATTTTATCTATTTCAATTCCATTTAATTCGTAACGAATCTCTTGAAATAAAAACAATATGGGATTTGTTGGCAACACCAACAAAAATACCATATAAGGTTTTTGGTTTTGGCAACATTGTCATAAAAAAATCGTCCTTCCGTTCTCCTCGGTGTGCGCGTTTGTACAAACAAATTAATTATATTAATTTAGTAACAGTTTTCCTAGTGCCTAAGTGATATAACTGTGTGTTGTGTGTGACCTATGAACAATAAACTGTGCCCCTCAAGCTAACACTGCTTTTCACTGTCTGAAGAAGATAACCAGCCCCTAGCTATCCCCCAGAGCAGCACATCAAGCTCTATACATTGGTCCTTCGAGCCGGATTTCTTCGTCAGGCGGACAACGAGTGCTTGGGCTTGGACAAAGGCGCAGCGATCTCATTGCGAACTACACGCAGCGCAATCCCACTGTGTGGCGTCTCATCCACACTGCAAGGGACAACACATCACTGCGACGACGGCACTACAATACTAGGATTACAAGGCCTAAGTACAAGGGACTGTCTACTACTGCAAGCGACGCGCAGAGGCAATTTCGGCTTTTCGGCTGCAAAACGACAAAACGGCTGCAATTTTCTTTTGGTTGGCCCGCGATACCCTTTCGGTGCTAGCTACAGCCGTTCAACGGAAGCCGCAACCTATTCTAAGGACCTATCAAGAGTGAGAGTACGATTCCAATATTCAAGATTTCAATAAACTTTATAAGAGTTTCATCAAGCCCTACAAAAAATCATTCAACTCAACATTGAAAAAGCTAATTTCAAGCATCCACCATATTTCAATCATCAATCAAGATCGGCCATTTTGTCGCGTCTGTCTTCTCTTTGTGGTACAGCAAGACGATTGAAGGCTTAAAGTTCCCGCGCATTCAAGAGCGTCATCAAGCCGGCGAACATTCAATCAGCAACGGACCCACAAGCGGACCTGGTGCAGGGTGGCAACACTACGCACTCAAAATCAAGAACCCGAGCAAGAAGCGAAAAAACTTCAGCGGCGTTACGTTGGCTGCGCGACAAGGGTCGTCCAATCACAGCGCGGTATGGTCGTATGACGTCGAAACTACAGGTTTTTAGTCCAATAGTAATACTTTTTATGTGAACATTGTATTTTAGTCTATGCAAAATCTATTGTCTATCAAGCTCGATTTTAAGCTTGATTGAAAGCGTGATTGACAGTGACTGAATGATTGAAACATTTTGCTGTGTGTGGATGGATGAAAGCCATTTTGTTTTACTTCTCTGTTCGTGTTGATGTTGAGCGATTTTATTTGTAAAATTCTCGGACTTGTGCAAGTTAATTTATACTTTGTGCGATAAAAACGTTAGGTGATAGTTCGCTATGGCTGCTGCTGAATTAAAAGAACTCCGCAGCAATCGTGGTTATGTGAAGGCGTCCATCACAAGGCTATGCGGGTCTTGTAGCGACTCGGACGTCGCAACCATGTTGCTACCTAACTTGAAAGTTAAAAAGTCAAAACTGGAGTCTCTTTTCACGGAGTACGAAAACTACAACAAAAAGATATTCTTTCTTTCTGAGTCCTCAGACGATGAGGACTTTTCAGCAGTTGAGACCAAGTATTTCAACGTCTTAGCCAAGCTGCAAGACGCAATCCAACTGAAAACGACAAAGAATGATAATGCTAACGATGATATGCCTGAAAGTCACTCTCGTACTAAATTGCCTACCATACAAATGTCTTGTTTTCAAGGTGAGTACTCAGAATATCAACCATTCATTTCGCTTTTCGATTCACTGATTCACAAGGACAAACATTTAGATTCCTTACAGAAATTATACTATTTGCGGTCTTATTTAAAAGGCGAGCCTTACGATCTCATAAAAAACTTGCCCCTAACCAATGACAGCTATATAAAAGCAAAGCAATTATTAAATGACAGGTATAACAATAAATACAAAATTCAAAATGAACATATTGCACAGTTGTTAGATCTTTCACCTTTATCAAAGTCTACTTCTGCAAATATTCGTAGTTTTGTTTCGAGTACAAAACAAATTCTAGCGGCCATTGAAAATCTTAACGATGATATTAAATATTGGGATCCAATAATTTTATGTATACTCACTCGCAAATTAGATACCTACACTGCAAGAGCCTACCAAATGGAGCGCGACGATAATATGGAGCCAAAGGTTAAGGACTTCATCGAGTTCCTAGAGAAGAGGGCCCTCGCTATGGAAAATGCGGAGCCCACAACTTCCAAGGGCAGCAAGGTGGTGGTGAATGTAGCGGCACAGAAGACTTCTGCGACTGCCTGCTTACACTGTAAGTCTACCACACACAAGTTATTTAATTGCAAATCTTTTAAATTACTTTCTGCTCTGGAGCGATTAAACTTCACAAAAGCTCAAAGTTTGTGTCAAGTTTGTTTAAACAAACATAATGGAAAATGTAGATTCCATTTCAAATGTGATCAGTGCAAGAAACCTCATAATTCACTGATTCACTACGATGAAACTAATCCACCTGTCAGTTTGTTGTCCGGAGAACAAGCAAATTCTAATATTTTACTCCCTACAGCACAAGTTAAGTTACTGACCAAGGACAAAAAGGTAATATTAGCGAAGGCGATTCTAGACACAGGTTCTCAGGCATCCCTGGCAACAGATAGTTTAATTAAACGATTAGGGTTGACCCCAACACCCAAGAATACAAATATAATTGGTGTTGGCAATTCGCAGAGCTGTGCCAAATATTGTATTCCTTTGCAGATACAATCAACAACTTCCTCTTATAAGACAACAATTAACTTCCATGTTGTCCAGCAAATAACTTGCAAATTGCCACAAAATGAAATAGATATTTCCAAAATTAATTTACCTGAAGGCATAGTGTTGGCTGACAAGAACTTTCATGACCCATCCAATATTGATCTACTAATCGGCGCTGATGTGTTCTTTCAGATTCTGCTGCCATCTCAGCCGGACATAGAGTTGCGGTCAAATAATTTAGTCAACACCAAGCTTGGATATGTCATCGGGGGCACAATTTTGCAACAACAGGTACCTGACAATAAGGTAACATTATTCTGTTCAACATGTGACAATACCATCAACGATGAAATTAAAAACTTTTTTGAGGTGGAGAAGGTCCCTCAGGCATACTGTGAAAGCCTGAGTGAGCATGATCTAGCTGAAGATATTTTCCAAAAATCTGTCAAATTAAATAATAATAAATTTCAAGTTGACATACCCCTCAAAGTACCTATTTCCGAAGTTAACAGCCATCTGGGTAATTCTTTTGATAAGGCATTGCACAGGTTTTTAAGCTTAGAAAAGCGTCTCCACAAAAATCCCCTTCTTTTAACAGAATATGAAAAATTCATTCAGGAATATGTTGAGCTAGGTCACGGTCAATACATTGATTTTCAGAGTTATGATCTTGAGCAAGACCCTGTATATTTTCTACCTCACCATGCGGTGGTCAACGAGTCTAGCAAGACCACTCGCACTAGGGTCGTTTTTGACGCATCCATGAAAACAAATCAAAAGGTCAGCTTAAATGATTTAATGCTCAATGGTTCATTACCACAAAAAGAACTTTTTGATATAATACTTTTGTATCGAATAGGTGACTTTACTTTCTCAACCGATATTCAAAAAATGTTTAGAAATGTATTAGTTAATCCAGAACATGCAGGTCTTCAAAACATTCTATGGCGTAGCCACCCTAGCGATACGATACAATGCATACGCTTGAACACTGTTACTTATGGTATGAAGAGTAGCAGTTTCCTGGCTACAAGATGCTTGCTTGAACTAACTCATAGGTATGGTACTGACTACCCCCTTGCCTCATTTATTCTGAACAACTGTACGTACATCGATGATATTTTATTTTCAACGTCTGACAAATTGGAATTACTGGAGGCCAAAAGTCAACTAAAGGCTATTTTACAGAAAGGTGGTTTTCATACGCATAAGTGGGCATCCAATTCACCAGACATTTTGTCTGATATTCCATATGGTGAACAGCAATTTAATGAGTTAGAGCTACAAAAAGATAGTTGCACCATGAAAGCGCTAGGGTTGCATGTTGACATAAAGAATGATTGTTTTACTATGTCCTGTCCAAACAATTTTGAAAATGATAAGGTAACAAAAAGATCAATTTTAAGCTACATAGCCCGGTTTTATGATCCCATGGGGTTTGTAAGTCCCATAATCGTTAAGGCTAAGGTAATATTGCAAAAACTTTGGCTTGATAAGCTAGACTGGAATGCCCCGCCCCCCGCTGCAGTGAAGGAGGAGTGGCTAAGGTTTGCAGTTGATTTATTTGCCATGAAACCAATTGCTTTTAATAGGAACATTCCAGTCCCTAAATCTGCCGAAGCTGTTCAACTCATCGGGTTTGCCGACGCGTCAAGTTCTACTGGGTATGGCTGCTGTGTCTATCTCAGAGTGGTAAACATAACAGGTAAGGTAAACATAGCTTTACTCTGTTCAAAATCGAGAATTAATTCGCATAGCAAGCCACTAACCATCCCGCGATTAGAACTCAATGCCGCGCTTTTACTATCGCACCTGATCAAGAGAGCGCACGATACACTCGGCTTGAAAATTGCAATAGATAATGTTCACTTATTTACTGACTCTATGATAGTCCTGGGTTGGCTTAATACCGAAATTATTAACTTACAAGCTTACGTCGCGAACAGAGTAAAGATTATTAAAGAAATTTCTTCTCAGTATCAATGGAGCTACGTTAACACAAAGGAAAACCCTGCCGATCTTATTAGCAGGGGAGTGGATCCGCAAGATCTGGCGAGCTGCTCATTATGGTGGCACGGACCATCCTTCCTACAAAATGGTAAGCATGAGTTCTGCAAGAACAGTCAAGACCTCTCCACTGTGACACTCCCAGAACTCAAGAAAGTGGCGCCATCTAGTGACCAGCTTGTTACACTCTCGACACAGGTACAAAACGATTTATTCGAATTTTTGCAGAAGTATTCTGACATACATAAGATGACACGAGTCATGGCTTATGTACTAAGGTTTTGCAACAATATAAAAACAAAAAACAATAAAATTCGTCTAAATTATTTATCTAGTAAAGAGTTAACAAAAGCTTTAAATTTAATTATAAAGCAAGAGCAATATATTCATTTCAGCCAGGATATTAAAAACCTAAAACAAAATAGGGACTCAGTAGGTCCTCTAAAAGCTCTACATCCTTTCTTGGACGAGCAAGGTTTACTCAGAGTAGGTGGCAGATTACAAAACTCCCAAATTCCTTATGAACAAAAACATCAAATAATTTTACATAAAGATTCTAAGGTCACTGAACTCTTAATTAGGTCTGAACATCAAAGATTATTTCATGCAGGTCCTAAATTACTTCTATCCATTTTAAATCAAAAATACTGGCTCATAAATGCGATGCGGCAAATAAAAAAAATAACTCACAAATGTCTTGTATGATTTAGGATGAAAGCCGAGTCTGCAAAGCAGCTAATGGGTTCGTTGCCGCAGCAGCGCGTTACAGCGTGCAAGCCCTTCCTCAAGGTTGGTGTGGACTTCGCGGGGCCCCTCCCAGTCAAAAATAGTCGAATTAGAAGGTCGGTGGAGACAAAAGGATACATATGTGTATTCGTTTGTTTTGTCACCAAAGCAGTGCACTTAGAGCTGTCTTCAGATCTAACAACTGACTCATTTTTAGCCTGCTTCAAACGCCTTATAGCAAGACGAGGGTTGCCCAGCGAAGTCTTCGCTGACAATGGGACGAATTTTAGGGGCGCGGCGAACCAATTAGCCGACTTGTATCGGTTGCAGGCTACCTCAGAACATCAAACACGGGTGCAATCTTTTTCAGCCCAGCAGGGTATAAAGTTTCATTTCGTGCCTAGCTACTCGCCCGTGTTTGCTGGCCTGGCGGAAGCGGCGGTGAAAAGTACAAAATTTCACCTCAAAAGAATTTTGCAAAAACTAGTTCTTACTTACGAACAATTAAATACTATCTTAGTTCAGATAGAGGGCATTCTTAATTCGAGACCTCTTGTACCTATGTCCTCCGACATCAACGATTTCAGTTATTTGACCCCTGGTCATTTCTTAACAGGTAGTGCCATCATGTCTTACCCTGAAAAAGATATTTCTGACTTACCTACTAACAGGCTAAAGTTTTGGAAAGTTTGTGAACATGCAAAACAATGTTTCTGGCTCATATGGCACAAATACTATTTAAACTCATTGCAATGTAGAGCAAAATGGCAATCAAGCGTACCTAATGTGACTAAGGGTATGTTGGTTATTCTTAGAGAACCGAATTGTCCACCATTGCATTGGCCATTGGCTAGAGTCTCGAAAGTCTTTCCAGGCCCAGATGGGAAGGTTAGGGCGATAGAAGTTACTGCTCCTAGTGGAAAAACTTATATGCGCTCCTTGTCAGGTATCTGTGTTCTACCAATAGATGATAATTTAGCATAAACTACTTTGCACAAGTCCCTAATTAAATTAAGTAGATATCTAGGTTGTCTAGTGATAAGATGATCACAGAAGTTCCTTATAGAAATAAGTATTTAGCTAATAAGATAAGCTTGCTAATTTTAAGCACTTGTTTGTAACAAATGTTTTTATATATTTTTTGTGTTTCCTTCAATTTAACTAGGTAGCTAAACAGGGTTGTCTCATACTTAGTTATGTTATAAAATTAAACAAAGGCTAGGTGCATACATTGTTATAATTTTATTAAGTTACAAAATTGTTTTTTTTTTTTTATAACAAGTTTGTTGTAATTTTTATTGTTTCTTAGTTACATTATCTAAGTAACTTTGCATTATAAAAGCTTCTTTTCTGGTGGCGAACATGTTGGCAACACCAACAAAAATACCATATAAGGTTTTTGGTTTTGGCAACATTGTCATAAAAAAATCGTCCTTCCGTTCTCCTCGGTGTGCGCGTTTGTACAAACAAATTAATTATATTAATTTAGTAACAGTTTTCCTAGTGCCTAAGTGATATAACTGTGTGTTGTGTGTGATCTATGAACAATAAACTGTGCCCCTCAAGCTAACACTGCTTTTCACTGTCTGAAGAAGATAACCAGCCCCTAGCTATCCCCCAGAGCAGCACATCAAGCTCTATACAGGATTATTTACAAAATAAATAGTGTTTACAGACCTAGTATAACATATCGAGGCTAACTAAAGCATCTGATGCTTTAGTTTCACTGTCGTAAACTTTTACTTTTCCTTCCAAATATAAAGTACTGGCAGAAGGTAAGACGTATAAATCTTGTTGGTTGATAGGTATTCGGATTTCATCATTCTTGTTGAAACTTGTCACGTATGGCTTGTACGAGTGAAATTCAAAGCTCTCTATACTGTTATCGGACACTGGAGATTCTAACACATTTAAAATACTAATTTTAATAAGCCAATTAATTTAAGGAATTCTTTATTTGTTTTCGATAGTTTTTTTTATATTCTTCGTATGACGTGTGGGTTTTTGAATTGCAACTTTTATACTGGCAGATTTTTGAGGTTTGCTCCTGGTTTTGTTATAGTCGATCATTTTTTCTCAAATGTAAGTACAACTTTATTTCTTCGCCACGTAAATTTATTAAATTATTATTAGCATCTAAAAGTTTTATATTTATTTCACTTATTGATTGTTGGTTGACAGGAAAATATATCAAGTTTTTAGGTATTTCCACTACTCGATAACCAGGTGGTACGGTAGGTGCAAATTCATAAATTATATGCCTTGGTTTACCATTCACAAATAAGCCACTTACAATGTCACATTCGAGTCGCACTATGGTTGTAGACAAAATGCTTGCTGGAAATCGAGATTCGTGTATTATATTAGCTTTTAGCGTCTCCTTCCCAAAACCAAATAAATTACCGCACGAATTTTCTTTCTCAAAATGAATGTCCTTAGAACAATGTAACTGAACTTTCAGTGTATTATTATTTGATAATAATTTTAGTACACAATCTTTTACATTAGTTCGTAAAAAATCGCTGATATCTTGTAGTTCATAAGATCCCTCTGTTATCTCGAGAAATTTGTAGTCTTCGTTATAAAACTTATTATTTTTTGCATCGATGTTTGGTATGGAATTTTAAGTTGAGAAATATAATAATGCACATTCATATCCAGTGCTTAGTTCCAGAGAAGGTGAATAATTTGTGGACAACACAGATTTATGTCCGGTTATAGACAGCGTGAAAGCCATGGTTAAAATGATAAAGTTTTTCAACAACATTAGCTTTTTATTTATAAATTTTCCAAAATTTTCTTAAAAAATGAGTACATAAATGTCCACAATTAACAGTATCAAAACTTTGAAATTGTACATGATTGTAACTAATCGTAACGCCTTTCATATATTTTATGAATTCTAATGGAGGTTTCAAATTACCGAAGCTATTAAAATATTCACAATGATTGTTAATTTTAACATAAGCTACCCAATGTGTGCCATCATTTTTTGAAACATCTAAATTTAGTATCGCACATTCAACATTTTTTGGTTTCTTCGGTAATGTGTCTCTCATATCGTGGCTCGTTCGACATACAGGCGTAACTAGCATGAAGCAAATTGTTCAGGGCAACGTATTTTCACTTTCGGTGCCAATATTTTACGATATAACTTTTGAACGCTGGTTTCTACCAGGAAACAAGAAACATACACGAGTTAAGTACTTTTTTTACTTTATTTGTGCATATGTCAATATTAAAATATATTTATATTTATTTATGTAATCCACCTCGCAAGCAGATATGACACTTAGTGATAAGTTTGTTTTTCATAAGAAGGACCAAAAACTTAGATACGACGCCACATATTCAAAGAAATAAAATAAAAAATACTTATGTATCACTTTTATTGAATATTCAACAGTCTTTTTATTAAAAATTACCAGTCTTTTTATTAAAAATCAACAGTCTTTTTATTTAAAAATTAGCAGTATAAAAAACTATCATTTTTCTTAAGGCACAACCATAACGTCACTTAGGTGTAAGATTTCTCACTTTACTTAATATCTATATAATAACTTTTATAATGCCTATATTTTATATAGTTAAGAAAATCAAACACTTTTTTATAAATGACCAAACTCGAATAAGACGGTCTCTAACCAAATCAAACTTCTAAAACTTAGAACCAAACAAAAATGAATCTCTACTAAATAAAATAAAATTAAAAAAGTAATATTAATATTAATTATGTCAGTCTGAATGAAACATTCATGGCACAGCTATTTAAACCAGTACGAGTATTTATTTTAGTGAACACACTTGTAAATGCTATTAATGCTGTACGTACAGTCTAATAAAAGTTAAAAAATATTAAGGAACAGTTAGGAAAAATCAACTTTTTAAAAACTTAAAAACTCAAAAACTTATCTAACTAGAGACCGGCCCTATAGCTTTTTTGGCTTCGTCGCATGGGGTTGCGGAGCTTGTCACTAGTATTTTATCTCTTGATGGTGGCGAGGTCCGGATCCCTTTTGCGGCGGATGCCTGGGAGGCTTGGTCGGTTTTATGCCCGGGCGCCAATACTCCAGACAAACCGGAGAAGCAAAGGGGTTGGGATGAAATTACCTCCCAGCGTTTTCTGGCAGATTTAGTTGCGGAGGCATCGGGTTCTGAGCTGGCTCGTCTCCATGCTGCTAGTAAGACTGAGTCAGGAGCCTGGTTGCATGCCTTACCATCTCCGTATATGGGCACGCTTCTGGATGATGACTCCCTCAGAGTAGCTGCTGCGCTACGTCTTGGTTGTGCTGTCTGTGAGCCTCACACATGTGTCTGTGGAACCGCTGTCGAATCCAATGGCTACCACGGGTTAAGCTGTTCTAAGTGTGCGGGCCGACGTCCACGCCATAACGCCATTAATGATCTGATCAGGCGGGCCCTTGTGTCAGCTGAGGTACCTTGTGTGCTTGAGCCTCCGGGGCTATCTCGGTCGGACGGTAAGCGGCCAGATGGTCTCACGTTGGTTCCATGGCGGAGAGGTCGCTCCCTGATCTGGGACGCGACATGTGTTTGCACCTATGCGACCTGCCACCTGCCAAATACTCAGCGTTCGGCTGGTGGTGCGGCTGGAGCCGCGTCCCGGAGAAAGCGAGCGAAGTATTCGAACCTGGAATCAGTGTATGATTTTGTGCCATTTGCTGTCGAGACCGCGGGTCCGTGGTGCTCGGAGGCTAGATGTCTCGTGGGGGAGATTGGCCGTCGGTTAAGGGAGAGGGGTAAGGATCCTCGTTCCGGCTTCTTCCTGATGCAGCAGATCTCCCTAGCTGTTCAGCGCGGCAATGCTGCGAGCATCTTGGGTACGTTTGGTCGAGGGGCTGTTCGGGGTGGCTTATTTGACTAAGGTTTTTTATTGTTTTTGTTATTGTTTTAATTTTTATTTATTTTCTGACATTGTATTTTTGTTTTAAATTTGACATTGTATTTTATGTGACATTCTACTACTTATTGATATAAAATCTAACTAGAAACACAAAAACATATAAGTAAATCAGACTACTCTTAATAGTTATCAATATTTTAATCTAAAACACTAAGGCTCATTATTTTGTCAGTAGATGGGTACTACTTTCTTATAATTGAGATCTGTTACAAGTAAAATCAACTTATCAAAGATTAATAAACAACTATGACTACCTAATGGTTTAAAGACTTGTAAAATTCAACAAACTCATTCAACTTTATTACTGGAGCGTCCCCAGTTGTCAACGATACTAAATCGTTGTATTTTTCTATTGCAATTTTTGGTGGACACTGGAGAAGAGCCGGAATTTCCTTACAGAAGAGGTTGAAAACATTTCTTTTGAGGGTTATTTTTCTTAAAATAGTGTCTGCCTCTGCATGAATAGTACTGAAGACAAACTCAGTGGGAATGCTTTTTAGGGCTTGGAATTTAACCATTTCGGTCCAGTTAACCTTCTGACTAGTATTGTCCGTGCGGATTGAGAGGAGCTTCAAGTCGCTTGCCATCTGTTTGAAATTCAGCATATCTGAATACTCAAGCCTAATAATTTCGTAAGGCTTCCTCCTACGAGCCATTTTAAAAACAGGTATCAGCTGGCTAGGAATGAAAATGTTTCCAGCCTTTTTAATGGCGTACTTAATGGCACTGTGTGCCGAATCCCCCTCACTTTGCCCATGACCAGGTATTGAGAAACGTAAAACAATTTCCTCGATATTGGAGCTATTATTGATTACATACATCAAGGTACCAGCAGTTATAGAATTCTTATTTTGGCCGCAAATAGGTAAACTTTTTTTATGCCCTTTTCATCACTTTTTTTTAGAAAATGGTACAGCGCTGTAGAAATCTCACAAGCTCCCCGTTTACTCTCACCTTCGTGCCACGTATAGCAAAAACAGTCTCCTGATGTCATGTCATAGATTGTGAAATAATAAACAGACAACCTCCTTTTGTAAAATACAGCGCTCTCGTTGTTTATTGGTAAACTTATGACCTGTTGAAGATCAAAAGTGGCACACTGAGTAGTTAGAGGGTTCTCTTGTGATTCCTTTTTACACTCTGCTCTTTTCTTACGAAACAGAATCTTCTCTTGCAAATGTTCGGTGATTTTTTGTCTTAATTTTGTTTTTATTTCTTCAGACCCATCGTAGTATGATATGCACAAACTGCACTGGTCCTTTTTTGGTCTATGGAATGAGAGATTTATAGAATGAAAAATTTTACAGTACAAAGAAAAGCATGGCTTTTGGGTATTGTCTGCCTGTTCATCTATAAACATTTGATACATTTTGCTCAGCGTCAAATCAGAATTCAAATATTCACGTGTAGTATTTTCGCGACAGTAATGCGACTCCACTCTTGGGAATCGATTGATGTGGTCTTTGATCAAACGCCTTGCTGTCTCGTCTTTTTCTAAATAAAATTCTCTCCGACCTCCACGCCTTTCCTTCTCAACAATACCAGTGTCCATAGTTTTTTCACACGACGTTCTAGCAATCCTTTCACCGATACTCAAAGTATTCAGAAAGTTTCTTGCATACGGGTGTGAACATACCGTTTAAACACAGTTGATAGCTAAAAGTATACTTCCTTCTTGATTCCGGGCCTGCTGTCTTACGTTTAGTAAGCTTTTTCTCCATATGTCGTGAAATAAACTCTCTTTGTGATTGTAGATTCCCTTGAGCCCAATAGTCAAAAAAGATTTCTTCACGTACACGTTCATCAAATAGGTAACATTCTTTGTTATATTTTTTGCAGACTTCTACATTGCAACTTGGACCTAGCTGCCGTGCAGGAATATTTTTATTTAGTTTTGAATTGAAGTACTCTTTACCCACATTTCTTAGTTGTTTATTGCACTTCTTCGAACATATTTTTTTTGTTTTTGTCCTGTCTACTTCTTTAGGTGACCCTTCCATTTCAAAATGTTCTGGTCTTGGGAAAACTAATGGATTGTTAACTGCAGTGAAAACATTTTGGTTTTGGAAGAAATCTGTCTCAACTATTAAACTTGGAGATTCAGCTGTATTTTCAACTTCTGAAGGAACAGGTAAAATCGAAAAATGATCATTGCAAGATGTCTGGTTTTCAAAATGAGGTATGCATAATAAAGCTTGACAATGGAAACATGAACTAACACTTGTACACTCTCATTTCAGTCAACTAACATTTGTACACTCTGCAACTTCACAAGATTGTGTAGAATCTTTTTGTTTTTCTGAGCAAACAATTGAATCTAAGCAGATTGTTTCGTTTCGTATCCAAGATGTTTCAGCTGACCAGCCCACAGTATACCAAGTAAATGGAAACAGTGGCAGTAATGTATTAACAAGAGCAGAAAATTATTTTTTAAAACAAGAAAATCAGAAATTGAAAGAAGATCTTGCAAAAGGCGAATGTAGGCTGTCATTTGACAATATTCAGGAGGATGATTTATTAGTGTTTCAATATACTGGATTGCCCACAGCTGCCCACTTCCAAGTGTTAGTAGAACTTATTAGCAGATTTGAAATAAATTATTTCATAGGTTGGAAAGTGGAAGTAATTAATATCAGTGACCAATTATTATGCACATTAATGAAACTAAGATTGAATCTACAATATTTTTATTTAGGATACAGGTTTAAAATTAGTTCCACGACTGTACAAAATATATTTATCACATTTTTAAATGTTTTGCATGATATATTGTTCAAAGGAATGATGGAAGTAATTCCCAGCAGAGAAAAAAATACTTTCTTTATACCAACATGTTTTGCACCATTCCCAAACATCAAAATTGTACTTGATTGCACAGAAATAGAGGTCGCTATTCCAGCTTCAATGAAGGAACAAAAAGCAGTGTTCTCACACTACAAACAGAGGCACACATTTAAAGTGTTAATGGGAATAGCTCCTAATGCAACCATTACTTATGTCAGTGATCTTTTCCCTGGATCTACATCCGATAAGGTCATCACCAAATACAGTGGAATCCTGTCACACATGGTGGCAGGTGATCTAATCTTATGTGACAAAGGATTCCTTATCTCAGACCTTTGTGCACCACTTGGTGTAAATGTTAATATACCACCATTCTTGACCACCACACAATTTACAAAAGAGCAAGTATTGGCAACTCGCCAAATTGCAAGGGCTAGGATCCATGTAGAGAGGGCAATATCCAGACTAAAATCATTTAGGATTCTGGATTTTTTAACACCCAACATGAGAATGTATGCTTGTAAAATCATGCAGACATGTGCAGCTCTGGTAAATATGCAGTACTCATTATTAACGGGACGGAACGTAACCTTTGAACCGAGAGCAACCTGCTGCTATTGTTTTTGTGTAAATTGTGTTAAATTTTGCGCTTTACTTACTGTTTTTTTGATCAAAAGAAAGAGCATCATAGTCTTCCTTCATTGGAGTGTTTTTCTCACGTAACACTCTCATTTTAGACATCGTGGAATCCAGGTACGAGGATTATTTACCGTTGAGAAAGATTATTTTAAATTCGAACAAATTAAATTCACCAAATCACAGTTAAGCAGAACAATAACAAATCAGCTGATTGGTACAATGACAGAAGAGGCGTGACTTACATCTGACAGATTTTTAAGTATTGCCATTAAAAAAAAACTGTTATCGATGCGTTCATAACATTAAGTTCCATTTCACGCAGACACTCCAAATAAAAATATTTTGAATCGACGAACCCCTAAGTAGTTCGGAGTCGAACTAAGAGGTGGCGCCACTGTTACGCCAAAGATCGAATACCAGTAAAACAGCTAGCAAGAGAGGGCGCTGTATAAAGCTTGTGTGGATAAATTTTGTATTTTCATCTTTTAAATATTTAGACAATGCCACCAAAACAGTTCACGAATATTAACTGTGCAATCTGCAAAAATAAAATTCAACATAAACAATTTTTAACATGCACGATATGTAGAAAACATTTTGAAGTAGAATGCACCAGCACAGTGAGTGCAGCACGCTTTAAAATTATGACTGCTAAAACAAAGAATATTTGGAAATGTCAGTTCTGCAGGTTTACCAGTAGCACACCAACATCTTCCTCAAAAATATCTAAAAATGTTTCAACTTCAAAGGATGGCCCAGACTCTTCTAATAGTGCAACTCCGAATCAGGACGATAAAGGGACAGAATTTCAGCCAGGAACTGAGCAGTTAACCTATGATAATGTCACTACCCGGAAGAAAATAGTTGTTAATATACCTACAACAAATTCTTTTCATTCATTGTCAGAGGATGAATTGACTGATAGTTTGGACACAATACCAGGCGAAACACTTAATAGAAGCTGCCCAGATACTCGGCCTGATACGAGTATGATTATAAATCGGCTTGAAGCAGAAATAGAAAGTATGCAAAGTAAGCTTAGCAGTGCAGATAACCAAATTGAAGTTCTATTGTCTGAAAATTATAAGTATCAAGCAGAAATATCAGAATTAAAAAATAAAATCAATTATTTGACCCAAATTTGTAAAGACCCACGAGCCGTTCGAAAAACCAGGAGTAAGACGAGCCTCCACAGTACTATAATATCACCAATAGCGCACAGCAAAACTGCTATTCAGCATACATCTACCCAACACTCTACTATTGGTTTTAGATTGACTAGCTTGGCTCACCTTGACATAAAAAATACAAAATCTTCGACGAAACACCAGACTCATTGTTCTGTGAAAAATGACGTTAAGGCCACAGAAACTCAAGCAAGCAAAAGGAAGCTATGTATTATTAGCAGTGAAAAGAGGAACTCCATGTTAAAAGCAGCTAACTCAACTTTTGAAGACTTTGACATCTGTCACTACTGTAAGCCTAATGGAGATTTGACGCAGCTACTAAAAGACATTGACAAAAAATTGCAAGATTTCACGAATAATGACTTTTGTATAATATTTGTAGGAGAGTCAGATTTTAATACAACACGAAACTATGCGGAAGTCGTTGAACACATAAAGATTAAGTTGCTTAAAACTTTACATACAAATGTCATTATATGTGTACCAACATTTAAGCTAGGCAATTATTTTGAATTGTATAATAAAAGAGTTGAAGCTTTTAATAATTTACTGTACATTAGCAACTCGACCTTCCATTTTGCCTATACTTTTGACACTAACTTGAACCTTGACTATGCATGGAATATGTTTGACAGCAACTATGGAACAATGAATCACAGGGGACTCAGAGTGGTTTTTAATGGACTATATGATTTTTTTAATGGAATTTGAATCACCGTCTATAATAGGAAGAAACATAGCCAAGGGTAACAGTTCTCTTCTTAAAATCAATAAATCTTCGCAGACGGAGGTTCTTTTCCTCGGAAATAATGCGATAAGCGCCAGTATACAAAACGAAAACAGATATTTTTTAACCCAACCAGCTAAAAAACCAATTAGAAATCGCACGGACAATTCATTTTTTCGTTCGCAAAGACAAAACAGATCGTGGTAAACTAACAGTACTACATCAAAACATAGGGGGTATACTTAGTAAAAGAGATGCTATTCAAATATCACTGCAGGAGCTGTCGGATATAAATAATAATATCGATATTTTATGTTTTACGGAAACGCATGTCAAATCGAGTAATAAATGTAATATACAGGTGAACAATTTCCGGTTGGCGGACTCTTACTGCAGAGAATCCCAAAGTCGTGGTGGCGTTTGCATCTTGTGTAGAGATAATCTTCAGTTTAAAACACTACCACACATCAAATCTTTGGCTCTTGAATTTTCATTTGAAATTTGCGGCATTGAATTGATTGAACTGAATGTTGTGGTCATTTGCGTGTATAGAATACCATATACAGCAAAGAAGAAGAAGGAAAGTAACCCTAAACTATTTCTAAAATGTCTTGAAAACTTAATGTCTAAATTGGTTCACTCCTGTAATAAACAGATTATCATATGCGGCGATATTAACATTAATGTACTCAAAAAAACTAACGAAACTTTAGAATTACAAAGGATCGCTCAAAATTATAATTTTACCTTACATATTACTGTACCAACAAGACTGAACTCATGTATTGACCAAATATTTAGTAACATACCAGACGCTAAGGGAGAAGTCGTATCATTGGGTTTATCAGATCATGACACCTGCCAAATTTTATCCACTGTATTACACACCGCGAGTAAGAAACCCACTGAGAAATCACACACCGTAAAAATGAAACGTGACTACGCTCCTGATAATATAAATAAATTCTATGAGTGCTTGTGCTCTATCTCGTGGTCGGAAGTTTACTCAGAAAGTGATCTTAACACAGCCTTTAATAAGTTCCATGACACTTTCTTGTTATTTTATAACCTTTGTTTCCCTATTATCAGGATTAAAATTAAAAATGCAACCAACAATAACTTAAAATGGTTGACTAAAGGTATTAAAATATCTACAGTCAAAAAGCGTTACTTACGCTTTCAAAATTATAAAAACCCTAACAATACCAACCTTAAGAACCGATTCACTACATACACTAAATTATTAAAAAAGTGTATAAATTTTTCACAAAGACGCTCTAATGAACAATTTTTAAAGAAAGCAAGAAATGTCTGTAGAGCATCGTGGAATATAATAAAGAAAGAAACTAATAACAAAAATCCTAATTCATATATAGACAAAATTGATTACAATAATGAAACAGTGACTAATCCTAATGCTATTGCGGACTGTTTTAATAAATATTTCATTCAATTGACTAATAACAATACTAAATCTAATTATAATAATATGAAAATTAATATCGATAATCGTAAGAACAGCATATTTTTGACTCCTACTACTGACAAAGAAATATTTAATATTATAATTTCGTTGAAAGATACTAATTCTGTCGGAAGTGATGAAGTTTCTACAAAAATATTAAAGCGAGTATCTAATGTTATTGCACCAGTTCTTTGTTATTTAATAAATCTTTCTTTCAGCCAGGGTATATTCCCGGACCGGCTTAAAACTACCGTTATTAAGCCACTTTTCAAAAAGGGTAACCAATGCGATATGGGTAGTTACCGACCCATAGCACTTATACCAATATTTGCTAAAATTTTCGAAACAGCTATGCGTATAAGACTTGATAACTACATAAATAAATTTGATATTATTAGACATGAACAATTTGGATTTCAAAAGGGTAAATCTACGATATTGGCAGCTTATACTCTGATTTCAAATGTTACTAAATTTGTAGACAAAAAAATACCAGTATCTGTATTGTTCTTCGACATGAGTAGAGCTTTTGACTTCGTCAGCCATGAATTATTGATACGTAAGTGCGAAACATATGGTATACGTGGACAGGCAGTTAATTGGCTAAAAAGCTATTTACAAGACCGATCGCAATATGTCGAAATAAATAATTTGGATATTTACCACAGAGAACATATTTATAAATCTTGCACTGACTTCAACAGAGTTGGTGTTCCGCAGGGTAGTGTGCTGGGTCCTCTGTTGTTCTTGTTGTATATCAACGACCTTCCTACTACCATCAAACACCAGTGTATCCTATTTGCTGACGACATATCTGTGGTGGTTCCGTGTAAAGATACTGATAGTTATGCTTCTGACACTAATAGTACGGTTAAAGATGTGGTTGCTTGGCTTAATCATAATAACTTACATGTTAATCTTAATAAAACTACTTTCATTCAATTTAACAACCGACGTCAGAAGAGTAACATCCATATTACGTACAACCAAATTGACATAAAGGAAAGTAAATGTGTTCCTTTCCTAGGTATTACCTTGGATGACCTTTGCTCATGGAAAGAACATATCGAAAAAGTTTGCGGGAAAATTAATAGGTTTGCATTTGTTTTATGGCGAATTGGTAAAACTGTTAACCGTAAGTCAGCCCTGCAGACTTACCACGGTTATGTCGCATCAGTCCTTAGATACGGCATCGTCATTTGGGGCAATTCCGTGCATCTAAATAGAGCATTCATAGCACAAAAGCAATGCGTTCGGGCCATTTGCAATGTAAAGCCTAGAGTCAGCTGCAAACCCCTCTTTAGGAAATTAAAACTATTAACCTTGCCTTCTTTATACATTTACGAGGCCTGCAATTTTGTCAAATCAAATTCAGTTCTTTTTGAAAGAAATGACGCTGACCCTAGGTATGACAGAAGGCACCCTAGTAAACTTATAATTCCTTCGGCACATACTAAATTGTTCAGCAACAACTGTCATGCCATGTGTGTGAGAATATTCAATAAACTGCCAGAAAAAATGAGAGTGTTACCAATCAGATTGTTTAAAACAAAGTTGCACAATTGGCTCATTGAACAAGCATTCTACTCTGTCAAGGAGTTTATTGACATGAATGACATAATAATTGAATAATATTAATAGATACTCTGACATTGAATTAATTTGATTGTAATTAATTAATTGTGATGCATTATTATTATTATTGTTTAAATTCATGATTCAATTCAATTTTATTGTTCATTAAGTTATGTTTAATATTAAGTGTTTGTGATATGACATATACTGTAGAATTGTAAGTAGACTTTTAGAATCATGCATGTATTATTTAGGTATGTTTAACATTCGTATGCCTCAGTCAGGCGAAATATGTGATATTTATGCTCTTTATGTACAACCTTTCATGTTACCATATTTCAAACGAATAAAGAAATTACTATTACTATTAAAAGAAAATGAACAGTGTTTCTGTAATGAAGGTCCTGATAAATAAAGTACATGTAATCTGTGTAATGCTACTCATGTGCATGACTCATGTTTGGTATAAAAAAACAGGAAGTAAATAAGTCTGAGCGCATTGCCCAGTTATTAATAAATAAATGAATAAATTTTGTTTCTATATCATTTTACAGTTAAATAAAACTTAAAAAATTAGGACAGTAGTTCTTTTATTTTATTATTTACATACACTTATAACATAATCACAGTTAATTCAGTGTAAATATATCTAATTTTGAAGTTTGCTGTCTTCATCATCATCGCAATCACATGTTAAAACATCAATCGATCAATAAATTGTTCTTGATAAAATTTCAATAAATGTTGTATATTTAGTTCCCAATTTGGGTCTTTTTCCACTGGTAAAATGATGGTTTCCTTTGTGGTCCAAACTATAAAATAACATATTGATCTATTTAAAATTGATAGTTGACCCTGTATTTGGTGATAGTATGCATGATTTGTTTTTAATTTTCCGTCCGTATCAAAACAGTATTTCCTATCATTTTGGACTTCTTCTGCAGTGCTCATTCTGTGTTTAAATGGACATTTCACCTCCACTATGGCATCATCCCCAACAAGTCCGTCAGGTGATGCTCCTAAAGCACCTGAGTTATGAAGCCAAAACCCAGACGGAGAGACTTTCTTCTGTGTTCCCTCCTCAAAAAGTTTTACAGCGATCTCTTCGTGGTTTACTCCCCACTGGATACTTTTGACACCATCCAGATTTTTTTTTCCAAGAAGAGCAGAAAATAATGATGGAGGAAATCTGAAATAAACAGAATAAAGTAAGTGTTGGTAGTATTGTTGCATTGCAGCTCAGCATAACAAATGCAAAACTTGTGCAAATATGTACCTGTTACGCTGCACAGCAGCAATCACAATGCCAAAATTGCTTGCAGTAATGCGGCCTAGCCTCATTTCATGCCACAGAGGATTATGTCTTTGACCGATAGTAGCTTGTGCAATGGCCAAAATCTCTTCATGGGTGACCTTGATATTGAGCAGTACATCATTTTTACAGCTGTATGAAGTAAGAACTTGCTGAATAGTCTTCCATTCAACCTCTCTATGAGTAGGCTCTTCTTGAAGAAGCCAATAAAATCCTGAAAACCTAAAAATAAAATCTTGAATAAGTAGATTGCTTTGTAGCGACTGACTAAATATTCAGTTATAATGTTTTTTGTAAGTAAATACCTATTTAACGATTTTAGTTTGCTTAAAAAAAAATCTTTGTCTCCCTTACTCACTAGTCGGTTGACTGCTTTATATTCTTTAGAAGGGTACATTTCATTTACAGGCTCCTGCATTTCATCACCTGTTATGGTTGGAGCCTTCCAGGAACAAACATTATTAGTTTTACTGATATTTTTGTTGGCGTAAATCAGCAGGGCGGCTACGTGGTGACACTGGTACAATCCCCGAGGACAGTCGCAACTCACGAGGCTTATGTCTCCGTTACTTCCAAACGTAACCTAAATAAAAATTAAACATGAATTAAACTGATATCACCAGCCGATTTCAGAATAAAATGAAGAACATTACCCACGGCACAATACATACCTCTGCTGAATATGTTTTATTTTTCATTGATGCAAATATCTGTCCTCTCAAAATCCCCAAAGAACCATCATACATTACTCTCGAAACATGACCACTATCATAACTCTTTTCACCTTTCTTAAATACAGAAATTTCTTCTTTAAATTGTTCTACGATTGCACGCAAGCTCACAACGGCAGACATTATTATATGAGACTAAAAACTGTAAATAACAAAAACCCCCTAGCGAAAACTTGTTTGTTTTTACCCAAACGTCAAAATCCACCATTTTGTGACGTCACACTTCTACAGTCTATTGCTGCACCTCACTATGAAAATTAGAAATAGTTTGAATATTATTATTTGGGGTGATTAAATGCATTTGAAACTGCGCCATAAAATCGCGCCCGAGTAAAGGTGGCCCGCCATTTACTACGATATATATTTTAAGGTTTTTTGTTTTGACCGCGATATGTAATCGTTGCATTAAAATATCCGAGCGGACTAATTTTATGGCCAGTATACGAACACATTTTCACGTCGTCTTTATACAATGAATAGGTAGAAAAATATTTATTGTACAATTTATCCGACATTATAGATTTACCAGAGCCGGAATCGAGTTCCATTCGCATATCTATATTATTAACTGTAACTGGTAGTATGATAGGTAAATAGTTGACTGACCTTATATTAAAAAGTTCACATTCCTTGCAATCATGAGTATCTTCACATTGCTCTGAAGACGACGACGCGGATCCCGATACGGAATCAATATTGTTTACGCACACAGGTTTTTTATTTTTGCACACTTCGTTTAAATGACCTTTTACACCATACCCACTGCATTTATAATTTTTAAATCGACACGTATCAGCCGCGTGACTCTTCATTCCGCACACGGTACAACGAGGCCCCTGGTAGCGCGACTGGCCGCCGGCGGCCCGGGCGCCTGCGCCATCGCCGACCCTGTACACCGGCTCCTGCTTCACCTGCAGCTGCTCCCGTGCCTGGCGTGCGCATGCTGCCTGCTGAGCTACTTGAATCGCCTTCGACAAAGTGGTAGTTTTAGTTCCTAACTCGAACAGACGGTCTCGTTCTGGGCCGTGGTCCATCCCGAGCACAAATTTGTCGGTTAGTAACTGCTCCAACGATGTACCAAAATCACAATTGATAGCTAATCCTCGTAAGCGTGCTGCCCACTCCTCGACACTTTCGCCCGGTGCTCTCCTCGCCTTGTAGAAGCGTGCACGATCTGCATACGTGCTTCTTTTGGGTATAAAATGATCGTTGAGTACGTTAACGAGCTTATCGTAAGTAACGGTTTCCACTTTCTCTGGATGTACCAAGTTACGCGCCAACCGATACGAGTCCTCGGCTAGGTGTGTCAGCAACAATGCACTTTTATTTGCGTCTTTTATAGAATTTAATTGGATAAAAAGTTGCAATCGACCATAAAATATCTCCCAACTTTGGGAATTATGGTCGAAAACACCCAGATTTCCTAATAATTGCGACATCACTTTTTAATCACTACGCGGGTAGACCAATACTCGATCGCCACTGAGAAGTATGTAGGTGGCATAAAGGAAACAGCCGACTAGAACGGTAGCTCGTTTATTACTGCTCGGATGACGGTGCTACGCAGAGCACCTACACGTATAAGTACATACAAACATACCAGAAAGACATATCGATTACGTGCGAGATGACTACCGGGAACCCAAGACCTTACCTACCCACACAGTATCGTTATGAAGCATACAAAGCAATACACGGTCTGTGTCATCCAGGGGTGCGAACCACAAGAAAATTAGTAACTGAAAAATACTTCTGGCCCGGAATGAATAAAGACCTAAGTATATGGGCGAGGGCGTGCATATCTTGTCAGAGATCAAAGATACACAGACATACTATAACTCCATTAGGCGAGTTTCCACCGTCGTCACGATTTGAGCACGTACACATAGACATAGTAGGGCCGCTTCCGCCCTCGAATAATAATAGATACTGCGTCACTATGATAGATCGCTTTACTAAATGGCCAGAGATCGTGCCTTTATCGGAAATCACTGCTGAAAATGTTGCCAGAGCATTCTACGATGGATGGATATCACGATTTGGCTGCCCACTACGCATAACAACAGATCAAGGGAGACAATTTGAATCGAATTTATTTCAGTGTCTAATGAAGAAACTGGGTATTAATCGAATCCGTACAACACCATATCACCCGCAAGCTAACGGACAAATTGAAAGATTCCACCGCACTCTAAAAGCAGCAATCATGGCCAGAGGTACATCCACTAACTGGTCAAATGATTTACCTACAGTCCTATTGGGATTACGCACGTCATTACGTTTAGAAACAAAAACAAGCCCAAGCCAACTCACCTACGGCACACAACTGCGGCTACCCGCAGATTTCTTCCTACCAACGAAGTCGAGCGATAACGAGAGCGAATTCGTAAAGGAATTAACGAAAACTATGTCACAAATCACTAGTGAATATGCAACCAAACGCGAACAAAGAACTTATGTACATAGGGATTTGTCCACGTGTACTCATGTGTTTGTAAGAAATGACGCCGTGCAGCCGCCGTTGACTCAACCGTATGATGGCCCCTACGAAGTATTGCAACGATATGAAAAAAAAATACAAATTGCAACTACCAAGACGAACAGCTGTTATATCATTGGACCGACTAAAACCAGCATACATATTCGACGAAGACAACATTGCAACGGGAGAAAAAAACTACTCACAGTCTAATCCGAAACAAAAAACAAACAACAACGAAAAAAACGAGTCTTATCGCACTAGGTCGGGTAGGATCGTGAAACCCACAGTTCGCTGGTTGGCTGAAACCAGCGCAAAGAACACCACTCTCCAATGGAAGGCCTGTACACCAGCACCCTGCTTCTATCACACTCGCTTCGGGGCATCCGCGCGTCGCTGTAGCTCACCTTGCAGCTGGCGAGAGCCGATAAAATAAACATAAGTAATAAGTGACATATCGGGGGTTCCATATTTGGGATGCATATTCAAGATTACTGCGGACAAGCGAACAGTATAAAATCTTTATGGTTTTAGCATTCAAAAACTCCTTCGAGTTACGAATTAAAAATCCCAGCATTTTATCATATCATCATCAACAGCTCATAATATATATTAATATACCAATCGAGGGGCTCGAGACGGTTAGGGACGTATATGAGTTGTTAATATGTGAACGCCTGTAAGAAAACAATAGTTAAAAATGTATTTTTTTATTTTCTCAGAAAACTTAGCGTATTTCATTTTTTTAAACATGTTACTGCAGGTACACAAAAGGTACCAATTCTACATAAGCAGTGTATTGAGCTACATACATTGGTTAACAGTACACCCGCGGTCCTGACATCAGTATGGCGGGTGTACCTAACTTTCTAAATATCTTCATACGGGCGTAGGTACACAGATTTTCAGGAGAGGTACGTAAAAGTACACAGAAGGTACCAAATATCTACAATAAATTCAGATCAATCGGAGAAATACACCTGCGATCCTGACGCACATCAATGCTTGTATCCTAAATCCCCAACTAAAGACTTCCAAAATACGTCATAGCGTGCATACCATCTCCGTCCATATTGGAAAGTTTGCCTATCAACAAGCCATCCGTTTCTACCGTTGTACCGTCAAGTCATCTTAGCCCCGATATCGTACATCTTCAAAGTAAATCATCCGAAAATTCCTTACTTAGCGTGACTATTCCGTCCATAGTAGACTTGATTCCAACAAGCTCGGGTGCATTACAGGCTAACCAATACAAACTTCATGATGCTGCATCAGTTTTGTTACCACAGCCAATGGTATCATCTTCACATAAAACACCAGACCATCCTGTTAAATCTAGAACCTCAACGAGGTCAAGCACACCTATTTCGAACTATTCAAATTTTCCGACTGAAGTTAATACTCCTTCCACCAAATCCAGAACTCCCGAACCAAAGACACCAACTATTAATTTTTACACGAATACCAGATCTCTTCCTGGACTTGGCGACTTGACCACACCACCACAAATCAAAAAGCATGCGTCTGCTATGAATTTTGCTATAAAACAGAAGCAAATTAGCCCAGCTATTGGCAACCATATGGTTTGGCCATCAGACTCCCCGATAAAGAAAAGAAAGGCAGAACGATTTCCCTTTGCGACTACTTCTAAATAGTACCAAGATTACTGGATGGCAAAGGAGAAAGAAAAGAAAGAAAAAACAAAAAAACTGAACTGAAAAGAAAAGAACGAGAAGAAAAGAGGGCGAAGACATATGCCGGATTGAAGAAAAGAAGTCATGGTGACACGAATGAAGAATATATGAAATAAATACAAAGAGAAGGTTAATTATTGTAATTTTAAGTGACAAAAAAAGTAGATTTGAGTTTTAATAAAGGAGACTACGTAATTTTTGCATACGAAGATGCGCACTTCGTTGGGCAAATTCAATGTCTAAGTGCTGAGGGAGCATTAATAAAATCTACGCCGAAGTCACTTCAAAACTGGAAATGGCCAGAAAAAGAAGATCTAAATCTTTACCGACTGACAGACATACAAGAAAAAAATAGAAGTTCCGCAACTGATAAATAATAAAAGGGGAAATTATTTTGTAAAAGAGTTTAAAAAACCCTTACGCTCGCGGTTAGATCTGCTATGTCCAGCGATGACGTCACCACCATCCTCTGACCTATCTCAAACGGTCGAACTCAACCAGTGTATTCCAATGCTCATAAAAAGAATCTGACAATAATCTGACACGGCCTGGCTGCTCCAAAATAAAACACTGAATATGCCATTTTGATAAATTTTGTTTTTTATTGAAAATTTATATACCTTGTTCAAATGTATCAAAATCGAAGACCCTTTTTAAAATATCTTTACTAATTACAAAGAAATGCAAGTGTCAAAACACAGAATACGCCACTCGAACCAATAATACCAGTAAGAAACACTGAAAATGACGTTCGCAAATTAAAAACAAAGAATATCCATGGATATTCTGTGTTTGTCACTTGTTATTGGATATACGAGGGCTGATTGATAAGTTTCCGAAACGACAAAGAAAAACTTTAAAAATCTATTTAAAATAAATTTATTTCTCAACGTAGTTTCCTTCTACCTCGATGCATTTAGTCCAGCGCTTCTCCAATGCCGTTACACCAGTTTGATAAAATGTTTTCTCCAACCCCTCAAAATACTCGTCCACGGCAACAATGACTTCTTCATTTGATGAAAATCTCTGGCCACCTAACCATTTCTTCAGGTTTGGGAATAAGTGGAAGTCACACGGGGCCAGATCCGTGGAATAGGGTGGATGCGGTAGCAATTCGAACCGCAATTCATGGAGTTTGGCGACTGCAACCATTGACGTGTGTGCAGGTGCGTTGTCATGGTGGAACAAAACTTTTTTCTTGGCCAAATGTGGTAGTTTTTTCTGGATTTCTTCACTTAATTTTTGCATCAAGCTTGCGTAGTACTCTCCATTTATTGTTTTTCCTTTTTGCAGATAATCCACTAAAATAATCCCTCGAGCATCCCAAAAAACAGTCGCCATCACTTTGCCGGCCGACAAAACCGTTTTTACTTTCTTCGGCGCAGGTCTTCCGCTCTCAGTCTACTGCTTAGATTGTTCTTTTGTCTCGGGAGTATAATGATGTATCCAGGTTTCATCGACTGTTACATAACGCCGCGAAAACTCGTTAGGATCTCGGTTAAACAGCGCCAAACACTCCGATGAATCGTCCACTCGACGTTGCTTTTGGTCAACAGTGAGCAAACTTTTTCATTCCCAAAACTCGCAACTTCAAGCGCCGATCATTCAATACAATTTTGTGAATTTTTTTGATCATGTCCGGATTCGTGACTTCATTTGGACGGCCAGACCTGTGGGCGTCTTCGCAGCTCTGTCTTCCACGTTTAAAATCAGTTACCCAGGTGTGAATTGTACTCAATGCAGGAGCAGAATTACCTAAAACACTGTCTAGCTTGGTTTTAATCTGGGTTGCTGTTTTCTGTTTTAAAACGTAAAACTTTATCACCGCACGAATTTCGTTTCTTTCCATTGTTAAGAAAATTTACGACAGAGAAAGTTCTACATCCTATCAAACAAATTCCACCAGTTCGATTAAATTCAAATTTGGCGTTCTATTTTCAAAAAGATGCCAAAATATAATGTAATTTTTTTTTTTGCGTATCATTTTTTTAAGTTCGTCGTTTCGGCAGTTATCAATCAGCCCAGTACAGTGACTTTTTAGCGCACGTACCATGTTTTAAAATGGGCAACTGCTTGATTCGGCAAACTTCGGACAAGTTCGTGCACGTTCGTTAGCGCCACAGAGTACCTTTGTAATATACGGGTATAGAGACCAATCTTAATTGTCAAAACTGGAAACGCATTGTCTATACATTTTTATAGTTATATATATATATATATATATATATATTTAGTTCTACTATAAAATACAGATGGCGCTATTTACAATTTTCATCTAGGTAGGTATACCTGCATTTATTATTTAAATTTTGTGGCCAACTGGTTACTAAATAAAACACAAATTCAATAAAATATTTTTTTATTATTGACATACAATGAAAGAAAACATAAAAAAATAATTTAAAGAAAAAAATATCAAGTCAAAGCACAGCTTATAGAGTAAAATCAATACAACAAAATATTTAAAGATACGAATATATATGTCCGAATTGATTTAACTATTGATTCATTTAGCTTAACTTTTAGCTTAACTGATTAGAACTAGATTCACTCATAGAAAGAATGGCAGTGACCGGCAGTGAAACGACGGGTGAGCTCGTAAATTGACGCAACTATTTATTACTGAACTCTATGACGATATATTTCGTGACTATTTTAATGTGCACAAAAGTATCCTCTCCCCAAAGGTTGCCTGGAAGAGATCGCTGCAAGCGATAAGGTCGCCTTTGCGCATTAATTAACCTTTGCTTAACTGTTTGTTTGTTACTTTTGTGTGCAATAAAGTGATTTTACTTACTTACAGAAAAAAGCTGTTAAAATAATAGTGTACAGATATGCGGCCTTATTGCTAAGGTAGCAATTTCTTCTAGGCAACCTTCCGGTAGAGGAATAACGTAACAAATACTGCAGAATAGTGTGTTACGTGTAAAGTAGAAATATAAATAGACTTATACACTAATTACATCAAATAATTATAATTACACAAAAATAATAATATTTACATATAATCAGGTTCCGCCAGCGGCTACGCCCGTGTTGTGTTAGATTTTTTACGCTTCAAGCATTTGCTCATGTGCTTTTTAGCTTTGACTTGAAATTTATCGTCATCGTCATCAACTTCTACTCTCCCAGCAAGAATTTTATTAATATGTTTACAAAAATTAAAAATCAAACACCTATTAACAATTTTAATCAAGTAATCAATCAACTTCTTCTTATGTACATTACATTTAAAAAAATTAAAGTTTATTAAGATCAACATGGCAGTTTTAATTATTTCATTTAAATCAATTTTTTCTAAATATTTATTCAAAATTTCATTTATGACGTCTTGCATGTTTGATATTAAATTGATTAATTCTTTGCTGGGAGTACAAAGCCATCGTCGACCTGCATATTCCCTATATTGGATATATTCCACTTCGTCACTACTAATTAAATCATGTTTGCATTCTAAACACCCACGAAAAATTTAAGATTTTGCTTTTTTTTAAAAATACCCACTTATGTACTGTGGAGGGGCTATTTTTCGTGGGTCTTTTTCCTTCTCTTCAATTGATGTAAAATTTATGTTTAAAATATCGTCTACATCAACTGCGTAGCAGGTCGACGACGACTCTTCTGTAGCTTCGTTGACGACAAGAGCATATAAAGCGTCACATAAATCTTCTTCGCAATTTTTTCCACGGGTGTGAACACTGTTTATATTATTTATTAACAATGTACAAAACGCTGATTCGAATTGGTCACAGGTGGGGTTCACATTACGGCACCCATGGCTTCTTACAGCACCAAAAAAATTTTCAAGGGGATCTTGATTTAGGTGCCGCAACCAAACAGAAGTTACGTTATACTCCTTCTGTACATTTTTCAGGAGAACTTCTATTCCTTCTAGTGTCCACACCCAATTGGCAACAGTAGGAACATTTTCTACTTTGCCTTCAGCAGTGATGAATTTCATGGTGTTAAATATTTGTTTTGCTTCAAACCATGTTTTTCCATGTGGTGAAGTTGGAGTAGCTGGTCCCAGTAATAGCTTAGCGTTTTTATTTTTTTTATGACTGCCATTTACTGAATCAAATACGTTATCTACAAACAAAAGTAGATCGGCAGTTTCCTTGCACTCCTCTGGTAAGATCCCCTTATCTGAAATCAATATGATAAACATTAAAAATTTCAATACATACAACAGATTAACAGGCAGAAAGTGTTATTATTGGGTAGGTAATTACGCTAGTTTAAAGTAACTACTAAATCGGATTTAAATGTACATAGTATTAGCTAGCAGAATGAGCATTTCTGAACGCTACGGTGAATCGCCAGGTTTTTTCCCTTGTGTGTGACATTTACGATACCAACCCGTAAGAAGAGAATGGAGATAGAAAAAAAAAACAATTTACTAAAAAAAACGAGCTATGTTCTTACCTACTGAGAAAATAATAAAATAAATCATACCTGCAAGATACCCCATATTAGATGCTACTGTTCGGCTAAAAATTTGTGAAGAATATTTTACCTTAATTTTATTCATTTTTTCCGGCTTGACGTGGTTTTCGGTTAATTTAGGCATCATTTTGATTCCTTTGTAGCCTGGGTTTTCTTTTAATAATAATAATAAATGAGACCATTTAGCCGTGTTAGTCTTTCCTTCTTTTTTATATATTAAATTTTTGGTCAATAGGTTGTTTCGAAGGCCTTTAAGTAAATGTGGAGGATCATAAAGAGGCACAATTTCTTTTTCATTAATTAAAATTACATTTCCTTTCGGTTCTTCTCCCTGTCTCAAATAGATCCCCCAGGTTTCATTTAATAATATTTTGATAGCTTGACGATTGTTGGTGCCCTGGTCACAAACTGTTGCCACCACAGTCAAGCCGGCCTGTTGGACTTCAGTTACAACTGCTTTAAGTTGACTGGCTAATTCAGGACCTTTGGTGGCGCTTGCTGAAAAAGTATATGCCACAGGTTGTTTGTAGTTTTTTATTAGACCACGCACCATGAACACTTGAGCGTGGTCAGAAAATTCCGCTATTCTTTGTTGCCCGTTATCCACAAAGCCAGTAACTCTGTCTTTTCTCTCGCCATAAGAAATGTGCGATTTTAATGAAATTTCATCAAAAGCGATAATGCAAAGTTTTTCTTCATTCGACATTGATGACGTTTTCTTTTTTAATTGAGAAAATATATTTTTATTTATTCCCGGGCGTAAGTTAGTCTGTTGAATCAGCTTTACTAAAGTTTGAGGGGCTGGTAAAATAAATATTTTTCTAAAAAACTTGTAACCCCTTGGACTTTGCTTCAAAATTGATAAAGCAACAATTTTTTCTTTCAAAGAGTTTCGTCCTTTTTTTTTTATTATTTTCCCTCCACTGTATTTGCATGAGTAATTTCGCAGTGCTGGAAAAGTGCTCTATTGTGTCTAGCACAGCTGGATTGGTCGCTAGTTTCTTTGCCGCTTTTATTTCTGCTAGCTGCTTCTTTGCTTTATTTTTCATTTTACTTAATTTTACTTTTGCGGCAACAAGTTTCATATGCAGCTCTGTCTCTTTGTTGTTTAAATAAACTCGCCGAGTCTTTTTTTTTGTCGCTACACCTGGAAAATTAAATAAGTACATTATTTATAAATATTTGTATAAAAGTTCAAATATTTTTTATACGAATTTAAAAAAGTTATGGAACACAATTTGTTCAATTCCATGGACTAACCTACCACATCAAATGGTTAAAGTGTGGAATAACGTATAACTGTAATGATCAGTTTAATTTGACCGTGACTGCTGTAACAACCCCCCGTCTGACTGAAGCCCCTCTACAAAATTTCTACTCTACTTGGACATGAGAGCCCTCGCTGAACTGATCAAACTGAAAATACTTACACAACCTACAGTCTCTGGCTGAAGTTTCATACTGTCTATACTACTAGATGATGACGGCCTACTGAATAGACACCTAGATATAAATTCCTAGTAATGAAAAGAATCCTAAATAGACCTAACTTTTAGAAGCTAAATTATATTGTTAAAATTGCAGTGAATCGTCAAGTGGATAAGACACTATGTTGTGAACCGCTTAATAGTAACCTAGGTTCTTTTAGTGAGAACTATATTGATCCTAATCTAATATGAAGCAAATATGATAATAAAACAAAGAAGGAATAGTTTTGAAAAATATTTATTTGTATGTATTTAATTGATTGAATTCTAGAATTAGGGTTTTTTATTTATTTTAATAGAAATAAAACAAGATAAATTAAAAAACATAAACTTATAGAAGTTAGGTTCTGGTATGATTTTAATTATTTAAAGTAAATAATAGTTACAGAGAAAAGATATTGAAATATGATAATTTAAATAAGACAATAGGTAAATAGTTATAAAAAAAATTGTGATGGGGGGGGGGAGGAATATGGCCCCCAACACGCACCATATTCGGAGGTCCAGCCATTCTTAAAATTTGTTTATTTTGTTGTGTTGTTACAAATTTTATAATTTCCCTTTATTCAAAATTTTGAATATAGTTAACATTTTGTTAACTTAGCAAAGATGTTTTGAATTACACATTATAGCCAAATGGTAGGAAAATAGCAATAGAATAAATATAGCCTTGTCCGGACAAAGCATTAATTACTTTACTGAAGCTACATGACCCTTTGACCCAGCGCGCCTCTGCTGGCTCCTTCCCGCATCACCAGGGTAAAAATGACTCTAAATATTCCAGATTTTCCTCCAGAAAATCCTTTAGGAATAATCCATAATTAGGATAGACTAATTGAAAAAAAAAATATTGGTTTAAAATGTCTTCTAGAATTACTTAAATACTTGAAAATGTATGATAGCTAGAATGATTCTTATCTTTCCAATCACAATAAGCTCAACTTTGTTTTGAAAGGTTCAAGTATAAAGTAATAAAGTTTGTCAGATTTTAGTACAAACTATCCTAATGACTATTCAATCTGAATGAAGTAGAAATTTCCAGACCTTCCTAGGAAACAACTACGGGTTCGCTTTTATGCTTGCCCCATACAGATCAAAACATCACCAAGCAATCTGTAGAAATAGGTAGCAGTTCCAATCCTTCCTGGCATGGAACAAACTAGAGCTTTTATGCTCAACTCATAGAAATGAAAAAGTTAATAAATACATTCACTTTCAAATATCATAAAAAGAAAGGTAGGTAAATAGCAGATTTTATCCTACAAATCTGAGCTTATATGACTTTACTCATACAACAATCATTCTTAGCTTTTAGAATAATATATAGCAAATAATTTACTGTAAATAGTAATAATAAGAAACAAATTCTTATGGTGGATAAAATTGAATATTTTTGAATAGGATTAAAAAGAAAATTTAGTTGTAAAGCTTGGAAACATATTATCACACACAATTTGTAAAAAATTGATAATTGAAATTAATATTTGTAAAAAATTGAATTCCAAACTGATACTTTAGGAACAAACATTAAAAACAGTAAAAATAAGCAATCTTTCAAGTTCAAATCTGGAAATTAAAATATCAAATAATTTTAGAATTTAGTGAGTAAGTAGGTACCTAAATTGAGATCAAGATGGGTAAAAAAAATAGTTTAAACATGGTCACACACATAAAATTCACACTCACTTCCCGTAAGGGGTGAGCAAGATCAACAAAATGACAAAAATAAAAAAAAATATAAATTTTGAATAGCGAATCTTAGAATAAAAAGGGTAGGGTAGGGAACACACACAAATAAATCAACACAAAAACATATAGAAAAATAAAGTAATCCAGCTAAAAAAAAAGAAATATAAGTATCTTATCTTTATTAGCTAAATCGGGTGTAGAAAACCATTCTTCTTCACTGGAAAACTACTGTAGTCTCTGCCAAATCCTCTGTCATTGTTGGGACAGTGGGGACTCGAACCCCACACATCCATTTGCTTTCCAACTCCGCTATCTCGCCCAGCGCAGAAACGAAACATCGAGTAGGAAACCCACACACTACGACGCAATGTAATAGCAAATCGAAATTGTATGAAAGGTCGACCTACCCTCACTAGCCCTACGTGGCCGATTATGATCTCGACGCCCTACAACCTGGACAGGCTTGGGCCCTTCACTAGTCCCATTCTATTTTACTGCTGGTTTTAGGCCTACTGTCGCCAAACATTAACCAGAATTTATTTTAGTCTTAGTTAGCAAAAGGTTCATTGATTGTAAAATAATATTTTCAAAAAAAAGAAAATTAATACCTATTTAATTATTTTAATTAAAAATTTTTTTTAAAAATTGGAAAAAAATGGAAACATCCTATCTTTCACATACAGAAAAAAAAGAAAATTAAATAAAACTGAAATTAAATGATCCAGCTAAAAAAATTAAATGCACAGAAATAATAGGGTCACATAAAATAAAAAAACTTATTTACTATCCACTTACCCAGTAGCTTGGCGCCTGATTTTACGAGTGAGATAAAAAAAAGAATTAATAAGCTAGTAAAAATAAACTGGTCTAAATTCCCTAGCACACCAAAAATGGCTTTTTATTCAATTGTTCTCACCTCTCCACTTGTTTCCCCATAAATCACATAATTCCCCAGACTGGTGTTGACCGACACTCTTTCATACATCATCATTGCGCATTAGGAGAAATAAATCCCTCACCAGAGAAGCCAGCAAGTTCATTACCCTCTACCTATCTTTCGCATCCCACCTATCTATCGTATGTCACAAACACCAGTCAATTGAGAACTATATAATCTATTCAAAGAGGTGAGTACAAATTAAATAAAATTTAATTTCATCATTTTATTTTTAAAAGGATTATATATAAAAAAAACCTCAAACTGGTATACTTCTTACAGGCATCAAACAAACTTCACAGGACAGAAATTCCAACCCGTGATACACAAGGCGAAATTAAAGTCTTCATATCTAGCGCATTAGGAAAAGGCGTCCCAAGATCGTATTAAGGGTTTAGCTGGGGACTCCCCTTCTACCTATCTCACATCCATCTGGTACCACTATTCAAGAAATAAACGAGAAAATGCTTTACTTTAAACACTAAATTTGCAAACATGAGAAGTTAAATCCTTTTAAAAACATTATGGAAAACGCACTGCCTACAATAGTTTCACTACCGCGAAAACACACGTCCGCTCCGAGCGCAGACAACAACGGAATAAAAAATGAACTCACAAAAAATTCGATGTACACGCAGCTCGTAGTTAGTGTGTTGCTCGCTGCGCCGCTGGAAAAAAAGTGAGCGAGTGCCGCGTGCACCGCCTTTTACCCAGCTACCCACATACAAACACACACATATACCAAAAGTTCAGCTATACACCCAATGCAGGTTGCACGGGCACAACTAAAACCTTCCTATCTTCTTAGATAGGAAGGTTCTTCTTATCCTTCCTTTCTTCTTCTTATCTTTCGCTCTTGCGAGCCAGTTATTTCGCTGTTGGTTCCGTAGTAATTAAAAATGATTTTATTAGCAAATACCTGTACTTTTAGTTTTATAATTTTAAATTCCTGAAAATATTGTTACCAAATTTCATTCAATTTACATTTTTTTTGTGAAGAGACGGGAGGCCCTGTTTCGTTACACTGCATAGTATAAAAGCAGGGTTCTTTGTAAATTGGGTGCCTATTACTTTTTTTTTATTTCACCCGATTACACAGACAATACTTATCCAATGATCTAAACTCATCAAAATCAGTTCAATGGTTTTATATTTATTATTTAAGACAAACGAAGCTAACGATTTATAATTTGTTAAATTCATTAAGTATTTTAGAACTTCAAGAACATCATGTTTTTATAAGATGCAAGTTTCCAGTGTGACAAATGTTTCTTATATTTTTATAAGCAACAGCCCATGTCAGAACAGCCCATGTTACCCGCAGTTTTTAGAGCTATCCAACGATACCTCAAATATCTCGTCAAATACTTCAGTAGTAAGAGTGGAACAACGCTCTTTTGGTTACATACATACATAGATTAACCCTTAACACATAAAACTCCTTTTTTGAGGCAGTCATGTAAAAACCCCAGACATCAGGTATTGACACTATCAAAAAAATATCAAAATTAATGTACAAATTAAATTTTTTCATACCTGGGCTAGATCTCTCTTTTGGCCTTTCTTCTGAAGACAGAATATTGGATCTGCCATGTTGTCCTTCTGGATCTAAAAATTGGTTAAGTAGTTGACTAAATTAGTAATTTTACACAATCTAGACAACGCATCTTCCTGAATCCTTACTAATATCATAAACGCTAAAGTTTGTGTGTATGTATTTAAACGAATTTTATTTATATTGCTACATCACTAGTGGTTAGGGAGCGCATGCGCACTACCCTAGTGGTGGGGTGGGGGATCTTTGACAGATCGTCTCGGTGCTCTCGCGCCAATTTGGTAGCTCTGGTGAAAATATAATAATTATTACGTGTGATAGATAGGATGGTTTTTTAATTATTTACTCTCTAACAGTATGGGCTATGGATGTTTGTTACTCTTTCACGCAAAAACTACTGAACGGATTGGGAATAAAGTTAGTTAGTATCCTGGATTAACAGATAGGATACTTTTTACGGGAAAATGTCTTACACAACGCGAGCTTAGACCGCGGGCAGCACAGGGTCGCGGGTTCGAATCCCGCCCAGTGCAAACATTCGTGTAATGAGCACTTGTGTTTACCTTGTGTCTGCATGTTGTTTATCTATATATTATGTATGTATTTATATAAGTAACGTAGTCAGCTGTCTGATACCCATAGTACAAGCTTCGCTTCGTTTAGTATCAGATTGCCGTATGTAAGATGTCCCCACATTTTAAATTATTTATTTAGCACAAAGACACGTACATAATAATACGTACCTACAGCGTGTGTAAATGATGGACAAAATATTATACATTTATACTAACCGAAATTCTCTTTTCCAATTTCTGAATTGTCCACGCTCAAAGATAGTTTGCTCGGCTCTGACTGGTGAGGATGACTGAGATCTGAAAAAAGAATAGATATGAAATTTTGTTATTTTATACGAAATATTAATCTTTGCAAGTGTATATGATGGATAAGTAAACCACAAATGTTTAACATGAACCATAAATGTTACCATACATGAACTATGAACGTTATTTCAACTATTCTCTTTTTCAATTTCAAAATTAATTATCCATATATTCTTGATTGTGCACTCCACGGATTGGTAGGCATGACTTGCATGACTGAGTTTTAAAACAAAATAGGAATGAAAATTAGATACTTTAAAGCAATATTAACACTAACTCACATAGGTGCTTGTTATGTAGATATAGACAACTTTTATTTGACACTAAACATGTAAGTATGTGTAATGTGGAAAATTTAATTTATACATACCAATGTTATCTTTTTCAATTTTTTGATGCTCGAAGATGGTTTGCTCTCCATGACTTGGTGAGAAAAAATGAGATCTAAAAAAAAATTGTTATTATATTTGTCATTAGATTAGATTACAGAAATATTTTTTTAAATATAGATTTCTACCTTTGGAAGTTGATGGATCTAATACATCCCGATTTTGATTGTCTTGCATTGGTTTCCTTTCACTTCTAGATAGAGATTTATTTGATGATAAAGGGCCTGAAAACAAAATAGACGTACTAAAACATTTTGTAGACCTAACTTTTTTTAAATTAATTTATCAATTAGACCCATATGTATGTAGAATCGCACATTATTGAACAATTACTATATTATTATTAATGACTTTCAGACATTTAGTTCATAAGGCTCATTAAATCTGATATCTTCTATATGCTTATTACCAAAAACATAAACAAGTAAGAAATTAGGAGTACCTGGCAAATTCAGTGTTAGGATAGTTATGTTGCTGATCCTGTTATTTCTACATAAATATCTTGTTTCGAAGTGTGAGTGACATACACGGCGGTAATTATATATGATATAATCACTCAAGCCCAAAATGTCACCACCAATTGCACACAACCAAGAGTTGAATCGCTCCCTGTCTTTTTCAGGTTTAGGAAACCCATGAAGGACTTTATGCATGCCTGAAAGAAAATGTAAAACAGTTAGTGCAATTAAATCACCGTTCAATTATTTAGTTGATTACTTATATAGTCAAAGAAAATGTTGTCAAATGTACAAAAGGCAACTACTTTTAAAATGTTAATCTTACCTAAGCATTGCAAATGTTGAAACACACTGTTTATTTAAAACTTCATTACAAAAACTTTTTAGCTTATACGATGGGTAATGATGGTATTCAGCCCATAGTGTAACTGAAAAACTTTAGTTTCGCAAGTTTTAGAATACATTTAAAAAATAATTAGCTGATTGACAGCTAAAAGTTAAATTCATATGAAGATTTAATATTGTTATTAATTATTGATAAAACTTGTAAAAACAAGTTGTTTAGTTTCATGGTCTTCTGCCATCCGAATAGTTTTGGGTCTGGCGACTAAGACTTTCAAGACGTGATATGACTATAGTAAGAGTAATCTTTGTGGTTTTGAAATAACATTTGTGGTAAAAAAGACCATCGTTGCACCAGAATAAGAGTGTTGGGTGCAAGGCGAAGTAGGGATGCATGAAAGATGACTGCTACTAAAATGCAAATGTTGACAATAATGGACAAGTTATGACGTAAGGAATAAGTAGGTAGAGAACTTAAGTCTGATCTGAATGTTCTGCAGTCATAAGAGAAATTGGTCAGAGTGTCACCTTCAATTAAATAAAAAATAGCATCAGTTTTTCTTACCTCCACTTTCACTGCATACGGGAACACAGCAATACTTGACTCTGACGGCATTGTTATAGGTAATAATTACACAGATAAAGACACAGACACACACAAAGCGTATTCGAGTCCTATCTCAGTCTTTTATCAATTTATAAAACAGTAGAAAACTACAACGACGCACAACGCACAAGTATAAGTCCTATCTTAGTCTTTTCACACTTTCCTCGATGATTTCGTGCTCAATATGAATGAACCGGAAGAACAACAGCTCAACTCAACGGAAAACTCAAACACAACGAACTTTCACCAAGAAAAACAAAAGAAAATGATATCAACCTGCCGGCGCACGCACAGCGGGGAAACCATTTTGATTTTTCTTTGTCTTGCTTGCCAGCCATAATAACTATTTTCCTGCAGCTAAAAATATTTACACATTTCATCATGCAAATATTATGATTAAAATAAAACTGATAAAATTATATTTGGTATTGAATCTAGAACTTAGTATTTAACATAAATTTGTTAATAAACAAAATTTAATTAGGTAACGGAAAAAGAACAACATTTTAAATAATAAGTACTTTTATACTATGATATTTTATGCTTTAAAATTTTGCAATAAAATTTTAGGCTTTTTTCTGCATGAATCCATGCTAAAAAATGTAGCACCTGATGAAAAATTGCGTCTTTACGGTACGGTCTTTGTTCCCTACGGAAGAGCACATTTCTAAGTAACAAGGTAGTGCTGGCAAAGATTGTTGAAAATAAATCTGAACATTAAGGACATCTATCTGGAACAGTGTAAACTACTAAGGCTAACAGCTCTTGTAATGCCATCTGCAGTTTCTAGTGGAACTAAAATATACGCTACCAAAAAGAAAGGACGCCTTTGAGGAATAAAGTGCCTTAGGTTAACCTCTTTTTAATTTAGCATTCTTATACGGAACGTATTACCAATGGTCTAGTACTAAGATTGAGACGCCTGGTTAGCGCTGTCAACCATACAAGTTCATTTTGCAGTCAGAGTGCATGCGCAGCAGAGTGTTGTTCAATTTACAGAATTTACAAAATGAGGTAAGTACAGATTGTGTGGTATCAATTACCTACCTTCTTAAAACAAATCTTTCCGCCTAGACAATCAACGATGCAGGTTTTATGAGTAAGATTAGTCTAGCTTTTGTTTTTGTGTTAAATATACTTAGTAATTATAAACCATAATTGTAAGAACTAGACCTAGGTAGGATGACTACTCACGTTTTTCTGTGCGGAAATTTTATTGATCTAATAGAATCACAGTGGCAGTAATTATGAAACTTATCAACTAATACCTAACTGATTAATAAGTTTATATAAAAAATGTTTTTTTTTTGTTATTTTATTCATAATTTGACCTATATTCACCGGCAAAACCTGTTCTACTTAAAAAAACTTGTTACTGCTGCGTGTGATATTCTAGTTTGCAAGCCTTGTAGAAAAATTTGTCAATTTTAAGTTTAATTTTATCATAATAATATACATAACCGCCTACTTTTAATAATTAACCCGTTTTTTTTTGTAATGAGCTAGAGTATTTACTTTTTTTCTCCACACGTAGGTGTAAACAAGGTGAATGTTATTTTAGGTTAACTTTCTCTTTTTATATAGTAAATCTATTCAAAATAAGTATGTATATAGATACTAAAATAAATCTTTGGTTTTATTTCAGTGAAGCAACTGATGGGCCTCCGCCGCCCCTTAGAAAGAATCAGTCACCCACAGTGTCACTGTCAAATTTCACAGATGATCACAGACTTTCTCCAGCTAATATCACCATACCAATACCAACAGATCTAGATACAACGGAGTCGATTGATGGCTGTGAAATGGTTGAAGAATACCTCGAACCAGGATTTCAGACTCCTACAGATCTTGACACTACTGAAAGTATTGTTAACATAACAAACGAGTCTTTTACTTTTTTTAACAATGACAATGACTGTATTCCCCAGCGTAGTATGGACTCGGTTACCCCTCCAGACTCTGAAATAGATGATAGTGTTGTTGATCCTGATTTTGAGAATCCAGACCAAAGAAGGAATAGACCAAGTTCAGAGAGCTCAGACATAACCAAATCCTTGTCCGATGAAGACGATAATAACGTATGTTTAGGAAAGCGCCTGCTGTTAGTATAATAGCATCATTTTAACTGTTGCTTTTTGTAATTATCTTTTGAAGGGCGTTTTGTTAGTTTTTTTTAATGACGTTTCGTTGACTTCTTACTTCATTTTCCTGTACCATAAGAGCAGCATCCAAAATTGTTAAATTTCAAAATAAATAGTATTTTTTGGATTTTAATTCATAACTTATGTCCCTGAAGAGACATAAATCTTGGCGACCGTGACAGGACTTGCTTTTTGTAACAATAAAGTGGTCCGAAATATTGCATCATTGCTTTGTCAAGGCCATTACTAAGCGGCGAACTACAATCAGGAATCAAGGATCCAAAGTATTGTTGCTGGATGTCCGTGGACAAGTGGAAACTCAAAAGTTCTACACCAAGGAAAACAGTTCAGTCGCCGTCGCCGTCGTCTTGGCATAATACGCAGTTGTGCAGTACCTAACCTAAAAGAAGAAAGAAGGCAAAGGAGGCTTATGCTACAGTATTTGGTGGTTAATCGCTCGATATACTACTGCCTTTTGTCATCACTGGCATCATCACAAGTTGGTTCTGGCTGTTGAGATATACATAAAAGGCACACTGAAGCGCCTTCTACCACGTGGCGTCCGAAAGAGCTAAGTGTCCTGTTTCTTTTGTTTTCCCTAAATCTCCCCTAAATCCTATTAAAATCCTAAAGATTTTTATTAAGATTTTAACTAAAGAGCATAATAATATACAAAGTAAAATAATACTCATTCTTTCTGTTTTTGCGAAAGGAATGGACATTTCTTAATTTTACTTTATTTTACCAGTAGTAAATAATAACATTTACTTCTATTTACTTAATAACTACCTGTCCAAAAGACAACTTGTGTATTTCTTTCAGATTTTGTTACATTTAATTCGTAAGTAAACCAAATTAACTTCCTAAATAGCACAAAATTCTATAGTCTACAATTTATCTCCTAAATATCAAGACTTACACATAAATTAAACTCAAATATTAAGCATCAATAATACTCACTAATTCTATAAATAAAAAGGTAAACTTACAATTTTAACAAAAAAAAAGAAAAAAAGAAAATTAACTTAATTATTTACAGTGTGTAGGTATATTATTTGATAGTAAGGTTCTGTAGATTTCATCATTTAGTACGGCTCACACTCACGCTTTTATTAACGTCGCATTACAGGGCATTGTATGGAATGCAGTGGATTCATCTGCAGTGATAACGTTGCAGTACCTACTTGCAGTCAGCTGATTACATGCCCGGCGGCCTTGACCTTGTTCAACGCGCAGTTACTTCGAGGCGAGGAGCGTGAGATTTGCATGCATATTTATCGCCTTTTGTTTGTTCCTCTCATTGAAATTAATTTCATTAATTGCATTAAATATAGCTTGCCCACAATTTAAAATTCAAGAGATACATAATTACTAAACTGTTCAATATGACGGAGGAACAATGCAGGGCTTCATCCGCTAGTGCCAAGGTTTTGTTTATAAAAAGAAGCTCGATTAAAGGCCAAATTACTAAGTTTAAAAATTTTATTGATAAAATATGTAATCAGAAAAAATTTACGAATATTGAAGTAACTGAATTGTCTTTAAGAATTTCAAAATTTGAGGCACTAAGTGGCAAGTTTGATGAGCTACAAACCGAAATTGAAATTATTAACCAAAGTGACTTATCTGTTGAGCTTGGTGTTCGTGAAGACATTGAGCAAGAAATAATTTTAAGTCTTGCCACTGCAAAAAACATTCTAGAAAAAATGTTAGAATCCCAAAATGAAACAAAGCGTAATTCCGAAGGTGAATGTTCTCACAATCATCATGCTCATGATATGGGTATAAAGTTACCGCAAATACAAATATCAAAATTCGATGGTTCGTACTTTCGCTGGCTCGAGTTTCGCGATACATTTACTAATCTTGTTCATACAAACGATAAATTAACGTCAATTCATAAATTTCACTATCTTTCTTCATATTTGGAGGGGGAAGCAAGTCGAATTATTTCTAACTTAGAAATTTCATCTAGTAATTACGAACAGGCCTGGCAGTTATTGACTGAGCGCTATGACAACAAGCGGTTACTGATAAATCACCACTTAACTTCGTTATTTAATATACAGCAAAGTAGTAAAGAAACTGAAAAATCTTTGCGTTTCTTAGTGGATCACGTGACCAAAAACTTGCGCGCTTTGTCTAGCTTGGGCCAGCCAACTGAAGAGTGGGACACTCTAGTAGTTTTTACTTTGTCATCTAAGTTACACCCTAGTACGCTTCTAAAGTGGGAGGAGCATAAAAATACATTCGAAGATTACCCGAGCTTAGAAACCTTTAAAAAATTTCTGATTGATCGCGCCGATGTTCTCGAAGCTATGAATAGAAATAGATTAAACGGTCAAAATAATAATTTCAATCAAAATAATAACTTAAATTCGAAAAATAATACAAATGAGTGGCGTTCAAATCAAAATAATAAAAACGAAAAAAGGTCGTATTCTTTCGCCACAACGAACCAAGAAAAGTCAGTTTCTTTTATTTGTGTTATATGTGATGAAAATCACAGGATTTATGATTGTTCGCTTTTTAAATCGAAAAGTGTGCAGGAGCGGTTGGCAGACGTTAATAAATATCGACTATGTCATAATTGTTTAAAACAGGGGCACCCTACCCAAACTTGTCGTATGGGTCCATGTTCCCTTTGTAAAAATCGCCATAATACATTACTTCATATTAATAAGAATGATAGTAACCCTAAAAAAATTATTTCTGCTAATAATTCGAACAATGAGCAACCTGAAAGCATTGTTAACTTTGCAAATCCAAATTTAATTAATAAACAAGTTATTTTGTCAACAGCTCGTATCAATGTTTGTAATCCTAAAACTAATGAATCAATTGCCGTTCGAGCACTTCTCGATTGTGGCAGCCAATCCTCATTTGTCACGAAAACTTTAATAGAAAAACTTAACTTGCAGACAAATAGTACACATCCTATAAACATAATTGGAATAGGCAATAGCTGCACAAATAAAGTTAATGATAGTTGTATCGTGAACATAAAATCATTGAACTCTCCTTACCAGGTGACGCTTTCTTGCCTAGTATTGGAAGAGTTAACCGGTGAAATACCCAAACACCCTATAAACATAAAAAACATAAGATTACCCGAAGAATTGTTACTGGCTGATCCTAATTTTGACCAACCAGCCCCCATCGACGTGCTGATAGGGGCCGATCTTTTTTGGGATGTCTTGAAAGGCGGAAGACGTTCTTTAGATTCACACAGCACGAATCCAATGTTACAAGATACTCAATTCGGTTGGTTGATCACCGGTAGTATTGAAGTGAGCTCCATGCCTACAATTCTATGCAATCATGCTACTATATCAAAAAACTCTGAGGATGTTAGTTTTTTTTAATGACGTTTCGTTGACTTCTTACTTCATTTTCCTGTACCATAAGAGCAGCATCCAAAATTGTTAAATTTCAAAATAAATAGTATTTTTTGGATTAAATATTGATTTTAATTCATAACTTATGTCCCTGAAGAGACAACGTAGAAAACCAATCGCTATCTGTATTAGATGTTGACCAGTATCAAAATTTTGATATTCCTCTTAATGATCATTACAGAACATCAACCCCAGTATTTGAAATAACACAAAGCGTTTTTTCAAACAATATAAGTGTAAATAATAATTCAGCCTTAGAAATACAGACAGAAAATGACATTGTAACGAAGTTATATCGACCGGCCCCTTGAAGGGGCACATAGCTATCAATACCTGCCGTGAGCACACCACATTCCTATGCAGCGTCGCGGGCGCGCGGTGCGATACGAGGGCGGCGACGCCTGTACCGGACGAACCGAGCGAGACAGTCGCCGCGTGCGCCGCCAAAACCAGCCACTGCATCGCGCGACACCCTGCCCCGCGCGCCAGCTAGTATATAAGCCCATGTTTCCCCACCCCTTCAAGATTCCGAGCACCGCGACTGACCACTTCGGACGTATAGCTCTCCCCGCGATCCCGTCGTTTAAAATCCCGAGTCGAAATTAGTCTAAGTCCAGAAATCTTGCTCGCGCTTGTGTTACCACCGTACGTAAATCAACTTGGTTTTACAAATCGAATGGTTTAGTGTGAATAGCAAACGTTACAATCAGTTTAACCTGCCGCCCACGCGTTCAATTCCTAGTGTTCAGGTATTTATTTTAGCATTCTACTGGTAGTCCTCTCACCGCCTTAGACCGATCGACTTTGTACTTTGACTTTGACGGAACACCGGACCTGACTACCCCTCCCGGCATACCCCCACCGTGTCCTTCGGGTGGCGCGGCGGGCCTGCTATCCCGACTACCCCTAGCATACCCCCACCGTGTCCTTTGGGTGGCGCGGCGGGCCTGCTATCCTGACAACCCCTAGCATACCCCCACCGTGTCCTTCGGGTGGCGCGGCGGGCCTGCTATCCTGACTACCCTTCCCGGCATACCCCCACCGTGTCCTTCGGGTGGCGCGGCGGGCCTGCTATCCTGACAACCCCTAGCATACCCCCACCGTGTCCTTCGGGTGGCGCGGCGGGCCTGCTATCCTGACTACCCTTCCCGGCATACCCCCACCGTGTCCTTCGGGTGGCGCGGCGGGCCTGCTATCCCGACTACCCCTAGCATACCCCCACGGTGTCCTTCGGGTGGCGCGGCGGGCCTGCTACCCGACTACCCCTAGCATACCCCCACCGTGTCCTTCGGGTGGCGCGGCGGTACTGCTATCCTGACAACCCCTAGCATACCCCCACCGTGTCCTTCGGGTGGCGCGGCGGGCCTGCTATCCTGACTACCCTTCCCGGCATACCCCCACCGTGTCCTTCGGGTGGCGCGGCGGGCCTGCAGACAAACTCCTGCTGACCGACCTGGACACATTTGCCAACAGTACACTTCCAGTATTCATAACCACCACATCACACCACACCAGAGGTCTCGGCCTGACATCCAGAAACACTGCACGGAGGGTGACTTGCCCCGCCACATCGCTGTTGCGCACACACTTACAGAGACGGCTCTCGTTGCTCTCTTGCACCCCGTTACGTTTGTGCGGGCTTACTGTCCAAGGTGGTGTTAGTTCTTATGCCAGTGCTAAAATCCTGAAGGCTTTTATAAAGTCACGTACAGTACACCAACAGTATCCAGAACAGAACATTTCACCACGCTGAAGGCATACGCCTTCCACACCCAGTAACACTGAACGGACCAGCTTCCTCGGAGGCTGGCCATCATCGTTTTAACGCCTACACTTACAGGAACGACCTTGGTCTTCCTTTGCACCCCGTTACGTTTGTGCGGGCCTACTCGACGAGACGTATGCATGTGGAATGTGGTGAATTCCCGGATAGTGTGACAACTGAGTTCAAAGACTCATCTGGTCTCCCCTGAAAGTGTTATTTTGATCAAGTAGCGAATCCTTGCTGCCCTTCAGGATACGTGGGTTATCAACGTTAGTTTAAGTGAGTGTAACGTATAGTAGTGATTACACGTAAGTACCATTAAACCATTCAACTGTTTATTTCTGTGCTTTTATTTGAGACTGTGAGTTGGAGACCCTAAGTAATTCTCATACTACCCCTTTTAATAGGGGTTAATGTCGATGGCAAGCTCTACCACTGGGCAACCCCGTCACAACATTAACCCTTTACAATCCATACTTAATGTTCAACACATTTTGACCGGAAGAGTAGACTGTCTAGTCTTACGACAGAATTGGAGCATAGAAATATACCAGATTTAGGAGTCAATGAGCAGCATATTGAACCCGAGATTTCAAATAATCAAATCTACAGCAAGAATGAAAGACGACTAGCAAAACAGTTACAAGAGAGGAGTAAACACATTGACAAATTAAAGTCGAAACATCCTATTTGTCTTGACATGTGCACTAATTGTTCTAATAAGTGTAATGGTAAGTTCAGTGAAATCGAACGTCAATATATTTGGAACATTTACTGGAACTTGAGCTATTCAGCTAGAAGGAAATGGCTTGCTGCTTGCGTAAAACCAAAAGCCGTAGAAAGGCGTAGAGTTTGTAATTCTACAGATAATTACCGCAAGAAAGAAACTCGAATCTATGTACTGCTAAAAGATGAAAAAGAAGAAAAAGTGTGCTTATCTTTTTTTTAAAGACTCTTGGATATACGAGCGACTCTGTTATAACAGAGTTAAGAAAAGCCTGTCGGAGAGCTCCTCTACTCAACCAAGTCCAAGAAAATAGAGGTCGAAAGAAAAATACAAAAAAATGCAACTATTCTCTAATCTTAGCTCACATAAATTCATTTCACCCATGCGTGGCGCATTACTGACGTCATAATGCTCCAAATGTAAGGTACATGCCATTAGGTATAACACTTAAATACCTTTATTCAGACTTTGAAACTAAGCATCTCAAAGTATGCAGCAGGGAAACATACAGAAAAGTTTTAATCGACCTCGGAATTTCCCTCCATGCCCCAGAAAGTGATATCTGCGCTGATTGTGCTTATTATGACAAATTAAATAAGAATTTCAAGAAAAAGGGGAGAGTATACCCCAAGAGGAAGAAGTGCAATATGCTCAACATTCAACAAAAGCCAAGGAAGCGACTGAAGAATACAACAAAGATAAGGATGCAGAAGAATCTAGATCTTTAAAAATTTTCTCAATGGATCTAGAAAAAGTTATTTTATTACCAAACATGCCAAAGGTAAAGGAAGCATTCTTTGTGAGCCGATTAGTCGTTTTTAATTAAACTTTCGCTGCCTTAAAACCTTCGAGACAAAACTATTGTTGTGTATCGCATGAAGGCATTGCGGGTAGAGATGCCCCACAAATTGTTGATTCGTTGTTGGCATTTTTAAGGGTAGAAAGGGATGTGGATAACTTCATAATTTGGTGTGACAATTGCAGCTCTCAAAATAAAAATTGGTTTTTATTTACGGCAATGGTTACTTTGACTTATGTCGTTAGTCGAAATCTTGATTCCATTACTTTTAAATATCTAACTAAAGGACACACGCATATGACAGCAGATTCAATTCACGGCAACATCGAACAAGCGTTAAAGAAAAAAGATACTTACGATTATAAAGATTTTGTGGAAACGGTTGAAGGTTCACGCAAAAACTTTAAAGTTATTCAAGTTGAAAATTTTCACAAATGGCCGAAAAAGAAGCGACAACCTCGTCGTCAAAACGATGTTTTACAAGAATTGAAATTGAGGGACATAGTTGAAGTTAAATTTAAGAGAGGATCAAGAAAAATGATGATAAAAGAACGGTTCAAGGAAGATTACAAAGAAATTGACTTCTTACAAAAGCGGTTCGATGAAAGTTCAGTGCCTGAAGAAGAAAATACCCCAAGAGGAATTAGCAAGTCTAAAAAGGACCAGACAATTAAGCTCGTGAGATTAATGCCTTCAAACAGGGAAAAGTTTTGGGCTGATATTCCTGAAAAACAAAATATCCTGGACTTGCAGTCTGAAGGACAATTAACAGAGGAAACTGATGATTAAAATACATCATTTAATACGTTTAATATTAGAACACGCACTCATTATATTTCATTATTAAAACATTAATAAGTATTTGACTTTATTTTATCAGTATATTTTATGGAATGGAATGGAATTACTATTCCGTGTAATTATTTGGTAATCTAATATAATTAGAAAAATTGAGCAAACACGGAATATCCATAAATCATTTAATATATTGTGGGCTATAATTAATTAATACAAAATAAACTTCTGTCGTAATTTATTGGTTTATTACCTACCCCTAAAAAATAAATATCTAAGATTTCAATAAACAACTTGTACAACATGTTTCTTGAAAGTTGCTCTGGTGTAAAGTTAGCAATATGGCGTATTCAGTGTTTTATTTTAGAGCAGCCGCTCGGGTATGTGACGATTTTTTTATTTCAATTAGCCGCTACGAGCTTGTGTCACTTCTGAATCGTCAGTCTTTTGAATGGAAGCTTCTTTTAGGTATACTGAACGAACATCCTCTATGAATATCTGACGAGCTAAAAAATTTTTTTAATTTTTTTTTTCTACCCATCCGAATGGCCACCCCCACCATGCAAGCCGGCAGATTAACATATTTTCGTTATCAGAGATACGAGAGGCACCTACACTATCAATATCTGACGCGCTCGAGTATGTCCATGTGATAATTTTTTTATAACCTGTAGCCGCTCCCCCCACCGGTTAGGGGGTATACATTATATAACCTATTAATGTTTCTATCGTCTAATCTTCAAAATCCAATAGATCTCCACGACGATGTTCGAGTAAATCTCCATTTAGCCTCGTGGGCTCCCCTACTATAGTAAGGCCCAAGATTTACTAAGCCTTCTAAACTAATTGCCCAATTGCCTTTTTATAGTAACAATTTTGTATAGTCCGTAGGAGTCAAACTTTGTTAACCTGACTGATTTTAATACTTAGAATAAAGCGATAAGATGTTTGAGTACACAGGCTAGGCAAAGACATATTGACTAGATCAGAAGGAGGGTATCGTCAGGAGCCGATGACGCGCACGTTTCAGTTTTAGAAATTTATTTTAGGTAGTGTTAGAGTTAACGGAAAACGTTTAGATTTATTTACTTAGCTATAGGGGAAGGGATGTTAAATATGTATGTTGCGCCTGTGTGCGTATGCCACCGTCTCCGCCATATTGCTTTTTTAATAAACCAGTGTGCATCTAACCAGAGAGCTGTTTACTTGTCTCACGTCCCGCCAGTTTACCTTAAAATATCAAACATTATTGAAATATTATTCATTAGATCAACTTAACGGTGACTAGTGTTTTCGCTTTTTTTAGTCGGCGCCCTCTTAAAAAACATTTCATGCAATAGGCAAAGGAGAAATCTTTACAACCTGGTCTCTAAATAAAAGTATTACCAACTTGTAAAGTTTCAACGCGATTAATCCCTTCGGAACCAGGATGTAGCATGCATGCTGCACACGCGCCAGTCTCCACTGGAGAGGCGGAAAATTATCGTCTCAAATCACAACAATACTACCTTTACTAATTAAGGAAACGCGATTTTTAAACCATTTACTCTGCTGTTGAATTTCATGCAAGTATTCTAAACTCCATCGTCTCCAGAAATGTTTAATGGACTGTTGAATCAAACGCCACCTGAATCGTGACTTGGAAAAAGGACACGTGCAAAATTTTTTTTAATTCCTACTTTTTTTTAGTTTTCGCGTCATTTCAACTTGTCAGACAATATGCTTTGCAAAAAAGTGCATGATAAGTGCTCCTGTCGACTTAAGTGTTATCAAGAAATTCATAAAGATTTTTGGACACTAACAGATAGTGAAAAAAGATTTTTCTACAGTAGCCATGTCAAAAAAGTTCCTAAAAAACGAGTCAGAACTAAAAGCAAAGATAATAAGAAACAATTTTCATTTTACTACTATTTGCAAGTAAATAATGTTGAAATAAATGTATGCAAGGTTTTCTTTCTTCACACTCTTTATATTAGCCAGAGGAGAATAAATTACCACTTTGCCGAGATTCAAAATAATATTAGCGATATACCAAGGCCATATAAGTGTGGAAAAAACAGAAAAAAGTTTTTGAAAGAAGAGGAGCTTAACTTGGTACGAGAGCATATAAATTCCTTTCCAAGAATGGAAAGTCATTATTGTAGAGCTGATACAAACAGAGTATTTAGAAGGAACGTTGAATATTACAACTATGTTTTCGCTTTTTAAAGAAGCACATCCAGAGGCTAGTACTATAAAATACTTTACGTACAGCAAAATATTTAATAATGAATATAATATTAGCTTTCATCGCCCTAAGAAAGATAGACGTGATACATGCGAAGAATTCAAAAAAGACAGATGAATTACAATCTGAGCAAAAAAATCACTTAGAAAGAAGATTCAAGAAAAGAAAGGGATAAGGATAGGAAAGAAACTTCAAATAAAGTAGCAGTAGCTTGCTTTGATTTTGAAAATGTATTTTCGCTGCCGCGTGCTGAGGTGTCGAATTTTTTTTACAAAAGAAAATTTAACTCTTATAATTTGACAGCTCATGTCAACCTAAATAATACAGCTTATTCTGCTATATGGCATCAAGGTTTAGCAGGTCGAAACGCTAATTGCATCGCTTCAGCTTTAAAAAATATATTGTCAAGGGTAATTCTTGATTTGCCTGATGTTGAGGAGATTATTTTGTGGTCAGACTCATGCGTGCCGCAAAATAGGAACCAAGTTATGACGACTGCCCTGAAGTATTTTATTCGTGAAAATCCGAAGATACAAAAAATTACCCAAAAATTTTCAGAGCCGGGTCACGGTAACATACAAGAAGTTGATTCGATTCATAGCAATATTGAGAGATTTTTGAAAACTACTGAGGTTTACAGTCACTTAGGGTTGGTTAAACAGTTCATTAAACTCGAAAAGAAGTCCGTTAATAAGATGACTACAATAATGATGTCCAGCACAGAGTTTTTTGATTACCAAGCAGTTTCTAAACATTTCAGTTACTCTCAAATCCCATACACTAAAGTTAAATGGATCGAAATACAAGCAGGAAAAACCTATCATGTTAAACATAACAGCACTCAAGCGGTTCACTGGTCTCTGCGTATATTATTGTTTTTAAAATAAATGGCTGTGATCTTCACAAGTTATTTCGGACTAATTGTTGTGAATGTTGTGTAATCTACCTGTTGTGACATTATTTCGCTATAATCTGGTGTTTTAAGTCGTGAATTAGTGAAAAATAGTTGGGACAGTTATCGACTACATTAAACACAATCTGACGATTTATCATGGTTTTTAGTGAATTACTCGATCTGTCTCTGGACTAATTATTGACTGTGGAAATTTGTGAGCAAATTCGTGATCTTTTTATGGACTTGTGCTAAAAGATAACCTATTTAATTAGCTATTGTTTAATCACCTGTCGTCAAATATATTATATGCGCCATCTATAGCATTACCGTTGTACTTGCGAGCCTCTAAGTATACGTACGTACTTACGCTGGCTGCGCGTGAGCCGCCGCCGCCGCCGTGTTGCCGCCTCACTACCTTCCTGCAAACGAGAAACCTCACCGCACCGAGAGAGGGCGTTACGTGTCGCGCCTAGCGTGAGAAACTGCTACAGGGGTCTACGCTGCGATACGTCACTGCTACGCGGCTACGAACTTTGCTGGCTCGCGGCTACGCATGGTTACGGACTGTTACCGAGCCACAATTGCTTCTTGCGCTCATTTCCTTTGGAGACTTCTTCTGTTTTTTTTTAATTTGGAGTAATATACACCATACGACTATGCCCAAACTACGACGTTCTCCACCTAACACCCCGACTATGTCGACTGCGCCCGACCCTCAATTAACGGCCATGAAGGATGACGGTCAAGATACTTTTGTTAATATTAATCCCCGGACCAAGAGCACTACTTGTCCCCAAAATCCTACGGACTCGGTCCTATCAGCGATCGAGATGCTTCGCGGCGATATAAATACACGTTTCAAGGAACGACAGGCTAATTTCGACCAATTCAAAGTTACTTTGTCGCAGCTTCGCACTGAAGTTACAGGCTTAAGTAACAAACTCACTGGGATTGGCAGCGACGTCGAGGATCTGTCGAAGACTATCGGCTTTCTCTCTGAAAGTCACGACGAGCAAGCCCGCATTAACAGCGATTTTCAGGACAAAATTAAGAAACTTGAAACTGAAAACCAATCTTTGATTATTACTGCTTCAGAACTTAACTCAAAGGTCACTCAGATGGAGCAGCAGTCTAGGGAATGTAATATTGAGATACAATGTGTCCCAGAAAAACGAACCGAGAATTTACTAGGCCTTCTGCAGCGATTACTCTCTACCGTGTCGAGCGAGTTGCCTGATCTGAGCGTCCTAGCAGTACATCGTGTTGCTAAGCTGAAATCGGATTCGGATCGTCCCCGCAGCATCATTGTAAAGCTGGCTACCCCTAGGGTCCGTGACTCTGTCTTAGCAGCTGTCATCCAGTTTAACAAATCGAAGAAGAGAAATGAAGATACTTAATGCCGCCCATCTAGGTTTCACAGATAGTAATCAACCTATATTCGTGTGCGAGCACCTGACCGTAGCTAATAAGAAACTGCATGCCGCTGCTAGAACATTTGCAAAGTCTAGAGGCTACGAGTTTGTTTGGGAACGCCATGGCCGCATTTTTACCCGGAAAAACAGTACGTCACCCGTTGTAACCGTAACAAGTGATGCAGTTTTAAAATCATTAACTTAGATTTTAACTTACTTTGCTACTTAGGTGTATGTTTATTGCAATAGATGGCTTAAAATTCACTCTTAGTATTTTCTATCAAAATGTTAGAGGCCTCCGAACCAAAACAGAAGATCTGTATTTATCCGTGCTTTCCAATGAATACGATATTATAGTGCTGACCGAAACATGGTTAAATGTAACAGTTTTTGATCGTGAATGTGTAGACGAAAGATATGATGTTTTTAGGAGGGACAGGTGTACGACGGACAGTAAGAAAAAAGATGGTGGAGGAATCTTGCTAGCTGTTCTGAAAAAATTTAAAGCCACGAGAAGGTTGAAGTGGGAATCTAATAATGAGGATTTGTGGGTCTCCTTAAAGGTATCTAACCAAAATTTTGCCATTTGTGCTGCTTACGTCTCTCCTCCACCCTCTGTAATTCATTTGGAGTCTTTGTTCGATAATATATCTAATGTGATTCATAACAAACTTCCTAATCACACGAATACTCTTATATTGGGCGACTTTAACCTTGGAGATATTTCTTGGTATTCTGACGCTGACACTGTCGATTCTACTCTTTTAGCTATCCCATCTGACATAGCTGTGAACAATATTCTTATAGATTCCATGTCCTATAACTCATTATTTCAATGTAACCATGTAATTAACGCCAATAACAGAATACTGGATCTAATCTTATCTAATAGACCTTGTAGTGTCTCGGTGACAGAAGCTGAACAGCCCCTCGTACATATTGATTCGCATCATCCCGCATTGCTTGTCTCCGTAAAGATTTTACCTCCTAAAAATCTAATGTCCAAACGTTCGACGTACGGTAACTTAACGTTCGGTCCTAAATATAAGTAAATGCTATCATATCAAGTTCACCAGGCGCCAAATGCCCCTTCCCGGGAACTATACTATCAACCGTCTCCCTTTAACAGAAGTTAGTAGTATTCGTGACCTGGGTGTCATCATCGATGCTAAATTGAGTTTTCGTGATCATTTCGATTCTATCATAAATAAAGCTACGCGCTTGGCGGGTTTTGTGTCTAGGCAAATGAAAATTTTTAGAGAACCTTCAATTTCAATCTTAATTTATAATTGCATTGTCCGTAGCGTTCTGGAATACTGCTCGATTGTCTGGAATCCCTGTTACAAGGTTCACTCAGACAGGATAGAGCGTATCCAGAAGCGCTTTCTGTACTGTGTAACGTACAGTGATCTGAAATGTAAACATCTAACGTCATATGCGTTGCGCCTCTCTCATTATAAGATGAAAACTTTAAGTGCGCGTAGGAAAATCCTAGACATAATGTTTCTTTTTAAGTTAATCAACGGTTTTATTGATTCACCAGATATCTTAGAACGCCTACATTTATCTGTCCCTCGATCCGGTAGCCGCTTACAAAATCGAAAGACGTTTGCTCTTCCATTCTTCAGGACTGTTTTCGGTCAGCACGGACCGATTTACCGTATGTGCTCGACATATAACGCTATTAGATCTAATTTAGATATATTTACTGGTTCGGTAGTCTCCACTAAGAATGCTATTTCAATTATTTTTAATGTTTAATCTTAATTAAGTACAGGGGTTTGTGAGGTCAGTGTCGACTTTGCAACCCATACGATGATCATTACTAACTACTACGAGTACGTTTAATTGTCACAATTTAACGATAGGTAGATAGTATTATCCATATTATTATAGATATACTTACTAAGTTAGTCTATAATTTAACTTTAATTTATCTCGCTGAGCTGCTTGCTATGTATACATGTTGTGTTCATATCGAGTAGGGTACATTCACCCTTGTTTGACACTTTCTTTGCTTTTGTGCAAGTACTTAGAATAGTACCCAGTTTTATGAACCTAATAAAAAAAAAAAAAAAAAAAAAATATGCCGAGAACTTTAACATAGATACAAGAGTGGAAATTAACATTGCGGCACAAACTACAAAACGAACAAATACACGCAGGTCTAAAACCTTAACGTTTCCAGATACCGTACCTATTTCAAGTAATAGTGTTGATATAGCTCCTGAAAAGAAAAAAGATATACAATCGATGTACTTAGTCAGGTCATAAGTATTGTCACACAGTAAAAACTTTTCTTTTAGAATGCTGGCCACAAAAAAGTTTATTGAATTCGAATTTCGAATTGTTCATGAAAATAAAAATGTATACTTTTTAGAATTTTACTCATTTTTAAATATGGAGTGGACGCTTAAAGAAGACCGTGTTGCAGTTATTGCGTTGCATCGTTGCGGTTACGCGCCAATTCAAATTTTTGACATACTGAAAAATTTGAATATAACCAAAAGATTCGTTTATCGTACCATCAAACGATACAATGAAGACTCTAGTGTAGATGACAGGTCAAGAAGTGGTCGCCCTCGGTCTGTTAGGACTCCAGCAGTGATAAAAGCTGTGAAGGCGCGAATTCAAAGAAATCCCAAACGTAAGCAGAAACTGTTGGCCCTTCAGATGGGATTAAGCAGAACCACGGTGAAAAGGGTGTTAAATGAAGACTTAGGGCTTCGGGCATATCGAAGAAAAACAGGACATCATTTGAATGCTCGTCTAATGGACCTGAGACTGAAGAGATGCCGCGCTTTGTTGAAGCGGTACGCGGGAAAAAAATATCGGGAAATTCTTTTTTCGGATGAAAAAATTTTTACCGTAGAAGAGAGCTACAACAAACAAAATGATAAGGTGTACGCACACAGTAGTGAAGAAGCGAGCAACCGTATTCCGCGTGTCCAACGAGGTCATTTTCCATCCTCGCTCATGGTATGGTTGGGAGTGTCTTATTGGGGCTTAACAGAGGTACATTTTTGTGATAAAGGTGTAAAAACGAATGCAGTTGTGTATCAAAATACAGTCCTGACGAACCTTGTGGAACCTGTTTCTCATACCATGTTCAATAACAGGCACTGGGTATTCCAACAAGATTCGGCGCCAGCTCATAGAGCGAAGAGCACACAAGACTGGCTGGCGGCGCGTGAAATCGACTTCATCCGGCACGAAGACTGGCCCTCCTCCAGTCCAGATTTGAATCCGCTAGATTACAAGATATGGCAACACTTGGAGGAAAAGGCGTGCTCAAAGCCTCATCCCAATTTGGAGTCACTCAAGACATCCTTGATTAAGGCAGCCGCCGATATTGACATGGACCTCGTTTGTGCTGCGATAGACGACTGGCCGCGCAGATTGAAGGCCTGTATTCAAAATCACGGAGGTCATTTTGAATAAACTTTAGTGTCATAAGAATCTATGTTTTGTTAAGTTCATTTTGGCATATAAATGGTTACATAATGAATAAACTTGTTTCAATTATTTTATATTAAACATGTGACAGAATTTATGACCTGACTAGGTATAAGTACATGCCTAACGTAGATGTTGAATTCTATAAAGCTATTTTAAAATAGATATAAGTACATACGCAGCTTCTACTTCTACTTCATAAATATTTTTGTTAATTTACATGCTAAAATAAATAAATAATTACATGATACTTTATTTCATTCATCTTGTAGTACGGCAATATCATATGCGTTTACAAAATACAATGCGTAGTACAAAATATGCGTTTAAAAAATAAAGTTTTATCTTGGTCGACTACTTGGTCTCGTACCCTGTCAGTTTTTGAAATTAACTTTCTTTTATGACAATTCACAATTTCGCCAATTTTGAAGGTTTAATTAATAAAAAACAATTAACCGGAAAAAAGGTGGTAAGTGTGCATGAATGTAGTTAACCTGAAAAAGAGCTTAATAACTAGATGTGCTATGTATGTATGAATGTTGTTAGCCTGAAAAAGAGCTTAAAAACTAAATGTGCTATGTATGTATGAATGTTGTTAACCTGAAAAAGAGCTTAAAAACTAGATGTGCTATGTATGTGTATGTTGTTAACCTGAAAAAGAGCTTAAAAACTAGATGTGCTATGTATGTATGTATGAATGTTGTGATCCTGAAAACGAGCCTAATAACTAGATGTGCTATTTATAAATGTAGCTAACCCGAAAAAGAGCTTAATAACTAGATGTGCTAGGTATGTATGAATGTTGTTAACCTGAAAAAAAGCTTAATAACTGGATGTTCTATATATGTATGCATGTTGTTAGCCTAAATAAGAGTTTAATAACTAGGTGTGCTATGTATGTGTATGTTTTCAACCTAAAAAGGACTTAATAATTGACTAGATGTGTTAATATGTATCTATAAAAGTTTTAACCCAAAAAAAAAAGAGTTATCATCAGCAGCTTAAACGCCCCCACTGAGGGGCAAATGTATTTTCTCCCAACCTATATTAATATTGTTTTGTACTAAGTAAGGATATAGAACAAGACAAATAAAGTTAATAGTACAAAACAATAATGTCACAAGTTTGCTAATTTTGGACTATATAGTACAATAGTTATTTCAATATAATTTTATTATTATTATTGTTATATATTCAAAACCTGTATAATTTATATTAAATAACTCATTTTGAACCGGCTTAACCAATGGTGCACATTAAACTCTAATTTAGTAGTTTTAAATGTGATTTACGATTTTTCTAAAGTTTGAATGTCAAAAACTCGAAACTGACGTTAGTGGACATAGTACAAATCAATAATAGGGCAGCGAGGTGCCTCGAACTCAATAATTCTATCGGCGATTGTTGCGAGCGTATCTAATGAGTCATCGAACTTAGCCGATAAAACTGTTCGAATGTGTGCAGGTAGCTGTTTTAACCATTCTACCTTCAGGCCTGCGTCTGTAAGCATTCCACAAGCCAGTTCTCTCATCTGTCGTAGTAATTGACTGGGTTTTTGATCACCTAACGGTAATCCATTATTGAGCCTTTGATATTTTCGTCTGTCTGATTCCTCATAGACTGCGATGAGACGCTCCTTTAGTGTCTTAAATTTCCCTACTTCAGGTGGATTTTTTAATATATCTGAGATGTGTTTGAGGTCTTGCTCTTGCAGTTGCCTTAGTAGACATATATATTTCTGCTGATCCGTTTTATGCTGTGGTTCGATGACGGCTTCGAAATGCGTGAACCAAGTCGTCGGCGAATCGCGCCAAAATGGTATTATCTGCGACTTGACTGACAGGGCGGCGAGCATTGCAGCCTGCAGCTCCTCTGACTTGTCCTCATCCGGCATGTTGTCGCGTGTAAAGTTTTTCGGGGTCACCAATTTACCAGACGTGCGCTGGTAAGTAGTTGTCGATTTGGATGCTATTCAGATGCGTACTGATTAGCTGGTTAGGGAGAGGGTGTAAATGATAAGAGGTTGAGTTCAAGTGCAGAACTGATTTATTGTTGGCCGTGGGCCTCTATTTATACTAAATTCATTATTAAACTACCGTCTAAATATGTGATATGTAGGGACACCTACAGGGTTATGGAGGTAGCATGTTGGTTCTCTCTACTGAAGACTAATCGTAGTTTGAGTTTATATACCTAGTTCCTTATTTTATTTACTATGAAAACAAAATCGATTATATATTTAGTTAAATTTGAAAATGTTTTTAATTTTATTACGTTTCATCTGAAATTCCGTAAATGTTATATAAAAGTAATCCTTACAACTTTCTTTATGCAGGTATTAAATCAAATAAAATAAAAAGAGACTCATTTTCTACCATCTGGATTTGATCCCACTACAACTTGTTCTTTCTTTCAAAGTTAGCACATTGCGCCACGAAGAATGCACATTCGGAAGTCGAAATTAGGCTGTGCTTGCCACAATGCAATGCTCAGGAGCTATTTGTTCATTAATTGCGTTATAAATGGCGCACTGCGTTTAATAAGGTCCATTTGGTTGGCGATAGATGGCGCTTAATGAAGTGTTTTTGGGGGGTCAGCTAATTCATCAGCTGACTGTACATACAACATTTTTTCTCGACGAAACAAGGCTGTGCCGGTATGCAAGAAATTCTTCATGTCTGTTTTCAATGTGAATGAGAAACGACTTAGAAATTTAAATAAAACCTTAGTACAAAGAAACTTTGTGTACTAATTTTAGTAATTTAAATAAGACCTTAGTACAAGGAAACTTTGTGTACTAATTTTGTTTGAAAAAGTAACTAAGTCCAACTGATTGGGAATAAACTGCTTCTAAAACTGGTAGTACTTGGTTGATAATAAGCATATCATGCGCCGTTGATGTTAAAACCTGGCTTTCTAGGATCAGACATCAAACACTAATTGCTTACGTTCGTTGATGAAGAAGAAATATATTTTGCATCTCTCATGCTGTAAAGTAGTATTATTGATGATTATTTAGCACTATTCCACGTTACTTTAGTAGTCTCCTGTACCCAAAGGTGGCCTGGAAGAAATTGCTATGAAGCAATAAGGCCGCCTTACTGTACATGACTACCTATTCTTACTTCCACTCTGTCATTTATTATTTCTGTGTGTGCAATGAAGTATATTCATTCATTCATTCCAATAATGACCCCAAAGAAAGGATGTAAGTCCAACTTACATCCTAAAGGAAGAGACGATTACAGCCTAGATAATTCAACAATTACTTTTTCTGGTTAAAAAAATATTTGAATAATACTTTAATTAAGCAAGATGGATACGAAACAATTATGTTTTTAAATTTTTGCAAAAATGACACGAACTTTAAAAGGCGGCAAAAATATTATTATGTGGTTTGTTATCAATGTTTTGATAAATTATTTTGTAATTTGTTTATTTTACTCATGAAAAATAAGAATAAGTTGATTTAGGCTTGTGCGGGATAATTTAAAATCAATACAGTGATTTCAATAGAAACCGACCAACTGAAAATTTACCAGTTTGTGGAAGTGAAATAATCAAAATAAATATAAAAAACCATTATTAACATTAAGTAATTAATATTAAATAATTAAGATTTAAGTCCAATTAAAATTTAACTATAGTGCCTTAGTCTAAAAACTTGTTAGAAGGGACTAAGTTCATTGATTTTTATATAAGTCCATGATAAATATTGTTGATTATCTCTAAAAGTTTAAGTAATTAATATTAATTCTTTATGTCAAAATTACATGTATAATTAATATACAAAAGTTACATGTAATTCCTATAATTTACAGAAATATAGCTAATCATAATTTTTTGGACTTAGGTACTTGTGCAACTGGGCCCTTCAATTGGGAGTTTCTGGACCAATATACAAGTTTTCTAATACATTCTCAAAACAAGAAATGGAATCCTTACTGGAACTAAGTATTAAAGATATTGAATTTAACATAGATTTTGAAAACTTTGAACAAATGGATGAGAATATATATTTAGATACTGGACTGGAATAAATAAAGAAAAATATTTGCATATTTTAAATGTAATAATCCCAGGGTTTGGCTCCCGTGATAAACCTAAAACAGCATTGGCAGTATATCTAATTAAAGTTACAACCGGAGAATCTCTTCCCTGTTGGGTATAAGCCAGTCCTCGGTAAGTCGGTTATTAAATAACGCTAGAGAGGCACTAAAATCTTTATTTGTGCCTCTTCATTTAGGTGTTAACCATTTATCCCGAGAAGAGTTAACCAATAGAAATCTGACAATACTCCAGGGCTTATTTGGTAACAGGGAAGAGCCAAAACCAATTGTTATTTGTGACGGTACCTACATTTATTTACAAAAATCTTCTAACTACATGTTTCAAAAAATGTCTTACAGCTTGCAAAAGTACCGGAATCTTGTTAAACCTTTTTTAATTGTTGCAACAAATGGGCATATTCTTGATGTGTTTGGCCCTTACCCGGCAACTACTTCAGATGCGGACATCATGAAAGCCTTGTTCCAAAATGAAAATGACGATTTGAATATTTTTTTAAGAAAACGACATTTTTGTTGTGGATAGAAGCTTTCGTGATGCCATTCCGTTTTTGGAATCTCTGGGTTTCTAAGTTCATAAACCAGAATTTGACATTATTGAGATTTGGCATTATTAGAAAGTTTACATCATGAATGCAACCGGGTTCCAGTATACAATTTACTGGAAAGACTCAGTAAAACAGAACTCCGGATGGAGGAACGTGGTGTTTTTTTTTTCTTTTTTTATAAAGTTTCTAAGCATGTTCAAAGAAGCCACAAAAGTGCTCAGTGCTGCATCAAGCAGTACTATAAATGCAGCGCTGGTATACCGATGTGAAATAAAGGCGATATTGGAAGAAGCAGGTGATGAGGAGCTCTTACCGATCACAAATCTAAAAAACAACATGCTTTTCAAGTTAAACCATAGAATGCCTCTCAACAAATTAATGGTGACTGCTGGGCCCCGTTTCACGAAGCAACAACTTACTAGTAACAAGTTACAATTTGATATACATTGCGTAGCCAATTCGCCTGAACTGAAGCCCTTATCGTTTTCTCTAATCATCTACGCAATGTACGTCGAATTGTACTTGTAAATTGTAACTTGTAGCTTCGTGAAACGGCCCGCTGCTCTACTAGATCCACGATTTCAAAAGCTGAAAGAAATTGATAATTATTTGGAAGATAAAGCTGAGACAAGGGTTTCGTTTTTATCGAAACGCATAAAAGAAACCGTCAGGGCGACAGATTTAATTAAAATCACAACAGCTGGTAGTTCTAGCGCTGCTGGCGAGAGTTCTTCTGGGAGTAGGTCAAGTGAAAGTACAGATTTGTTCCTTCAGCTATCCAAAAAGCATTCAAACCCTGTTAATACCGAGACTGGACAAAATGAAATAGAGTTGGAATGCTGGAAATATTTTGGTGGTTCGGATCCTGCAGACCTGCGACATGGAGACTTATTGAGATACTGGCGGGAACGGCAACATACCTTTCCTCATATGAGCACATCGATCAGTTCTTTGCTCACTAGCTACCTCAACGCCAAGTGAACGAGTTTTCTCTATTGCCGCGCTAACTTTAAACGCGAAAAGAAGTAGACTAAGCCCCAATAATGTCAACAAAATCCTATTTATTCATGATAATTATATACATTGCAGCAAATTATTTCATTAATTTTAAACTAAGTAGAAGTTTGATTTAGTTTCTATTGAATACACTTTCACTAGTTTTTGTTGTAAGAAGTTGGCGTGATTACCTAGTTAAAGAGAATGCTTCCGGGCTTAGGTAGGATAGATAGGGTATTCTACTTATAAAATAGAATGTGCTCTTTTCCGGAGGGGGAGGGATGTTAGGTATGGATACATACCTACGCCTCTTTGCCTCTTTGGCTGTTACTGGCCACTTATATTTGAATTATTTTTGAGAATGGACAATGAAGTTTGTCAGATAAAAAAGAGTACTTTTTATTCGGACTTCGATGGTATAACATCAACTAAAGCAAAATATATATAAAAATATCTTGAGAGTTCCCGTAGTTTAATTGATAGACGCACCACCTCACCCCGCAAACAATCATGTCACGACGGAACACAGCCATCGTGGCCTAGGCCATATGTGGGCCCCGCGACGAACTAAAATTAACTATCCCTAACGTCGCCTTTTTTCCTCAGTGTAGTGGTCGACTTCTACATGTCACCAATACATTGGTGTGAATTTACACTTCGATTTCGCCTCATTGTCTAACTATCTATACAATACATAACGTTATCGCGCCTAATGGAGAGACTTATCTTTGGGCCCAGGGGGGCTTGGGGGGGACCACATCCATCTTTTGTTTTTGGGTGGCTTCTCTCGGCGCTGTCAACAGTTGTATTCCATGGTTCAGCTGTAGCTCATGGGGTCGCTTCAACATCAACGGCTTGACGCCTTCTCCTGCGTTACGTCATGTTATGGTGAACGAGGGTCCAGGGATCATTCTCAGCTAATTATCTGAAAAATACGCGAAAGGCGCACTCCACCATGCGGGGTGAGGTGGTGCGTCTATCAATTAAACTACGGGAACTCTCAAGATATTTTTATATATATTTTGCTTTAGTTGATGTTATACCATCGAAGTCCGAATAAAAAGTACTCTTTTTTATCTGACAAACTTCATTGTCCATTCTCAAAAATAATTCAAATATAAGTGGCCAGTAACAGCCAAAGAGGCAAAGAGGCGTAGGTATGTATCCATACCTAACAAGATGCTTATTTTTACTATTGGAACGTACCATGTGAAGCTGGCAAGATCATACTGCTTCGAACATGTAAGAGAAACTGGCGTTTATTCTATGGAAGTCTATAGACATCCCTATCCCAACTTCAAATGCTTCAAACTTCCACGCCAGAAGCGGAGAGAACAAGGGATAGACCTAACACAGCTCACCTATCGAGAGTATCACGCGGTACGGCTGAGCTGTGCGGCGCTATCATGAAAGGAGCATCCATCAATACTGGGATTAAGGGTGAAATGGTTCTTAAATATAGAGCAGGTCACCCGTCTGCGCTCCTCGCAGATGTCCCCTTATACATACATACATCCCAACTTCAATGACAAAGAGGGAAACATGTTAATAAGGTGCCGAATTCAATTGAGACATGTTCAATCAAGAACTTATTATTGTTACATACTCTACAATCGCCATGCAATCTCCGAATATTGTTGTAGTTGCATTCATGGCCGCCGCACATTAGGCAGTTGTGCCCACATTATTAATAATATATTACTTGTCCTGGGCCAGATATGAAGGCAACTTGATTCAACCTGCAGGACTTTTAGACGCAGTGTGTATTGATTTTTAGAATCATATTAAAAATAAATGAAAGATATACATACAATTTCTTTTTTTTTTCCACCAAACTCGTAGCATTAAAAAGAAACAACAATAACCAACAATTACACACAATTACGACATTATTTTTAATGTATATACAACAACAATAACCAACAATTACAAACTATTATGACATTATTTTAAATGTTTATTTTTTATTTAGATATAGCTCCTATATCCCATGGATTTCAGGGTTGTCCTTTTGGTACCTTCAAATGTCTATTATAGTCAACCCATTGGTACACATATCATTGCTGTCGATTCTGGGTTTTTAATGTATGAGATTTGGGCCATTCCCATAATGAAGAGTATGTCACGGAATTAATAACTAAAGTCACTTACTTTTAGGAGAAATTTATTTTTAAAAACAATTTTCTATTGCAAGAACATGAAAATAAGTACTTAACATTAAAATATTTTTTATCTTATTTTATTATTTGACTCTCCAGATTTATCATTCCACAAAACCATACGTCTAAATTTAATATCTTGCTTAGTCTAAATAATTAATTAATTGTAATTTTTAATTTTATTATATACACAATTTTATAACTTGTCTAAAACTATGAGGCTGGTATAGTCACCAAGAGTGATTAAAGCCTCGTTAAAAATTTGATATAAATAAAAATGTGTATTTTTCTTGATTTTGTTCTATGTGAACTCACAAACTTGCTATTACGTTTGAACCACTTAATCCTTTACACACTAGGAATGGGAGGGCGTAGGAGATAATACCATCTACTGCCAAACAAGTTTTTATCAATTACGTAGCAACTTCAACCTGTAAAAAAAAAGTATTAATTATTCACCCTTTTAATGTATAAGTAATATGATCATCCAACCAAAGTGTGATATTATGTTAAGGGTTCATGTATGTAATGTATGCGAGTTTCTTTATTACACAACAACTTCTAATCAGGCAGATTCTCTGTTCCGGTATTAGTTCTTTGAAAACAGGTAGGTGCTAGTATGTAAAAGAAAAATCATGGTTTATGTTTATCAAAATAATATGATAAAGACTAATCTATTTGCTCAATGGGTACCTACTTGTTTCTTTACCACTTGATGATTTCGTTGTTGGTATGTAGTTCAGCATTAGGTTTTATTTAATCTCCCGTCATTAGCTTCCAATACTGATAATTTTCTAAATCTTTTCCAAGCTGCAAGAAAAATAAGTTGGTTTGTAATTGTAATGAATACTAATGACATATAAAAAAAATCGTTTATTCAGTTATTTTTTAACAGTACTTAAATAAACATAAATTCTGCCAAACTGCATAGAAGGTGTTTGGGAACACAGCAGCTACAAAGATAATGATATAAAACATTGTGTAACACAAAAACATTCTGTTCAAGACAGGGTTCGAGGATATATATCAATGGATATATATCATGATATATATCAAATGACGTTTTGTGATATAGGATATCAATACAAAAATAGTTTAATTATTTTATTATTATTAAGTAAATTTTTGCAGTTTGCTACTGTGTATTTCAACTTCCCACATACACACTCCCTAATAGTAAGTTTTAATCCTTAAATGGGCATCTCACCGGCGATTGATTGATTGATTAATGGCGTCAATCACGTCAGTGCACTACATGAAAAATTCTGTCATGAAAAAGTTTTTTTTTTGTGTTTATTCTATTATTTTTTTACAAAGAAAGTTATTGACAAAGTGCAGAAACTATTTTAGTTCATTATTGTTTATTGCATTAAATATTTTTATCATAAATCAATAAAAACATTAAAGCTTCTTTTTCCTAATTTATTAGGTTTATAAAACACATGCAAACAGTATACATAAATAATACAACAAAATAATAATTTGGCTGCCATACAAAATTGATATATATCAAATTTTTTCGGATATCATAAATATCCGATATTTTGATATTTATAATAAATATCAGATATTTTCGAACCCTGGTTCAAGACAATTTAAAGAATGTTATTGTGATACAAAATGTTTTATAACATTATATATAATACTAGTTTACAAAGTTTTTGTCCTTTGAATGAAACGTTTTTTTTCTTAACAATCGAGGTGCACTGAGTTTCAGAAAAATTATAAAAAAAATCTAACACGTCATGTTTCCAAGATATTTATTATTTTTAATAATTTTTTACAAAAAATAATGCTTACAAAAATATCAAACAAAAAATTAAAAATGAATTGCCTTAACTTTTTTCTTGTATTTATTCGTGTCTGTGTCTCTAATAACAGACCAGCAATAATCACCTAACATGGCCTGGTCCCAGTATCCTTGATAATTTTGCTCAAAAAATTTCAAATCCTGATGAAAACGCTCTCCATGTTCATCGCTGACTTGTCCGAGGTTCGCAGGGAAGAAATCGAGGTGCGAGTGAAGGAAATGAATTTTTAGAGACATGCTGACACCCATTCGTTGAAAATTATGTAATAAGTCAGCAACTAACTGTTGGTAATTTTCACTTTTTTTGTTGCCTAAAAATTCTTGAATAACAAGTCGTAGTGATTTCCAAGCAGATCTCTCAATATCAGAAAGGCTGTTTTCAAATACCCCATCTTTTAAAAGTTTGTTGATTTGCGGTCCGATAAAAACACCTTCTTTCAGTTTTGCCTGAGAAAGATTGGGAAAAATAGAGCATAAATGCTTAAAAGCTGCACTAGTTTTGTCTAAAGCTTTGACAAAGTTTTTCACCAATCCTAATTTTATGTGAAGCGGCGGTAGAACAATTTTTTGAGGGGGTATCAGACATTTATGCTTTATATTTAGTTTACCAGGGCTATATTCTTCTCTAACTGGCCAGTCTTTTTTTCTGTAATGATCCTGTTTGGCTCGCGAATCCCATAAACACAAAAAACAACAATATTTTGTATAGCCACCTTGCAAGCCTAAAAGTAAGCCCACTACTTTTAAATCACCACAGACAATCCAATTGTGATCTTTGTATTTAATAAGTTCAATCAGTGTTGACATTGTTTCATATGTTTCTTTAGTATTTACTGCGTGACCTATTGGAATAGATGGCTTCTTGTTGCCGTTATGTAGGAGGACTGCTTTTAAACTAGTCTTTGATGAATCAACAAATAAACGCCATTCTTCTGGTTTATAAGGTTGTTGCATTTCCTTGAAAAGTCCAACTACATCATGACAGTAACAAAATTCGTTTTCTTTTGTGAAATATGTTGAAAAACATTCACTTCGTCTACGATACATAGTAACTCTTGTGTTGGGAGCAAGTAATTTCCATTGTTGCAGTCGTGAACCTAATAATTCAGATTTGGACTTAGATAAATTTAAATCTCTAACCAGATCATTCAGTTCAGACTGAGTTATCAAATGTGGTTCTTCATCAACACCAACCCATTCATCTGAACTTGATTCACTTTCAACTTGATCTTCTTCAGATTCTATGTCAGTCATCGATGATCTGCTGGAACTACCGGGAGGTTCTGGAACTGACTGCTTGTCTGAACTGTAGATGGGTTTTGTAACTGAAGGAACATCTGCATATGTAATTTTATCTTTGTTCTTTTTATTAAAACCAAATGTCTTAGTGAGACAAAAGTAACAATCATTTTCGTGGTTAGATGGTTCCCTCCATAACATTGGAATATTAAAACTAAAAAATCTTTTTTCACCTGCAGCCCAAGAGCTTAGAGTTTTCCTGCATCTTTCACAAAAAACTTGAGGAGCCCATGTTTTGTCCTGGTGACAGACCGAAATTTTGAAATATCCAAAATATGCATCTTTAAGTGATTCTGTTATGGGATATCCTTTTTTAGATATTATAAATTCACCACAAACATAACAAAAACGATCAGGATGTACTTTACACAACCTTTTTGACATTTTAAAAACAAGTATTTATTTAACTGAACACTGCACACCATCAACATTTCAAAATAAAATCGAAACCAACTTATGGGTAGTTCGAAAATAAGATGTTATAAGAACTTGATTTATGGACGTGATAGAAATAAAACAAATATATGTTTGCGTTGAGTTATTACTACTAAATACAACGATATGGAATTCATTGAAAGGACATGACTTTTATTTTAATTTGTAAACTAGAATCAGTGCTGTGTACTTTTATGTCTGTAGTAGATTTTATTAGTGATCACTGCATACATTACATTTGAATGATTGTCACAACAATCAATATATTTACCAAATATTATTCAACAGAATAGTCTTCACAACAACTCTTTTTTAAAGGTTCAAAAACATAGCTTCGGGATAAATACTTTGTTTATGCTATTATTGTGGATGTACTTTCCAATCAATCAATCAGTCTATTGCAGTCCACTGCTGGACGTAGGCCAAAGCGCACGATCACCCGCTTTCCTCATCCAGCCACCACCAGCGACCTATTACTCCTACTCCTACTACTATGGATGTACTTTTATATGAAGTAAAAAACATTTTACACTAAATGAGGAAGACTATAACAAATATAATAATTATATTTGTTGTTTAGATGGGCGTTCAGTTCACAGTACACATACATTATAGGTTATGTTATATGATAACAGTCTGTTTCAAGATTATCTCTCTGAAATCAATAAGTACTCTCCGCGTGCGATCTTAAGGTATTCATGGCCCTAGTATTCACATTTATCAGAGATGCATTCGGATTGCGCGCAAACTGTACCTTAAATCCCATGGTGGTTCTGAGAAATCAATAGATTGGATTCCATCTCACTGTAATATGACTTTCACTGTAACAGTTGGTATCCTTTTATTTATATTGCATATCAAATAGGTAATTTATTGCACTGGTATTCTGCCGGCCATGAAAGCTTAAAGTGTCTGTCTATTGTTTTCACTACATCACCATTCTATCCACTTCGACCTCTTCAACTCGTAATCGTTCGTAGTTAGTTGACTAGTAATCATAGCCTCTTGAAGCAGAGATGTTGTTTTAGTGTATGCAAGTATAAAATCACTGTTTACTAGTAAGTAGCATCCTTTGCAGAGATCTTCCGATCCTGCCTTCAGATCAGACAGCATCGTAGGCGATTATCTTTTACTGGTTGGTTTGCTTTGGAAAGATTATCTAGATTCCACAATTTATTTAAATAATACATACGCACGCACAGAGGATAATTATAATACTGGCGTTTCACCCACGCACATGTAACCACAAAACAAAGAGGATTTTATAGGATATATGTATGTAAAGGGTTCCACAAAACAAAAACAGTTTTTTGTAAAAGGGTGTGTTTCCGAATCAAACTGTCAGCACCGTCAGCGATCAGAAAACCAATAAAAAAAAAGATTGTAATTTCCATTTTCGTTTTGGCATAATGCTATTTGCACATTGCCACATACAAAGTGAGGAAACGGAACTACTTTTTTTTTTCTCGTTTTGGCATAATAAAGTATTAGGAAAAGCGGAATTCGGAAAAAGAATAGGATATTGGTTTATTATAGGAAAATGAACAGTAGGTAAAAAAGGAAATATTATACATAAGATTTAGATAGATAAACAGAAGTTGATAGGAATTTATTCATAAGGAAGGAAAATAGTAGGTATATTTATGGACCCTGTTAAGCATTTATGTACCATGTTCACACGATTGATTCCAAGATATCCGCTCCTTGGTGTTTTGGGCAAACTTTATACTGTAACTCTTGTTGGTACTAACGGATCTTAAACATCTGTGTGTCTATTGGTTCATTATGTTCTCTGCTACATATTTACAAAATACAAAATACAAATATATTTATTTGTGAAAATGGGTTTACAAAAAGGTGTTACAATTAAGATCAAAGAACCTCCAAATTCTACCAAAAACAATTGGCGTACAAACATATGTAATAAGTACATTTTATTTTAACTATAATAATTTTTCTTATATTTTATCAAAAAGGAAATCATTTATACTATAGTAACATTTATTGACTAGCAGTTTATATAATTTGTTTTTAAATTCTGGTAACTCTTAAGTTTTTGATGTGTTCTGGCAAATTATTAAAAATTTTAGGTATCATGCAGAGTACACTATTATACATAAAGGCAGTATTTGCCGTGCGAAGACAAAGACGAGATTTGTATCTTAAATTTATATTATGTTTTTCCGAAACTTTTTCAAATAATTCGACATTTACTTTAGCATACACAGATATTTCAAAAATATATAGGGACGGAAGTGTTAAAATTTTTAGATTTTTAAAATATGGTTTGCAGCTGTCTGTCATCTTTAGGCCAGACATACTCCGGATGCAGCGTTTTTGAGCTTTGAATACAGTTTCCTTATTACTACAGTTTCCCCAAAAGAGTATTCCGTATCTTAAGTGTGACATTACTAAACGATGAAATGCAGTTAACACAGTTTTGCGGTTGACTACTTTGGCTAATTCGTAGAGGGCATATGAAGACTTACTTAATTTCTTACACAGATCTTCTGTATGTGGTTTCCATGTCAGTTGTTTATCTATTGTTAGGCCTAAAAACTTTGTGTGATCTATTTCTGCGATTCTTTTATTTAAATATTTAATATTAACATTATCTTTATTTTCTTTACGTATATAAAAGTGAATAGCTTTAGTTTTATCTAAATTTGCTGTTAAATTATTGTAGTTAAGGTAATCTATAATTTTATTCAAAGAGGTATTTATGTCGTCTTCATAGGTAGTTGTATCATTACATTTTATTAAAACTGTGCTGTCATCTGCAAACAGAATCGTGGGATGGGGTATATTTTTTGGTAAGTCATTTATATATAATAAGAATAATAAGGGGCCCAGGACACTGCCCTGAGGGACACCATGTATAATTTTTCTTTCTGTTGATATGTATGTAGTTTCAAGTTTAGTAACGGGGTTGATTCTAGTTATTTGTGTGTACTGGGTTCTATTGTCGAGGTATGACTGTATAAGTTTATGTACTGTAGCATCGGGCCTCGTTGGTCCGAGTGCTATGTAGTTTGATACTGGCGATAGTATTCTTTTTGCAATATATTCGTTCTCTTTTTAACTATTCAGTTTAGAAAGAGAACGATAGAAACTTCAGACGGGCTGGGGCCGTGGAAGTTTGACGTTCTCGTCTGCCGTCCGCCGTCGAGTGCGGACGATTGTATGACTTTCAGTACGTGTGCTGTGTAAATTGTGATTTAATAAATAGTTATCGTGTTATAAAAGTGTCTTTTATATTTTAAGTAGCGAACCGGGGGTAGTTGTAGCATCGGGCCTCGTTGGTCCGAGTGCTATGTAGTTTGATACTGGCGATAGTATTCTTTTTGCAATATATTCGTTCTCTTTTTAACTATTCAGTTTAGAAAGAGAACGATAGAAACTTCAGACGGGCTGGGGCCGTGGAAGTTTGACGTTCTCGTCTGCCGTCCGCCGTCGAGTGCGGACGATTGTATGACTTTCAGTACGTGTGCTGTGTAAATTGTGATTTAATAAATAGTTATCGTGTTATAAAAGTGTCTTTTATATTTTAAGTAGCGAGTTGTAGCCAAAGAGGCTACAGCCGTTACATTACCGCGTATTCCATAACAATGTAATTTATTTAGTAGTTTTTGGTGGTCAACATAATCAAAAGCTTTGGTAAGGTCCATAAATATGGCACAAACTGGTCCTTTTTCATCAATGTTTGGAATTAAATTATTTAAAAATTCGTATATGGCCATGTTGATGTTAATTTTTTTGCGGAAACCCTTTTGCTCTGGTGTTAATATATTACATTTATCAACAAAAGAATAAATAGCGTTATAAATTACCTTTTCAAAAACTTTGGACAAAATGGATATTAAAGCTATTAGTCTATAATTTTCTACTTTTTCTTTATCATTTCTCTTAAATAATGGTTTAATGATAACTGGTTTAAGTTGTTCAGGATATATGCCTTTAGAAATGCATAAATTAATTATATAACAAAGTGGTTCAGCTACAGCTTTTGCCACGAATTTTAGTACAGTGGTAGAGATACCATCATAACCTACACTGTTTTTGTTTTTCAGGTCTTTGATAATTTTAACTATATCTTCTGGCACAACGGGAGGAATAAATATTGAATTATTTATAGTTTTAATTGGCATACTAGAGTTGATACTAACATTGCAATTACTTTTTTGTGTTTGATCAATAAAAAAATTATTAAATGTGTTGGCAATTTCTTTTGGATGCGTAATGACAGAATTATCGATTTTTATTTGCTCTATTATTTGTTTAGGTAAATTATGTTTAGATCTATTTATTATTTGCCATGCTGCTTTAGTCTTATTTTCTGATGTCTTTATGTGATTATCATTTTGAGCCTTTTGAGTCAGTGTTAAAATCTTTTTTAATGTGTTTGAATAAGCTTTAAGAATATTTTTATTGTTTTCACTGGGTTGATGTCTATATTTCCATAACAAATCTCTTTTTCTTTGCTAGCTCGCTTTATTCCTTTACTAACCCATTTTGCAGCTCGATTTACCTTTATAATTACATATCTATAAGGAAAACATAAATCATAAAAAAGTTTAAAGGTGTCTACAAATGCACTATATGCAGTATATGTATATTTAAGGTGCCCAAATTGATCTAGAGCTAAAACTACAACAGTTAAACCGCTTAAATTGTTAATGCGTAACTCACATTGCGAAAAAAATGTACCGAGTCATTAGTACATTTTTGCGAAATAGGTTTTGTTTCATTTACACATGTACTAAGTTATTTGGATTGTTTTTGCTAAAAACATTTTTATCAATTTAATGTGAAGTAAGTATACCAAGCTGTTCAATACAGTATTGTTACTATCACCCACGGAAGGAAAGTAAAACAAATACCTGGCGGAACGTTAAGTTCATGAAAATTGACATTATTGTCAAAGTGCAAAAATAGACTAGTAGAAGTCATCTATACTTATATTTTTTTCAATAACAGCGTATTGCAAAAACTTTTTATTTAGTGACATGCCAAGAGAGGCCGCACTTTGGCCATTTTGTCGCTGGGGGCTAAATTTGTATTATCTGCCACATAAAAGTATCGGAAAATTTCTTCAAACCGATTTCGTCGCATAGATTTCGCTACCAATATGTTGTGAGTATCCTCATTACTTTCCCAATACATACGTCTTCGCGGTAGTGGGCAATAACCAGTCAGTATGAGAATGCCAATGAAGCAATATATTTCATCATCCGATAAGGAGAATCCCAAATTTCCTTTCTGTACGGCATAAATGACGGTGTGGCGAACAATATGAGTGATTACGTCCGGACTAAAAAATTACTCAAAGAAATTTATTGGCTCTGATTCTTCGGACACGGTCAGCACCGATCGTGGAAGCGGTGGAATCCACTCATGATCCATACTAGGTAAGTCTTGATTTACCCACTTACGATTCTTTTTAGATGGCGGTTTTCGTCGAGCAGATGCAGTGTTATTGTCGGTAGTCGCCACTTGACCACTCCCACGACTAGATGAGGGTACTTGTGATGTGCTGGGTCTTGACTGGTACTCTGAAAGCGGAGTATCATCTTCAGAGTCACTCCCGTCGTCATCGCTGTTGTTACTAACACCGTGAAGGACCATTTGAGCGGGTGCCAGAAGCTGTCTGCGCGATAAGTTCTCAAAACTTACATTTGTTTCATCGCCCGAATCTGAGTCTGACACTAATCCGTCACCAGGGGGGTCAATATAGATGTCTACAGCTGTAGCTTCATCATCAGATTCCAAATTATTAACAATATCGACAATTTCATTAGTTGTCAACGGCTTACACCATCTGAAATCAAAATACATACTTGTACTAGGAAAGCATAATACAGCTCTCACAATTTGTCAGCAAATTATTGAAGACCTGATAGAAAACTATGCCGCCATACGGTGATAGGCCATAACTACATCGATGTCGATTCCGAGATAATTGGAGTTTTGTAAAAATTTAAGTTTCTCGCCAATCGTAAGTTACTTGACAAAGCTGTTTACTTTGTTACACTCAGAAAAACATTCGTAATTTAATTATTATAGTTTGGTTACTGTCAAGCTCTCCAATTTTTTTTTAGAACACATTTTCCCTTTCAGACTAAAAAAATCATAAAGGAAATAACACAATATTAACCAAAACAGCCATAATTACGTACTTATGGCTTTTCACGTTCAAAAACTCAATTATTGCCTTTCAAACTAAGAATTTGATTGTTTTAACATTAAATACCAATGAATGATAGCCATTATTGTGATATAAGGGCTTTCGATTACCGGTTTTTTTCAATACCGGTATTGTTTTTTTTTAAGAAAACTATTTTCTGAAGGAAACGGAATAATTACACAGTTATGCAAAAGTATTGCCACTTCATAAACATATCATTATTGAAAGCGAATCCCGGTATTATTTTTATGAAAAATACTAGGTGCCTACTTTTATCAATAATAACTATAAGTAAGAAAGATTGAAACAACCTTGTTAATTGAATAAAAGTCTTTATTATTAGAATAATTCTTCTTTAGTACGAACTTTCTACTGAAAATTTATGAAAGCAAATACAAATATTTGAAGAAATCAAATAATTCAAAAACTTTGACGTAATACTTCTACAACACTCCAAGACTTCTTTTTGTCAGATTTTAGCCTCTAAAAGAAACAAAAATGTAGCAACCACTATAACAACCAAAACGGCCTTTAGCCATAGATTTACGTTTTTTCTTGGTCCTTTTCTTTACAATTGTGCAAATCGTTCATTAGATATCTACAAACTGAATTCATTGCGTGTTGCCGTTGCCCTGCGCCTAGGTTGCAAAGTTTGCGAGCCGCACCCTTGCATTTGCGGTCAACTAGTGGAGGCAGATGGCGGTCACGCTTTAAGCTATGGCAGACATGGCTGTAAACAGCACATTAGGGGAAAACCCATCAGATTCGGTTTTAAAACATGGGTAGCAGCTTTACCACTTGGATATTGTTTATATGCAGACCCTTACCAAGGCAGGTCTGAAAGAGTTGATACCGGCTTAGGCCAACACGTCGTGAGGAAATTGATGACTGAGATCAAAGCCATATATGAAGAAACATTATTTTCTGTTTACATCGACAATTTTTTTACAGGAATTCCCCTGATTTCCGAAATGAAAGAACAGAACGTTCTTGTGACAGGTACAGTAAGAAACAACCGGATCGAAAAGTGCCCTTTGATGGACGTCAAATTGTGCAAAAAAGAACAGAGAGGCTATCACGATTATCGGCTTGATGTGGACGATGGTATTATTGCTGTACGTTGGCATGATAATAGCGTCGTCACGATGCTGTCAAGTGAGTTTGGCGTGAATCCTATGCGATCAGCAAAAAGGTATACATCTGCGCAAAAAGCTAAGCTGGATGTGCCACAACCTGACGTGATTTCTCAATATAATAGCTTCATGGGTGGAGTAGACCGTTTAGATGCCAATGTCGGAACTTACAGGATTGCAATCAGAGGCAAAAAATGGTACACACCTATAATTTTCTGGCTCATTGATGTGGCTGTAAACAATGCTACGCTTCTCGCAAAAAAATATCGCAGTGATGTGGATACACTTGAGTTTAGGCGTAGTATTGCGCGCACTTTACTTCAAAAGTACGGCTCCGATAAGCAGAGGTCAGGACCTTCTAAAAGGGTCTTTACTTCTGTTCCTACCTCAGTGCGAAAGCATAATGCTGAGCATATGATTGGTAAAGCACTAAAGCGACTGCGTTGTGCTTACTGCAAAAACATGACAGTAACTGCTTGCCAAAAATGTGAGGTTAACCTGCATGCAAAATGTTTTATATCTTTTCATTCATAAATTTTTAATGTGTCAAGTTATTTGTTTGAATTTATTTCATGAATAACATTTAAAAAATAAACAAATATATGAAAAAAACGTTGTTATTTTTAAAAGCAAAAGTAAGGCATTTGACCAATGATTCGTTTTTGAACACTTAAAAAAATCTTATTTACCCAATACTGATTGTAATAAAATATATTATAATGTTAATATATACATATTAGCACAAACATATCCAAAATTTACAACTTGTGGGGACACAGGAAACATGATATGTTAATCTGAATCAGCGGTTTTCAGAGGCGTCGCCTCGACATTCAGTTGTTCCCCACACCGCGCTCTCTCCACCCGTGTCTTGCCTTTCTGTAGCTACCTATATTGTAGAGTCGTAAATAAAGGATAGTGAACTTATTCCTGAGTATCTTTTATCTCCAAAGTAGGGATCACAGAGCCCCTTGTTAGTAACCCGTAAACTGGTGACCCACGAGTATAAAGTGAACAAAATTTCTTTTTAATAAATTGTTGCTAGGGAACAACTCGCCACGTGTGACCCGTTGTTATACGTGGCTAGGGCAAGCGGGGAGAGCGCAAACGCGGCCGGTCATAGTCGTCATAGTGATTTTTACGTATCAGTTCAGTGTTGTTAAAAATGACGGAATCGAAGTCGCCGGACCCGTTGGCAGCGATATCAATTTCAAGCCGTATAGCGGATTTTTGGATTGATCAACCGAGAGCTTGGTTTGTACACGCGGAATCAACGCTTTTGCCACAGAATGCCAGTGATGAAAGTAAATATAACATTGTTTTATCGAAGTTGGCTAAAGGAACCATCACTCAGATTTTAGACCTGATTAACGCACCGCCGACAACAGGAAAATATCTGGTATTGAAAAATAGATTAATACAGTTATATGAAGAGTCTGAGAATCGGCAACTACAGAAGCTTATTGGAGAGATGGAATTGGGCGACCAAAAACCTAGCCAATTATTAAGAAATATGAGACAGCTGGCAAAAGACAAGGTTCCGGATACCACATTGAAGATGTTGTGGCAGAATCATTTACCGTCGTGGGTGAGAGGGGTGTTGACAGTGGTTGATGAGAGTGATCTTACCAAGTTAGCTGAGTTAGCAGATAAGATGTTGGAAAACTCTCCCACGGCGCAAGTAGAGACTGTGAGAGCGTCTACGTCTACCGCACCACCTTTATCTTCAGACGCGGCCATGATCGTGGCGGAGATAGCCAAACTTAACTTGCGGATGACGAACATGGAGAGGTCCAGGTCTAGATACAGAAACCAGAGTGGTCAAAGACGACCGAATGTTAGAAGGCGCAGTGGCTCGCGCAGGTCAAATAGTAGGCGAAGAGATGAAAATTGCCCAGACTGGCTCTGTCATTTCCACTATCGTTACAGGGAGCGTGCTACTAAGTGTGAAGAACCATGTGCCTGGGGGAAGAAGGGAAACTAGCGGGAGTACAGACAGAGGCGGATGTCTGTACGGTCCAACCTTCCAACCGCCTTTGCGTGACAGACAGACGGCGCGGAATTCGTTTTCTAGTGGATACGGGTGCAAACATTTCGGTTCTACCAAAAACTTTTAAGTGTGATACTAACGTGTCAGATTATAAACTTTATGCAGCTAATGGTACTGAGATTAAAACCTACGGTGTTAAGTCTTTGGAAATAGACTTAAATTTACGCAGAAAATTAAAGTGGAACTTTGTAGTAGCTTCAGTGAATCAGCCAATTTTGGGTGCAGATTTTTTAAGTCATTTTGGGCTTCTGGTGGACTTGCGAGCACAAAGGTTAGTTGACGTACTGACTAATCTGGGTGTTGTGGCCTCGATCGTGCAATGTAGTGACGTCACAGTTAAAACAGTGGACGATAAACATCCGTATAGTGAACTATTATTACAGTACCCAGACATTACTAAGCCGATTTCGTTCCGCGAAAGTGCCCGTCACACAGTGTTTCATCACATCGAAACGCAAGGCCCGCCGGTGCAAGCTCGTGCACGGCCTCTGCCCCCGGATCGTTATAAGAAGGCGAAGGCTGAATTCGAAACTATGCAGGAGTTGGGCATCTGCAGACCGTCCAAGAGCGCTTGGGCGAGCCCACTACACGTAGTCCCGAAGAAGAACGGCGACATCAGGCCCTGCGGTGACTATCGGGCCCTGAATGCCATCACCAAGCCAGACAGGTACCCGATACCCCGCCTTCACGACCTCACCTACTTATTATCTGGTAAGAAATTTTTTTCTCGAATTGATGTAAACAGAGCTTACCATTATATTCCCGTCGCACCAGAAGATGTGGAAAAAACGGCCATAATAACGCCGTTTGGTTTATTTGAGTTTACCCGAATGTGTTTTGGGCTACGGAACGCAGCTCAAACATACCAAAGATTTATGAATCATACAGTACTTACCGGGCTGGATTTTTTATTTTCATACATAGATGACGTAATAATAGCGAGCAATGACGAAGAGGAGCATAAAAAGCATCTTCGTCAGGTGTTCGAGAGATTAAACGAGTATGGCATAACTATCAACATCTCAAAGTGTGAGTTTGGACAAGAAAAGATAGAATTTCTAGGGCATGAAGTATCCACTGAAGGACTACGCCCTTTAGATGAAAAAATAAGTGCAATTCAAGATTATCCAAAGCCAAGAACTATTAATGAACTAAGACGTTTCTTAGGAATGATAAACTTCTACCGCCCACACATTCCCGGAGCAGTAAAACATCAGGCGATACTCACTCAGTAAGTACCTACATGGGGCTAAGAGAAAATATAAGACTCCCATAGAGTGGACACCGGATGCCGAGCTAGCTTTCGATGAATGTAAAATGAGCCTTAGTCAAGCGGTCAAGTTAGCCTACCCACGGCCAGACGCTACGTTGGCACTTATGACGGATGCGTCCAACAGCAGTATTGGGGCCGTTTTACAACAACAAACAAACGGACAGTGGGAGCCGTTAGGCTATTTTTCAAAGAAGCTAACAGATGCGCAGCAGAAATACTCGACGTACGACAGAGAACTACTGGCTATCTACATGTCAATCAAACATTTCAGGAATATGATAGAAGGACGTCAGGTAACGGTTTACAGCGATCATAAACCGTTGTCATTTGCATTTACTAAAATAAATCCAGAGAAAGAGAACCCGAGACGTACTAGATATTTAACGGTCATCAGCGAGTATACGACCGACATACGTCACATAAAAGGCGATGACAACATTGTAGCTGACGCCTTATCGCGCATAGAAACAATAGGCAGCCCAACAACTATTGATTATGCACAGTTAGCAGAAGCGCAAAATGATGATGAATACCTATTGCAAAAGAAGTACAGTGGTCACGTAGTCATGGAAAAAATAGATGTACCGTTAAGTGGAAAAGCTATTTACTGTGAGATGTCTACTGATAATGTTAGGCCATATTTAACCAAGGAGTTTCGTAAACTTGCTTTCGACTCGGTGCATAGTCTAAGCCATCCTGGTGTTCGTGTAACCCGGAAGATGATAGCAAATAGGTTTTTCTGGCCTGGAATGAATAAGGATGTTGGCGAATGGGCTAGAGCATGTTTGCCGTGTCAGCGAGCAAAGGTCAATCGTCACACTACGTCAGAGATTGGAACGTTTCAGGAATGTGATAGGTTTGAACATCTACACATTGACATAGTAGGTCCATTGCCTACGACCGAGGATGGATATAGATACTTGCTAACAATGATAGACAGGGCAACACGTTGGCCGGAAGCTTTCCCGACAAAGGACATTTCCGCCGAAACCGTTGCCAAGTTGGTTTTCGAGGGTTGGATCGCGAGATTTGGATGTCCGATCAGATTAACCTCGGATCAGGGCCGGCAGTTCGAGAGTCAACTGTTCGGTGAACTTATGAAGCTGTTAGGTGTTAATAAGTTGCGGACGACACCTTATCATCCGCAGGCCAACGGAGCCATAGAAAGATGGCACAGATCATTGAAGGTCGCATTAACCGCGAGATTGAATGCTAGTGCGAGTTCGTGGATTAACGAGTTATCAACCGTTCTGTTAGGCCTAAGGGCCGCTGTGCATAGTGATAACAGTGTTAGTGCCGCGGAAATGACGTACGGTAAGGTATTGCGTTTACCGTCAGACTTTTACGATAGTAATTCAGTAAAAAATGACACTTGCGTAAATGTTAATAAAATACGGGAGACAATTAAAGCTTATAAACCTGTTAATAGAGTCCATAGCGATAGAAGGTCATTGTTCAGTCATCCCGATCTTCGTACCTCTGAGTTCGTGTTTCTACGAAATGATGCTGTACGTAAGCCGCTGCAGCCTACGTATGACGGTCCTTTTAAGGTTCTTGAGAGAAATCCGAAAGTATTTTTATTACAGCTTTCGAGCAGGAAGGTACGAGTATCAGTCGATAGATTGAAACCGGCATATTATATTAATTTACATGATAATACCGCCACCACTCCTGAAGCTAAGCCGACAACGCCAGTTTCAGAAGCGGAGACAGGTAATAAGTCGATTTTAAGGAAAACTAGAAGCGGGAGAGTGGTGAGGCCACCTGTTAGATTTACGGATATATAGTAGTTATAGTAGACATTTCGTTAGTATTTTAAAAATTCAATTATATAATAAACTAAGAATGTGTTTAATTTTCTAGGAAGAGTCAATTTATAAAAATAATTTTCTCAGAAATTTATTGTAATGTAGTTGCACGCGATTGTACCTAACTAATGTGCGATGTAGGCATCAAGTACGCAGTACAATTGTTTTGCTTATAGTACATTTTGAATAATCCAGCCAGAATAATAATTCAGATATAAGTATGGAATGTTTTGCAATTGAGCAAACTGATCACTTGCACTTTTGCAAAATTAATTTAAAATAGGTTGGAATGTTTAGGTAGGCAAGTAATCTCACGTATTTAAGATTAGAAAGTAGTATAAATAGTCAAATTAATTTGGTAGATGGACACTACAGTTTCATCATTTGGTTTTGTTGTAAGCTAGATGAGCATTATTTCGATCATGGGTAATCCCCAGAGTAAAAACTCGGAGGTGGTGATAGCTCAAGTCGGAGCTAACGATGCTAACGCCACGGTGACTTTAGAGAAAAAAGTGGAGCTGATTGGCATTTTCGTCATAATAATTATTGCAATAGTAGGATTGATTGTGTTTATTAAAGGATTTAAACACTGTGGGAAGCGAGCTAAAACTGCAATAGTGAAGGATATGATGTCTGCAGTGGAGCGAGGCGCAGTAGCAGTAGCAGCGACAGCGCACTCGACTTCGGAGCGAGTCCCTACTTTTTAGTGTGTGTGTACTGGAAGTGTCCCTCTATTAAATTATATAGTTTAATTATAGTTGTAATAAATTAAGTTCACTCTAGTTATAGATATTTAATAATTGTAAGAAAGGTTACAGTAAGCAGCAAATTTGAAAAATTATTTTATGTAAAAAAATCATAAATTATATTTTTATGTAGAAATACTCAAGCATATTCAGGTAACGTGCGCTTGTATACGTGCGATAAGCGGACGTGCTGATCGTAGGTGTCAAGTTGCAGCTAGCGAAAGGCGCTGGGGCACTGCGTTGCCGCGCGCTATTATATACCAACTAGTAATATATTTAACATGAGGTGGATTTCAATATTTTATTTTTTTAAATTCTATAAAAATTTTTTTTTGGGAATGGAGGGGGAATGATGTGGGGACACAGGAAACATGATATGTTAATCTGAATCAGCGGTTTTCAGTGGCGTCGCCTCGACATTCAGTTGTTCCCCACACCGCGCTCTCTCCACCCGTGTCTTGCCTTTCTGTAGCTACCTATATTGTAGAGTCGTAAATAAAGGATAGTGAACTTATTCCTGAGTATCTTTTATCTCCAAAGTAGGGATCACAGAGCCCCTTGTTAGTAACCCGTAAAAACTATTGGAAATCCAAAATAGTTCTGGGCAGATAAGGTAGCAATTCATTTTCGAATCAAGGGGCATATATGGGATAAAGTTGTTGTGTAGATATAGTTTAATTAGTTTACTTTCGATGTGCTAGGTGGCAGCACCGAATAAAGACAGTTAGAATCCAACCGTTGTTTCGCTTACGTTGCACTGGCGACGAGAACAAATTTTATTAATTTAAAATACGAATTCACGTGTGTTTTGCGATAAATATACTAGCTACTAGTTTATTTAACACTTGGTGTTGTTGGTGAAGCATAGTTACTTAAAATTTTCACGATGCCGATCGGCAAAATTGAGCCATTTGATTTAACCTCAAATCAATGGCCGGCTTACGTGCGGCGTGTCAATCAATTCATTATTCTGAACGAGATCAAGCCAGAATTGAAAGTTTCGATGCTAATTACTGTTGTGGGAGAAGCAACTTATAATTTAATGTGTGATTTGTGTGCTCCTGACAACCCCGAGGATAAAACTTATGAGCTATTGGTCGAGTTAGTGCGAGGCCATCTTGAACCACAGCGTTCCGAGATCGCGGAGCGGCACATTTTTCGCCAAAGGAGACAGAGACCTGGTGAATCTTTGACAGAGTATTTACAAGGCCTTAAACACTTAGCGGTCACGTGTAATTTTGGTCACCGACTCGAGGAAGATCTGCGAGATCAATTTGTATCGGGCCTCGCAAGTGAGGTAATGAGATCACGGATATTCGCCGAGAAGTCGATCGGCTACCAAAAGGCGGTGGAACTAGCTCTGGCTCTGGAAGCGGCGGACCGGCATGCTGGCATGAGCGGCGGCGCCGGCATGGCTGCGACGGGGAGCGCGGGCGCAGCAGGCGGCGGGGGCGGCGGCGAGGCGGGCGAGGGCCTGCATGCAGTGCGCGCCCGGGCTGCTGGAGGCGCACGAGGCGGCGGCGGCGGCGCGAGGCCGCAGCGCGCAGGGGGGTCGGCGGCGGCCGCGCCGAGCGGCGTGGCCAGCGGGCCTCGAGACGGCGCCGGGTGTTGGCGGTGCGGTAAAGGGCACTCGGCTAACAGGTGCCGATTTGCTAATTACAATTGCGATAATTGTAATCAACGCGGTCATTTACGTGTGATGTGTAAAGTGCGTAATCGTAATAAAAGTGAAAGTGGTTTTATGCGTCAAAATTACGTGGAAGACCATTCGGAGGACGAGTTTTTTAACTTAGTAGTGTCGTCGGGACAAGGTAATGAACCCTATTTTATTAAGGTACAAGTGGAAGGGGAGATACTAGACTACGAAATTGATACGGGCAGTCGCATTTCGGCAATTAATGACAGTCTTTACGAGTTGTTATTTAAGGATCGACCTTTACTTTCGGATAACTTAATTTTATGTAGTTATTCTGGCTCAAAAATTGAACCTCTTGGGTACATTTTGGTTGATATTAAGTATAAAAATGTGGTAGCTAGTAAGGTACGCTTGTATGTCATTAAAAGTGGAGGCAGGCCGTTACTTGGTCGTGATTGGCTCAAAGCTTTAAATATTACACAAATTAACATTAATCAATTAATAGAAGAGGATCAATTAATTAACCAGCTGAGTAAAGAATATCCTGAAGTATTTTCCAACCAGTTAGGAACTTGTAAAAAAATGTTACGTTTGCAGCTCGAAGACTGTGAGGGTGTGTTTATACGTGCGCGCCCGGTGCCGCTAGCGCTGCGTAGTCGTGTGGAGCGCGAGCTGGATCGTTTGCTGCGTGACGGCTCCATATACCGGGTGGATCATTCGGACTTTGGAACGCCTATTGTGCCAGTAGTCAAAAGTAACGGAGAACTGAGGATATGCGGGGATTATAAAATTACAATCAACCCCAAGTTAAAACGTGATTATTATCCACTTCCGCGTATAGAAGAGTTATTCGCGAACTTAAGTAATGGGGAAGAATACACCAAAATCGATTTACGTCATGCTTACGAGCAGGTATTTTTAGAGCCAGAATCGCAGAAGTTTACGGCGATTACCACACATGTTGGTACTTTTGCGTACCGTAGGACGCCGTACGGTCTATCTTGTGTACCGGAGCAATTTCAAAAGCTAATGGAGGAAACACTACGCGGCGTTCCCGGCACAGTAGTATTCCTTGATGATATTTGTGTCACGGGCGCGGACCGTCACTCACACATACGTAATCTTCGGGCTGTACTCGAACGGTTACGACAAATGGGTCTTACTGTAAAATTAGAAAAATGCTCATTTTTGCGAAAAAGTGTCAATTACCTAGGTTTTATTATTGACAAAGATGGTTTACATCCTGACCCGGCCAAGTTGGAAGCAATCGCCAACATACCAACACCGAATGACGTCACGCAATTAAAAAGTTTTCTTGGACTATTAAATTACTATGGCAAGTTCATTCCTAACTTAAGCTCATTATTGAATCCGTTGCACGTACTGTTAAAAAAGGACGTCAAGTGGAATTGGGATGTACATTGTGCGAAAGCTTTCGATTTAGCAAAAAACACGTTGCTAAGTGATAAAGTGTTAGCTCATTATGAGGAGGGGCTACCGCTCGTGTTATCTGTGGATAGCAGCGCGTATGGCATTGGCGCGGTGTTGGCGCATCGTTACGAAGACGGCAGCGAGCGTCCGGTCAGCTGTGCGTCGCGTACTTTAAATGTAACGGAACGTAACTACAGCCAGCTTGATAAAGAAGCGTTAGCTATTTATTACGGCATCAATAAATTTCAACAATACCTTTTTGGTAGGCATTTTTTGTTACGGTCTGATCATAAGCCACTAACTTATATATTTGGTACTAAAAAAGGGATTCCTCAAACGGCTGCCAGTCGCTTGCAGCGCTGGGCAGCACGCCTAGCAGGCTATGACTTTACCATCGAATTTGTTAAGTCAGCTGACAACGGTCCGGCCGATTCTTTATCGCGGTTACCATTGACGCACGAGCGATCGCCCACCACACATAAAGATTATTTACACTATGTGGAAGAAGCATTACCGCTTGACTTTAAAGATGTTGCTAAGGAGACTCAAAAAGACCCTTTATTGTGTAAAGTGTTAGGCTACTTGCTTTTTGGTTGGCCAGCTGTGCCATCTAGTGATGAGGAAAAAGTATTTTTCGCACGTAAAAATGATTTGTTTACTGACCGAGGATGTATAATTTATAAATATAGAATTGTTATACCAACAAAGTTGCGTACGGAGGTTTTAAAGGAAATTCACAGTGGCCATTTAGGTATGAATAAAATGAAAAATGTTGCTAGGAACTATGTGTACTGGCCTAATATTGATAAGGACATAGAGGAGACCGGGCGGGCGTGCGCCGCGTGCCGCTCCGTGCGAGACGCGCCGGCGCGCGCGCCGCTGCACCCGTGGGAGTACCCGCTGCACCCGTGGCATAGAGTACATGCGGATTTCTTTGATTGCGCTGGTAAAAGATTTTTGATTGTTATTGACGCACACTCAAAATGGATTGAGGTTGTGGCTATGGCGGGTACTACTGCGGGCGCGACTATTATGGCACTAAGATCTATTTTTTCTCGATTTGGTATCCCATCACAATTAGTTACTGATAACGGCCCGCCATTTTTCTCGGACGAATTCAAACAATATTGTGTAAATAATAGGATCAAACATACGACATCAGCGCCTTACAGACCTCAAGGCAACGGCGAGGCTGAAAACGCAGTAAAGACGATTAAAAAAGTTATAAAACGAGCTGTTTATGAAAAAGAAGATGTTTTTGCAGCATTGTATAGGTTCTTATTTCAATATAGAAACTGTGATCACGCTACGACGGGTGTGTCGCCAGCGGTTGCTTTACTCGGTCATCGCTTACGCGGGCGTCTTGACGCGCTACGCCCTGACGGCGCAGCCGTGGTACGAGTCGCTCAGGATAAGCAAGTGGCGGCGGCCGGCGGACGGCACACTCGCTACACAGTAGGGGACACCGTGCTGGCGCGCGATTACTCGAGGAAGGGAGACAAGTGGGCCGAAGGTCGAGTTTCAGAAAGTAGTCGACGCGGTGCCACGATTTGCGTTAGATTTTGAATAATACTTTAATTAAGCAAGATGGATACGAAACAATTATTTTTTTAAATTTTTGCAAAAATGACACGAACTTTAAAAGGCGGGAATAAATATTATTATGTGGTTTGTTATCAATGTTTTGATAAATTATTTTGTAATTTGTTTATTTTCCTCATGAAAAATAAAAATAAGTTGATTTAGGCTTGTGCGAGATATTTTAAAATCAATACATTTACCAGTTTGTAGGAGTGAAATAATCAAAATAAATATAAAAAATCCTCAAGTCCATTAATATTAAGTAATTTAGATTTAAGTCCAATTAAAATTTAACTAAAGTGCCTTAGTTTTTAAAAAACCTATTAGAAGGGACTAAGTCTATTGATTTTTATATAAGTCCATGATAAATATTGTTGATTATCTCAAAAAGTTTAATGTAAGGCCGCTGGGTGGACATCCTCATCACCAACGTCGGATATTACAGGCGTTGATTTTGACTTGATTCATCGATTTTCTGTAATTTTACAAGTCATGAATGCCGGAGCCTGTGTGGATGCAGATAAATTTGGCGAATACTGTGAAGATACAGCTGCACAGTATTTGAGCCTGTACAGTTGGTATTATATGCCAAATACTGTACATAAAGTTCTCATACATGGCAGTAAAATTATATCTGCAGCAAGGTATGTTAACTGAAGAAGCTCAAGAAGCTCGAAATAAAGATTATCGGCACTATAGGTTGTATCACGCCAGAAAATGCTCTCGAGAGAGTACAAACGAAGATGTAATAAGAATGCTACTTACTTCATCCGATCCCTTATTGTATACCTTAAGGAAAGAGCCAAAAAAGAAGCATTTGCCTTTAGATGAAGATGTAAAAGAACTCCTTAGAGAATAGATGGATTTGTTGTTTTTAATGTAATTAATTTAGTTTATTCATGTTTAATGTTGTTTTTTTTTTTAATACAAAAAAATATACTGGTATTAATATTAGAAAACGTTTTTTAATTTCAATAGATATACCTATAGTTTATAAACACTGAGGACATTTCCCATTAATTACTTATAATAATCCATTATTTATATATAGTAATTACCTAATTGACGAATGATATTACAAGTAACAACATAATTACATAATTATTTTTCATAAACGGCCGAAAGCAATTATTTCCGCACGCTCATATATTATCTGCCACTGTGCGACGGTCTAACACTCTTTATATTTTGTTGCAGTGTCGAAACGATCGAAATGGGATCAAGAAGAATGTAAACAAGAACTAGACATTATCTCAAATTGTTCAGCTTTACCAGAATCAAACATACGAATAAACTATAAAGGAAAAACAAAGATGCACCGACGAGTTTAGTACAGGATGCAGCACGAAAGCTTACTGGCCAATTTTGATCGCAACAGTGTAAGCTTTAATCTTAAATCTATACATACTCGTATAATTAAATGTTATCGCCGTAATGTTAGATATATTGACATTGTATTTTAATTTTCATAAAGAATGTAAAAGCAAAGCTTATCGTTTTCTTGGCACGTTCTTTTCCCCGCTGGTGAAAGCCAACCGTTAGTAGGAAGTGCCGCCTTTTGACGTCATAAAGTGGATTGTAATATTCCTAGTTCCTACTATGAATCAACTATTTTGACTTGATTTGACTGACTTCTTGTGAAAACAAATTTTGTGTTTTTTAACATCATGAACCTTTATGTACCTTGTAAAAAATATTACACTTATAACAACAAATGATTTTTTTTGTGATAATGTAAGTGTAGTGAAAGTAGGGTAGAATTGGGGGTTCTGCATCACTTCACCTCGCGGTGCTCGGTTCGTGCTGCAAAACCCCCCAATTCAACTTCCATCCAACGTCGTAGTCATACACTTTGAGACAGACCGATTAGACTGGTACCACCAGACCGATCAGGAATAGCAAAAAATACCTATAGTGTGGCACGCGCCACCCTTGTTTACATTCCTGTAACCTTATTAGTCTTAAGATGAATATCTATTTGTATTAGCTAGTCTAGATCCGACGGTTGACCAATATACACGTGTCCCTTGCATTTAACCTAATTATGTAGTTTCATTTTAATGATCTCCTCCTCCTCCAACTAATATATGGCGATCCTGGCAGGGTCGCAAAAAAATATACTGGTATCAATATTAGAAAACGTTTTTTAATTTCAATAGATATACCTATAGTTTATAAACACTGAGGACATTTCCCATTAATTACTTATAATAATCCATTATTTATATATAGTATTTACCTAATTGACGAATGATATTACAAGTAACAACATAATTACATAATTATTTTTCATAAACGGCCGAAAGCAATTATTTCCGCACGCTCATATATTATCTGCCACTGTGCGACGGTCTAACACTCTTTATATTTTGTTGCAGTGTCGAAACGATCGAAATGGGATCAAGAAGAATGTAAACAAGAACTAGACATTATCTCAAATTGTTCAGCTTTACCAGAATCAAACATACGAATAAACTATAAAGGAAAAACAAAGATGCACCGACGAGTTTAGTACAGGATGCAGCACGAAAGCTTACTGGCCAATTTTGATCGCAACAGTGTAAGCTTTAATCTTAAATCTATACATACTCGTATAATTAAATGTTATCGCCGTAATGTTAGATATATTGACATTGTATTTTAATTTTCATAAAGAATGTAAAAGCAAAGCTTATCGTTTTCTTGGCACGTTCTTTTCCCCGCTGGTGAAAGCCAACCGTTAGTAGGAAGTGCCGCCTTTTGACGTCATAAAGTGGATTGTAATATTCCTAGTTCCTACTATGAATCAACTATTTTGACTTGATTTGACTGACTTCTTGTGAAAACAAATTTTGTGTTTTTTAACATCATGAACCTTTATGTACCTTGTAAAAAATATTACACTTATAACAACAAATGTTTTTTTTTGTGATAATGTAAGTGTAGTGAAAGTAGGGTAGAATTGGGGGTTCTGCATCACTTCACCTCGCGGTGCTCGGTTCGTGCTGCAAAACCCCCCAATTCAACTTCCATCCAACGTCGTAGTCATACACTTTGAGACAGACCGATTAGACTGGTACCACCAGACCGATCAGGAATAGCAAAAAATACCTATAGTGTGGCACGCGCCACCCTTGTTTACATTCCTGTAACCTTATTAGTCTTAAGATGAATATCTATTTGTATTAGCTAGTCTAGATCCGACGGTTGACCAATATACACGTGTCCCTTGCATTTAACCTAATTATGTAGTTTCATTTTAATGATCTCCTCCTCCTCCAACTAATATATGGCGATCCTGGCAGGGTCGCCATATATTAGTTGGAGGAGGAGATCATTAAAATGAAACTACATAATTAGGTTAAATGCAAGGGACAAAAGATAATAAGCAATGGAAGGGCCCTCGGATATGTGTTATTAATAGTGTTACACGGATAACGGATGATGATACTAAAAAAGTAATCATTAATGACTTTCACCTTCTTCCAACTAGCGGACATGCTGGTATTCGAAGAACGGTTAATAATATTCGCAAATATTACTTTTGGTCTGGTTTAGATAATGATGTGTATAAATTTATTAAAAAATGTCCAAAGTGTCAAACACAAAAACATTTCAAACATATAAAAGAACCTTTAACGGTAACAACCACTGCGACTGGCTCATTTGAAAAGGTATATCTTGACATTGTAGGACCATTAGATAAAGATGACGTAGGTCATGTTTATATTTTGACTCTACAATGTGAGCTTACAAAATATGTTGAAGCTCTTCCGTTAAAAACAAAATCAGCACAGGAAGTAGGCAAGGTATTTGTTGAAAATTTTATTTTAAACTACGGAGTTCCAAAGACGATAGCCACGGACAGAGGAACAGAATTTATTTGTTCAGTTATGAAGGAAATTTGCAAAATTTTAAATATTGAACAGTTAATGTCAAGTGCATATCATCATGAATCAATTGGTGCTTTGGAAAATTCCCACAAAGTTTTAGGAAACTTTTTAAGAATTCAAACAAACAATAACCCTCGAAATTGGAGTACATGGATTCCGTATTGGAAATTTTCTTACAATACAACTGTTCACAGCGAAACAAAATATACACCTTTTGAGCTTGTTTATGGTCATGTATGCCTTTGTACCTTGCCTAATACCTTAACATCTGGGGTAGATCCGTTATATAATTTTAATAGTTATCCATTAGAAAGTAAATTTAGAATACAAAGAGCACAGGCTGATGCACGTGAAAATTTGTTAAAAAATAAGAGGATGAGGAAGCTCATTTACGATCAAGATATTAATTCTGTTAAATATAGAGCAGGCGATTTGGTATTGTTAAAAAACATGGATGGTAAAAAGCTAGATTGTATTTATAAAGGACCGTATGTTGTTTTGAATGACTTGTCGCCAAATGTAAAAATTAATAAAAATGGTTATGAATATGTTATACATAAAAATATGACTAAGCCATATTATTCGTAGTATATTTAAGAAATATAATTATATTCTATTTCTATAAAAAAAAGGGGGATGATATAGTGTGGCACGCGCCACCCTTGTTTACATTCCTGTAACCTTATTAGTCTTAAGATGAATATCTATTTGTATTAGCTAGTCTAGATCCGACGGTTGACCAATATACACGTGTCCCTTGCATTTAACCTAATTATGTAGTTTCATTTTAATGATCTCCTCCTCCAACTAATATATACCCAGTCTCGTCATAATCACACTGCTCTGTGATTGGTGACCCACACACACTTGAGTTAGAATGCCCATATTCTATTTAGTAAGATCCACTAATTTTATCACTGTTTATCTTACTAGACAGTGAAAAAAATAGCAAAACGCCACGTACCTTTGCTACTGTAGAGTGCTCCTATCCATAATCATATAATCGTATACTCGAATCATCTTTGTTCGGAGCACTCTCCATCGCTCAGGTATCTTTACCCATCTGTGGCTCGTGTATTATTGATATCGTATCGTATAATCGAGTTAACCCTTGCGTTTACATGATCTTCATAATCAAACAAAGAACAATAGCAAGGTTGACAATGGAACTGTATTGAGTAGCGTTAGTACGGATCGTCACCCATACCGTGCATCTCACACCAGACCAGTCTACCAAGAGTTGTTTTTATTGACGGACCTAATCACTATTTATACCAGAGTGGTAATATAGAGGGCGTGGACTTGCGGGGAGCAGAAGGCTCGTACCCCTTAGCAGTCTACCAAGAGAGCGGCTTCTTTTTCTTATATACTAATAAGTCAGAAAAAAGTTCATAGCGCGTTTTAGAACTTTTCCAAATAACATTACGAAACGTAGAAGCACAGGCTTTTAAACCCTTCTATAATTTAGGTAACCATATTACGATAAGTGCTCTGTTTTTTGCTTGATTGTAATAGTAGATTATTAAATCAATTTAAATTAAAAACTTAAAACTGTGAGACAATATTTGATATAGGTGCCATCTTGCAGGTATAACCTGTAACACTTAAGTATGTGATTAGATGACTAATAAAAAACTGTCGCAGATTGCATCTCGTTACAATACAAGGTGCAAAGCACCATTAGTTCGCTATTAAATTGATAGATGTCTCTTGATTTGGAAATGATTTCGTGTACTCTCTTTTCAGGTATTTTGGGACGAGGTCATTTTGAAAATAGTAAATTGTGGTAAAAAGATTTTCTGGGTTTAGGGTAAAGTGAACCGGAGGGCTATTACTATTTTATTATACGTAAATAATATTATAACAAATGAATGTCCCTCTGGTACAGAACACAAAAAAAGCTTAATATCTATAGTTTGCCATCCATTGCTAGTTTTTTAAGCGTACATACATCAGCTTTCTTACTTTATAACCGGCTATGTATGGCAAACATTGTGCATTGTGCAGATTTGTGCATTTATGTTAGGAAGCGGCCTTATCATACGTTCAACACAGTACAGTCTAATGCACTTCAAGTTTAATATTGTCCACTCAACGTAAGACGATCAACCTAACAATATCGTTGGCGTTGTGTGTCAGCTTATACTGGAAACGGCTAATCGATGCTAACGTTGACTGTAATTGCGTACAAAAATGGTACAAGGTATATACGACACCTGATTGTAGGATGAGCATCTAGGGTTGTCAACCGTACTTACTTTACTACAAGCATTTATTAGAAGTAACATAAAAAAAATGTCTATATAATTTGTAGAATAAATCAATAAGTAATAATTTTGGTTTTGATGTTGTACATATTTATTATATTACCTTAAAAAAAACTCTTAAGTTGTCTGGAAGAAATTGCTACCATAGCAACATGGTCGTCACTCTTTTTTTTTATTGTCTTGTGTGCAGGTATTCACTCTATACTGAGTTTGTTTTGAAACGGTGACAACCCTAGCCAGAACCTCTTCTTTTTAGATATTCGTCTCAAATTATACCCGTTGGACTTATAAAGTCTAAGCTATGCACTGTAGAGAAGTGTTCACAGTAGAAATTAATGCTTGAAGTTGCGATTTATTTTGATAAATCGCATGCTTAAAGTTATGGGTTCATAAAATCTAAAATTTAAAATCCGTGCATAATATTTTTCTTATATTATTTTATACTTTGCTAATCAGTTAGCAAACTGAATGTGCCTTTATAAATTGAGTCTATAAATATCACCTGCCTCCGATATGTTTTTAATTTGATTCCTGCTTTACAGTGAAGTTAGAGTTGCGTTGTGTGTGTACGTAGTTGGGTGTTTTTTTTGTGTTGTGTGGAGAGTTATATCAAGAGTTAAATATGTACGTATTTTTTTTATTCCTATCTATTTTCTGTTAGCAATTTTACTGTAAAAAATAAATTTCATATTTTTCTTTACATATGATTTTTTAGCAGTTTTGTATACCTATTTACTTTTTAGTCTTAAAATATGACTAATTTAAAAGAGTCGTTACCGTATGGAATTAATGTTTTTTTTATTGTTATTATTTTAGGTGGGTGAATCCTTTTGAATCGGACATTGAGGAGCAGGAGCAGCCTTTACCAACCCCTCCCAAGAAAAAAACATCAACGCCACGAACCAAGAAAACCCCAACAACGGCAAGCAAAACGAAGAAAGCTGCAGTTCCCCCGCAACCGTCTTTTGTTGGTGCTGACTCCGAGTCGGACGACGAACCTCTGCCCTGCGCTCAACCTCCGAAAAGAAAACGAATTCAGACTTTTCCTGATTCTGAGGTACCTATATTTTATTTTATTATTTAAAATGACATTATTACAGACTTTTACTTATTTTTTTTCTTACTTAGTAAAATCTACATACCTAATTATTAAAGACTTTATTATCATATAGACTACGTAAATTATATAATATCATTAGATGTGTTTTAAATAGATTTAGAAGATTAGATCCTTTGTTTATCTTAAAGCCGATGATAGCTTGATCTACTTTTCTGATTTTATCAAAAGCTACATTTTTTTTTTTATTAAACTTTTTATTTAACAAAAAATTTAATATTGTTCTATGTTAAAAGATCAGTTATAATAGCCCATGTAGCCAATTTAAAAAACGATTAGTTAAAGGATATATTTTTGTTTAGCACGTCACAGATTGTGTTAAATATTTGAAATGTACTAGTGTAGTATTTAAATGTATTTGTGGGTGCTAAGCAAATAAACAAGTTTTCTTTCTTTCTATACTTGTAAGTAACGTTCGTTATGTTTGTTACAGGATGATCTTGAACCAGTCTGAGCGTCCGCATTGAAAAACTTTTTTTCGCGTCGCACTGGCACATCGGGATCTTCTTTTCAATCGGATCCTACCCGCCGTGGAGAATATTATGTTGAATTGCGTATATCTAACGCTCGCGAGCTAGAGTCTCGTCAACTCGCTGCAAAAGATCAGTGTAAGCTAGCACTGATCAATACTAAGATCAGGGTCGACGAGAACAGTGCTATTTGGAAGTCTGTATCCAAGTTGGTTACAGAAACAAAGGAACAATTTAAGGCTGTTAGACCAGTTTTATATTCATCACATATGTGATTTTACTTTTTTTTACTACTGGTAAAACCTTAAACTGTTCCTTATGATTAGTTGGACTTCCTTAGTACGCTGTCATTATTATTAATTTTATAATCATTCATTATAATCATATTCTAAGCATTGTATACGCTATTCGTTTTACAATTGTTTAATATAACTATATTTTAAAATACAAGAATTTAAACTTACTACTTGTAAACTCTTTTTTGCTGATTCATTCGTTAGGTCATTCATTTCATTAACTTTCAGCATAATGGTTTTTTGCCATGATTGTCAAGTTTATGTTTCTAGACTATCATCTCATAAGATGAGTAACTTTCACAAATCTAATACCTTATTACGAACTGAATTTAGCAATGTTCAAATAATAGCAACAGCATTTAAAAAAAGAATAATCAGTTACAAGATAAATCCCCAGCAAAACTATCTTATACCAGAATTTTTTTTGTCAGAATCTTCATCAACAGTTTGCAGCCTCATTAAAAATTTATTAAAAAAACATTGCTCATTAAAAGTAAATTTTGAACTTTTTATTAAATACAAATTACCTAAAAATGAGAATTCATCTTTAAATTCTTTTAACACAAAATATTCTATGGTTTTTCAGAGTACTGATATCTTACAGTTATATTACGAGGCATCAAATCTTTTGGCATTTAAATGTATAGAGTTTGAACAAGCAGAATCAGGATGGACTATTGAGTCTATAAGTCACTTGGAGATGAACGTTGCTAAATTCAATCCTTTAAGAGCAGGTTCTTACATACCCTTACCAAAAAAAATTCTAAATACTAAATCTTGCTTAAATGTAAGAAACAATGACGAACACTGCGTTTTATGGAGTATTGTTGCACATTTGCATCCTTCAAAGTACAATCCAAATAGAGTTTCGTCATATCCCCATTATATGAGCTTGTTTAATACTTCAGGTATGTCTTTTCCACCACATTTCACTGACATTAAATGGTTTGAAAAACATAATCCTCAGGTGAGTGTCAATATTTATGGTTTAGATAAACAAAATAATGTTAATGGCCCCTTATACAAAACGCAGATACGACGGCAAGAACATGTAAATTTGTTATTTTTATCTCGAGCTGGTAAAAATCATTTTTGCTTAATCAAAAACATTGAAAAGCTTTTGCATAACCAACTCACAAAACATAAGTCTAAAATTTTTATTTGTGACGAATGTTTTATGTATTTTGGTACTGAGGAAAAGTTATCAAATCATAATTGTGCAAGGATACAAACTGTTCTTCCTGAGAAAGGCAGCACAATTAGCTTTACTAATTATGAATGAACTCAAAGAATACCCATAGTGATTTATGGTGACTTTGAAAGTTTGCTCCGAGAGTACAGTGATAAAAGTAAAACTTCTCACGTTGAAAATGTACAGATTCACGAAGCAACTTGTTTTGCTTATTACATTTGTTGTAAATCCTTTCCAGATATAAATGAGTTTGTTTCATATCGAGGACCAAACTGTTCTAAAAAAATTATTGAGTCGCTTTCTAAGGACACACTTCGACTTTATGAAATATTATCTGTGCAAAAAGATATGATGCCTTTATCAGTAGATGAAAAAGAAAAAATAAAAAGTGCAACTTGTTGTCACATTTGTAACAAGGCTTTTGTTGCCAGTGAAAAGCCAGTCTTAGATCATGATCATTTTAGCGGAAAGTTTAGAGGCCCTGCACACAACATTTGCAACTTAAAATGTAAAGTGTGTCCATTTATTCCAATAATTTTTCATAATCTTTCAGGCTACGATTGCCACTTGTTTATAAATGAACTTGCAGCTATATGTGGACGTATAAATTTAATACCAAAAAATAAAGAGAAATATATATCCTTTACAAAATTTATTCCAATTGATAATCAGAAAGCTGCTCAGTTAAAATTTATCGACTCATTAAATTTTTTGGAGTCTAGTTTGAACAATCTGGTAAATACCCTTCAGTCTAATGACTTTATCAACTTGAAATCATTCTTTGGTGATCAAAAGTTGTTTGACTTAGCTCGAAGAAAGGGCGTTTATTGTTATGATTATGTGGATTCTTGGACAAAATACGATGAGACTAATATACCAGACCAAATTAATTTCTATAATAAACTCACATCTGAGCCAATTTCTAATGAGGACTATAGTCATGCTTTGAATGTATGGGAAACATTTGGTTTTAAAAATTTGGGAGAATATACAGATTTTTACTTAAAATGTGATGTACTATTACTTTCGGATGTATTCGAAAAATTTAGAGCCATGAGCTTAAATTTTTACAACTTGGATCCTTGCTATTATGTTTCATCGCCATCTTTAAGCTGGGATGCTATGCTACTATACACATATTAAATTAGACTTGATATTTGATGTTGAAATTTATCAAATGATAGAAAAAGGTATTAGAGGTGGTCTCGCTCAATGTAGCATGCGCCATGCAAATTCAAATAATAAATATTTACCAGATTATGATCCAAGATCCCCCTCCTCATATTTAGTGTATTTGGATTGTGTTAATTTGTATGGTTATGCTATGATGTTAAATTTACCTACAGGAAATATCCAATTTTTAAAACAGCATGAAATTTCTAATTTTGATGTAATGACAATACCTTACAATAACGAAAAAGGTTACATACTTGAAGTAGATTTACATTATCCTCCCAACATTCATGATGACCATGCTGATTTACCTTTTGCTGCAGAACAGTTAAAGGTCCCTTTTCCACTTAAAAATAAAAAATTGATAGCCAACCGGTACGATAATCGATCCAGAAATGAAGCAAAATACAAAACGTAAAAGATTATCGTTTAAAAGGTCCTTATACGTAGAGTTTTTATCAGAAGATGAATTAATGGATTTTAGTAGAGGAAGTTCCGATGAGTGGTCCTGTGATGAATCTGAAGCAAGCGACGACAGTCGTAAGAAAAAAAAGAAAAAATTAAGTAAAAAGAAAATCAACGAAAATAATGTGGATAGTATAAATATACGTAAGAAAAAAACAATTAATAAAAGAAAACAACGGAAACAGCTTAAGGATGGAGGTAAAAGTTACGAAAACAGAGAAGGAGTACTGGTACTGAGTGTACCAGAAAAAACTATGGGACAAAATCCTTGTGAGCCGAATAAATGTAAAAGGGGTTGTTACGATATTTCTGAAGAAAGAAGGACTTCCATTTTCAATTTCTACTGGAGCTTAAATTTGCAGAGAAAAAAAGACTGGCTTGTTAATTGTTCTCGCTTAGTTCCGGTATCTCGCACAAGAACATCTCATGAAAGTAGGAGAGGTCTGAGTTATGAATATTTTATCAATGACGGTGAAGATCGTAAGAAGGTGTGTCAAAAGTTTTTACTTCAAACACTCAATGTAACTCAGAAATACACACACAGCACACTCACACTCACTCTCTCTCTTTACTGCACACTCTGTCGCATTCTAGAGAAGGCATGGCCCAAAACGACTTGAGGAAACGCAGTGTTCCTGCCAAATATTCTTCCGAAGATAAAGAATATCGTCGCCTCAGTGCTTATTTGTTCTATCTACCAAGTTTACCGAAAATGAACTTTAAATGCAGTATTGTTAAGACTTAAATTTCAGTCCTGTTGGTAAAGATAGACTTACAATTTTTTGCTTATAAAACAACAAAAAAATCATTTGAATTTTATTAAGACACGACATCGCAATGAAAATTTAGTGCTTATTTGTTCTATGTCCAGTGTTTGTTTTATATCCTACTTCGTAACAGAAGTTAAGTGCTTGAGTGTTCTATGTCCACTCAATTGACCAATCACAGTCTGTCATGCCATGTCCGCCATTTTGTTTAAATTACCATTGTGTCAGAAGTAATCACGGGAACCACTTCGTCGCTCTCGGAAAAAAGCAATTAAAAACAATTAATCGTTGTGTGTTTGTGCCTGAATTGTTTTAAACAATTTAATAAATATGTCCACAACTGGCCGCAAAACTAAATTCAAGAAGACGCAGCCACAAACTGAGCAGTAAGTACTTTTTAACTTACACTCGATTCCGTTATGAATTTGAAACAGGGTGTTGTTTATGTGTCATCCTAGGCGCAGGAGGATAGGATTGATTCCCGTTTTGTCATGTTAAGAAAATCACATATTTCTTAAACTCTGAAGGTTCAGGGTGTTACTGTAATATGATCCCAGTGCATTACTTATTTCGGCTACTAACTGATTGTATAAAATATATTGGCTCCCCTATTCTGAGACCGAATAGAATCGTATTGCCAGGATTAATAAATTATTAGCTCAGGTGGTAGTGACCCTGCCTTCTGATCCAAAGGTCCCGGGTTCAGTTTGCTGTCGAGGCCAACTCTTGTGTGCATAAACCATATCTGTTGGCTTCGTGCTTGAGTATTTTTAACCCCCGACGCAAAAGTGGGGTGTTATAAGTTTAACGTGTCTGTGTATCTGTCTGTGGTATCGTAGCTCCTAAACGGATGAACCGATTTTCATTTAGTTTTTTTGTGTCATAGATAATTTTAACCCGAGTGTTCTTAGCCATGTTTCATGAAAATCTGTTCAGCTGTTTGAAGATCATCAGCTCTTTTCTAGTAGATGAGGGGATCTGACTAACTTCCTCATGTCCGATCGATTCCAAATTTGGTACCGTGTCACTTCAATGATATTGAAAGTATATAGTAAAGTCATCATGACCTGTGCCCCGATTCTACTAAATAACTGCAACTGCATTGCTGCGTGACGTGTGTCAAAATGAGCAAATTTGAGCTTTCGGTATTCGCGGTCGGCGCATTTTGACACACGTCGCGCAGCTGTGCAGTTGCAGTTATTTAGTAGAATCGGGGGGCTGATCAGCCGTTTGAAGATCATCAGCTCTTTAATAGTTGATGAGGGGATCTGACTACCTTCCATATGTCCAATCGATTCGAAATTTGGTACCGTGTTACTTCAATGGTATTGAAAGAACATAATAAGGTAACCATGATCTGATCCGCCGTGTGAAGATCATCAGCTCTTTAATAGTTGATGAGGGGATCTGACACCTTCCATATGTCCTATCGATTCGAAATTTAGGACCGTGTTACTTCAATGATATTGAAAGTATATGGTAAGGTAACCTTGACCTGATCAGCCGTTTGAAGATCATCAGCTCTTTAATAGTTGATGAGGGGATCTGACTACCTTCCACATGTCCTATCGATTCGAAATTTAGTACCGTGTTACTTCAATGATATTGAGAGTATATGGTAAAGTAACCATGACCTGATCAGCTGTTTGAAGATCATCAGCTCTTTAATAGTTGATGAGGGGATCTGACTACCTTCCATATGTCCAATGGATTCGAAATTTGGTACCGTGTTACTTCAATGGTATTGAAAGAACATGGTAAGGTAACCATGATCTGATCAGCCGTGTGAAGATCATCAGCTCTTTAATAGTTGATGAGGGGATCTGACTACCTTCCATATGTCCAATCGATTCGAAATTTTGTACCGTGTTACTTCAATGGTATTGAAAGAACATGGTAGGGTAACCATGATCTGATCAGCCGTGTGAAGATCATCAGCTCTTTAATAGTTGATGAGGGGATCTGACTAACTTCCATATGTCCTATCGATTCGAAAGAGGTTCGAACATTTTTGTATGGAGACTGGCCTACCTAAAGTTGCAAGTACATAAAAAGTGACATTTTGGTGTACACCTATGAAACATATGCCAATCGATAAATAAAATTATTACAAACAACAAATACTCTTTGACAAAATGTCGTAAATGATATACTTTCTGAGTTATTTTGGTTTGAAAATATAAAAATAATTAAATTAAAATCTGTATTCAAATTAATTTAAAGGTACAATATCAACATTTTAAAGCATCCTACGTCACTACTAGTATTAAGTTGGATTCTCGTGATAATAATATAATGGGATAAGGTATAAATAATAATAATAGGATATCATATTATTTATTTATTATTTTTATGATTTAGTCATCTAAATATTAAATAAAGTAAAATATTTTTTTTAAATGATAGCTCTTCACATAGAAACGGGATCTGATATCGATCAACATGTTGCATTGTGATAAGTTTAATTATACATCCTTTTTTACTTGCTTTAACCATGAATGATTTATTTGTGATTTATCAAAGCACAAAGCACTGACCAAGAATGGATAAAATGTCGAAAGTGATATACTTAAGGAGTTATAATTCAGTTTGAAAATGTAAAATATACTTTAAAAATATCTCCATTAAAAATCATTTAAAAGTTCATTATTATAATTTAAAAGTATCGCGCGTCACAATTAGCGTTAAATTGGACAAATTAATGCAAAAATGTCTAAATTGTGATTTTGAGGCAATACTGAGTCATCTATCAGTACAAAAAAGATACCATAGAAAAATACCACGTGAATGCAGCGCGCGCGAAGCGTACCTCTCCCCTTCCCCCTCCTCAGCACTGTGAATCTCGGACCAACCAACCACGGGACACCTAAGGTCTGGACGAGCCTCTCCAGAATACATTCTATTATCCTACCTATTATTATGTGCTGTGCATTTGCACTGTTAACACTCTGCATTTTCACCTATAACGCACTCAGTTTGTCATTGTGACTTGTGCCATACTCGATCTCGTTGCTGTTAAATACACTTTAGAAGAAGTTTAAACTGTTATATTTTGTGAAGTTACTGTTGTAACCTATATAAATACTGTTGCCGTTATGTAGTTGTTTTATTTATTACATTGACATTACGCGATGTCAAGTAATGTTGGCCCGTCAGGGTCGCGATGTTTCTTCTGCGGAATTAGTACTGCTCGCCGTAGAGGAGGACGCCGCCCGCGATCACAAATACGAAGTTATGAGCTTTGTGAGGGATATCTAAATCATCACCCTTATGTCCAAGAGTATGCCAACCATCTATTCGGCGGCCAACAGCAGGTTAGTACTGTTTCATCATATTGTGTGGGTAATTCGTTAGCGAATCACACATGCGCATACGCACCTAAAGAATTATTAGCACAACCATCATAATTCATTCGAAAACTAACGATTAAGATAAGTAAGTGCGCATTTGAGTTATGTATTTTTTGTAGATGGGTAAAATATAAAGTCCATGAACAAAGAATTACTAGCTTCAGGCAGGTCTAGGTACTGTTTTAAATAATCTTATTGGGAAGTTAATGTCGAAATTGCTTGAAGTTCTTTAATATTCCTACATTAAATTGCCCTGTATATATTAGGTCCTTACATATGAAATTGGCGTTTTGTCGTACTGGCCACTTTGATCACAAATTTCTCCTATTTGGTTAGGAATTCGAAATTCAAATTTATACAGCTATTTCCACATGTAGTTGTGTTTCGTAAACCGTCATTCATTTGTTTTTTTACTTATCTTTTTTCTGTTTGCATCGCTCGATTTACAAAATGGAAAATTTGAAATATCGCGTTATTTACGAGTACGAGTTCCACCGTGGCACCAGTGCTGCGGAAACGGCTCGAAGGGTTAATGATGTGTATGGCGGTTGTGTCGCAAAAGAAAACACAGTGCGTTTTTGGTTCCAACGTTTTCGTTCTGAAAATTTCGACCTGCAAAACAAGCCCCGTGGACGGCCGGAGACCCAAGTTGATAATGAAGCATTGAAGGCTATTGTGGAAGCGGATCCATCGCAAACCACGTCCGAGTTAGCTGCAGGCTTCGGTGTTAGTGATAAAACTGTTTTAATCCACTTGAAGCAAATTGGGAAGATTAAAAAACTTGAAAGGTGGGTTCCTCACGAATTGAGTGAAGCAAACCGGCAAACGCGCGTCAACTGCTGCGTTACATTACTTGACCGGCACAATAACGAAGGGATTTTAAATCGAATCATTACCTGTGATGAAAAGTGGATTCTCTACGATAATCGGAAGCGCTCATCGCAATGGCTGGACCCTGGCAAGCCAGCCAAAGCCTGCTCCAAGCGAAAATTGACCAATAAAAAGTTACTTGTAAGCGTTTGGTGGACTAGCGCCGGTGTCGTTCATTACAGTTTTCTCAAATCTGCCCAGACGATTACGGCAGATGACTATTGTCAGCAATTGCAAACCATGATGGAAAAGCTAGCTGGTAAACAACCGAGGCTGGTCAATCGCTCTACGCCACTGCTGCTTCACGACAACGCTAGACCACACACTGCACAACAGACGGCTAGCAAATTAGAAGAGCTTCAATTGGAATGTCTAAGGCATCCACCGTACTCCCCGGACCTTGCTCCAACAGATTACCATTTTTTTCGAAATTTGGATAACTTCTTGCAAGGGAAAAAATTCAACTCAGATGGGGCAGTCCAAATCGCCTTCAAAGATTTTATTGATTCCCGTCCGAATGGTTTTTTTAGTAAAGGGATCAATGAACTACCTATGAGATGGCAAAAGTGCATAGATTACAATGGCTCATACTTTGATTAAATAAATATACTATATAAAAATTTTTCGACTTTTTGTTCCTCCCATACAAAACGCCAATTTCATATGTAAGGACCTAATATATGATACGACTGCTCCTGTGCTGCGTGGTACTCGTGATTACATTTATTTTGGTATATTTTAGTAGGTTAAAAATGCTCCGATATTTTATGTGCGTGTTGAAAAGGAAACAATACACTTAGATTTTGACCAGCTGAATTTATTTTCTTTATTTCATAAGACTGATAATAATAATAATATTACTTGTTTTGGTAGGTTCAGTACCCATTCACCTATAATAGTAATGTAGTCTGTTGCTATAGTTTTTATTACCTCTTACTTTTATGCACCAGGTGATATTGAAATCGAAAATTGATTTGTGAATTTGTATTTGTAGATTACGCCGACTGACCGCATTTGCTTAAGATGTACTGTCCGTGCTAGCCGCTACTCAGCGGAACAAGCCAGGACTGCAGCTGCTATAGATTACATGTTCGAGCCATCTGAACATGGATCATCTGGTGGTTCATCGGTGAGCGATCCCCTTAGAGATAGCGCTCGAAGCAGCCCGCAATATGACATGGTAGACGTTCAGATAAACCACCAAGGAGCTGAAACACTAGACAATATGCAAGAACAATCTAATGAAGAAATACAAGAAGCCCCGAATGAGATACTACAAGAAGACATCGCAGATGCTGTGCAAGAAGAACCTCAACAAATCCAAGCTCCTAGTATTTTTATAATGACTGGTTTTTCAAGAGTTTCATCCACGTCTTCACTTTGTTTCGTAGCTGGATGCAATGATGTGGATGGTTTGCGTAGAATAAGTGTTGCAATAAGAAATAACATTTTGACGAAACTAAGCATATACATACCACCAGCAACTCGAGCCTGCCATGAGCATTTACATTCCAGTGATGTCTGGCTCAACTTTGCTGACTATTGTCGCCCTAGGCACGACACATTTAATCCGTCGCAAGCTACAAATATGGTGAAATTATTACAAAAACAAAACGACTTCCTTGATTTCGATAATCTTGACACAATAGACGAAGCAACTTTTCAGTACTTTATTGGTTTCAATAAGAGTGATTTCTTGAATATCAAACAAAACACACCATCACTACAAGAATTTAAAAAGCCCAACAGAGCTTTAGCAATGGTCCTTTGCAAACTCCATCAAGGTGATTCCAACGAAAGACTATCAACGTTGTTTCGCATAAGCCCCCAGCATTTAGGCAGGGTGATGACAAAAGTACGGACATTTTTGTTGCAATAATTTGTCCCTTTGCATTTGGGACTGTCTTCTGCTGAGAATAGAGAAGACCTTCGTCAAAGAATATTGGCTATACCTGATTTCTTGTATTCAAATTCAGAACACCCCAATTGCATGATTGTCATATGTGATGGAACTTACATATATTTACAGAAAAGTTCTAATTATGGTTTTCAAAAAAAACATATAGTTTACACAAATACAGGAATTTATTAAAAATGTTTATGGTTGTGTATCCAGATGGATATATTTTGGATGCATTTGGTCCGTATGCTGCCGATCAGTCAGACGCCATTATTATGAGGGGGCTTATCCAGTCTCACGAGTTCCGGCGATTTTTCGAGCGTGGTGATGTTTTTATACTTGACCGAGGTTTTCGTGACGTTATGGGAGACCTCAGAGCGCTTGGATATCGTGCATATTTGCCAACTACAAGAAATAATAATGAGAGGCAATTGACTACCCAACAGGCTAACGAGTCACGAAAAGTGACTATATGCCGTTGGGTAGTAGAAGCAGTTAATGGTCACATTACAAATCAGTTTCGCCAACTTCGCCAACAATACTACAATACAGCCGCACGAAAAATGAAGAACGAGTTTAAAATAGCATGCGCTTTGCTAAATGCGTTTGGTGCTAGGTATAGGAACCATAATCTTGTCAATGAGATCATAAATGAAATTAATGCTAAGCAAGATGCACCGAATGAATTGTCTGAAATTGTGAACCAGAACAATCGACGATTAAATCGCCTTACTACAGTTTTTGAAAGAATGGATGCCATTCAGGGTTTAGACGATTTCCCGGTTTTGACAATGAATGATCTTATAATAATGGCGTTAGGCTCGTACCAAATCGCTCAAGCAAGAAGCTACTACGGTGAGCACATAAAAGGTGCAAATGGTGCATATGATATAGAAATATGCCGGGAAAATCAGCTTACAATTTTGCCTGCTAATTCTTGGTTATTACGAGCAAGGATCCACTCACGGCATTCCGGACAGCGAATCTACTTTGTATATATTCTTATTAAAAACAACTTTGAAAGCAGACAAGCAATTGCAGGACACTACTGCACCTGCATAGTGGGTAATAGGACTCTTGGTTGCTGTTCCCATATCATGAGCGTTGTGTGGTTCATGTCTTGGGCTCGGCACCAAGAAACACCCCCATTACCCCCTGCGGCTTTTTTAGACTCCATAATCGTTAGACACGATATTGAAAATGAGGCCAATGACGAGTTTTGAAAATCTTTACGTAATTGAATAATATATTTGATGATGTCAGCGTTTTTGTACATAATGTTTAGTAATAGTAATATTTTTTTATTGTACAGTTTAGTAAATACACGTTGTTTTTAGTAATTCGTTTTAACCAAATGATCATATACCAACACATGTAATTATATATATAAAAAACAATTTAGCTAGGTGAGATTGTTTATATATAAACATACATTTACTATAATTTGCATAAGATTTTTAGCATTACTACCAATTTCACAACTGCTATCTATCTATGTACATACCTATATGTTGGAGCCAGTTTATTTTGTAAAAACACATTAGGTATGCTTTTTGTATATAATAATTACTTAAGCAAGTCAGATTTACCTTTTACTAGCATTTAAGTTTGATTAAAAACAGAATTATATAAATATAAAACAGAACAACAAAGATAATTATATTATATTTTTATTATTATTTGAATTATTATTATTAGTTTCAAATTATATATTACAGAATTATATATTGTTTTTTTCGGTGCGTGCTGTTATAGGTAAAGTGTACGGGACTGTATCCACTAGGATAAAAGGGTTACATAAATAAAATTATATTTCGAAGTATAGACGCACATGACCTTGATGGACATATGAATTCGACTGACTGTACAACTACATAACCGCACATTTTATTTTATTAGTAACCCTTTTAGCATATACATTTGACTGTCGTGATAATTTGTACATTTTATACTTGCTTAAACCAGCTGATTTTGTAAATACACGTGCAGTGCTTTGTGCTTTGATTAACAATACGAACTCATAACTTGATGCAAAGCAAGTAAAAAAGGATGTATAATTAAACTTATCAGATGCCGTTTCTATGTAATGTGCTATAATTTTTTAAAGATATTTTACTTTATTTCATATTTTAGTTATAATTAAATCATAAAAATAATAAATAAATAACTTATTATGATATCCTATTACTATATTATTTATACCTTATCCCATTATTTTATTATCACGAGAATCCAATTTAGTACTAGTAATGACGTGGGATGCTTTGAAATGTTGATATTCTACCTATAAATCAGTTTAAATGGAGATTTTATTTTAATTATTTTTATATTTTCAAACCAAAATAACTCAGAAAGTATATCATTTACGACATTTTTTCAAAGAGTATTTGTTGTTTGTAATAATTTTATCTATCGATTGGCATATGTTTCATAGGTGTACACCAAAATGACACTTTTTATGTACTGCAAGTACATAAAAAGTGTCACTTTAGGTAGGCCAAAGAGGTTCGATGCTCTTTGGTACCGTGTTACTTCAATGATATTGAAAGAATATGATCAGAAATCAGCAATTTTATTTGTAGGACATCACAACACAGAACACATACATAAAGAATACAGAACATAATGTAACAGAAAAAACAGATAAGGAAACCATGACTTTAAATTAAGGGGCTAGTCCGGGAATTTTCAAGATTTTTGTTGAATCAGATCTCATTATCTACGTCAGTAAATGTATTGATTTTCTAAAATATGTTATTGGACTCTATTATCTACGCTTACACTAAGGCCAAAACATGTTTGGTAAAAATCTTCTCGATACAAATGTTATCCAAAGCAGCGTCTTCGATTCTCGTTATTTGAATCTGAGAGGTAAATGGTAATTTATTGGTCGCCGAAATTTAGTTACAAGATAGGTCTCCGACTGCTTTATGTTTTTCCTAAGCAAATTTACAAATCAAATTAGTACTTTTTATATAAACTGAGAAAGTAAATTTGGCACTTACGCCATTTACTTGGAGCGCGCGAACATTATTTCTTTCTCTGTTAAACACGTGCGGAGAAGCTTAGCGTCATCACTTTCCTTTCTTGAGCTCAGTCGCCCATGATCTTTGCCGACGACGGATGTGCGCTCGGTGGCGCTCCAAGCCGCCCGGCTCACGAAATAATTTTATTTGGAGAAGACGTACTAGGAGTAGGTCCATCACTCGTCCATATTCGTCATATCATCTTATCATTCGTCCCCAACACACTGTCAGGGAACGGGTACTCCCTTGTCTCGATCTTTGCTTATTAGCGCGTAGAAGGGGAGTACAACACACGAGGCTTAGGGCTTAGGCTTTCACAGGGTTTGCCTCAACCCGCTTCTGTTAGTTCTTTTCGCTTAGACCTTCTTCTCCGAGGGCGTTGAAGGTATACACCCATATCACACGATTAATTTAAATGTGAGATCTCTCTCTAGTTTGCAGTAACTACATGCAGAGAATAGGAGGATAGTTCGATACAAAACGGCTGTTAGGATACACACATTTGCTTCGAAAGTTCAGCTAGGCGTCATTATTCTCAGACACCCACGGAATATTGAACGCATACACCGAAATTAACGTAAATGTGAGGTATTTAGGTAATACCTTCCAGTTTGGTTTAAAATAAAACACATTACCTAGGCAGGTAAATTCAGTAGGTGGACTATCTATTATATGTATTTATGGTAAGTATTATCCTGTATAGGTGCTTGAACGTTACTAAACTAATAGGCTCATCCTACATACAAAATACTTATAAAATTAAACTTTCTCAAATTAAAACCTAATCATAGATAAAATCTCCCAAGGAAGTCAGATTTCAATAGAATGGTCTAGTTAGTTTCAATAAATAAAATGCTTTAGTAAAGGTATTCTTACTTACTTATGTTTTACGCTAGGTAAATTCAATAGGAAAACGGAAGTCACGGGACTTAACGGGGACACTTATATCAGGTTTAAATATTTACTCTCTCCGGAGAAAGAGAAACGTTCAAATCATCTTGCAAAGCTAATAATTTCCTTCACTAAATATCAAATAAAAAGAAATACTTTACCTTTATCACAACCTTCATAAAACTAAATAATATCCAACAACTTTCACTGCACTAAAAAAATATAAAATAATATATAAATAATATAAAACTTAATCTTCACAAAACTCAGTATAATAACCTAAAACTATCTTCAAAGCTAAAGAGTACTAAACAATAATAAATGTTTCACTTGGAAAACACACCAAAATCTTCTTCATTGCTAAATTATATCAATAGTAAGAAATACTTTGTTCTCAGAAAGTTCAGTTTTTATCCTAAAATCACTCTTCACTGCTAAAAGTATAAAATAATTCACTTAGTTAAAATATGCTAAACCTACAATAAATCCACTATCTAGTTTTCTTTTACCCAGTTCTATAAGGTAGATATAAATTAAATATTCTTTGTTAAGATCCAACACTAAAGAATGATTGTTGTTCAGTATAGTCTGATTAACTTGTAAAGTTAAAAGCATTTCAATTAAATTATTTTATAGCCAAAATTGCTTGGTGATATTTTGATCTGTTTGGGAAAAGCAAAAAGCATTCCGTAGTGTGTTCCATACCAAAAGGAGGGACTCCTACATCTAATAGATTAATTCATCATTTAAGTTGTTTGTACTAAACACAAAGACAAACTAGGCTTCACTAAGCTAAACAAAAGATTGGATTATTAGACTAGAAAGATAATAATCATTTTTGGTAATAAAAACAATTCAGAAAAACCTAATGGAACTGTTTAAAAGCTACAAATTTTAAAATGAAACCCAAAATACTGGACCTTAATAAACTTCTAAAATCAAGTTGTTTATTTTATACTTGTGATAAAAACTCAAGTATTGCTAAAGAATGGCATTGTTATTAAAGTAAATTTTTTTCCTATTGCAAATATTATTTTGAATATTCTATTGAATAAAAGTTCCTAATAAAATTAACTAAGACTAATTTCGGAAAAATAATATTGTAAAGCCATAAAGTCATTATTCAATTATATGTTTATTTATTTATATAAAAGAGGAACCAGCAGTGGCGCGCTGGGGTAGAGGTCATGTAGCTTCAGTAAAGTAATAAGCTTTGTCCGGACAAGGCAAGAGATATTTGCTATTATTTCCTGTTTGGCTATAATAATAAAAAGAATAAAGTTAACAAAAAAATAAGTTAACATGTTCAAAATTTATAAAATCTTTTGCTTTTTTTTTTTTATTGGTTGGACCACGAATATGGGCGTGAGTTGGGGCCCTTATTCTTCCTCAAAAACCACAATGTGTTTATCTATTTATTATTTTATATGTCTAAAATTTTATACCATTTCTATAACTCAGTATAATCCAAAGTAATCTACAATGCTAAAAATTATTAGAATGCAAAGATTAATTCAATTAGCTAAAATGCACTTAATTTTCAATAATTACTACTGCAAAATAATGTACACGACGGGCCTGTATACCGGGGGCGGGAGTGGACTGTATACACCTTGAAACATAGAACAGGGCTCCCGGTATACGGCGGTACTGGACTGGGCGAGTCTTGAGGAAAACGGCGCAGTTGCGGGGACGGCGTTGTGGTCGTTGAAAATAAAACGCTTGAGATTTCTTGGCTGACTTGGCTAGATCGACTTCGGGTAGGGGTCGGAGTTTCCTTTCTTGATGTTATCCCGTCGACTGTTCGCTCGGAAGTGATTTTGCCGGGCCGGCGCGCGGTTTATATTTGTTTTTGCATTGTTCGCGGGGTGGCTCCCCTCCCGCTATCCGTGGTTGTTCCCCACTACCCCTTCCGCTACCCGGGGTCGTCTCAGCCACGTGGTCTTTTTATTTTAATATTTATATTTACATTTTTTCCTATACCTAACGTTTTAAATGAAAAGACGGAACATAATGATGTTTATTTACACAAGATCAATTCTAAAAACTAATTATTATTCCGTCGTGCACAAATAAAATAAAACTTTTGGATTTGTTTGATTAATTGACGTTTCTCAGTTCAGTTTCCAAAAATAAAACTAATTGACTAGATAAACCATTCAGAGATAAGATTTAAATATCGGTGGATTCTTTAGAGATTTAAGCTTCATTCTAAATAAGTTGCTAATTAAGTAAAATATTCTTCAGGTTAAGAAACTTACGACAACATAAATTCATAACTCTTCAAGCTTTTAAGTTAGGTTAAGCTAAATACTAGGTCTTGTTTGGTAGGCTAACCTAGGGTCTAACTATAGTTCTCACTAAAAGTATCGGGGTTACTATTAGGCGGTTCACAATGTGGTGTCTTTACCACTAGACGTATTACTGGCCAAATTAACGTTTAGATAAATAATTAGGATGCGGATTAAATATGTGTTTACTTCATGTTACTAGGTTTCTTATTGGAATTTATTACTAGGGTCTTTATTCAGGTATTAAAATGGTAGGCCGTCATCATCTAGTAATAATAGTTAGGTAGGGTTGAAAGATTAGCTTAAGTAGGTAGATTCATTTAGTCCTGATTTCAGTAGTCCAGACTTCAGTAGTTCAGAGATAGGGTAGGGTCAATTAAAAGTTAAATAAGGGAATATAATTAATAGATAAAATAATGTTATAAAAGGGGGGAGATAGATTAAATAAAGGGGGGGGGGTGTTACATAATGATCAGCAACCTGTCGGAGAATCGGTCTTTAGAATGATATTCAACAACGAATACAATATCAGTTTTCATACGCCAAAGAAAGATAAATGTCTTTTGTGTATAAATAAATAAATAAAAGCAGAGCGCAATGAGGTTATGAGTGAAACAGAAAAAAAGAACTTAGATGTGCATTTTAAAGAAAAGAAATCTATGTATAAAAGATTTTCAGCTCACCAAAAATTCAAAAGTCTCAACAATGACACTCTGACCACAAGCTTTGATCTGCAAAAAGTGCTAACCACACCTCATGGAGATAGCATGCTTCTAAGATATTCCAGAAAATATGCAGTATTTAATTTCACTTTGTACGAAAGTGGGACCCAAAATGGATATTGCTATATAATTCTAATTCTAAATTTTTAATACTGATGTTTTAAAAAAGGAAATTTATTGAATGAAGATTGAAAATAATTTTATTATTGTTTAAATTATCACTTCACTTGTTGCACTCTCACTAGGTATCACTTTTCTTGTAGTTTCAGGAATTTTATTGAGTATCTTCACTTTAGAAGTTGGGGGGTTGTCCGGTTGTTGACTGTTGTGTAGTTATAGTTGATGCTTGAAGTATGGGGCCACAGGCAACGCCTGGACAAGACGTTTGTAGATAGCGGCAGGCTAATTTCTGAAAATGTTAGATAAACATCAGATCGTTTTCGTAATATAAATGCTTTATTACATCTAGATTCTATGACATACGATTAAAATTTAATAAAAGATAGACTATTCTTCTTTGAAACTAGAACATTTTTGAAAAAAAAACATAACATAACCCTACTTGTTCATATGTTTCTGGTTAGATAGACTAGACTATAAACATTTTCTAAGTAAAACTGTACGCTTCTACCGTAATAGGACGCCGAATTATTAAATAACTCAAAAGGTAAAAGTTAAATAGTTACGGAATAAAGTATGCTTGCATTTGAGAAACACAAATCTAAATTGTTACATTTTAAACAAATGCTTACTTCATATAACGCTCTTTTATTTACAAAGATTTTTATCGTGATATTAAAACAAACTTACCTCATTTATTTCTTGTAATTGCGAAAAAAAAATACAAAGTAGCCCACTCGTTTTTGGATTTTGTTGTTACTTATTCTTGTCTGTCCTGTCCTGTTCACTCACTCATTCATTTTGTTCAGTCGAATCAGTCATTTAGGGCGCATTCCGAAGTAGACTGTTTTAGCGCTCGGAAAGGCAAGGATGGATCTTACCACAGAAACATTTATAGCTAGTTTCAAACGTTTTATTTCACGACGAAACATACCTACTGATGTGTATTGTGATAACGCTGGCACATATAAGTCAGCAGAAAAACAGTTCAAAGAATTGTATAATTTACAAAATTCTCCACACCATCAAACACAGGTGCAGAATATGGCTTCTAACATAGGAATAAATTTTCATTTCATCCCCAGTTATTCTCCAGTTTTTGGCGGGTTATGGGAGGCCGCAGTTAAAAGCGTAAAATACCACCTTAAGCGTGTTCTTGGATCCCATATACTTACATATGAACAGCTGTATACTGTACTGGTGCAGATCGAGGGAGTGTTGAATTCCAGGCCTTTAACGCCAATGTCTTCAGAAGTCGATGACTTTTCTTTTCTTACACCTGGTCACTTTTTGACAGGTGCACCATTAAATTGCATTCCAGAGCAAGATTTATCAGATCTGCCAGATAATAGATTAAAGTTTTGGCATAAATGTACTGCATTGACGCAGCTCTTCTGGAAGCATTGGTCTAAACAATATTTAAATAATTTGCAAAACAGGCCAAAATGGAAACAAAGTTTGCCTAATGTTAAGGTAGGAGATTTAGTTATTCTTAAGGAAAATGAAGCTCCACCCATGACTTGGCCGATGGCTAGAATCACCCAAGTGTTTCCTGGTGATGATGGGAAGGTGCGAGCTTTAGAGGTAGAGAAAGCTAATAAAAGAAGGCATAAAACTTCTATTACTAGAATTTGTATCCTACCTATTGAGTAAAAATACCTTTCATTTTATTTAAAAATACCTAACCATTGTTTGTTTGAGTTCGGTTTGTTATTTTTGGTCTTAGTTAAGTATTTTGTATACTGCTAAAATAATATCAAAATAGTATCTACTAAATGTAATAATACTTACCTTAAAATATTTCAGTAGTAGTTATACTAAAAAATGTTAATGTTTTCTTATTCTTTATACTAATAGGATAAAAAGAGGTGTTTACAAAAATAAAACTATTTACATATGCATTATAAAAATGTGTATATTAAAACTAGTTGATTTGAGGTTTACATAATAATTTCTTATTTATATAAAATAAACTCTTGTATAAGTCGCATACCTAGATATTATTATGCTGTTTGCAAGAATGTTTGTACTTAGAATAAGTAGCATACTTTACCATTGTACCATGAACCTAGTTACAGTCCACTTGTTATCGTTGTTGTTGTTGTTGTTGGGAGTATGTTGAAACATCAAAACGCATCTTACATTTTTTGTATGTGGCAACTTTATATATTTTTTTTCTCTTCCTAATAAACCCAGCGTTGTGAAAGTACTGCTTTTCATTTAAAATCACCATTTAAATATATAAAGTCATTTTTCTTCACATAGATAGTCATCCATGAACGCACTAGACTTGATACAGTCTGCTACTAGAGGGTAAGTGTCTCTGTATTTGTCAGCTAAGTCGAACATTGTGCGACAAGCAAGATAAGGTGCACTTTTTGTGCCATAAGTCACAGTATCCAATTCTAAACATTTCAGTGGCTCGGATTTAGAATCGCGCCATAAAACTCTTTGGAGAGAAGTTTGTTGAGGGTTTATACGGATGCTTCGATACATCTTGATAATGTCACATGAGAAGGCATACTTGTAAAGCCTGAATCTTAGTATAATGTCAAAAATATCATTGTAAATATTAGGACCTTCATGGAGAATATCATTGAGTGATAAACCACTTGATGTTTTTGCACTTGCATTGAAAACAGTACGAACTTTTGTAGAAACACCTAATTACAGGTAAATGAGGCATGTAGTAGGCATGTGTGTCTGTAGGTGAAAAGTTTGTGATGTAGTGTGCATGATCAAGTTCTATAAACTCTCTGATGAATGCTTTATATTGAGTGTGTAGAGTGGGATCTTTACTAAGTCTTGATTCTAATTTAAGTAGGCAATGATAAGCAGTATTAAAAGAATTACCAAGATTATTTAGTCTGTCTGTTTGTAGAGGTAAGTTTACTGTGTATCTACCTGTGCTGTCACGTGTGGTAGTTGTAGAGTACAGATCTTCACAGTACTTATCCTCAGGGGACAGAAACTTTGGTTGAGGTAGCGGTCTTCTTGGTTCCAAAATGATTGAAGAATGCTATCTGTGGAAACAGATGATAAATGCATGCTAACATGTGCAGTGCTTTTGAGTGTGTGCTCAATTATGTCTGGGAGGAATGAACCCGAAACAACCCATCCAAATGTAGTTTAAATTAAGAAAGGCAAGTGTGGACCAAGCTTTATACGGCCTGTTTGTAATATTATATAGAAAAGTTCAACACCAATCAGTAGATCAATTGAGCTAGGTATGAAAAAAGTAGGATCAGCGAGTGTGCATGCTTGTTTGGCTGGTATGTGCCATGTTTGAGTAGGTATGTGTTGATGTGGCAGGGGCACAGCTATATCGTCCATTACCATGAATGTGAGATCAGCTTTATAGTCAGTGCAGCGGGATGAAATACTAGTATGAATACTATCTTGAGTTTGTTTTTGGCTATTGCCAACACCCTGTACCAGTATAGCATCATTTTTAATGGGGAGCTGCAGTAAAGAGGCTAGTAGCAATGTTGACCTCGCTGCCGGCATCCAGGAGCGCTCGAGCATTCACCCATTTTCCAGTTGCATCTCTGATTCGGACGATAGCTGTGGAAAGCAATATTTGTTGCTTGTTAGTATTAGACATTAAAACAGTAGAAGCATTGTTATGAGTAGTATGTTGTTGCGTATTTGTAGCATGTAGTTGCGTTTGAGCAGTAGTTGCATGTTGTTGCGATTGATCTTTGAATGCATGTAGTTGCAGTTGAGCGGTTGGTGCATGTTGTTGCGATTAAACTGTAGTAATATTGTTGGTAAAATTAGGTGTACCTGTAGCAGTAGTGTTAGAAGCAGTTAGAGGTGGTATGGTGTATAAGGTTGCACTGGAGGTTGAGATTGATAGTAGCATGGCTCAGTAGAAGTTAAACTAACCTTTTGAGGTATTTTATCCATATGTATACTTGTGTGATGTCTTCCCCGGCATGTTAAACATTTAAATTTAGAGCACTTGTGGCTCGCTTGATATGGCTGTAAACAGTTATAACACAAAGACTTAGCTTTAATCAAATTAATGCGATCATTAATTGACAACTCTAGATAATTAGGACACTTGTGCAATGAATGTTTTTTTGACATAATACACACGAAGATACATTCATTTCAGCTGATGCAACATGGGAGATTTTCACACTTGGCTTATCCATAGACTTGTCATTACTTAACATTTCAAAAGCAGTTCTACGTGCATTCAAAAACTCAAGCAATTCACACATAGTTGCAATAGTTTTCTTTACGGTTAAGCTCCCAAGCTGCACGCAGCGAGTTGTCTAGTTTTTGAGAGATTAAAAACACCAATAGTGCGTCCCAGCTGTCAACAGGTAACTTAATAGCTTTCAATGAATCCAAACTTTGTTGTAATGTTACAAGGAAGTCTTTCAAGTTATACCTAGATATAGTGACAAAATTAGTTATAGCTTTTAGATGAAAGTTTACAATAATTGTTTTGTTTTCGTACCTTTTGGTAAGAATGTCCAACGCTTGGGCATAATTGTCTTCTGTTATTAGTAAGGAGGAGATTAGACCAGCTGCTTCCCCAGTCAGCGCCGATTTTAGATACTGTAATTTGTTAATCCCGGGCAAGTCCCAGCTATCAACAGACGCCATGAATATATTTTATTTCACGGTGATCTGAAATATAATTGAATTAAACAGAGTAGTATCCTTCCCGACACATTATAATCGCGGTTCGTTTAGAATAGAAATAAAAAATAAAATAAAAAATAATGGTTTTATTTACCCGCCTAGTGTGGCAACCCTGATATGTCACTTCTTTTCCGCGCGTTCCCGCGGCGTCGTTTTCGTTTGTGTATTTTGGTTATTTTAGTGGTTTTAGTTGTCCCAAGCGATGGGAAAAGAGGATAAAATGATTGCAAAACTAATTAAATACCTCGGAAAACGTAAAAAACACAAAAAACGGAAAAATCGACGCAAATCTAGTGCTAGCCGGAGCCGTTCTCCAAGTGTGGATCGACGCTCAAGCTCAGTGCAGAGCACTGATACCAGGAGCCGCAGTCCTGTTCGCAGCAGCCGAAGTCCGACGAACGAAGAAATCAAAGAAAATGCCCAAAACAGTAAGTAACCTATAAAATTTTATTTTTCGACAAATCAACAAGCGTTTTAATACAAATACTTACGAGAATGGATTAGATTTACCACTTAGTGAAGACTTACCAGTGAGTACGAGATACTCGAACAATATTTACATATTGATAACTGGTCTAGCTCACGCTCATGACTTTATGTGACCTGTATTTCATTGGCACATAATAGGAGGCTCGAACTGTACCTGGCGTCAGTCGGTCATCGAGTACGAGATACTCAATGTGTTCCTGTCTAGGACACTAAATGACCCTGTAAATAGTCTTGCCATTGAGTACGAGATACTCATGCTAACATTTCTATGTTACAAATGGCTGACAATAAATACTTAGATGCTGTTTCTCTGCTTTTCAGATGTATCAAAGGATCAACCTGAAATACAAAATACTTACCTAGATGCCCTAGGAATTGATTATACGCAACCAGAAAAATTTGAAGGAGAAATCCTCGATGACCTGGCTAAGCGATTTAACCACATCCTAGTAAACGGACTGACCAAAGAGGAAAGAGAAACAATTATGAAAAAACATACAATCCCAAAAAATTGCACACTTTTAGATGCACCTGGTCTAAACCCAGAAATAAAAGCTGTGATCACGGAGAGCTCTAAACTAAGGGACCAAGGTATCGAGATAGCCCAGAAACAGGTGGGCCTAGCTACTGCCATGATAGGCAAAGTCATGACAGACATAATTAAAAATGAGGTGGTTGATAAACACAAAATCCTCTCGGAACTTGCTGATGCTGCAAAAACTTTAGCGAACATCCATTACCACCAAACAAAAACCAGAACAAAACTAATTTCTCCATCGTTAGAAAAAAATTTTTTACAACTATTGGCAAAGACAAAAAGAGACACTTTACTTTATGGAGAAAATTTAGCTGAAGCTATCAAAAGCAACAACCATCTAAAACAATCAGTGGCTCACATTAAGAAGCCAGTCATTACAAAGTCAGTCCCGGGAAACAGGAACGGCCCACCACCCAAAATAATGAAGACGACTGGTCGTGGTGGGCCACCCAAGAGCCAACAGACTGCAGACCATCACCGAGCCCGTCAACAGCGAGCCTACCAACAACACCAGTACCGCTCCGAAAGAGGGAAGGCCATACAATCACGATACCGGAATGCACAGACCAAACACTGATGAATCAGGTACATGCAGGTAACATTAAAATTTTTTTTAATTATTGGGCCAGCATAACTAGTGACTCGGTAATTCTGCAGTGGGTACTGTAACACCCCCCCCCTTTTATTTAATCTATCTCCCCCCTTTTATAACATTATTTTATCTATTAATTATATTCCCTTATTTAACTTTTAATTGACCCTACCCTATCTCTGAACTACTGAAGTCTGGACTACTGAAATCAGGACTAAATGAATCTACCTACTTAAGCTAATCTTTCAACCCTACCTAACTATTATTACTAGATGATGACGGCCTACCATTTTAATACCTGAATAGTAATAAATTCCAATAAGAAACCTAGTAACATGAAGTAAACACATATTTAATCCGCATCCTAATTATTTATCTAAACATTAATTTGGCCAGTAATACGTCTAGTGTAAAGACACCACATTGTGAACCGCCTAATAGTAACCCCGATACTTTTAGTGAGAACTATAGTTAGACCCTAGGTTAGCCTACCAAACAAGACCTAGTATTTAGCTTAACCTAACTTAAAAGCTTGAAGAGTTATGAATTTATGTTGTCGTAAGTTTCTTAACCTGAAGAATATTTTACTTAATTAGCAACTTATTTAGAATGAAGCTTAAATCTCTAAAGAATCCACCGATATTTAAATCTTATCTCTGAATGGTTTATCTAGTCAATTAGTTTTATTTTTGGAAACTGAACTGAGAAACGTCAATTAATCAAACAAATCCAAAAGTTTTATTTTATTTTGCAGTAGTAATTATTGAAAATTAAGTGCATTTTAGCTAATTGAATTAATCTTTGCATTCTAATAATTTTTAGCATTGTAGATTACTTTGGATTATACTGAGTTATAGAAATGGTATAAAATTTTAGACATATAAAATAATAAATAGATAAACACATTGTGGTTTTTGAGGAAGAATAAGGGCCCCAACTCACGCCCATATTCGTGGTCCAACCAATAAAAAAAAAGCAAAAGATTTTATAAATTTTGAACATGTTAACTTATTTTTTTGTTAACTTTATTCTTTTTATTATTATAGCCAAACAGGAAATAATAGCAAATATCTCTTGCCTTGTCCGGACAAAGCTTATTACTTTACTGAAGCTACATGACCTCTACCCCAGCGCGCCACTGCTGGTTCCTCTTTTATATAAATAAATAAACATATAATTGAATAATTACTTTATGGCTTTACAATATTATTTTTCCAAAATTAGTCTTAGTTAATTTTATTAGGAACTTTTATTCAATAGAATATTCAAAATAATATTTGCAATAGGAAAAAAAAATGTACTTTAATAACAATGCCATTCTTTAGCAATACTTGAGTTTTTATCACAAGTATAAAATAAACAACTTGATTTTAGAAGTTTATTAAGGTCCAGTATTTTGGGTTTCATTTTAAAATTTGTAGCTTTTAAACAGTTCCATTAGGTTTTTCTGAATTGTTTTTATTACCAAAAATGATTATTATCTTTCTAGTCTAATAATCCAATCTTTTGTTTAGCTTAGTGAAGCCTAGTTTGTCTTTGTGTTTAGTACAAACAACTTAAATGATGAATTAATCTATTAGATGTAGGAGTCCCTCCTTTTGGTATGGAACACACTACGGAATGCTTTTTGCTTTTCCCAAACAGATCAAAATATCACCAAGCAATTTTGGCTATAAAATAATTTAATTGAAATGCTTTTAACTTTACAAGTTAATCAGACTATACTGAACAACAATCATTCTTTAGTGTTGGATCTTAACAAAGAATATTTAATTTATATCTACCTTATAGAACTGGGTAAAAGAAAACTAGATAGTGGATTTATTGTAGGTTTAGCATATTTTAACTAAGTGAATTATTTTATACTTTTAGCAGTGAAGAGTGATTTTAGGATAAAAACTGAACTTTCTGAGAACAAAGTATTTCTTACTATTGATATAATTTAGCAATGAAGAAGATTTTGGTGTGTTTTCCAAGTGAAACATTTATTATTGTTTAGTACTCTTTAGCTTTGAAGATAGTTTTAGGTTATTATACTGAGTTTTGTGAAGATTAAGTTTTATATTATTTATATATTATTTTATATTTTTTTAGTGCAGTGAAAGTTGTTGGATATTATTTAGTTTTATGAAGGTTGTGATAAAGGTAAAGTATTTCTTTTTATTTGATATTTAGTGAAGGAAATTATTAGTTTTGCAAGATGATTTGAACGTTTCTCTTTCTCCGGAGAGAGTAAATATTTAAACCTGATATAAGTGTCCCCGTTAAGTCCCGTGACTTCCGTTTTCCTATTGAATTTACCTAGCGTAAAACATAAGTAAGTAAGAATACCTTTACTAAAGCATTTTATTTATTGAAACTAACTAGTCCATTCTATTGAAGTCTGACTTCCTTGGGAGATTTTATTTATGATTAGGTTTTAATTTGAGAAAGTTTAATTTTATAAGTATTTTGTATGTAGGATGAGCCTATTAGTTTAGTAACGTTCAAGTACCTATACAGGATAATACTTACCATAAATACATATAATAGATAGTCTACCTACTGAATTTACCTGCCTAGGTAATGTGTTTTATTTTAAACCAAACTGGAAGGTATTACCTAAATACCTCACATTTACGTTAATTTCGGTGTATGCGTTCAATATTCCGTGGGTGTCTGAGAATAATGACGCCTAGCTGAACTTTCGAAGCAAATGTGTGTATCCTAACAGCCGTTTTGTATCGAACTATCCTCCTATTCACTGTATGTAGTTACTGCAAACTAGAGAGAGATCTCACATTTAAATTAATCGTGTGATATGGGTGTATACCTTCAACGCCCTCGGAGAAGAAGGTCTAAGCGAAAAGAACTAACAGAAGCGGGTTGAGGCAAACCCTGTGAAAGCCTAAGCCCTAAGCCTCGTGTGTTGTACTCCCCTTCTACGCGCTAATAAGCAAAGATCGAGACAGGGGAGTACCCGTTCCCTGACAGTGTGTTGGGGACGAATGATAAAATTTTGTGCAACAGAACAAGTTGGTGTGTTCCTCGTCATGAAACCTTGCTCTCGTTACACAGAAGCAAATCATCCGGGAGCTGAAGTTGCTGTGGTAGCAACCACCGGTCCACTCCAAGATCCGGCTCATTAACGGGAGGACACTATGTTCTCTTTCTAACTGTTCCGAGGAACGTTTAGAACAGAACAGACCATTTGCCAAAAACAGCCACCAAGTTTGGAAACCTTGGATTTGAATCAGATACAGATTTATGCCTTGCCGTAAAAGAACCCCTTAATTTAGCGTTTATTCCAAAGATTACGAAACAAATGAGTACTAAAAACTTTAATTACATTACAACTCCCACAATAGTTAAACTTAAAATTTTCCCACAATCTTTACGAATCAAAACTTACAAGCTTTAAAATCCCACTTGCCCACAAACTCAACAAAACGAAATTTTAAAATTTTACACACAAATCCCATTTAAATAGCGAAACTTTAAACAAATTTAATTTAATTTTGACCCCCAAGGAATAGGAAGTACCAAAAGAAAGAACACTTTCTTTACATATCTCCAAATCCCACAGAAAACCCCACTTGTAAACTCTAAAGCAAATATTCTATCGCGACGGACAAGGCTACTTACTGCACTGAGTAAATGAATTTAACACTGAACAAGAAAAGATGTTGCACGTACGAAGAACAGGCGAGACCCGTCTAGCTTCATTAGCCTCACCCATCGTCCCTAGGCCTCACCTAATCCGCTATCCTTTTCTTTACGCAGGCCCTCTCCGTCTACCTAGAAACTAGCGTGAATGAGACAAAACACGATATTTAATTCTCTCCGTCACGTCACGTGGGACTCGCACTGAATTGAAAAGTTAAAAAGGTTGCCTGGAAGATTCAAACGTTCTAGCTATAACGCCCCCTTCCCTTACTGACTTTAAATAGTTTTTCGATGCTATTGATTTATCTATCTTATTTTAGTAGTACTGCCTTTTTTGTAGTGTTATTTTTGGAAAACAAACTATAGAGAATCCCTAGTTGTGTTTATCATCTCAGTTAACTGCTAACGTACTACTTCTACGACACACTAAAACGTAATTTTCTCATTTGGGCGCATAAGTTTCGAATCCTAGTCCTTCAATCCTTCCGTAAGCTGCAACAGAACGTTCAATATATGAAAATTCAACGTCCGTGTTCTAGGAAACACAAAAATCCTACTTCCACAATACATCGCAAGACTGCGCCATCTTTTAAGTGTTATTCTGAACCTTTGTATTAAGCGCCACCTAGATGTTTCTTGTTGTACTTCTTTACTTCATACATTGTTAACTGACACACGGCGTACGCGCATGCTATTAGAGATAATAGTTTTGTATTTAAACGTAAGAGGGCGCCAGTTCACAAGCACGATGCCGTCTAACTATTTATAATAAACCAAGGCCTTTACGACGTGTACAAAGGTTGCATTTATTTCTTCCATTTTCCCCACGGGAACAACTACTCTTTAACGTTCGGACGAGTAAGCTTCGAAATTTAGTCTAAATTATTTAACTTACGTAGCTACAGCGTGCTTAAAACGTAAGCCCTTGGCAACCGTGTTCTAAGAAACACAAAAACTGACTCCCTTGTATTTGAATGACGTAAAATAAAGCTTTAATTCTGAAAGATTATAAAGTTAATTAACCAGTCCTGAATATTTGTAAAATCGATAATGGGACCATCCTGGGTCCCGTTACAGTACAAGGGTACGAGATACCTTTTGATACCACACCCCTCCAATACAAAGCCCCAACTAGTAACATGCCTCCATCTGAGCTTCTGGAAATGGATAAATCAATAGAAGATTTACTAAAATTAGGAGCCATAACACCCTGCAGCCACACTAATGGAGAATTTATAAATAGTATATTTTTGAGACCAAAACCAAATGGCAAATTTAGATTTATTTTAAACCTTAAATTACTTAATAAATTCATCACAACAAAACATTTTAAAATGGAAGATATCAGGACGGCAATTAGACTAGTAGACACTGACTATTACATGGGCTCAATAGATATGAAAGAATCATACCTCCTCGTACCAATTAACCAAAACTGTAGAAAGTTCCTACGCTTCATACATCAAGATGATTTATATGAATTCACTGCCATGCCTTACGGCTTGTCTACTGCCCCAGGAGTGTTTACAAAATTACTTAAACCCGTCATGGCATATTTGAGAAATCAAGGATTCATGTCAGTCATTTATCTCGATGCCTGCTTGTGCATAGGGAAAACTTATAAAGAATGTTTAAACAATATACAGAACACAATCAAAGTATTTGAATACCTGGGCCTAATAATCAATTATGAAAAAAGTAATATCACACCTAGTAAACAATGCAAATTTCTAGGATTTATAATTAATACTCAAAGTATGAAGCTAGAACTACCATCCGATAAAAAAGATTCAATTACAGAGCCATCAAAAAGTTTTTAAAATTAAAAAGTTGTTGCATTAGAGATTTAGCTAAATTGTTAGGTACTTTAGTAGCAGCTTGCCCGGCCGTTCCATATGGCATGATGCATACAAAGATATTGGAAAGAGAAAAATATTTAGCATTCCTTAACTCTAATGATGACTACAATGCTAAAATGAATTTATCCACCAAAATACTACCTGATCTACACTGGTGGTTACAAAACTTAACTAAACCTAGACAGTTACTGGACTATGCTTTCACTATGGAAATATTTTCAGATGCATCCCTAACTGGATGGGGAGCACACTGCGAAGGCGATAGTATTGGCGGCTTATGGTCTGAATCAGAACAAAAATACCACATAAATCACCTGGAATTGATAGCTGCTCTATTTGCATTAAAATCATTCGCTAACCAAATCCATCATACAGCTATATTGCTAAGAATCGACAATACTACCGCCATCGCGTGCATTAATAAGATGGGTAGTATTCAGTTTCCCCATTTGAACAGCGTAGCTAGAGAAATCTGGGAATGGTGCCAAGAAAGAGATATACATATATATGCTTCTTATATAAAATCTAAGGATAACCACCAAGCTGATAAAGAATCTAGAAACACCAATATTGATACAGAATGGGAATTATCTGACCACGCTTACAACATCATAAATTCTCAATTTGGACAGGCTGAAATTGATCTTTTCGCTAACAGATTAAATCACAAATGTATTAAGTATGTCTCGTGGAAAAAAGATCCTTTTGCGTTTGAGATAGATGCTTTTACATTAGAACATTAGATTGGTCAAAATGGTTTTTTTATGCATTCCCTCCCTTTGCCCTCCTTACAAGGTGCTTACAAAAGATTAAAAATAATAAGGCCAAGGGCATATTAGTATATCCTTTATGGACATCACAACCCACTAGCGACATCTCTCATGATAACGAAGCCTCTAATATTCCACCCTAATGATAATCTTCTGAAAACACCTTTCAGGACAAAACACCCCCTGAGCTCGACACTTACCCTGGCTGCAGCAGTCTTCTGCGGCGAGCATTCCAACAGAGAGGTCTGCCAACAAACTCATTAAACATAATGCTATCGTCACTGTCAGCTGGTACACTTAAACAATATAACACAACATACAAAGCATGGTGGACATTTTGTAAAAAATGTGGACTAGATGTCTTTACTGCTTCAGTTCCTCAAATAATACAATTTCTTTCTGAAAGATTTCATAATAAAGCAGGATATAGTACTGTAAGGAGCGACCTCCTTTGAGCGTACTGGCTGTTCGTATAGTTCGATAGAGTTTAAAGATTTTGAAATACGAATGGTTCTTTTTTGCTTTTCTGGACTCGGGACGTCAGATCGTCTCCGTCTGGACGTTCGTTCTGTGTGATAGTGTAAAAAGTGAATAAATCGAATTGCTTTAATTAATCAGTTGTGTCTTTTAAACTAGCTAGCGCCCATCCGGCTAAATGGTTAAAATGTGCTATAGATCTCCGCTGTTTTTCAAATAACGCGGATAGAATGTTATGATGTAATGAAGAATAAAACAAATGAAGAGGAGAATATATTAAAAGAAGCTGTTGTTGCTGCTGCTGGCTAGTGAGCCAGAAGCTGCTTTGGAGATTATGCCGTGGTTTCTTCACTGAGCAATGTCTGGAGAAAGAAGAGATGGACTGCAACAGTTCACCCCGCCGAGAGGGCTTATGGCACCCCGTCTGGATGATGATGATGTGTCGTGTGATGGAGCTCGTCGAGAGGGAGGAGTATTCCCAGCGAGTACCTCGCAGAGTATTCGTTGATTTATTGAGTATAAGCGCACGGATGAGGCGGCCGGGAGGCGATTGGTGACTTCGTCAGCAGGGTCGCAGACATAAAGAGGAAAGTTCCAAGTTATTTTGATTTTATCCCAACTAATATTTTGTTTGCAATTTTTCAAAGAATTTTCCATTGTCAGTTTCAAAAATGGCAGATATTTTCTTTGGTCTTGACAGTTCAACTATTTGAATGTTTTGTCTGTTATAAATACTTCTTGGAGTAAAATGGCGATCCGTTTCGTCAAAGATAAAGTGTCATGTCTTGGTCTGTCACTTTTGTAAACAGATGTTTACGTATTTATTTTTATTTTATTGAATTCCCTTTTATTGTATTGAGGTAGGTAATTTCTTTTGGGGTGATGCTTAGGTGACCTGCTTAATACATAATAAAACATAAATGCATTATTGTCACTAGTTTTTACGAATTGTTTGTATGTTTTTCTAAGTGGTTTGGTAGATGAGGTAGTTGAGGTTTCGTGTCATCGGGCGATAATGGCCGCGCGGGTGGTAGTGGTCGTTATTACGACGTGCGTGGTGAAAGTTCGCCGGCATCGTCGATGCAGTCGCCGTGGCAGACACCTGTCAGGCCGCCGCCCTTGCAGCAGCAGGCGCACCCTGTGTGTGGAGCTGGGAGAGGCCGTTCGCCTACTCCTCCGTCGTCGCAAGAGCGGACACAGCGATATGATTTAAGAGATCGACCAACTGGTGATGCGAGGAATGTTCACCCAAACGAAACAGTAGGACTGCCGCTGGTGGGAGGAATTCCTTCTGGTCCAACTGAAGCTCCCGCTGGACCAACTTCGCCAATCGTGAAGGTGTCGTTCACCAACTACGAAACCGAAGCCCTGTTGGACACCGGAGCGACTGTCTCCGTGATTTCGAATAAGTTGTTTGATAAACTCTGTAGCGTGATTAAATGTGATAGGTTGAATAAAGAGGCACCGTATGTGCGTGCGGTAGATGGCCAACAGTTGGTTACTAATGGTTTGATTGAATTAAAGTTTTTGATGGATTCATATTTATTTGTGCATACCTTTGTTATAGTGAATGCGTTAGTGCCCAATGTAATTTTAGGTCAAGACTTTTTGTGCAAGTATAACGCTGCTATAGATTTCCGCCAGAAAGTCGTACGTTTAGATAGGTGTTGTGTTAGTTTTATGAGCAAGCCTGCGCAAGTCACCTCGTCGTTGGATGTAATACATGCTGCTGCTCAGATACCGAAGCTGTCGCAGTCTGATTATGTGTTTTTTGTGGACTCACCAGAAGTCCTTGGGGAGAATCTTCGCGCGTCTCTGGACACTGAGAACTTGAAAGATAGTTCGGTCCAAACATTGGATGTCAATAAAGATTTAAATCACTATCAAAAAAGTAAACTGAACGACCTGTTGTCCTGCTATAGGGACCGGTTCGCTTTTAATTCCAAAGAGTTAGGTTCTTGTTCATTGTTGGAGGTGGAGATAAACACCTCCGACGAGATTCCTGTTCACAAGGCGCCATACAGGGTGTCGCATGAGCAACATCGAATTATTAGAGAACAGGTTGAGGAGATGTTAGATAATAATATAATTAGGGAATCGCGTAGTGCGTACGCATCCCCGGTGGTCCTCGTCAAGAAACCCGATGACTTCTGGCGTTTCTGTATAGACTTTCGAACGTTGAACAAGAAGGTTGTAACGGACTCATATCCATTACCGCGGATAGATGATCTAATCCTTTATCTGGCGCGGGCCAAGTTTTTTGCCGACCTGGACCTGAATAGCGGATATTGGCAGTTGGCCATCAAAGAGACCGACAGACATAAGACGGCCTTCGTAACGCCGTCGGGGCTGTATGAATTTAATGTATTGCCTTTCGGTTTGAGAACGAGTGGCGCGATATTCCAGCGCACTATGGACAAAGTTTTAGGGGGTCTAAAATATAAAAACGCGATTGTTTACATCGATAATATTTTGGTGTATGGAGAATCGTTTGATGAATTCTGCGACGCGCTTGGGAATGTCCTGAGTCGCATTAGAGACGCGAACCTCACCCTGAAGCCTAGTAAGTGTAGATTCGGGTTCGAAAGAGTCTCGGTTCTGGGGTATGAAATCTCTGGGGAAGGTGTACGACCCGATTCGTCTAAGTTGAATAAACTGAAGTCTATTAAAGTGCCAACGTGCGCCAAGGATATTAAATCAGTACTAGGCTTATTTTCATACTATAGAAAATTTATTGATGGTTATGCCGCATTAGCAATGCTGTTAACTAGACTGTTAAAAAAGGGGTGTAAGTTCGAATGGGGTAGTTCGCAACAACTCGCGTTCGACAAAATAATTTCGCTCATACAGAACCCGCCGTTGTTCCGTCACTTTTCGAATGCAGAAAACGTGACGACCAGATTGTTTGTTGATGCAAGTGATTTCGCGCTTGGTGCATGTCTGATGCAAGGGGATGAGTGCAGTTTGTTGCCGGTCTCGTTTGCTTCGAGGAAACTGTCGGTTTGCGAATCTAGATATTCGATAACAGAAAAGGAATGTCTGGCTTTGGTGTGGGCACTGAATTATTTTAAACATTTGATTTGGGGGATGCAATTCGACGTAGTAACGGACCACAAGGCACTCATTTGGTTGCGGGACAAGAAGGATATGAATGGTAGACTGGCACGCTGGGCGTTAGCGATACAGCAGTATGATTTTAAAATAGTGTATTGCTCGGGCAAGGAAAATGTGGTTGCGGACTTTATGAGTAGGAATCCTTTGTCTGAGTTCTCAGAAGGTGGGAATAAATGTAAGAATGTGGTGAGCGATGGGCTGGACTTATACAGAATCGACGTGGTGGATTTTGTGAGCGAACAAAATACGGATAGTTTTTGTTCGAGGCTACGGGCGCGGTTGGCTGTTGGATCTCGTCGTAGTTATAAGGGTTTTGTTCTTAGGGATGGCAGACTTTACCACAGGTGTAGGAAAGGGGATAGATTCGTTGATTGTATCGTGGTTCCTGATTCTTTGTTTGGGGAGGTCATGAGTGAACTTCATGACGATCCTTGGTTTGGGGGTCATTTCGGCTTGTCCAAGACAATTAAGAAGTTTAGGGACAGGTTTTATATTGCGAGAGCAGACGAAAGAATAGCGAAGTATATTAAGAGTTGCAAGGTGTGTCAGGAGAGAAAACGTGTTCATTTAGTTGCTCCGCTTCAGCCAATAGTCGTGAATAGATTGTTTGAGAAGGTAGCGTTGGACGTGCTGGGTCCGTTTCGCAGATCGTCTGCGGGGAACAGATATGTTATAGTGTGCATGGAGTATCTATCGAGGTATGCTATTTGTAGGGCTGTCCCGAGGGCTACGGCCGAGGCTGTGAGCGATTTCTTGGCACAAGAAGTTTTTTGTAAGTTTGGTTCTGTCGGCGAAGTTATTACGGACAGGGGTTCGATTTTCACGTCGCATATGGTAAAAGATACCATCGTTTTTTTTAATGCGTCGTTATCGGTGGCTGCCACGCGTCATCCACAAACGATTGGTCTGGTGGAAAGGTTCAATCGCACGCTTCTTCAAAGTCTGGCGATGTATGTTGAGGACGATCAGGTCAGTTGGTGTGCCTACTTGCCTTGGTCTGGTGGAAAGGTTCAATCGCACGCTTCTTCAAAGTCTGGCGATGTACGTTGAGGACGATCAGGTCAGTTGGTGTGCCTACTTGCCTTTGGTCACTTTCGCGTATAACGTTTCGTCTCATTTTTCTCCATATAAGATTATTTACGCTAGAGAACCGTTGTTCAGATCCGATTCTGACGTAAATCTTAACCTAGTCTCGGACGACTTAGATATCGAGTCGCGCAGGTTGTCGAACGAGGTGTGTATCTCCAAGGCCGTTAGAAGTATTGGCAAGTCGCAACAGACGCAAAAACGACATTATGATAAAAAGGTTAAGTTCGTAACTTTTGACCCAGGTCGTTTAGTTCTTGTGTACAACCCTAAGAGAGTTTCCAAGGTTTGTTCGAAACTGTCGCGATTTTATAAGGGGCCTTATCGCGTTGTGCGCAGACTTGCTAATAACAACTATTTGGTTAGGAAATTAGGTCATAGAAATGGTCGAACGTTGGTTTTCCACCATAATACGCTTAAACCCTTTTCTTTACGTGTTTAATACTGTAGGTAGTGCTATCTAAACTCGTTATGGTTGGGCATGGGCTCAGTTGGCACATTGGCATATGGGGCCAATTAGGCTGAATCGTGTCATGACACTTTGCCTGTTCCTTTAAATTCTTTTTATTACTTGGCACAAAGATAGTCTAGTGCCAGTTTTTTTTTTTTTTAAAAGTATGTTGACATTGCTAATGTCAGGGAAAGTGTTTGTTTAGTTGAAAATGTGTTGTGTGTTTTTGTGAATTATTTAATCAATAATAAGTTCCAGATTCTTTTTATATCTTATAATTATGTCTTCGTGAATGTGGGGGATGACCTCTTCGTGCAAGATCTGCTACTCTGCTAATGGTATTCTGTAAACAATTTTCAGTTTTCATCTGAGTATTCAAGGGATAGTCTGTTTGGTGTCGAACCTTGTGTGCACATAGTGCTATTGGGGGACCTCTGCTGGGTCCTTGACATCAACCTTGCTGCCTCTTGGCTGCTCAAAAGCTTTCCCCCTCGCGTTTTCAGTTAAGGTTAGGTGGTGGTGCAGTCTTCTAGCTTTGATGTCTTATGATGGGAATAGGTAGAAATTAAGATGAGCAGATACTTGAACTTCCAACTCTTTTGTATTCTTGGCTAGTTTAAATTAGTCTTTGACTGCCTATTTTGTTTTTTATTTACATTATTAATTCTAGTCCTAACTGTGGGCAGTTATGGGTTGATTTTGCCTAGTTAATTTGGATGAGGATTATGGTTGTTTCAGTTAGGTTTAGTTTCTTACTAGCCTAAATTTATGAAGAATTGTCTTTTGGACTTTGAATGTAGATGGGCACAAGTAGTTGTGTATAATTTTTTTATTGCGGTTTTTATTATGCAGGGTTTCAGCAATACATCTTGATCATAGCATATTTTACTTAACATTTCCTTTAATCAACTTCTTGCATGTTTTTGTTTAAGATGATTGCCGCAGCTGACAGGTAGCTCCTGTCTGCTATTTTGTGTCCATATTGTAATGATATCCGCATTAGGTAGGTGTGTAATAGTGAGGAATTATGTTGATATGTGATACAAAAAATTACCATTCAAGTAATTTTTTTTTATAGGGGCGCGGCATGTAAGGAGCGACCTCCTTTGAGCGTACTGGCTGTTCGTATAGTTCGATAGAGTTTAAAGATTTTGAAATACGAATGGTTCTTTTTTGCTTTTCTGGACTCGGGACGTCAGATCGTCTCCGTCTGGACGTTCGTTCTGTGTGATAGTGTAAAAAGTGAATAAATCGAATTGCTTTAATTAATCAGTTGTGTCTTTTAAACTAGCTAGCGCCCATCCGGCTACCGCCCCCCGTTTTACTGTACTCTCACCACGGATAGATCCGCCTTATCGGCCCTCATCAGTTCCAAGGTCAGAAATGACGATAGAATCACAAGATTTCTCAAAGGGGTATACAGGCTTAGACCTGCCCTACCTCGATACTCAAATACATGGGATCCATCAAAAGTATTAAATTATATATCTTCCCTGCCTGACAACATGGAACTAAATCTTGAAAGCATAACCAAAAAACTGACAATCCTGCTAGCCCTAACTTCAGCCCAACGAGTCCAGACATTGTCTTGTATAAAACTGTCTAATATTTCTATAAACAATGATAATATTACCATCAACATAACTGATTTAACAAAAACTTCAATGGTAAATAGAGTCCAATCTAAAATACACTTACCTTTTTTAAGACAAAATTGCAAAATCTGTCCGGCTCAAACTCTGATAGACTACATGACAGTAACCAACCCTATTAGAAATAATGAACCTTACCTCCTAATTACTTTCAAAAAACCTCATAAGAAAGCTACAAATCAAACAATAAGTAGATGGATGAAAAGTATAATGAAAGACAGTGGCATAAATATTTCCCAGTTTACCTCTCACAGCACTAGGCATACATCCACATCAACCGCTAGGAGAGCTGGGGTTAATATTGACATTATTAGAAAAACGGCTGGGTGGTCAAATAATTCTAAAACATTTGCTATAACTTACCTCTATGCGAAGAATCTCCTAATGAAACCTTTGCAATGGCAATTCTAAACCAATAATTGATTATTATTGAATTATTCTTTATTTTAAGTTCATAATTACCTATTGTGATAATAGACTAATTTTGTTAGAATAAATAATAAAACCTATTAATTAGTAAATAAGCTAACTAAATAAGTAAAGTTCAATGAAGAAGACTGTTAAATTGTTGTTATTGATATAAATTTAATAAATTTATAATAATATATATAGGTATACTTACCTTATGTGATTTTAGAATAAAACTTATGTCTATTATGAATCTCTTTATTTTATATTTTAAAATATATTCTTAAATTCTGAAACACCACATTATTGCAGCAGACTCTGAACATCTACTCTGTTTAATTCAATTATATAATTGATAATATATAATTTCAGATCACCGTGAAATAAAATTGAGAATTAAACGAGCTTACCTGTAAGCGAAGTCTTGATTCTAATTTTATGAACGGTGATCTGAAATATAATTACCCACCCGCCACATACGGCCCTTAGCTGCAATAATGATAAGCACATTCACTGTTAACTAGTTAAACCGTGAACATGACAGCAATACAGAAGCCGCTACTGTCTTCACTTTCACATCAGGATCGCTTCTTATTACGACTCTTTCTCTAAGCGCTAGTTCAGATACGGCGGGAACCGCGCGATTATAGAATCGCATGGAAATCGCGCGGGTCTTATTTATATGAGTTAGTTAGTAATCGTTCAGACATAACCACGCGGTTAATCAAGCCGCGCGGTTACCGCAACCCAACCGCCAGAAAATAGAATCGCGCTGCTCCCGCGCGTTTCTATTACTATGGAGTCTTTACTTCGCGTTCAGTTGCGTTGCGGATACCGCGCGGTGAGCACGTCACTGTTCGTGAGTTCGCCATGGATCGTTTCGACACTGAACTATTTATTGATGAGGTGGAGAAGAGACCTGCAATATGGGACATTCAGTGTGATGATTACTCAAATAAAATTATCAAGAACCGAGCTTGGCAAGAGTTGGTGGAGATATTTGGAAATTGCGAAGACACGGTGGAAAAAAAGAATATTTTAAGCAAGTAGGTTTATTCACCAAAAAATAATTGACAGAATTATGTTATAATTATTGTTATGAAGCGTATATTATACTCTCCGTATACTTTAGGTACTTAAATAAATATAAACAAACTTCGGCTGCTTTATGCAGACATTTCGAGCATTTTTCAAATGAAGGTCACAACGGTATTACCATATTTCCTTTGTTTACATTTAGTTATGTACCTAAACATTACAAGTACGGTATGTTAGTTGCAGCTATATCTTTGTGTCTTGCCATGGAACACGCCCATCGTTCACAAAGTAATGAGCGAATTTATCTCTGATATTCAAAGATGACGGTGTCCCTCTTCCCGCATGCAAGGTATTGAGATTAGTCATGGGTGCATTATATAAAGTATCTTTAAATTTTAGACCATCTCTAGTCCGCACATAGTTATGTAGAACACAAGAAGCTTTTATTATATCTTCGGCAAAATCTATGTTTACATTTATAGGCCTATGAAAGATGCGCCATTTGTTCGCCAAAATACCAAAAGTGCACTCAATATTACGTCGGGCTCTCGATAACCTATAGTTAAAAATCCTTTTTTCATATGGTAAACATTTGCCTGAATAAGGGCGCATTAAATTTTCTGCTAAGCCGAAGGCTTCATCTCCAACTATAACATAAGGCATTGGTGTTAGGTCTACATTAGGTGTTGGTATGTTTAATGATTTTTCTGTCAGGCGTTTATAAAAAACCGAATTTTTAAATATAGCAGAATCACTGCTTTTGCCATAAGCCCCAATATCAACATAAGTAAAGCAATAGTTGGCGTCGCAAAGTGCTAAGAGCACTATGGAAAAGAAATGTTTATAGTTATGATACAAAGAACCCGAATCAACAGGCTTTATAACTCGGATATGCTTGCCGTCTATAGCACCAATGCAATTTGGAAAATTTGCATATCTCTCAAAGTCTCGTGCTATTGTCTTCCAGATATCTTCAGTCGCTTCGGGCATGACTATGTTTACCAACTTATTCCACAATTATTTACATACTTCGCGGACAATTCCAGTAATCGTCGATTTTCCTAGGCGATAATTGTAGCTTAGTTCTCCAAATGAACAACCCGTACCAAGATATCTGAAACAAGAATATTATTAATAATGTTATTATTTTTAGGTACACAACTCCAAAAAAAATGGAAAAACATACGAGATTGCTACAATAAAGAATACAAAAAAGAAAAAACAACTCTTTCTGGTTCAGGTGCTCGTAAAGGAGCCCGATATATGTATTTTTTAAGATTATCTTTCCTGCAGAATAGTGTAAGTAATAAAGACACTACAACTAATATTGAAGAACAGAATGAAAGGCAAAGTGAGGAGACAAGTGAACTAAACGCCAATGCAACCGAAGTCACTGAAATACGTCCCCCTAAACGTAAGAAAACACAAGTGCCAGAAGAAAAAATAGCTGTTTTAATAGAAAAAAGTATCGAGTCACGAAAACATTTTCAGAATGAACTTCAAGAAAATAGTATTACCAAGCAAGATGACGACAAACTCTTTTGTTTGTCGTTATATAAAGAACTCAAAAAAGTACCAAAAAATAGGCGTTTAGCAACCAAAATTGAATTACTTCAAGTGATACAAAAAGGACAAAGCTTACCATCCCCTGTTCGCTACAATACTCAGCAGATCACACCTACGTATTGGCAAGGACAACAGTATACAAGCCCGCAAGGATATTTTACTACATCTGGATCATCTCCTCCTGTTCCGGCACCGTCACCGTCACCATCGCAATTTAGTTCTGGCTCTCAGTCCTCTACAGTTATAGAAAATATTTATGCTGATTTTGAAGAACAATAAATAAATCTTACCTTAAAGTTATTACGAGTTTCTCTTCCGGTGACACGCTTGGCCTCAAATGCGTTTCAGAGCATGAAATATCTTGCCTGATCAGTTTCAATTAGTTCATCAAAAGATTTTATTGACATTCTCAAATAGTCAAAAAAATTGTTATCATACATTCTTAATTTGGGATATAACGTTACGAACTGACCATGTACTAGTCGGTCACGTAATATTGGATGCACCCAATACCGCCTTTTTCTTTTCTTTTTTTTAAGGAGCAACCACAGTAAACACACTTCTTCGTCGACCTCCATTTTGAAACTGACGCTCCCGCACGAAATCGCATACTAACCGCGCGTGTCTGAATAGCATCACAATTTTGCGGTTTGAAACCGCGCGATTCGTAAACGCACGATTCCCGCATGTCTGAACGCAGGCTTAACAGTGACATATCAGGGTTGCCACACCAGGCGGGTAAATATAACCATTATTTCTATTCTAAACGAACCGCGATTATAATGTGTCGGGAAGGATACTACTCTGTTTAATTCAATTATATTTCAGATCACCGTTCATAAAATTAGAATCAAGACTTCGCTTACAGGTAAGCTCGTTTAATTCTCAATTCTTGAACGCCGGCCATTGCTGAATGTCACCGCTGAACTTCGGCAGCTCCAACTGAGGCAGCTTTACAAGCGGCTTCTTCTCAGGATCCGAAGAGGCCCCCTTGGATAATAAGGCATCCATTTGCGCTTTGATACTGAAATATTTTTGTTCGAACTGTTCGCGTTCCAGTTCGTGAGCCGTAGTTTTGTCTGGATCGTCGTAGTCGAACGATTCAATCGCCGATTGGAGTATATCGAAATTATCGTAAATTTTTTGGATTTCAATTTGACGCGCCTTCACTTCCGAAAGTACATTTTTGTCGCGATCGTAGTTCTGTATGAAATTTGCAATCCTGAGCTTTCCTTTGGTCGTGCTTCTTTTAGCTTTATAATAGTCTTGAGACTCCGCCATCTTGACGACTCCACCGCGTGGGCAACGGCGGCGTGGTATAATTATTTATCGAAGTAGATTTTAGCGTATCGATAATATTAGTTTCACGTATGTAGCACTTTAGAATAGGTAACCTGAAAAATAGAGGTGAGCGTTTCAAACCGTATACAGTTTCAATATATAGATATTGACGCAATATCTGAAATACGATATTGGTATAAACAAAAACTATGTATCACTCGAAACTATATATCGGCGCACCGAAGAGAGCAAACGCACAGCGCTCGCGTCTGCCAGAACGTGATCTGTCAATATAAGGGCCCCGCCCGTTTCACGCAACTACAAGTTACAAATTACAAGTACAATTCGACGTACATTGCGTAGACGATTAGATAAAACGATAAGGGTTTACAGTTCAGGCGAATTTGCTACGCAATGTATATCAAATTGTAATTTACTAGTAACTTGTTGCTTCGTGAAACGGGGCCCAGATCAGATTCATTTCTCTTGGTTCGGAATATCGAATGTATCCGAACTTAGCCGAAGTAAGTCAAGACGCCGCTATACGTCAAAGCGAGAGCTTGCATGTTCTCCTTCCGCACGTCAGTGTCGTCTTTCCTAATTTGAAAAGATTTGCATAGATAATAATAGTTCCTATTGTTAGAACAATAAATGCAATTATTGAAAAAGATAAGTGAATCATTGGTCACTGGGTCGCCAGTTCGAAAGTTCAAGGACACTTGTTTTGGTAATTTGATTTGATTTAGTATCTTATCTTTCTTTTGCTTACGCGCGCGTGTCCTTTGATTTGCGCGCCATTACATTAAAAATTGAATTGGCTTTGTAAATAATACTGTAAATAAAGTGTAAGTAAATTATGATAAAGACTTCATTTAGGGTGTGAAATAGTGTAAATATAGTATTAGGTTTTGTAAATAAGTATGTCACGTTTAAACAATAGTGTATTTTGGGACTTTTTAAAAAAAAAACTAATATTGTAGACAAAAAAGCAACATGCAAAATTTGCCGTGACTTGTACAGTTATAAGGGTTCCACGGGAAATTTAAAAATGCACCTAAAAAAGAGGCATATAGATGCATTTCGTCGCGTCGTATCTGCTCAACAACTTCAAAGTCAGGATCGGCTGGATCCGAGCATGGAAGGTACACCTAGTACTGTACCTGCAATTCCTGCGAGTAATTCAGCTGTTATCTTCCCTTCAACCTCATCCTCTGAGCCTCCGCAACCGCCGCAGGGGCCGCCGCCGACGCTGACAACAGCTACTTCTGCTAGCACAGCGCCCGCTCCTTTACAAGGCTCTTTAAGAATAGGCCAGCAACAACAATCCATCGAGAGATACAGTACTACTAAAAAGATATCGAAAGTAGCCAAAGAAAAAATTTATAATGATTTACTTAGACTATTTATAGACGGATTTCAGCCTTTTTCTCTAGTAGAAGAGGAGGCATTCAGAAATTTTTGTAGCCACATACCTGGCTACAAGCTTCCGTCCAGGAAAACGATATCAAATATTATGTTACCGGCATTGTATGACAAAACCAAAGACAAAGTGAAGGAAATGCTTCGGCGTTCTAACGTCGAAGACGTACGCCTCACTACGGACCTTTGGACCTCCCGCGCCAATGAATCATACTTGGCTGTCACTGGTCACTACATAGAAGACTTCAACTTAAAATCAATTTTGTTATTTTGTGGCGGATTTGAGCCTTCTCATACAGCACAAAATATACACGACGCATTAGAAAAAATGGCAACGGAATGGGGATTAAACGACAAAATAAATTTCGCAGTGTCTGATAATGCCGCCAACATATCAAAAGCTATCCGCGACATGGGCTGGAAACATTATGGATGCTTCGCCCATTCATTAAACTTAATCATGCAAGAAACATTAAAAACCATAACTCCAACCACAGATAAAATTAAAAAAATTGTCCGGTACTTCAAAACGAGTTCTACAGCGCAGACAAAGCTTCTAAAAGCTCAGACAACCGAGCAACCAAACTGTGTCCCTAAGAAGCTGAAACAAGAAGTGCCTACTAGGTGGAATTCTTTCTATCATATGCTCGAGCGGTTCGTGGAATTAGAACCGCACGTGAGGTCGACCATGGCAGTAATGCGACATGATCTACCGGTAATAACTAACGAGGAGTGGGTATTTTGTGCAGAATTGTGCAAGATTATGAAGCCTTTCGACGACGCCACACGTTCTTTAAGTGGTCAATCGTACATGTCAGCCAGCTCGGTCATCGTTATGGCGAGGTGTCTTATCTCTGGCTGTGACAGGCTTCTTGACGAGAACTTTTGTGAAGCTTCAAAAAATGTAATTTACCAGTTGCGAATGGGCTTAATCAACAAATTTTCCAACATAGAGAGAAGTGGCACTTTCTCCGTGTGTACATTTTTGGATCCACGATACAAACTCGCCGTTTTCGTGGATCAAAATGAAGCGAGAAATACACGGAATCGTGTTCAAGACTTACTGGCGGACTTAATTGCAAAAGAAGGGCAAAACAATCCTCAACCTGCAAGCAGCTGTCACAGTCGCGTTGTTGATTTTTGAACAATTTGTAGATTATTTTAGCGTGTGCGCTGCGGACCAGAAAATGTAGAAGAGAGATCGAATATATATTCATATTCATTCGATCATCGAATGAATTGAATCATTGAGTGAGTTGATTGTAGGAATGAATGTCTGTGGCGTGTGCGCCTTTCGTCACAAGGTAGCGTCGATAGAACAGTTCACAGGTAGCGTAGATATCTTTGGTCGATAAAACAGCCGTTTGACATTGACATACGATGTCAATCAAACAGTCGCCCGTGTTCGGGATTGGTTGGTTGGCGTGTGCGCCTTGAAGATTGACAATTTGGCGTAGGTAGCACTTAGTTCCACAATTTGAATGTAGATGTCACTGTTATGTAGATTCTGTATGCAGATTGGTTTCTTTGTGCGAATCAATCTGTAGATTCGATTTCTTCTGCCCGCCCGCCAGAGTGCAGCATGAACGAACGGAATGAATGAGTTCAAAGATGTGGTACGCGACGATTTCCTTGCTTGCTTGAGACAAAATGGCGATCTTGATGCACGATATACAGTCTTTGTTTAGGCGAAAAAGGACCAAAATTATGTTTGTTATTTATATCTGATATGATTGAGGATGAGATGTGGACTGTATTACACAAAACACTGGTTAAATTCACTCCGTTTATTATTTTACTACACGAACAAAATATTATAACAACGCACAGGTTTGGTGACTATGACAGAAGAGAGCAAGAGAGCGAATGGTTTTTATGAATGAATAATAAACATACATATTTATCTTTGATCTATATACCTTTATTTTCTTACAGCCGTTTGAGTCTGGACGACTACAACATCATTACAGGAAAAATTATTAGTCTATTTCCTAGCGAGACAGCAGGCACCTACTTTACCAAGCCGGTGAAGAAATCTGAATCTGGAAGAGGAAAGTCTGTACCAGCAAGGGGCAAACTGGTTGACAAAGTAAGAAATGTTCTGTTCCAGTCAACGGAAAGAAAAAAAAAGATACACCCAACGAAACGGAATCGGCAAAGCAACAGAAGTTGAATGAAATTTTACAAGGTTAATTACAGAACAAGGTTTCCATTACTACTGTATTTTTTTTTTACTCAGCTACAGCAAAGCCAAAAGGAAGGGTTATGATTTCTGCAGTAGCGTGACCACCATACAAGCCAAAAAGCCCGGCATGCCTTGTGCGTCAACGGATCAATCGCGCGTTTCGCCTCGGCATCCTTAGCTATGGCGATGTGCAAACCGCACCATGCCAATAAAAAAAAAAACAACGTTTCGCGTTCGTGTCGACACGAAACGTGCCTCGGAATTGCTCGGAAGCTCGGAACGCCCGTGACTCGGGAGTCGTCATCTCACTCCGACCCGTGGGCTTTTATGGGGCATGCTTTTGCGTCTCTTTTACTCTTACGCAATCTTATGGAGATGTGCGACGTCGTAGTGTTATGAACTTTTTTTAACAATATTGAAAAGTGTACTAGATTTTGGGAAAAATTAAGCCAGGCTTGCGCATGAAACAGCCTTCCGCATTTGAATGTAGTGGTAAATTGAGTAATGATGCGAAGCTATGTTCGGGACGGTTACGATGCATTCTTCTGTTGTTGACTGACAGTTGTTGTTTGAGCGGGTGATAATTGGTGCAATTTCTATTTTCTTGTTAAAAAATTTAGATTTGTGTAGGATTTGCGTTTAAATGAGTGTAGATCTGAGTGATATTGTTCCGTGTAGTGATTTGAAGTGTGTGCAAAGTTTAACAAGCGGGGGAAAGGTAAAGTCATTGACCTTTCCCGATAAACAGCAGCTTATTTCTTCGCCAAAACCAACACCAGATTTGTTGATTTCTCAGTCAAGTAAGTCTCATAAAAGACAATTTAATAGATCTGTGTACAAAACTCATTGGGTAGCTGGATGCTCGCATTCCAATAAGTTATATTGTTGGTTTTGCATATTCTTTTCCAACGAGAAAAATGCATAGAATACGTTTAATTATGACGATTTGAATAACATATCTAATGCCATAAAAAGGCACCAAAACTCACAAAAACACATGAACGCTGTTATTTCTTTTTGTAATTTTGGTAAACAGCGTATAGAAGCTTCTTTATCTCGTCAGTTACCTATCTGACGAAATCTCAAAACATAAATCGCGCGGTCGCGCGTCGACCACAATCGTAGTGTTTTTCAGAGACTAGTAGATATTGTTTGTCATTTAGCACAACAAGAACTGCCTTTCAGAGGGCATGATGAGACCAAAACTTCATTAAATAAAGGAAATTTCTTAGAATTAGTATCTTTGCTTTCGAAATAGGATCTCGTCTTGGAAAAACACATGCAATACCAAAATAGCGGCAAACCGGGACCAAGTTATTTATCTAACAAAATTCAAAATGATTCAGTAGTATTATTCATTCCTACGAAAATATATCGTCGGCAAGTCGGCATGCCCTACCATTAGACCATAGGCACGCCACTGGATTTCTGCTGTCTATGTATGTATGTTGTCGTGTTCCTGATGAAAGCGAGTGGATTGTATTGTTCTAAACAAAGTTAATTGTTCACAGATATACACAAAGAAGACCTAGAATGGTTAGAAAATAATGACCAACCATGGGATGATGTGGTAGCGAAATGGAACAACACTCATGGAGTACGACACAACGCAGAGTATACTAATGTGCAAGATTTTATATCAAAATGGAAAATATTAAGGAACCCCAAAGCACCGGAACTAGTAAGTAAAAATATTTATTTTAAGACATAATAATTCTTTAGTATGGAAATCATGGCGCGCAAAGAATAATTCGATATAATTATGTTTTCTCAGGAATAAAATAATTAAATAATATTGAACACCCTGTACATGGAATAAAAGTGAAATTGAAGGTATTGTAAAATAAATCTCTGTTGGATGGGTAGTGGATTGTGTTTGTAAACTTTACACGCTAGAATAACTTCTGAACATACCTCTACTAACAATTTTAATCTATAATGTTGAAGACGTTTTACTTATAGCACAAAATTTAATTCTTCTGAATCTTCATTTTCTAAGAATATTTGTTGGTGGTAGTACAAAAAAGGCAAAAATGTTATTATACTACTACTTGGACCGCAGCATGTTATTATGTATACTCTAATATTGCAAGACCTCTTAGGTGGTGATTCAGACCAGCACCCTGGACAACTTTCTCCAAGGAACATGGGATAAAAAGAAAAAAACATTTGACTCTTCTTACAAATTGCGTCAGCTGATGTGACATTTTGTATGGGAAGTTGAATTTTTTTAATAATTTTTTTGGCCCATGTTCCTTGGGTAAATTTGTCCAGATTGATGATCTGAGTCACCACACAAGAGGTTTTCATATATATAATAATATATAAGGTGTAAATAAATTAGCTGACACTATTTTAAACGATCAACTTACCCATGAAACTGAACAACTTTCCCCAAGAAACATGGGCTGTCGGACAGTTGTCCCTTTCATACAATACTGTGCGGCCAGCTAATCGATTTACTATAGATGCATATTTTTTTGTTGTCCGACAGCCCATGTTTCTTGAGGAAAGTTGTTCAGTTTCATAGGTAGGTTGATCCTTTAAAATATTGTGCGCTAATTTATTTACACCCTGTATAATTTTTTTATTGTTCTATATACACCGTGAAATTTAACTGGTTGTTTTTCGGAAAATGGAGTGTTTAGTCCATTAAACTGAACAACTTTCCCCAAGGAACATGGGCTGTAAAACGTCAAAAAAAATTGGCCCGTTCATACAAAACTGCGCGGCCAGCTAAACGATTTACTATGGGGACAGCAATTTTTTTTTCATTTGCCAGCCCATGTTCCTTGGGGAAAGTTGTTCAGTTTAATGGACTGAACACTCCATTTAAGGAAAAACAACCAGTTAAATTTCACGGTGTATATATTTTTTTTCTTTACTTTTTTTTATACATTTGTTTATTTTTTTTTTTTATTTTTTTATTATTATATTTTTCATTTTTTTTTATAGGTATATACAGTTGATTTCAGGAAACAAAAAAAAATAGAACCATGTGGAATTTGATCAACCAGGGTGGGTGATCACCCAGGTGATCAAGCTGTAGGTGATTTAAGTCGACAATTTGATCACTCAGGTGATATCACCTTCACTTCCTTCAGAGTGGAATAAACAATAATATTGACATAATTATGTGGCCTAAGAACATGAGATTAATTTGCACCAAGTAAAACACCCATTTTTTGCTCAATTAGAATATGACTTGAACAAACACATAGCTGGCTAATAGTTATTTTTTATTATTCACACAATTCACTTTATTATATTATTTCTTTTTGGGTTATTTTATTAATAAAGTTTTTAGTATTTCTACTAATGAGTGTTAGTTGATAGAATATATACCTTATATACAAAGTTTTTTTTTTAGATTAATGATGACTTTGAATATTTGCATTTGAGGATCTAGAGACAGGTGCGCTACTCACTTTAAACCTGTCTGAATATTTTTTAACAACCCAAATTTTTAATATATATTTTTTTGACAATTTATATTTAATTTTTTGATATGTATTCATAATTAATTCATAAATAAATTTGCTTGACATATTGTAATTTATTATGGGTTTAAAACAAGTATGTGACCCGTGAAAACCCGTTATATATTATTTAAAAAAATTGCAATGGTAGTCGGGATCGTTTGAGTATATTTTATTTCTGTTTTCAGAGTCCAAGATACCATCACAACTAACTTTGTTAGTGAATGTTGTTGCTCCCAAAGGACGAACTTCGAAAAAGTCAAAATGCTCTACACAAGAGTGTATAGAAAGCGTCATGATAATAGTAGAGGTAAATAAAATATTCTTGTTAATTTTTGTATAACAAAGCTTTATTTAGGGTATTGGAAAAATGTTTTCTATTTTGTGTTTGAGAAGTATATTAGTGACTATTTACGATGGCTTGGGATGTAAGCTAATAAGTACTAAACAGACATGTTCTTCCCTAAACAATTATTTTTTTACTTAAATAAATAAAAAATAAATAAATGGCGTTATGGTGTCATTATTGTGATTTTATTTCAGAATCCTGGTGACATCAACACAACTATTGAAAAACAAAAAGAAAAGGCACTCAAGCAGAAACATCAAGTACAGCCGTACTTAATATTACTCGGAACTCTACAGAATATAAGGCAAGCGTATTTAGTTATTGATGACGTTCAATACACTTTTGATTCTGTTCGAGAAGCATTTGATATACTATTTAAATGTTATCACGTTCTCAATGCTAAATATCCTATACCTAGTGAACACATTCATTTAATCATTCAGAGATGCGTGTATAAGATTATGACTAAGTATGATAATCCAGTCCCATACATAGCTGACATTTTGAACTTAGCCTAAACTCTACTACTTACGAATTCTAGCAGTCACATTTACATTTATTATTTAATTTATCTTATGAAAAGGATTTAAAAATGAGGTGTATTAACTGTGCACGAGATTTTATTGAGAAATATTGAAGAAAATGTATCAAGTGTTTCAGAATTGGAACAAATAAAAACCGAAAATGAAACATATGAAAGGTTTAAACATTATATTGATTTTTTTGTTTCAAAGTTATATGACAAACTCAACTTGTCTAGATTATATATACAGGAGTTGATAGTCACAGTTAAAAAGTTAATAATGGACATGTTTCGTGATATCATAGATATTTTTGAAAAGAACAATTTAGATTTGATTAAAAATACTTGTTCAAAAATACTTGTTCAAAAATACTTGTTATCACATTTTTCACGTGTTGATACAGAATATAAGAGAATTCAGTACTTCGAAAACTGCAATAAGTATGTGAAGCCAACATTAACTGCCATAGGTTGTACAAAAAAGAAGGCAAAAAAAGACAACGACACAGTAATGGTTTTAAAAGACCGTTTTGTTTGTACAGTATCCTTGAAACAAAGCCTCCAGCTGTTTTTTACTTTACCAGGTGTTTATGACACAATTGTGTCTTACCAAACTGAGTTAAGTCATGAAGAAGGGGGGGTACTTAGAAATATTGTGAAATATGGAAAACATTACACGGAAAAGACGATAATATGTACATTCCAATTATACATTTTTTGATGATTTAGAAACTGGAAACCCTTTAGGTAGCCACGCTGGGAAGAACAAAATAGGAGCTGTTTATATATCAATAGGCTCTTTACCTCCAGAGTACTCTAGCAGGCTTGAAAACATATTTTTAGCTACGCTTTTCTATAGTACCGATCGTGTCCAATTTGGAAACAAAACTTTATCTAACTCTTTGATTAAAGAATTAAATTTCCTACACGACCGCGGTATTGATATAGTTGTAAGTGGTTCAAAAGTAACAGTTAGATTCACTTTAGCTGTTATAGCCGGTGATAATTTAGGAATACATAGCATTATGGGATATAATGAAAGTTTTTCATCTACATATTACTGCATATTTTGTTTATCAACCAAACAACAATGTCAATCCCTATTTTCAGCAGATGATTGTAGAAATCGCAACGTAGATGATTATTCTAACGATGTAATTAACCAAATAGGCATCAAAGAAACATGCATTTGGAACGAAGTTAAATCCTTTCATGTTTATAATAATTTGTACTGTGACGTGATGTGAAGGCATTATATTTGAAGGATATATGTCATTGAAGGATATATGTGAAGGCATTCACCGCTATGGTATGACTTTAATAATAAATAATCTGATAGATAAAGGTTACTTTAGTCTTGAACAATTAAATGACAGGATTCAACCAATCCACCACCAGCAGTGACAAAGAATCACTTATTACAAGGCTCTATTGTTTTTTCTGCTTCAGAAATGTTATGTTTTATCAGAAATTTTCGGTTTCTTGTTCGTGATTTAATACATTTGGATGATGACTGCTGGAATTACTACTTGTGTCTGCTAGATTTAACAAATGTCGCAATGTCACAAACCTTCAATAAGGATCTGATTGAGTATCTAAAACATATAATTTTTGAGCATCACGATAGATATGTGACTTTATTTTAAGTTACTCTAAAACCCAAACATCACTTTTTGGTTCATTATCCGCAAATAATAAAAAAAATCGGTCCACCTGTCTTAGTTAGTGCTTTCAAATATGAATCCAAGCATTTGGACTTAAAACGTATTTCCAACTCCATCAATACTCAGAGAAACGTACCATTATCATTAGCAATTAAATGTCAACTGCAGTGCTGCTACAGATTCCTAAATGGTAGAGGTTTAGAGGTTTATGTAGAAAATGGTAAAATAAAGGAAGAACAATCAATTCCAGAATTAGGAAGCACCACAACATATGCTAAAGTGAATTGGACAAAAATAAATGGTATCAAATATTCTGTTGGTGATTACGTAACATACGAATACGACAATTTTATACTACAGAATTGTAAAATTAATGCAATTCTGCGATCTAAAGAAAATATGTCTGATTTATATTTCCATACTTTGATGTACAAGACTGTTAATTTTAGTAATCATTTTCAGTCATTTGTTATAAAAGAGAGTAACCAATTTAATTTATTGCGTCTTGATGATTGCTACGATATAGAACCAAAAAAGTACACTTTTGGAGAAAATGATTATGTAGGATAACTTTTTATTAATGTAAAATACTTAAAGGTTTGTATATACTTATGATAACAAACAACTTTCCCTAAGGAAAATAGGTCCAGAAATGAAAAAAAAATTGGGCCCTCCATACTAAATGTTTGAGTCAACGAAGTTTAGTATGGAAGGGTCAAAAAATGTTTTCATTTCCGGTCAGATGTTCCTTGAGGAAAGTTGTTTGTTATCATGGGTAATATACTAACCCTTAAGTATTTTACATTAATAAAAAGTCACCCTATATTTGTTGTTATAGTTAATTAAGATAGGTTAATAATTAAAGCAAAAGAAATATGATCTAGCTATAAGTACAACGTCTGGGGGCCGTTTCACGAAGCAACAAGTTACAAATTTACAATGTACATTGCGTAACGATGAGATAAAACGATGAGGGCTTACAGTTTACGCGAATTGGCTACGCAATGGATATCAAAATGTAACTTGTTACTAGTAAATTGTTGCTTCGTGAAACGGGGCCCTGGTGTTACTGTTACAAAATTTCGCTGTCGTTAGGCATTTTTATACAACATGTAACAGAAATCAGAATATCTTTGTATGTTTTATATGTTTTTTTGTTTTAAGGTGTAAGGGACGGTATACCGAAACCGAAAAGAGGTAGGCCCGTCAAACTGAACAACTTTACCATGGAACCTATGTCGATAAATGAAATCTGTGCCATGCCGCATCGCTGACAATTTGTATGGGAGGTCCAATTTTTTTTTCATTTCCGGATCTATACTCCATAGTAAAGTTGTTCAGTTTCTTGAGTTCATTCACTTCCTTACCGTGTTTCCTAAATTAGACATTGGTGTCAATTCCACGCAGCGAAACTTAATTTTAATTTTATATCAGTCTTGTCACTTTCTGACCCACGACCTTGAAAAAGGACGGGAGATTGTTTGCGCTTTTGAACGTCAAATTTTATAGCGCAAATGTCAAGTTTTGACGTGTGCCATGTAATTTTAAACGGCATATCCGGCGGCTCCTGCATAAAATTGACATTTGTGACATAAAATTTGACGTTCAAAAACGCCAACAATCTCCCGTCCTTTTTCATCGTCGTGGGTCAGAAAGTGACAAGACTGATATAAAATTAAAATTAAGTTTCGCTGCGTGGAATTGACACCAATGTCTAATTTAGGAAACACGGTAAGGAAGTGAATGAACTCATGAAACTGAACAACTTTACTATGGAGCATAAATCCAGAAATGAAAAAGAGGTCCTCCCATACAAATTGTCAGCGATACGGCATGGCACAGATTTCATTTATCGACATAGGTTCCATGGTAAAGTTGTTCAGTTTGACGGGCCTACCTCTTTTCGGCTTCGGTATACCGTCCATTACACCTTAAAAACTAAAAGTACGTTCACTAAAAGTGAGCTATTGCTAGGGTTTCCGAGATCTCGATGGCCCACACGTCCTGATATCAAGACGTTGGTATTGGGACCAGGAAAAATGAAAATATCTTTGGTTTCATTGAGTCAAGCATTCCATGAAAATGTATTTGTAGTCACAAAATCCTTTTAAATATAGGCATAGAATAACTTGTTGGTCCTAGGGCTCTAATTGTGATTAATATTTTAGTATGTAGTACCTATTGTTTCTCAAGCTTACTGTACTGATTAAACTGTATACTTATTATTGTCAACTTGTTATGTCCCAATGCTGTGCAAAAAGATTGTGCTATGCTTAACAACATGCCTTTATATATTTAGAGTCTTGTTGTTGTACTTACTACTAATAAATACACATTAGAAAACACATTTTTGTCAAAATCTAAGGTTTTTTTTTTAATTATGTACTATGCTTGTACTAAGTGTTGTTTGATCTCATTTATATTTGACATCCTATATGTAATTAACGTGTTAGGGAAATAGCGTAATACCTTTCGGGTGGTAGTTCTATCCGTATAACTAAACAACTTCTGTTCTACTACTTTTAAAAATTCGCAAACAGTTTGGTTTTTCATACAAAAATTTGATCGCGTCAATTTGTATGGAGAACCCAAAGTTATGCAAATACCAAACAAAAGTTGTTCAGTTACAAGGGTCAAACTACCACCGGGGAGGTTTTGCATTTACATTTCTTCTTGAAGCAAAATCCCCAGAATCTCCAATCAAGATTTGTAAATTTAACCTCAAGCTAATACTCTCTTTCTTAAAGAAAATATTAATTTTCTTTTGATATATACAATTTTCCTCTCAATAATTCTAATTTCTGGATTGGAAACCACATTTTTTACAAACAATTCAACTAATCAATCGTAATAAAGAAGTAATATTTGTGATACAAAGTTCTTGTTTTTTGATAGGAAATATTTGCATTATTCACAAAAAATCTTATAATTTTACGGCAAAGCCATGAATGCTGATAGAAATAATTAATTTAATTGATCCTAAAACACAAATTTCAGTTGAAATTTTAATTGTATTAATATAAATTACCGATGTCTTTCAATAACATTATGTGCATTTTACATCAAGAAAATATTTTCTTGCGCGGGTAAGTATTATTTTACGCTTAAGCCAAGTAATATTAATTAAAATAATCAGTTAAATTGATCCTAAAACACATATTTCGGCAGAAAATATAATTTCATTAATTGATAATAATTATATTTTAGGTCAAGAAAATATTTTCTTTTGCGGATGTCTAATATTTTTATATGGAAAAATGAAATCTCTTGCATTGAAAAACAAAGATTTTCTTGAATGAGAAGCTCTCTGGATACTAGACATATTCCTATGAAGAAAACCAACGTATTGGACCTTAAAAATATTTTCTCAGATCAAAAGTTGTACTTACTTTCATTTGATTGATTATTTTTTTGGTTGAAATGAATGTGTTCAAGATAATTATTATCTGTTGCCAAGAAAATATTTTTGACTGCATATATGAAACGATATTTCTTTGATTTAAAGAAATTCTCTTGATCTAAAGAATTCTTTTTTACCGTGTGCCAAAATGTTCTATAAAAAAATACAAAAAATACTGTTTTTATTTTTTTATGTCTTTAAAAATCACTGAGTTATTAACGATCAAAGTGCACACTTCCGCACGAGCCGAGTGGTAGCTGTGACGTCATATGTACGCAACGTTCCTATTACACCGCCCGCAACCGCCTGCATATGACGTCACACGCTCGGAATTTCTCGCGGTCATAACTTTGGTAATATTGCATGTATTGAAGTGAAATAAAAAGTAATGTAATGTACATGATATAAACTTTAATATAAGGCATGTTTTAATGTGAAATAAGATCGACCTATCGGTGTTCTCCATTACTTGTTTAAAAAAAATCATACAGACTACATAAATTCTGGAACCTGGTAAAACCTCTGCTGTTTGTATCTACAGATGGCCACATTATTGATGCCTATGGACCTTATCCTGCCACTAAATCAGATGCAGATATTATGTTAAGTTTATTTGAAGATGAAGGGTCAGAACTTAGACAATTCTTTCAAACTCATGATACATTCATTCTAGACAAGGGTTTCAGAGATGCATTAGGCGTACTTGCCCATTTGGGATATTCGATATATAAACCCCATTCTTTGCAACCTGGCGAAAATCAATTATCCACCAGAAACGCTAATGAATCAAGATTTGTGACAATGTACAGGTGGGTTGTGGAAGTTGTGAACGGTCGGTTCCCATACAGCAATTTTTGGTAGCCGTTACGAAAAATGTATACGCACTTCTGCGTTGACACTAGCTCACACTAGTAACATTTTTGGTCGGTATCTGGGTTTTGTTCGGTCGCTACGACTAAAAGTGGGGCATAAGTAGACACAGTAACATTTGGTTTTTAAGTTACGTATCTGTGTGGTAACAATGTTCGCATTCTGCAACGACTTGCCGGAAATCATTCGTTCGTTCGTTCAATATTTGACTTTATGTTCAATGTTCAGAAAAGTCAAGTGAAGTTTAAATAAAAAATAAGAAGATTCGACTCGCCATCATAGTTTTGACACACGTAAGTTTTTATTTTTAATATTAACTGTTTCTAGTGTATTTATTGTTCTAATATCAATGGGAAAATTAATTTATCGTGTAATTTGGTCAAATAATTTGTAATTTACCAATGCGCCTCCCATCATTTATAATTTAACCAGTTTAATGAAATGCGCACAATAATTTTTACACCAATTTTATACATTTATAAAACTTAAAAGTTATTGCTTCAATAAAATAATACATTTTTATACAAGCAATATGTTATTTAACTAATCGTAATCCATACTAATTAATAAAACATTAAAATATATTTGTTTATTTAATGAAAATATTCTAGCCGCATCTGGTAACAAAGTTACTAGACAGTGTCGACACATGTCGTGTCGTGTCTAGAAGTAGTAATAAAGTTACCGAATTTATAAAATGGTGTCACTTACTCTATTGTTTCCAGCGATTCTCAACTTTTTAGCGACGATGCCCTTTTCTGTAGTTTTGACTAGAGAGGGTTCGTCCCACTTAATATGTTTAGTACCCAGTACATGGATAGACAATGACTCTATCCTATTTTGGCCAAGGACCAGGAAAACGAGTGATCTTGAGCAATTAAGAAAAAACGAAAACAGCCTTCCTTCTAACGATTGGAAGAAATTAAAATGTAAGGTAAAATTACACGGAATTACGACTTTTGCAGAAGGTCTAAAGTTGGAGGAGATGTATTCCAATTTTGAAGATACTGAAGACGAGGAGAGGTAAGAAGTATTTTTATTTTATTAGTTTACTTATAAAATCAGTAAAATATCTATACCATAGTACAAGTGTCATTTAGTGTAGGTATTATGTAGTTGTAAAATATATTTGTTGTGATTTAACTGTCGCAAGCCAACTAGCTTGATAGTCTTTCAATGAAAAGCCTAGCCTTGCTGATAACTGATGCTAGCTGATGGATGAAAACCCACCCAATTAGTCTAATACAACATTTAGTGAACCAACTGGCTGAGATGCTTAGGGCGTTTATAAATAAAATAACGAAAATATTATAAAAAAAGGAAACAAAATACACCTTGATGTTGTTGGTCATAATTTTCTAACTTTTCTTGTTTCTCTCTTCTTAACACATTATTTTTTATGTTAGTAATTTAGTTGTTTGTCTGTTTACCTTATTTATCTACTACGATTAGATAAAAAAATAATAAAAATATTAAGGATCCTGGCGTAAAATCACGAACAAAGTTTCTACTTGATCCGTGCATAAAATGGCCGCTAAGCCCCGCCCCCTCAGTGACGTCAGGGCCGAGTAAATTATCACGGGGCCTAGTTCATAGCGCCTAGTCCTCTTCCTAACTTGTCCGTGCAAATACCAAATAAAAATAATACCATGCGTTCAATAAACATGGTAGAATAGTGAGCAGTGAACCTACCTACAGCGGCGCGGGCTGGTTGGATATCACCACTAGTTTTTTTTATTTGTAGATATCACTCACACTCACTCAGTTGCTTTCAAGGCCAGACTCGGCTAGTTGGTCAGTTGCGCGCGAGCTTCCGAGGGAGCGGCAAGAGTACGCACATACGCGTTAACGTCATATAACTTGGCGCCGATAAATTGGTGTTATTTACTAAGTTTATTAGACTGAGTGTTAGTGTTCACCTTCTGAATTTTGTTAAACAGTTATTTAAGTGTAAGTTTTTTTATATGAATGGTATTTATAATTAGGCTGAATTTTATTACTGATAAAAATAAATAAATTGATTGCGATTCACTGAAATTAAAGAATATTGTATACTTACACGATATTAAATATAATATTTTTTATATAATAAGTCGTATCTGTCTTTCGCCACTAGATTCTTGGGATCTCGTTATTTTCTGCCATTTCGCTAGCAAATCACAAAGTATGATTTCAATAATTCCTATGTCCGTGTTATACCTTAAACATCAATATCTAAATTCGTTTAGTGCAGTGTTAGTAATTCGTGTGTCTAGTCATCTTGATATACTGTTAAATAAGTTTTTTTTTACAGATACCACAAAAACCGTGAAATTAATAGGAAACATCCAACAACAATGTCAATAATAGAAGAGCTACCTAATTATAATTCTGATTTTGATCATGATCATGCTACAAGTAATGTCACTATTGAGAAAACCAAATCGAGCGAAGCTGCAGTTGCGACGAATAAAACATCAATCCAGGATAATGCCTCAAGTATTTTTTCCAATAATGCTGGAACCAGTTCTAACTTTTATCATAATACCGAACCGATTCAAATTGACGATGCTTTCAAAATGAAAACAACCAATGCCAATGTTAATATAATTCCTGAAACTGAGAATGAAGAAAATGTTATCAGTATTGGCTTAAATGCATTTAATCGAATTATAGCAGAGAACAGTTTATTACACGGCGAAAACAAAATTCTTAAAGAATCGGTTCAACGGTTCGAAAATCGTAAGTAATTGTTCATATTGTTTTATTTTATTAATAACAACCAGATATAATAAAATTATCATTATAAAAACAAAATTCCAACTGCCTAAAAATGATTTTCGAATTAAGCGCCATTTTCAAAATTTCAATTCTGACAAATTCAACGAAACCTCATAATTGTCAAAAGCCGTCCAGCCGTTTGGTGCAGGGCGTGCCAAAGAAATGGACACATATACATACGCTCGAAAAACATTACCATACTTCTGAAGCAGTCGGGTAAAAATAATATATTTTTTTACTCTTTTTTAGTAAAAGAAGAAACTGATAAAGGCTTTAAATCAATACAAGTACAATTAGACAAGATGTTTGATGAATTTAGAAGTATTAAAAGTGCTTGGGATGCTAGTACTACCATATCTAGCAATATAGATGAGAAGATAGCCCAGAGCAGTGTTGAATTTCCAATTGACTCGGTACAACAATTAAATTTACTAGAAGATAAACTTATTGACTTGGAATTCGAAAAAACTTTGGTGTGGATACTGTTATTTTATTTATTTTTATGATTTTGATTTTAGTTTTTTGATATTCATTTAATGATTTTATTGCATTTTAGATCAAAAAGTTTTCTAGTATTTGCGACACGAGTGGAACACAAAAAATGTCAAAGATTGGACTACAGTTAGCCAAATCTTTTTTCACCGACGAACTTTTGTCGTAAATTTAAAAAAAAAAATTGTCGTACTACCTAATTATTAGTTTTAAATTATTATTTTGAATATTCTTAGTGTGTTAATTTGTACATTTTCTACCGTTTTATACGATGTACGTTTTCTTTATAAAATTAAATTAAATTTTAAACGGCACAGTGTGGTATATTCAAAATGTCTTCTTTTTTTAGTTCTGAAGTGAAAATAAGTAACCCAAACAAAAAAAAAACAAAGTTGAAACGAAGACTACTGGGAATGAGGAGGATCCTTCTTCAACCAATTTAAAAACTAAACCTAATTCTGATATAGAAATTCAAGAAGAGATAGATGAAAATTTGCAGGATTTGGGGATGCATGAGTTAGATACCAAGGAAAATAAGATCGGTATGTTATTTAGAGAATAACGCAATTTTTTCTTCCAATTCTTTTTAACTAAAACCAATAACTAATATTTTCTTATATTTTAACAGGTGATATCCCAGCTACAAAAAAAAAAACAACTAGGGGAACTAGGGGCATGATGGGGTAGCGAGGTAAGACGGGGACACGCACACATAGCAGAAACTAAACGCAATCGCGAGGTGGCAGTTTAGCCAATGAGAGGCCGCTTTGGAACAATACTCAGTGCGGCCATGACAGTCGGCGAAAGTGCGTGCGTTCTTTGTTTACAATCAAATTTTTGTTAACGTGCATGTTTGATGTAATATTTTGTGTTTCTTAACAACTTCAGAAACAGGTAAGAAATAGTATTGAAATAATTTATTTTTGATTTGTATTACGTTTTCCTTACAGTGGATAGGCATAATTCAAAAGTGTAGGTTCTAACCGTGTATTTTTGAAATTTTATTTTCTTTAAAAACAGTGACTGGGGCAAGATGGTGTAAATCGTACGGGGCATAACGGGGTACCACATTATGCCCCACACAATGCTCTATTGTCAATAGTCTCCGCAGATTCACCATCATTTTAGCATGTATCCCGGCTGTGCTCTCACGTGTGAGAACCCGGGGTCCGCTTTGACCATGATCCAAGGTTCGGCAGATCAGGTAATTACAGTGGAGCGACTGCCACCCGACCTTCGTGACCCTGCTAGCAGGGGAACCTGACCAGATTGGATCATGTTTACACATTAAGTCTCCTGAATGTGCAGGTTTCCTCACGATGTTTTCCTTCACCGTAAGAGCAATGGTTAGATGTACATAACTTATTGGTCATACATAACCAAATAAGTCATTGGTACATGGCCGAGTGGGATTCGAACCCGGTACCTCTCGCTTACGAGACAGATACCTTAAGCACTAGGGCACCGTCGCTCCTAGTCGCTAATAGTTTCCGCAGATTGTTTAAAGATATTTAGATTGAAAAATCGTTTATTTTGTTTTTTCATATTAAACATGGTTAGGAACTACAAAAAAAAAACAAAAAGAGGAGACTGGTCACAACAGTCCATGAAAGCAGCTATAGACAAAGTTTTGAGTAGAGAATCAGGATACAGAAAGGCAGCTTTAGCAAAAAAATGTAATGACGGATCTAAGTGATGTAATAACATCCTATGGAAATTAATTATTTTGACTTTGACTTTGACTTAGAATATGGTGTTCCTCAAACAACTTTGGAGCGTTATGTTAAAAAAATTAAACTAGGTGAAGAAATTACCGTTGGCTTACCGTTGGGACCTATAAAGTCTATTTTTTCGCAAAAAGAAGAACAAGAACTTGCACAATATGTGAAGTATATGGAACAACGACTTTTTGGCTTAACTACTCTCGATTTAAGGCGGTTGGCTTACCAGTTGGCTAAAAAAAATAACAAAAAGCACAATTTTAATAACGAGAAAGAAATGGCAGGTGTCGATTGGCTCAACGGATTTTTGAAACGCCAACCTGAATTATCGATTCGTAAACCAGAGGCTACGTCGGCAGCTCGCGCCATGGGATTCAATAGAGTAGCAGTTGGAAATTTCTACAAGCATCTTCATCACAATCCTGCCCGTGGAAGAGACGCCGTCCAGTGGTGAATACACCAAATGAAAGAAACGAAGCTGTTGCATCCTTATACAACGGCTTCAATAAAATTAACGACGTGTGACTGGGTGCCTTCGTAGTCCATAAGATTGGTCATTATTGCTCGAACTTCGTAAGTGTCGATTGGTTACAAATTTTTCTAAATTGTGAATTGATCCATCATTTATAGGTTCACATTCTTTTCTGAGAATGGAAATATTGTGTAAAATGCAGCATGCTATAACTACTTTACAAGCTGTTTGTAACTTTAATAATAGAAAGACGGACAGGGGTCAAGTGACCCAATTCAAATTTAAATTGTGAATAAATAAAATACTTTTTAATTATATGACTTGGTATTTCGTGACTTTAAGGGCCGGTTTTTCAATCCTCAGATAAATTGAATGAATGAATGATAAATAAATTATCAAATAATTATCTAATGAACAAAGTTATATGACTGTTTATCGGAAGAATAATTGTTCTCCCATTTTTCAATCGTTATTTATTCCATTGATAACTATCTGACGCAATCTTCAGAGAGGTGAAACAAATATATTGCTTAGACTAACGTTAGAGCAAGACAGACTTTTCTGCCCATTTTCTGTCAACAGTGTCATGTCAATTCTATTATTTACTTCTTCTTTCTTTGATATGGCACTAGTTGAACTTTGTGCCAGTTTCAAGATTTTTTTGAAAATTGTTTGTCATAACGTCATGCCTCAAACTATCAGTCGAATAGTACAGTTATCTGGCAAATGAAGCGGCAGATAGATTTATTCTTCAGATATTGGAGTTATTCGTTAAATAAGTCTTATCCGACTGTTGAAAAATTCAATATCTTGCTATCTGTCGAATAAACACTATTTGTTAGTTTATCTAGCGATTGAAAAACCGGGCCTTAATGAAATTGCTTCAATTACATAATAAAAGTGTTTATACAGTTATATGACTTCGCAAATGTAAATAAAAAGAACATCTACCTGCAAAGACGGCAGGGGTCATATGACACATAACATACAGCGTAAGCAAGTTGTGGGTAGTTTGTAAGATTTATTTATTTTATAAAAAAATCTTACTAATGCCTGTTCAATTCAGTACATTTGTATCATTACTATGCCGGAGGTAACTTTGATAGTTTTAGTTGTTTTTACCCGACTGCTTTAGAAGGAGGATTATGTTTTTCGAGTGTATGTATGTATGTATATTTCTTTGGCTTGCTCTACAGCCTAAACGGCTTGATGGATTTCAGCTTAAAAGGTGTTGTTCGATTCGTCTTACTTATGAGAGTGACACTGGGTACATCAAAGTTATAAAAAACAAGATGGCCGGCTTTTAGCGCTAAAACATATGGATTTCAAAAATTGTATCTTTCCAAAACCTATCGAGTGGGGTATCAAAATAAAGAGGCTTATGAGTAGTCTCCAAAAATATACATAACTTATATGTTTAAATGTAATTTGGAATGAAAAATGCTAAAAAAAACTTCCGTTTTACGTTTACGGGAATTACATTGTATGAACTGATGATTTAAATAGTTGATATGAAGAAGATTAAATTTGGTTTTTATTTCTATTAAGGAATATTTATGATTATAAATGTATTCATTACAAAAACAAAAAAGATTCAAATAAAATAATTATTAATAAAAACAAAAAACCCGACTGCGTGTATAATTAGTATTTATAAACGTGTTACGTCCGTACCTACCCTATAAACCGCTGACTATGCATTGCCCTGAATTGATTGCAACATCGATCACGCCACCTTCGTCCGGCACGAGGCGCCGACACTGCATTTTACTCTATTGCGAAATTATACTGTTCCATGCGCATCGGTATTTTTGAGAATGTATAGCGTCACTTTTAGTTCTCGCATCGACTAATTGACACCTTTACTTTGTACTTAATATTTTAATTTTATTAATAAATTTATTTGTAGAAATTTTCGGTTTTTTTACATCCTCCGGCCGTAGCCTTCGTAATTGGCGCAGTCGGTAGGATTCTCGCGTTCGGTTCGCGTTTTAGGAGAAGATTTCCGAAATTCGAGCCGCCCGTGCTGGCTTTCAAGTCACATCTCGAGGATCCAGAATCTACGCAGCGCTACAGTTCCCGGAGGCGTATCCAGACATTGATACTGTGAGGAAACCGAAAACCAGTATGTTACTGTGAGTACTCTTGAATCGATCTAGGGTTGCTACATTTTCCTTCTAAGTCCTTTTATTTTTAATTATTTTTTCCCTGTTGTATTTTATTTCCTGTGTGTAAGTTTATTATAATTTTACAAAATTTTCCATCCCAGGCGATCGGATTATTTTAGGTTAGATAGAGAATCTAGAAATAAGGCAGTGGATAATAATAGAGATATTTTAAGTGATTCCGAAGAGTCCGAAGTTGAAAGCGAAAACGCCATGTCGGACTATGATAGTATATATAAGGCTCTTCGCCTAGTTCCCGACTTTGACGGAAATCCAAGTGTCTTGCCGCGTTTTATAAAAATATGTGACCAACTTGTAGATGAGTTTCGAGGAAAACCCTTTGGTTTTAGTTGCCTTATTGAACGGTATTTTAAACAAAGTAACAGGACCCGCAGCTCGTTTAATTAATACAAGTGGTGCTCCTGATAACTGGCTAGGAATACGCGGAGCTCTTGTTAATAACTTTGCCGACCATCGAGATGAAGTAGCCCTGTACAATGATCTTTCAAACTTAACCCAAGGTTCTAGTACACCACAGGAGTACTACGAGCAGTGCCAAAATTTATTCAGCACAATGATGACCTATGTCTCGCTACACGAGACTGTGTCTACTACTATTGCATCAAAACGCACGCTGTATAAAAAATTTACCCTTCAGGCATACTTACGCGGATTGAAAGAACCCTTAGGATCCCGAATTCGGTGTATGCGACCGGAGACCATAGAAAAAGCGTTAGAGTTCGTTCATGAAGAGTCCAACATCTTATATCTACAAAAGCGTAACGAGCATGTCCCCGATAGGAGGGCGCATTCACAAACTCTTAATAATCAACCCTATAAACCACCATTTAATAATTTTGCACCCCCAAAACATTCAGATTTTTACATGAACATGCCTGGCCCCTCTCGTGCTGGCCCCTTCAGTGCACCTCATAATTTTGCGCAAATGCCTAAACCAATTTATAGTCAAAGCTTCCAGAATAGAGGTCCTACTCGCACGCAACAAATGTTTGCAGCACCTCTCCCTAACCATACTCCTCGCGGTAATACATTTAATTTTCCACAGCGAAATTATCCTTCCAATAACAACACCCCTCGCCCTATGAGCGGTGTTAGTCATTTCACCCCAAGATTTTTGCCTCCTAGTGGCATGCAAGGCCATAATTGGGCAACACAGGGTAACCCACCACCTAGCAACTATTTTAAAAGCCGTCAGATGAATTATACTGAGTGTTATGATCCTGAGTCTCAATACGAGTCACATGACTACTATTCCGACATTCCAGACTACTCATATTACTATGACGCTGCCCCTGATTACTCATATGCTAATGACCAACAGCTGATTTATCCGGCACCGTGTGTAAATGACCCCAATACTTCCGGTACCCCCGTAGAGCAAGATCTCTCTGTCCAAAATCCACCTGAAAATTTTCGGGTTTCTCCGAACCGAGAAAAACTAAAATAGAAGTTAATCTTCAGACGCAGCGCCAGTTACCTTACATCCAAATAGCAGACCCCCCTCTTAAATTTTTATTAGACACCGGAGCCAACCAGTAGCGTGACCACCATACAAGCCAAAAAGCCCGGCATGCCCTAACGTAATAATGCGGATATCGAACGAAAGTCCAAAAAAACAATTAAATTTTCGCGCCAGTTTTCATTCGAAACTTGCAGAATCAATCGCGCGCTCGCTCGCTAACATTTAACCCTATTCCAGGCGACACACACTACAAACCAACGAGTCGCGTTCGACACGAAACGCGTCTCGGGATTGCTCGGTAGCTCGGACCGCCGCGCCGCCATCTCACTCCGACCCGTGGGCTTTTATGGGGCATGCTTTTGCGTCTCTTTTACTCTTACGCAATCTTATGGAGATCTGTGACGTCGTTGTGTTATGAACTTTTTTTAACAATATTGAAAATAGTACTAGATTTTGGGAAAAATTAAGCCGGGCTTGCGCATGAAACCAGGCTTCCGCATTTGAATGTAGTGGTAAATTGAGTAATGATGCGAAGCTATGTTCGGGACGGTTACGTTGCATTCTTCTGTTGTTGACAGTTGTTGTTTGAGCGGGTGATAATTGGTGCAATTTCTATTTTCTTGTTAAAAAATTTAGTTTTGTGTAGGATTTGCGTTTAAAATGAGTGTAGATCTGGATGATATTGTTCCGTGTAGTGATTTGAAGTGTGTGCAAAGTTTAACAAGCGGGGGAAAGGTAAAGTCATTGACCTTACCCGATAAAGAGCAGCTTATTTCTTCGCCAAAACCAACACCAGATTTGTTGATTTCTCAGTCAAGTAAGTCTCATAAAAGACAATTTAATAGATCTGTGTACAAAACTCATTGGGTAGCTGGATGTTCGCATTCCAATAAGTTATATTGTTGGTGTTGCATATTCTTTTCCAACGAGAAAAATGCATGGAATACGTTTAGTTATGACGATTTAAATAACATATCTAATGCCATAAAAAGGCACCAAAACTCACAAAACACATGAACACTGTTATTTCTTTTTGTAATTTTGGTAAACAGCGTATAGAAGCTTCTTTATCTCTCGTCAGTTACCTATCTGACGAAATCTCAAAACATAACTCGCGCGTCGACCACAATCGTAGTGTTTTTCAGAGATTAGTAGATATTGTTTGTCATTTAGCACAAAAAGAACTGCCTTTCAGAGGGCATGATGAGACCATAACTTAATTAAATAAAGGAAATTTCTTAGAATTAGTATCTTTGCCTTCGAAATACGATCTCGTCTTGGAAAAACATATGCAATACCAAAATAGCGGCAAACCGGGGCCAAGTTATTTATCTAACAAAATTCAAAATGATGTTATTCATTCAGTAGTATTATTCATTCCTACGAAAATATATCATCGGCATGCCCTACTATTAGACCCTAGGCACGCCACTGTGAGCCAACCAGTCATTTATTTCTCCTGAAGCAGTAGAAAAATATTTTCCCCATATTCCTTTGAACTATGAACCTTTCGAGGTCACAAATGTCCATGCTACCAGTCGAAATAATTATTCTATATCATTGCCATGTTTTAAAGAATTAAATGAAAACGAAACTATGAATTTGTTCATTTATAAGTTTCACGAATACTTTGATGGGCTCATCGGTTTAGACCTTTTAAATAAATGGGAATCAAATATAGATTTGAAACATAATACCCTTAGAACGCGCCGCGCTACTAATCCTATAGCTATGTACGACTCGCGTAACTGTAACTTTTATGAGGAGATAATACCAGCGAACTCGACAAAAATTCTAAGAGTTCCGATTAACATCCATGATTGTGACGCTTATATCCCTGAACAAAAACTTTCGGGCTGTACTGTAAAGGAATGTTTAACCACTATAAATAAAAACCGTGGTCTAGAAGAGGTATCAAATGATACCGTGAATGACATAATCTTTTCTTTAGATAGTCCGATCGGCGCAGAAGTTTATAATGTTCAGTGCACTCGCACTAGTGCGCCCGCGACGTCACGCGCCGCGCAGGTGCTATCTCGCTTGCGCACCGACCATTTAAATCCTGAGGAGCGCGCCAATTTAGAATCTTTGTGCGCGCAATTCGCTGATGTGTTTTACATTGAAGGAGAGGCGCTTACTTTCACGAACAAGATTAAACACTCTATTAAGACTACAGATGAGGTACCGATCTACGTAAAAAGTTATCGATACCCTTTCGTACACAGGGAGGAAGTACAGAGTCAAATAAGTAAAATGTTGGAACAGGGTATAATTAGACCATCAGATTCCGCGTGGAGCTCGCCCATATGGGTGGTGCCAAAAAAAATGGACGCGTCAGGGAAAGTTAAGTGGCGTCTTGTCGTTGACTTCAGAAAGTTAAACGAGAAGACGATCGACGATAAATACCCTATTCCAAACATAGCTGACGTTTTAGACAAACTTGGTAACTGTCAGTATTTTACCACCCTGGATTTAGCAAGCGGGTTTTACCAGGTCGAAATGGACCCTCATGACATACCGAAGACCGCTTTCAATGTAGAACACGGACACTACGAGTTTTTACGGATGCCTATGGGGCTTAAGAACTCCCCTTCGACCTTCCAAAGGGTCATGGACCATCTACTCAGAGGTCTACAAAATCAAATTTGCCTGGTATATCTTGACGATATTATCGTGTTTAGTATCTCTTTACAAGAGCATATTAACAACTTACAGAAAGTCTTCGAGCGACTACGAGAATCTAACTTCAAGATTCAAATGGACAAATCTGAATTTATGAAGTTAGAAACCGCATACTTAGGTCATATAATCACTAAAGAAGGTATAAAGCCTAACCCTGATAAAATCATCGCTATCCAAAAATTTCCTTTACCAAAAACATCCACCGAAATAAAACGGTTTTTAGGATTATTAGGTTACTACAGGAAATTTATCCCTGGATTCGCGAAATTAACAAAACCTATGACCCAGTGTCTTAAAAAAGGATCTAAAATAGACATTCATAATTCGGAATATATTAACTGTTTTGAGCACTGTAAAAAGCTACTAACGAATGACCCGATTTTGCAATACCCAGATTTTCAAAAGGACTTCATTTTAACCACAGACGCCTCTAAGCTTGCTATAGGCGCCGTGCTTTCTCAAGGCACTATAGGGTCGGATAAACCGATAGCCTATGCATCTCGTACTCTCAACACCAGCGAGATAAATTATAGTACGATAGAAAAGGAGCTCTTGGCTATCGTATGGGCTACCAAGTACTTCCGCCCGTACTTATTTGGACGAAAGTTTGTGGTAGTCACCGACCACAAACCTCTTAAATGGATGATGAGCCTTAAAGAGCCTAATTCAAGGTTAGAGCGATGGAGGCTCAAATTAAGTGAGTACAATTTCACTGTACTATACAAGGAGGGCAAATATAATGTTAACGCGGATGCCCTCTCGCGAATTGAAATTAATAACAAGGAAACCTCTTCTTTGGCAGTCAATCATTCAGAGACGCCTACAAGAGCTGGCTCGTCTACTGAGACTGTGCATACTAGCCAGGAAAATCCCATTTTGGAGGTACCTATAACAGATGAACCCCTAAATAAATTTAGCCGTCAAATTTGTTTTACGGTCGTTGGTGACGTAAAGAAAAAACCGGTTGTTGGCAAGCCTTTTGAATCACACACTCGTACTACCATCCAAATTTCAGCATCTAGCCTAGAAAGTGACGTCATTAACGCTGTCAAAGAGTACGTCAATTCTAAGGTGAAAACCGGAATAATTATCTATCCCCCTTTGGCTATGTATCAGATCATTCCAGTCATTCAAAATAACTTCAAAAATTCCGCTATGAATCTCGTTTTAACTAAAGTAGAGACAGAAAACGTTAAAGATTACCTACGTCAACAAGAGATAATAAAAGCCTATCATGAGGGCAAAACGAATCATAGGGGAATAAGTGAATGTTACCTCGCCCTGTCAAAAAGGTATTATTGGCCGAAAATGAAAGATCAGATCTCTAAGTATATTAATGAGTGTAGTATTTGCGGCCAAGCTAAATACGATCGAAATCCTATTAAGCAGAGATTTTGCATTGTTCCACCCCCTACAAAGCCGTTCGAAGTAGTACACCTCGATCTACTCACCATTGAAAATGAAAAGTACCTGACATTCATCGACGCATTTTCTAAATATCCACAGGCGTATCATCGCCGCGATGCTACAGCCATAAGTGTTGTTCAATCCCTATTAAAACTATTTTCTCATCACGGTGTTCCCCTGACATTAGTCACAGACCAAGGCCCTGAATTTGCAAATCAGGTGTTTATGGAGTTTGTTAGACTCCACAAAATTCAGCACCATAAGATCCTTGCGCACACCCCTAACGACAACGGCATGGTGGAGCGTTTTCACGCGACCCTCTTAGAACACCTGCGTATTTTAAAGTTAGAACGTCGTAGTGAGCCCGCCGTAAATCTCGTACCTTACGCTATACTAGGATATAATAACTCTATACACAGCTTCACGAAATGCAGACCCATAGAAATTATAGTAGACCATTTTGATCCCAGAGACCCACTCGACATTGACCTTTCAGAACATTTGCTCCAACTGTACGTACAAGACCATAGAAAACGCATGACTGAAGTCTACGATATATTAAACGAGACCTCATTACACCAGAGAACACAACTGATCGAAAACCGTAATAAAAACCGGGAACCTGAAAAAGAATATGAGCCCGACCAGCAGGTCTTCATTCGTAACCCCAAGGCAAGCCGTCAAAAGCTCGCACCTAGATTCACTCAGGATACAGTTCTAGCCGATTTACCTGTACATATCTACACTAAGAAAAAACGCAATCCAATAGCTAAATCTCGCCTTAAGCGGGGCCCTAAAAATGCATCCTTGTTACAGGATACTACTGATGCTACTGATTCACTGGATGCTGGCACAGGACATATTACTTGACAAACTGGATGATGGACCTGGTTTACTCCCCTTCAAGCTAGGAGAGTCTCGCGTAATCTCTCACTATCACTCATTTTTAAAATATGTTGATCTTAAAGAAATGCAATTAAAATTAGACTCAGTACAGACGCAGCTTAGTAATTCTAAACCTAAATTAAATAATAAAACACTTTCACTTTTTGAACCTCACATTGCGTACCTAGAGTCGAAGCTTCAGAAAATTTCAGAACAACTGATTTCTTTTGAACCACACAGAATTAAAAGAGGGTTAGTGGATGGTCTCGGTTCAGTTATAAAAAGTATTTCCGGTAATCTAGACTACACTGACGCAATTCGATATGACAACGCTCTAAAAGCTCTCGAAGGCAACCAAAATCAGTTACAATCCGAGATTAACAATCAAGTTAGTTTAACTAAAGATTGGATATCCCGTCATAGTAAAATATTGGATGACATAGTGTATAACCAGAATAAAAAAGACAATATTTTAACTGGATTAATGGCCGAAGAAAACACTAAAGAAGCTGATTTAATTAGATATGCACATTTGGCACAGTTTCTTCTTATTTTAGGTGATAATATAGATAATCTTAGCGAGGAATTGTTAACCCTAGAAACTACTCTAGCGTTCATAAAATCCTCTACTTTTTCTCATTCAATGCTTAGTTCAAGTTCTTTGAAGGATATGTTAAGTAAAATAGGATTAATATATTCGGGTTCGCAAATAATAAATGTGGAACTCCGAAACTACTATGAGTTAATTTAGGTTCTTATTACGTAGATAACAAAGTAGCTATAGTTTATAAAGTACCGATGGCCTTTCCAGAAATATATTTATTTTATAAGTCTATATCTATTGTCCCTAATAAACACAATCTCGCTCTCATCCCCATCCTTCCTTACGTAGCAATTCGAAAGAATGATTCTATGTACATGAGGACAGAATGTCCCAGGATTAACAACTGGTATGTCTGCGAAAAGGGAGTAAACTACAACCTTCAAGGACAACCGGACTGCGTAGAACGTCTCATAACGACCCAGCAACGTAGCCAGCCCTGTAACCTAACTCCAGTTATACTCACTAGAGAAGCTGTAGAACGACTAGATGATCAACATTACACCTTGTCCTTCCCGAAGCCCACCAAGACACAACTCATCTGCGGACAAGAACAATACCGTATTCTTGAAGGAAGTTATCTCGCGACACTGCCACAACGCTGTACTATCAAGACGCCGGAAATCACTGTTACAAACGTACATGACGTCATTAAAGGACATGTGATTAAAATAATGAATCTACTTCCAGATTTAGACCAAGTAGCTCAGCCTGAACAACCTGCGATGACGCTGAAATCAATCCATCTTGAAAATCTACATGATAGCACCGCCAAAATCTTATCACAGCAGCCTGTAATACTAAGTCGTGCCACCGAGACGAGCCTCTATCACACTACAATACCCATCTACACTCTACTGTTCGGTGCATGTGCACTAACTGCAGGACTAGCATATCGCCGCATTATTAAAAAACGACGGTCGGAATCGCAACCTGAAATGAAGATAACGCAACCAATCTATGCTGAAGTTCCTGAGAAACCTAAAAGAAGTTTCAAATCAGATCAGATGAATCTCAATTACATCTCAGCAGCATTTTCGCCGTCGACTTCAAATAGCTGCTGAACTTCGGGGGGAGGTGTTACGTCCGTACCTACCCTATAAACCGCTGACTATGCATTGCCCTGAATTGATTGCAACATCGATCACGCCACCTTCGTCCGGCACGAGGCGCCGACACTGCATTTTACTCTATTGCGAAATTATACTGTTCCATGCGCATCGGTATTTTTGAGAATGTATAGCGTCACTTTTAGTTCTCGCATCGACTAATTGACACCTTTACTTTGTACTTAATATTTTAATTTTATTAATAAATTTATTTGTAGAAATTTTCGGTTTTTTTTACATCCTCCGGCCGTAGCCTTCGTAATTAACGAACTGAAAAGATGCAAACAAGGTGTTTTTGTTTTGTTTTGAATGATCGTAGTTGATAGTGTTCACAATAGCAGTCGGAGGCATCAATAATATTCACAATACAATACAAATATACATAATTGACACAAAAACGTAATATAAAACATACAGAACAAGACAATCGAAATAATGAAGGTGAAGGAACAGGCGACCTTATTGATAGGGTAGCAATCTCTTCCAGGCAACTTTAGGCCCAATATGTTCCATCATAGTCTGAATTATGAACAATTTGATGCCTCCGACTGCTATTGTGAACACTATCAACTACGATCATTCAAAACAAAACAAATACACCTTGTTTGCAGCTTTTCAGTTCATTTATTAAGTTTGAAAATACTAATTATACACGCAGTCGGGTTTTTTGTTTTTATTAATTTATTGTTTGAAATGTCTCGATCTCTTCGTGATCAAGAAGTTTTACAATTATTGCAATAGAAGATGGCCTGTGCAGGTTTTTTATAACATTTTGGATTTAGCATGGATTTTGTACCAAGAAGTGATGAGCAAAAAGGTGTGGAGTTTTAACCGGACAGCCGTCGAGTTCGGACGTGCCCGCACGTGCGCCTCTTTCGCATTCGGTCTTTATCCTATTGTGCAAGGATTCTTTTGTTCTGTTGTGCATCCAACTTCGACAATACCGCGCAAGATTTAAATTTAAATTTAGATTTAAAACTTTGTTTAATAGACTCAATCTATTAATTGTGTTGTGTTTGGGTGCTGTGATCAGTGTGTGTGCTTACGAGCAGCGCCTTGTGGCAACCTGTTGCAGCCACAGCCAGCAGCCGCTAATCTTCAGACGGCCCAGGAATCCGGTGAAACCGTTTCTTTTATTTATTCCTTGTTTATTATTATTATTATAATTTTTATTGTGTATGATTGTTAAAAGTAGGCTTTAGGTTTTAGAAACACGTAGAAATAGCAGAAACCCGGTGGACCTGCGCTTCTCTATTAACTTTTATTGCGTAATTTTGTTCAAATTAAGCTAAAAGCAAACAATCAGAAACAGCATTGTATAAAGGTCTGAATGATCTCTCATACAGACACGTAGCACTCTGGTGTAGCGTAAAAGTTTTATATTCGAGACGACGACGGGCCGAGCTGATACTCAACGCGCCATCCGCAAGGGTACGAGTAACCTAAACATCACACGGTGAGATATCTCTGAGAGGTATTTACTGGCTATTCCAAGACAGCAGTGATTGCATAACCCTACAACTGACCGACGTGTCCTGGGCAGAGTCAGCCCAAAAACATCACCCTATTTAGCAGATTTTCTTCAGAGTGGTAAAGATAGTTTATACTAAGCCACTTTGAAGATAGGTAATAGAAATCTTCGTCCACCCTGGCATCCTGATTGTTTTAAAGGCACACGTGTCATTTGAAACAATATAGACCCACCCGGCTGCGGAAAGTTTGGCCGAGCAAAAGAACAGTTTTACACCAGGCCAGCAATAAAATAATCTTAACTTTCTTAGAATAACGTAGAAAGAGACTTCTCTGCAATTCAAGGGTGCAACTTCATTTAATTTTTACTTGTAATTTATGGGCCAAAACTAACACAACTAATCTTTTTGTTCATAGCTTTCTTCTTATTTTAGAACAATAGGAAATTCTGGCATTACGAAACTGCTAACACATCTGGCACCAATAAAGGACGCCCCGACTGGTCCTTCCTCAAATCAATTGAAAGGGAAAAAATACCCCACTGCTAAGTGGAGACACCACACTGAAGCAATATATTAAACCCAAAATAAAAAAGGAAAGAACAAAAAAGCTAGCATACTGAAAACAATGCCGACTCTACAAAACAAAGGACAAAAGATGGTCATAAATGAAATGAAAAGAGATGGGAATTGCTTGTACAGAGCAATTTGCCAACAAATTAATGAAAACCTCGGGCTCACATTTGACTACAAGATGGTCCGAAGAGACCTAGCAAAATATGTGTCAGAAAATCGTCATAGTTCTCGTATTAGTACAGCTCTCGTCAATTCCATAATTGATGCCCCAGAGGCCATTGATTACTCACTACCCTATCAAGAACAGTTAGAAACATATTTAAAAAATCAATGGAACGATGGGTTCTGGGGCGGTGAAGACATTTTGATAGCAGCAGCAGAATACTATCTTATTAATGTCTACGTTCATGGAAGACACACATACCCTATTATCTATAAGCCAGAAGAATCTGAGGTTCCAGCCAACATCCACCTATATTTCGAAAATAATCACTACAGTAGTATCACACTTACACAAGAAACCAACCTTTTACTCTCTCCATTACAACAGAACATAAAACAGTCTTGTGAGACGGAGGCGGAAGAGAGTTTTACCTCTACATTGTGCTCGTCAAACCCTTCTCCCAACGACTACTACGATAAAACGGGATACAGAATTTGTACCGCTAAAGGCTATCCGTCTAAAAACACCATAAATAGTGAAAACATTAGTATTGCGACATGGAATGTTAGAGGCGCGGCCACCCACAATAAAAAAGAAAGAATAGACCAAATCCTTAATCAAAAGGGAATAGAGATCGCTTGTCTTCAAGAAACACATCTCAAACAAGGTCTTCATTCATCTAAGCACTATACTTGGCATTTAACAGGATCCAATAAATATCGGGGTTTAGCGATTCTAGTCAGGAAAAACTCTAATTGGGAACTCAAGGAAACTATTAAATGCATTGATATTATGGCAGCCACAATTTGCAAGAAGAACAAAAAACCGCTATTTCTTATAACTACACACTTGCCTAATCTTACGTCACAAGCAGGAAGAACTTTCAACAACCTGTTAAACCTTATAAAAAAACAACCAAAACACACAACCCTTATTATTCTCGGGGACTTTAACTCGCATGTTGGACAAACAGACATAACAGATCTACCAGAATCAGCAATATCGGCCAAGAATAAACAAGGAATCTAACAGTAATGGGGAAATTCTTATTGACATAATCAGGCGAGAACAACTCCGACTGGACACTTCATTTGGCAGAAGCAGCTGTAAGACTACTTGGAGGTCAAATACCCGCGTGGCGCAACTGGATCACATAATAACCTCCAGAAATCAACCAAATTTCTTTAATAATATCAAAGGAATTTCAGTTCAGGGTTTTTCAGATCATAAAATAGTAATGGCAACCATCGACTCTAAACGCTTAGACCTAAAACCAGTAGCAAACTACAACTATATCAAACAATGTAACCAAGAGGGGGGTTTCAACTACAAACATATAAGTTATGATAATCTACAAGACAAAGAAATACGAGAAAAATTTCAAAGGAGTGTAAGGGATCAAATTAATCAAGCCAAGAAAGATATTAACCCAGGAGATGAAACTATTGCATATGACACTCTCATAAATATAATAAAGTCAGGAGCGCAAGCTGAACTAAGTAATAATCCAGTTAGATCAGACGAATATAAGAATGCAATAAATGATCTTGAAAAAGCTAAATCTTCTCTCCAACTGGAACCCCACAATCTAACTAGAAAAGAAAGGGTAAAAATATGTAGACGTAATTTACAAAACATTAGAGATAGGGAAGAAGAAGAGCAGTTCAAAGGATTTCTTAAAAACCTCGGCCCGCTTCACCCATCACAAAGGATGAAAATAACATATGACGTATACAGACGTCATAAACAAGCAGAAAGACGAAAAGTTAAACAACATTACATTCCCATGTCGAAATGGGAAGAAGAGTTAGAAAAATCTCAGGGACCAGAAATTCAACTCCACTTAACTGAAGACAATGAAGACCTGGGAGAAGTTCCGACCAAGGAAGAGATATTGGATATTCTTATAAAGATGCGTAATGGTTCGGCCCCGGGAGTAGACCAAATTGTCATAAACCTAATTAAAGCTGCCCCGACAGAATTTATTGACCAACTTCATAAATATTTATGTTTAGCATGGAAAGAAAATGCAGTCCAGTCTACTTGGACTCAAACCATACAGGTTCCAATACCCAAAAAACAGTTCCCTAAATCTATAAATGACTTTAGAAGGATATCAATCTGTTGCACCATTTATCGAATTTACGCCGGTCTTCTATTAAAAAGATTGGATACTAAAATTGAAGAATTAGGGAGTTACCAAGCGGCTTTTCTAAGTAATCGCTCCGCCGATGATCATATGTACACACTACGCAGAGTACTTGATGAGAATTGGAGAGAGGGTACCAAAACGTTTGTCATGGCACTGGACATTGAAAAAGCCTTCGACACTGTCGACCTGAATGCATTAAAGGACATACTGACCACAAGAACTAACAAAGCACTGACCAATAGGATTATAAAAGCTTGCATGAACGAGCAGACCTGTATTAAGTGGTTCGGACAACAGAGTTCATTTGTGAATAAAGGAAGAGGGGTAAAACAAGGCTGTCCATTGTCCCCGCGCCTGTTTACTTTAGTTATGGATGATGTCCTAACAACTTTAGAAGAAGATATACCCAACCTTAAACTGAATCAAGATGAGCAAATAAGCTTCCCGATGATACTATCATTTGCGGATGACATAATCATCATATCGTTTAGTGTAAATATGCTAAATGAAATATTTACTAAAATAAAACCACTTTTAGCTTCAGTTGGACTTAAAATTAACGACACGAAAACAAAAATTATAATGCGCGATCCTACTGGGTCTGATCAAAGAGAGCATGTCACCCTATCAGGAATAAACATTCCGTTAACTAAAGAAATAAAATACCTTGGCACCTTTATTACGGCAAGTCATAGCAGGAAGGACACCATTCATAAACGATGTAAACAAGGCGTACGCAACTCAAAATCGTTAATCCCTCTTACCACGAAAACCAAGATGGAATGGCCAACGGTGCGTCTGATCTACAAAATGGTCATAGAACCAACTATCACATATGGTTTGAAAGCGGCTGCCTTAACTAAACGGAATCGCTCAAAGCTAAGGAGATATGAGCGTCTTATTTTCAGAGACATGATTAACAACTCAAGGAACCCTCCACCTGAAAGCAAATCGGTACACGAGCTACTAAGAGGTAAAACAATTACAAAGCAAATAAAATTTCTGCGTATGTGCTACTTTGGTCATATACATAGACGACACCAACCTCATCTCCTCCATGCCGCACTGAGCTATAAAGCAAAAAAACTAAAAGTTGGTAGGCCAATCTTTACTTGGAATAATTCGCTAAAACACGATATGCTATACTATAACAAGGAAATCTCGGAATGGAAACAACTAGCCGAGGACAAAGAAACATTTCAAGCAGAAGCACAAAAAATATTCGAAATTGATGAAACAGACAGCGAAAAGGAGGAAAACGACACACAATGAAGAAATCATCACCTACTCAAACTTTCTACAACACAGACGGGTCACCAGCATCCAGACATAGTTATCATCACCAGCTCCAACACACATCGGTTCGACGTGCAACAGAGGACAACAATGACGAAGAACGCCTCAATGTCACCAACGCTCATCCTTCTTCGTGCTAACCCGTGTTCCACTATTCCTATACTGGCTAATTAGGCTGTACAGTCGGTCGGTTGTGGTCAGCCGGTTGCGGCTAGCTGATCGTCCTCTCCCATCCCAGAGCGTGTCCCTCCTTACCAACATTGCGCCCCCTGGTGTGCCCGTTTGACGGGATCAGGCTTGACCTGGCTGGGACGGTGCCTATCAATCAAATCAATCAATCAATCAAGAAGTGATGAGCAAAAAGGTGCGAAGAAGGACTTCATTTTACAACTCGCAACGGAACTCGGTGATTTATCAGAAGATGTTACTCCTGAGTTACCACTACAGCGTCAGACTCCAGCAGTTGCAGCAAACCCTAATAAAGCACGACATTGTTATTTTTCCGGCTGCAAAAACAAAACAAAACAAACAAAGTATGTGTGTGATTCTTGCAAAAAGATGTGGATCTTGTAACAAGTCCAAAGTTTTTATTTTTAATACATGTACTGTACTTAGTGGTAAACTAAAAATTATATTAAAATGTATTACTTTTAATTTTATTTTGTGTTTAGTTTAATTTTATTTATTTTTAATGAATCTGTAATAATTTGACAGTATTTAAAAAAGAAAACTGATAAAAAAATACTATTTATAAAACCAGGGGTCAAATGACCCCAGCCGTCTTTAAATGTAAGCCGTTTTTTCAGTCTTTCTAGTGTTAAGCTAAGGCCTAGCTAAAACAGGAAATCTTCGCTTCAGTACTCCATTTTGACGCTCCACCAAATTTCTTGTTTTAATACAAGTATGAGCTTCACTGTATTTTTGATGCCCTCTTCCAGCCGGGTTTAAATATGGAGTTAACCTTTCGTATGCTCACCGTTACTCTCGAGTAACGGGGCGCCGATGCCCGTCCTATGCTCCGTTACTCGTCGAGTAACGCTCGGTCGCGTTCAGTAAATCGCCAATAAATTTGGATACACAGCATAAAGACCGCTGAAACTTGATTTGGGGGAGCAATGTATGTGCAACTGTATTCCAAAGCCATAAAAAGTTGACAAGTCTATGCAAAAAAAAAGAAATACGTTCAATAATACAATACAATAGCCCTTTGATCCTGAAACTCCTTGTCTTTAGTTGATCCTTTTCCTTGCATTATAAAATATCTCGGAGTTCAGTGTGCCTCCTGGCAAAGGCCTCCTGTAACGTTTTCCACTGTTTTCCTGAATTGAAAGGGACAGGAAATAGTGGAAAACGTTAGAGGAGGCCTTTGCACCTTTGTTTTATTAAACTTTAAATATAATGTTATTGAGATACTGTTAAAAATCAACAAAGCTAGGTACTGAATTTTCTTTTCTGAATTTAAAATCTGTTGTTACTTTTAGGATAAAATCATTGCCTGTTAGGGTCTAGAAACAAGGTTTGGATTGCCACTTATCCACTATCAGACTTATCAGGATCATGTCCGGCTTTAAAATTCCTACGAGCAATAAAATATGAAGTTGAGGAATTTATCATTTGAGGTGATTTGGCTGACTTTTTTTACAACAAAAGATTTAGTTTTATTACCCTGTTTTACTGCAATTATTAGGCGATAAAATTGATCACCTCAAATTGTATTTCATCATCTATCTATACCTACACATCAGTGCCTCCCCTCGCATTGAAAACCACATTCATAAACAGTGTTAGCATTTTGCTACTTAAATGTCATGACTTTTACTAAATGGTACCCCCGGGGTAGTGCTAAATTGTTTTAAATGATCCTCTTCGTTTGATATTTAATACTATTGCGAAATGATCCACTATGTATTGGGAGCAGGAATTCTTAAGTTACTGAAACTTATGGTATACTGAATGGGTCATTGTATGTAAATATTTTGAGGCATATAATAATTGAAATTTCAATAAAATTTCGAAATGATCCACTCTGTATTGGGAGTTGAATTTATTGGATCATTCTTTAAACTTGTGATATAGATAGCTCGTTAAATGTAAATAACTAAGACGCAAAAAAATACATGATATTAACGGCAATCTAAAAACAAAAATGCATTCCATTTGCACCCATTTTTGAAACATTACTTGATTTACTCATTCCAATAAAATAGACGCATTGGTTGAAAAACTGTCGGACGATTGATTTGATTTAACGATTCTAACCTAAATTATACGTATCTAGGTCAAATAAAGCTAATGTAATGCTACGCGGGTAGGTTCCCTACACCTACAAGGTGGCACGACGATCTGGTTAAGGGGCTCCCCTACGCCAATGACCTTGAACGCTAGCGTTACGTTGATTAAAAATCATAACTCTGAAAAAAAAAAGTATTTCAAAAATTCGGTTGGTCATATTGTTTTAAAGGTTGTGTATTATTTTAAAAAATGACGAATTTAATAAAACGTGTTTATTTGTTGCTACAAATAGCATAAGTGCAAATAACGGCCGCTATCTATTACTACAATTAACAACATTTTCATAAATTTATCAGTTCTAAAAATACTAAACGACTTATAAAACAATATGACCAACCAGATTTTTGATATATTTTGTTTTCTCGGAGTTATGTTTTTTAATTGAAGTGGCGCTAGTGTGCACCCAGGTAGCCCCTGAAGTCGCTGGATGCGTGCGGCGTAGGACCAGTCGTTGTGGAGATTGCTATTTTAAGTTATAAAGCTTTCATAATGGTGTCAATTCTATGCAGCGAAACTTAAACTTAATTTTATACCAGTCTTGTCACTTTCTGACCCACGACCATGAAAAAGGACGGGAGATTGTTGGCACTATTAAACGTCAAATTTTATGTTACAAACGTCAATTTTATGTTGCAAATGTCAATTTTAAGCAGGTCCCTAAAACAAGCCGTTTAAAATTACACGGCACACGTCAAAACTTGACATTTGCGCTATAAAATTTGATGCTTAGGATGGTTGACAATCTCCTGTCCTTTTTCATCGTCGTGGGTCAGAAAGTGACAACACTGATATAAAATTAAGTTTAAGTTTCGCCCGTGGAATTGACACCAATGTTGACTACCTACTCTATTTTTAATATTAAATTTTTGTTGTGACATTTTTGAATTTGCTAATATTAATAAAAGGTGTTAAAATACTCCATAAATTTCAGGGCAAATGAAAAACTGACTGTTGGTGATACATTTGCTACTTGGAACGAATTTGCAGAAAAATATGAATTTTTTTTAAACAGTTCATGTCATCCTATTTTCGTTAGAATCACGTACTGCCAAGAATTACAACAAACTTTACCCGACCGTAGCTATTCCACTATCACGTGGTTATCAAAAAGTTGTATTCGCATGCGTGCATGGAAAAAAGAGCAAGCCGAGCTGCTGCTCTGGTAAACGACCTAATCAAAATATACTGAAAATGGACTGTCCTGCCAGAGTCACTATCAAATATTCAAATAAGTTAAAAGCTTTTGAAGTAATCCAATGCAATCTTTTTCATGTGGATGAACAGAACGTACAATTACACGAAATGAATGAGCAGAATTTCAAATTTTACAATCTTAATTTGGGTTTCCGCGCTGTAAATTATATGATACCAAGAGTTGTATCACAATATGATGAGGCTGAAAATTGTAAATCGTGGTGATCTCTAAAGAAAAACAGACTGCTCAAGCCACGATTCAGAATACAAAGACTTTGCTTAAATATGATACAGATATAAAAAAATGTAGGGAATATTTTCGAACTGCCACAAATGTGTCAATATCAACCAAAACTTTACAAAACAAGAAAGGAGAATTGATAAGAAATGAACGCTCCAACCTGTTAGCAAATGAAAAGTTCTTAAAAGAACTTAAAAAAGACGAAGATGAAGAAAAAATTACAGTAGAAAAAGTTAAAGTAAATGGAGAAGTTCAGCTTATTTACATACAATTCGATTGGATGAAGGAAATATTTTCTAAATACCCGGAGCACATATTGATTGATGGCACGTATTCTCTCATGGACACCCGAATGTCCTTATATACAATAATGATTGTCGATGGTAATAATAACTCTATACCTATTGCATTTGGCTTAGTCTCCCACAACAGTTTTATTGGATCATTTTATTGAATTTTTCGTGAAACATAATTCAAAATCAACTTGTGCCTAGAGGTTCTATATGACCGATAAAGATTTCAAAGAAATTACAGTTTTAGCCAAATATTTTCCTTCTGCCAAACACGAGTTGTGTCTTTATCATGTCCTAAAGTCTATGAAAAAAATGGTTAACACTTCAGATAATCCTGTAAACATGAGAGACACGGCAAAAACTTTGCTAGAAGCAATGGTTTATTCTACTAATTCAGAAAAATTTTAATTGTTGTCAAATCAATTTTTGACTCTTTTACGTGAATACAATATTGCGTCAAATTTTGCTACCCGGTGGTATAATATCAAAGATCTATGGGCAAATTATATGAGACTGCAAACTTTGAACTTTGGTGATACAACGAATAAATAAATATAAATAAATAATATAAGAGTTGAGACTTGTGAAAAATGCTTCCGCAGATGCTTTGTTTGGAGGATACAAATTTCGAAGCCAATCCGGAAAGGAATACTCGACAGACATCAACAGTTGTACTTGTCATATTTTTCTCATGAACGATTTGCCATGCCGTCACATCTTTTATGTTAGAAGTATTAGTAACTTACCATTATTTGACTCTCAACTACTACCATTAAGATGGAGGAAAAGCTACTATAACGAAGCTTGTAGACAAGCATTTGATAGTAAAAAATGTGTGAAACCTTCTATGAAGGAGCTCATACATAAAGAACAACCATATCCGCATAATAAAATGATGATAAGTCCCGAAACCGAGAAATATATGGCCGCCAAAAAGGTTTGTAATAATTTGCTAGAAATTTTGAAAACAAGCTATGACAAGAGATTTACTGAAAGATTGAATTCTCTAGAAACACTTTGTGCCTTATGGAGTGAAGGTAAAATCAATGATGACGTGAAGCTAGTGATTGAGAGATCACACCAACTAGATCCCTTAAATAAAGAAAATAAACAAATTATTTTTGTAAAAGAGGATGATGTATCGCCTCACACTGACCCCGTCACAGAAATATTACCTAGGCCCATCTTTATTAGTAAACGTCCTAAAGGTTCTCTATTGACGGCTATCGGCAAACGTCGAAAAGCACCGAAACCTTCAGAAAGAATAAAAAAACGAAAGGTGCAAGCCAAAATAACCCAATATATTACAAAAACTGATAATGTCTCCAAGAAAACTGTGGCTGTGAGTGGCTTACTCGACAGATCCCACAGAAAATTGTTAACATCAGGTGAATTATTAGATGATGTCATTATTGATTTGGCACAGAATTTATTGAAAAATCAGTACCCTGATGCAAATGGTTTGCAAAACAACCCTACTTGCGCAGATGACACCACCCGCATTCCAAGTGATTAACAACTGCTTTGGGAGACTGGTCATCAGGGCCTCAGGCCCGGCGCAAATGAACTTATGTCAGAATTTTTGGTAAAATTAGGTAAATTAAATCTAAAATGTTCGCATGTCCGAAATCAGTGGCGAACATACTAAAATTGCCCATTGTTTATTATAAGGCGCAGTATTTTATTTTGCATATTTTATAGTTTTATTTTTATGTTCAAAAAATATATTATACCCATAGGTATAATGTATGACATTTGTTACCTATCTGTAATTATGTATATATTTATTTTTATATATCATTTATTTTCAATTATTAATATTATTGTCAATTATTTTATGTACTTAGTAAAAATATTTACTACATTTTGTTTTATTTTACCTTATTATTATATTTTACACATTATTTGTGAAGATACTTATATACATTAAAATCCGTTAAATAAGTAATGTGATTTGTTTATGATTACATTTAAACAAACAAGCAAAGCTTTCAACGCAACGACGCGATGATTCCTGGAACACGTTTTGTATCTGCGGTCTATCTTTGTCGCGGTCTCACTTGCACTTATCTAAAACGAGCGAGAACGCTCTAATGGCCACCAAAAACAGGATCTATCGGCAGGCGGCAGAGCGCGCGCGCGCGCAATCCCTCACTCTTGCTTGCTTTGCTCGTTAAGTGTGACCGTGTGCATTTTATCTCTTCCTGATTCATCTAACGACGATTTGGCTTACTCTTACCGGACTTTGTACTTTAATTGTGAATGGTTTTGTTGATATGATATGGGTGACCGAGACAGTAATTGTGTTGTATGTGAGCACTCTCTTCGCCGTCGTCGGAGACATGTACTTCACGAACGGTTATTAGAAACCCGGCGAGACTTCGTGGTAGGTACATATGTTACGTGCTATAAATCCACCACATGAGGTACGTACCGCTATATATCTTATGATTGTTCATTTAAGTAAAAATACTAGCTGGGAGTCCGGACTTTGCTAGGATCATTATCACGGAGATAATACTAGATCAATTATTTTAATAGTACCTAATATTCTATATAAATAAAATTAGAATAACCCATCGGGAGATGTTCTTCTACCTAGATAGTGGTACAATGTAGTGATAGGTGGCGCAACCGTATTGAACATCAAACTTTTTAGATTGTTAATTGTTATTTTATTTATTATTTAATGAGGAACTTTAAATGTTACTTGGACATGTTTTACATTCTTTACTTTTTTTAACAGGTTCCATTCGACGGTACCAGGGCAATATGTCACGCTTGTTGGCATAGGATTGACTCCGAAATCAACCAAGACCGACCAGGCCTGCAGCCTGCGCCCGTTGCTGCAGCTGTCGCAAATGTGGTTAATCCTCCTGGAATGACGCGAGCTGCTAATACGTCGCGAAGATGTATGTTCCACAATTGCAACAGAACAGAACTTCGACGTGTCCCTAACAGTATAAAGGTACATTTGCTCAATTACTTCAACTTCTATATTCCCAATCGCGCCCGTATATGCCATCAACACCTATTACATACGACTGCAGAAGACATTCCTGGCAATGTGAGAAATCATCAGTCTGGATTTAATGGAGAAAGCATTAATGATATTATAAATATATATAGAACGGCTATGGAACAGAGAACTTTTTTGGATTTTGAAAATATTAATGAAATATCGGAATACGACTTCCATTTTTGGACTGGTCTTAATCGAGAAAAGTTCATGACATTTATTAATCAAGTCCCGACTCTCCATCAACAGTCTGATACACCACGACAAGATTTGGCTCTGTATTTAAGTAAATTAAGAACTGGTGAGCCAAATGATAGACTTGCCACTGCTTTTAAATGTCAAGAAGAACCGTTGACAGAAAAATACACAAAGTGAGAAGATGTCTCTTGGAAGATTTCGTTCCAGAACACCTCGGACTGGACCACATAACTCGGGAGCAAGTTATAGAACGTAACCGACTTCTGCCAAACTATTTCTTCGGAAATGCACCGAAAGCGATAATAATCTTAGATGGTACTTATTTATTTATTGAGAAATCGACCAAATTTTTATTTTAACGAGTAACCTACAGTACGAGTACCGGAATTTGATCAAGCCATTTATGATCGTATGTGGGGATGGGTACATACTGGACGTGACGGGTCCATATTCTGCAAGAACATTGGATGCCAATATAGTGGAACAGATTTTGAATAACCATGATGAACCCATGGAGGAAGCAGCGTTCAATTATTTATTTGAGGAAGGCGACGTTTTAATATTAGACAGGGGATTCCGGGATGCAGTGCCAATATTGGAGTCGCATGGCTACGTACCGCATATGCCTCCATCTAAACGCCGAAATGAAACTCAACTAAGCACAGAAAATGCAAATAAATCAAGGCTTATAACAATGGTGAGGTGGGTTGTTGAAACAATTAATGGCCGCTTCAAACGCGACTTCAAATTATTCAGAAACAGAATTTTTAATCTCCACGTATCCCACGTCTTCAAAGATTTTAAAATCGCTGCCGCAATAATAAATGCCTTCCAGGAGCCATACACAGACAGCCAATATACAAATGATTTCATAGAAATAATTAACGCAAATATGAACCGACCAAATCTTTTGGCTGAGTATGTGGAGCATAATAACTTGAATAGACAGAGAGCAATATTTACAAGACTTGTGGCCGATAGCCCAGAAGTGGAAGATTTCCCTCGCCTCACTATTGAGGAGTTAATTCTCTTTTCAATTGGTACGTACCATGTTAAAATAGCGCGCTCCTATTGTAGTGATCATCTGAAACGCACTGGCGTTTACAAAATTGAGCTTTATAGACATCCGGAAAATGATAACGATACTTTATTAAGGTGCAGGATACATTCAAGGCACACCACTTCTAAAACCTACTATACATATATTTCGTACAACGCTATGTCGGAAGGAAGAGACGGTATTACAGGATACTATTGTTCTTGTATACAAGGCAGAAGGACATTGGGTAGTTGCGCCCATGTCATTAGCATTTTATATTATTTGGGGTGGGCAAGACATAACGAGGACTTTGACCACCCTGCATTAGGAATGGATGATGTACTACGAGGGCTGATTGATAAGTTTCCGAAACGACAAAGAAAAACTTTAAAAATCTATTTAAAATAAATTTATTTCTCAACGTAGTTTCCTTCTACCTCGATGCATTTAGTCCAGCGCTTCTCCAATGCCGTTACACCAGTTTGATAAAATGTTTTCTCCAACCCCTCAAAATACTCGTCCACGGCAACAATGACTTCTTCATTTGATGAAAATCTCTGGCCACCTAACCATTTCTTCAGGTTTGGGAATAAGTGGAAGTCACACGGGGCCAGATCCGGGGAATAGGGTGGATGCGGTAGCAATTCGAACCGCAATTCATGGAGTTTGGCGACTGCAACCATTGACGTGTGTGCAGGTGCGTTGTCATGGTGGAACAAAACTTTTTTCTTGGCCAAATGTGGTCGTTTTTTCTGGATTTCTTCACTTAATTTTTGCAGCAAGCTTGCGTAGTACAGATAATCCACTAAAATAATCCCTCGAGCATCCCAAAAAACAGTCGCCATCACTTTGCCGGCCGACAAAACCGTTTTTGCTTTCTTCGGCGCAGGTCTTCCGCTCTCAGTCCACTGCTTAGATTGTTCTTTTGTCTCGGGAGTATAATGATGTATCCAGGTTTCATCGACTGTTACATAACGCCGCGAAAACTCGTTAGGATCTCGGTTAAACAGCGCCAAACACTCCGATGAATCGTCCACTCGACGTTGCTTTTGGTCAACAGTGAGCAAACGCGGCACCCATCGCGCGCAAAGCTATTTTATTCCCAAATGTTGGTGCAAAATATCAAAAACGCGTTCAGATGAAATGCTCACCATCTCTGCTATCTCTCGCAACTTCAAGCGCCGATCATTCAATACAATTTTGTGATTTTTTTTGATCATGTCCGGATTCGTGACTTCATTTGGACGGCCAGACCTGTGGGCGTCTTCGCAGCTCTGTCTTCCACGTTTAAAATCAGTTACCCAGGTGTGAATTGTACTCAATGCAGGAGCAGAATTACCTAAAACACTGTCTAGCTTGGTTTTAATCTGGGTTGCTGTTTTCTGTTTCAAAACGTAAAACTTTATCACCGCACGAATTTCGTTTCTTTCCATTGTTAAGAAAATTTACGACAGAGAAAGTTCTACGTCCTATCAAACAAATTCCACCAGTTTGATTAAATTCAAATTTGGCGTTCTATTTTCAAAAAGATGCCAAAATATAATGTAATATTTTTTTTTGCGTATCATTTTTTTAAGTTCGTCGTTTCGGCCAGTTATCAATCAGCCCAGGTAATTATTGTAGAATAATATGGTTTATTTTGTGTAGTTAATAAAAAGATTTACTTATTTTTTTTGTTTTATTTTGTCTTATTATTATATTTTACACATTATCTTTGGTAGTCAAGTGTAGGTATATGTTATAATTATCTATCATAAATAAAACTTTTTCCAAAGATATGAAAATTAAAAAAAAGTAATATTTTATAATATAAATAATAAATAAACTATTTATATATTAGTTATATATATTGTAGTATTTATTTATATATGTATATATATTATTTATTATCAATTATAAATAATATTAAATTATTTTATGTAGGTACTTAATAATAAATTAAAGTAAAAATATTTACTACATTTTTTTGTTATATTTTGCACATTATTTTTGATAGTCAAGTGTATATTTCTTAATTATCTATTAAAAATTAAACTTTTTACAAAGATATGTCAAATGGAAAAAATCGCCTAAACAAAATCTGTAAGCAATTTTTAAAGGTGTTTGCCTCTGATATCGGAGTAGAGGACTCTTTAGATTTATTATACCTGATTTGACGAAAATTCTGAGATACATTTCTTTAGCGCCGGAGCTGGGGTAATTTTCTATGGGTCATGACCAGTCTCCTTTGTCATGTAAATGGAAACCACTGGGTTTGCATATCTGGTTACATCTAAAATAACAAAGCTATTGTATCACTTTACGATTCAATGAAAAGTGAAAGGATTTATTCAGATATTATATCGACTGTTAGTAGTTTCACTCGACATTTGCTTTGACCGTACTTGGACGGTTGACAAAGTATATTGTAAATGTAGAAAACCTGCAACACAAAACATGGTCGAATGTCATACATGTAAAGAATCGTTCCATCTTATATGTATGTGATTATCAGATCATACAAACTTCAATAAACAGTTTAATTGTGAACGTTGCAGAAATGAATTAATCGTATTATAAATATTTGTTTTTAGGTTGGTCAGTGTCGCTATTGACATACTACTGCTGGTACATCAGTCACTACAGGTGATAACAATTTTACTATGCGTGGATTTGTGCTGTTTTGTTTTGTTATAACCACGCATGACGCATTTTTAATAACATTTTGTTTTCATGTTTGTAATTTTGTTTTGATTGCAACTTGTGTTTTTTTTTGTATCGTGTATTAATATTATCGTTATGTATGTTAATAATTAACCAAGCATGATTCTTTTAAATACTGCATACGTAATACATTTACATTATATAACAAACAAGTATGCACGCGGTGAATTCACCCTCTTATTATAAGCTAAAACTAACATAACATTATAAAATACATCACGCTCATTAAAAATATTTTACTGTGCGCGTGCGATGACAATCCCTGTAAGATGCGGTGCTAGACCCGACACTCGCGCACGTGCGCGCAATGGTTGATGCTGCGTGTCTGCACGCGCGTTAGGTTGTAATTATTTACAAACAAAGCATAATTTATTGGTGATTTAATTCGCAATTGAGACAATTTTGAAAGTAAAACTCTCGGAAACAGCTTGCTCTTGAGTGTCTCTACAATAAAAAGCACGATATTCACTACTTTCTTCTCATCTAGTGTAAATATGCGCGCACAGATTTTGCAACGCGCGTGACGTGTAGCGTGCGCTGTAACTAGAGATGAAAGAGCCTAGAGTCTTTTAAGGCCTATAAAAATGACTAACCTCCATCTCACAGGACTCGGCTCTAAAATAAAGACTATAGGTTCGACTTTTTACTAATATGACTTAGTCGTTGTATTAAAAGACTAAACGACTTAAACGACTATAGTTGTTTTAAAAAACTAAAACACTAAAACGAGTGTAGTTGTTTTGTTAAAGGACTACATACATACATAAAATCACGCCGTTATTCTTAATGGGGTAGGCAGAGCGTAAATGACCTTCTAACAAAGGTTATTCTGCCACGTTCGACAAGTATTGAGGGTCATTCCAGATGGATCTGTCTGTATATTGCGAATATAATACACGACTCATTCAAACTTCAATAAATTTTTGTGTTCCACACTAACCACAAAGATAGACTTAAAAAAAAAATTCATCATCTTTCTAGCCTTTTTACCATACTTCACGGGGCGGTCGGCTACCTAATCTAGGGGAATTGACGAGGGTGCTGGTGTTTACACAAAGCGACTGCCATCTGACCTCTGCAACCCAGAAGGGAAACCAGACCCAATCCTAGTTAGGTTACGCACAACCTTTGAATTTCTTTTTAGGTGTGTGCAGGTATCCTCACGATGTTTTCCGTCACTGTAAGAACGCCGAATAAACGTACATATGAAATTCGAAAAACCGAAAAACACATTGGTACGTGGTGGGATTCGAACCCCGACCTCCTGCGCAGAAGGCCGCGGCCCTATCCTACATTTTTCGGGCTCCGACTTAAAAAAAAAACGTAATAGGTATTCATAAAAAAGAAAACATAATATGTATTCATAATAATTTAATCATTTTGTATTACAATAAAAAATAGGTAGGCAGTAATAATTATGTTTTGATTGAATAATTAAGAAAAATCATAGGAAATTCATCCACGATGATAGGCACATTGACGCCCTAATGCTTTTGTTTCCTAATCGATTGCGTTTTTTAGTAATAAGATTGCCAGATTTCGAAAATGCTTGTTCACTAGGAACACTTGATGCTGGAATGCATAACACATCATCTGCCATTTGTGTCAGACGAGGTAAGTGATATTTTTGGTTTGACCACCAAAGCAAAACTTCTGTGTCTTCTGTCTCGAGTGGTAATGAAAAATATTTTTCTACTTCATCTTGCGCTCTGGAATGTTTCTGCTTGTAAACAGACGAAAAAATGCTCTTATTAGAACTTTGCAACTGTACATTTCCTGATTCGTTTGTATGGATTGCGTTTGTTGCCGTCATGTGCTCTTGCGTATTATTATAATGTGTGGAGAAATAAGTTTTAAAACGTAACAGCGTTTCTTCGTCTCCACGCTCCGAAAAATAAGTATTTTTAAACGTGGGTCTAATAATACAGCAAACTTTGCGAAGTCAGTGTACAAGTATGGTGTAAATTCATCCAATTTTTCGTTCATAGCTACAGCACAATCTTCAAAAAGCTCCTCATTGGCGTGAGATGAAACCTGTTCCTTTAAAATGTCCATTATGGGAATAACATAAAATAAACTAGGGTATTTGGATTTTGAAAGCAAGAGTGTTGCATCGTAAAAAGGTTGAAGAAATCTCATCAAATTGTTTATATCATCCCAGTTTTCTATCAGGTACTCTTTGAATTCCCTTTTCTCCTTGCATATGTGGTCCAAAACCGTCTTCATAGTATATGCACGCTCTAGCATCAAAAAAACTGTGTTCCATCGTATAGACATATCCTGAAGAAGACTCAGTTCAGGAACATTCAATAATTTGCAAGTTTCGAAATACATTTGCTTTTTTTTAGGCGAAAAATTTATTACTTTTACTAGTTTTGCAACATCAGAAATAGGTTTCTCAATCTTCTTTAATCCCCTCTTCACAGCCAAATTTAATACATGTGCAAGACACCTCGTGTGAATGACATTTTCGTAATTACTATGAAATAATGTCAATAACTGAAGCAATTTAACATTAGTAGCTTCGTTGTCTGTTGTAATTGATGTGATTTTTTTTTCTATGCCATATATCTCAAAAATTTCCAATAGTTTGTTCATTATGTTTTCGCCTCTATGTGGATACGGCAATACGTCGAATTCCAAAATTATTGCAGATAATTTTGAATCGAGCATGAAGTGTGCGGTGACGACCATATACGGCTTATTTGTCACGGACGTCCAAAAGTCTAACGTCAATGCAATTTTATTTGGAACTGTTTTCAAACATTCCACTATTTGATTTTGCTTTTCTTTAAAAACATCTTGTATGTTCAATTGTAACTGTGTGCGACTGAGACCAGAGTAAGATGGATTTAGTCCATTAATAAGTTTCTCAAAATGTTCTTCGTCCACAATTGAAAATGGATGATTGCCCTGAACAACAAAATTTAACACCAGGTCATCAAAATACTTCTTACTTGTAGCCTTTTTTTGCGCAGATTGACCAGGATCAGCACAATTTTCATGTTTTTTGTAATGATACTTTAACATAGAGTGTGATGATTTAATTGAAAATGTTTTTTCGCACAATTTACATTTCACTAATGTGTCACTTCTATCAAAGTTTTCTAGAATCGCCGATTTTCGCTTTCTCTTAGTGGAACTCATAATGTAAGCTCATGTAAACTCACTATGCAAACAATTCTAATATATTAATAAACTTTTCTAATAGTTATTCCGAGATTTACACGAAATAAATAGGAAAACCGCAACACTTTATTAAATGTGCACTGTATATGACATATTTGCACGGGCAATGAAGCTGTGCTGACTAGGACCGTCCCAATTATTTACAGAATACCCTCAGTTAGTCACTTAAAATGGTTAAATATACATCACATTTGTATGTAATATTTATACGGCAGTAAGTATTATATTTTATGTAGGTAGGTATGTTCTTAGTTTATTAGTAGTATTTATGGTGATTTGTAAATAAATAACGAAGTAGGTAGTACGATTGATTTGTGTCATCGTATTTCATTTTTGACGAAACTTGTACGGTTAATTTATGTATGACATACGTTTGTTTATAAAGTCGTGTCATTAAAAAGTGGCCATATCGCGTCTTCCCTTTCATATCAACGTGGTTAGAAAGGGCTGACATGACGATGTTGCTACTTTATAATGACACGACTTTATAGACAAAATGTAAGTAATGTAAGTGCTAGTGGTTATTACTATTAATTCGTGTTTTTTTAAACATTATCCACATTTACCTAACTTCATTAAAACATATCAGATTTATTAATTACCTGTGTTTATTTATGTAATTCATATAAATAGCATGTTTTTGATTTGTAGACTATAAGTAAAATACAACATGAAGGAATATAAAGAGAGATAGTAATAATATTACAATTGTATGAAATATTTATGAATTCTCATATTTTTTTACCACATCAGATATTTCTAGAAATACACTATACAAATTTTGTTCTGACACATTTTCTAGAAGATCACGAAACTTAGCAGCAACTATATCACGTTTTTCATCAACATTAGTGTCGGCGACAACCTCTTTTTTATATTACTTTTGCTTTTTATATTATTCATTTTGTATTTGGAATGATATTTTTGAAGGCTGTTTTGATACGTTTTTGTTTTTGTCAGTTATTGATTATATTTTGGTGCAAAAGCAGTGTTTTTCTTTAGCTAGTGAAACAGCAGACATTTTTCCAGGATACCGCAGGTATTTAGGTTTCAGCCATACCCCCGTCGTTTTCATTGGTCCTTCGAGCCGGATCAGATTAAAATTCTCGGGGTAACTTGGAAAGTTTCTGAAGACCGTTTAAGTTTTAGAAAGGTTTCTGAGGCTCCTTCCAAGTTAACAAAAAGGGTAGTTTTGTCCCAATTAATGCGCATTTATGATCCCCTTGGCTTTTTATTGCCTGCAGTAATTGCGGGTCGAATTTTATTTCAGCAGACTTGGAGAATGAACATTGATTGGGACGCTGAACTGCCGCTTTCTGCAGCTTTGAGTTGGCGGGCTTGGTTTTCTAAATTATCTGTCATTTCATCTTGTATTTCCATTTCTCGACCTTATCACATTGAGCTTAGTCGTCCTGAGTGTCAACTCCACGTTTTAACTGACGCAAGTGAGTTGGCATACGCTTGTGTTGCTTTTTGGCGTTTTGTTTTTGAAGATGGTACGGTTAAGCTTGCATTTGTCGGTGGTAAGGCTCGTTTGGCGCCATTAAAGCCAGCGTCCATTCCTCGCTTGGAATTGCAAGCGGCACTCATGGCAGCTAGGTTTGCAGTTTACATAGTAGAGGCTCACCGTTTTGTAGTTTCTAGAACTTACTTTTGGTCAGATTCCATGACCGTTCTTAAATGGCTTAGAAGCGACGCTCGTAGCTTTAAGCCTTTTGTTGCCCATCGTGTTGGTGAAATTTTGGAAAGTACGAGTGTCGCTGATTGGCGCTATGTTCCCACGGCTTTAAATGTGGCGGATGACGCTACGCGTGCTCAATGTCATTTGGAGTCTGATTCGAGGTGGTTTACTGGGCCCGGGTTTTTATTCGCCCCAGAACAAGATTGGCCTTTAGAACCTAAAGTGAACGTCCCGCCGGTGGTTGAAGAATTAAAACCAGAGCATGCGCTAGTTTTTATGATTTCGGGTCGTACTTTAGATTTTCCATCACCGGTGGTTGCTGATCACGTTCGCTTTAGTGAATGGCTTCGGCTTTTACGGGCTTCTGCTCGAGCACATAACTGTGCTGAGGTTTTTAGAACTTTTAAATCGAGTCGGAATTGTAATATTGGGCGGGTTTCAAAAATTTCTGGGGATTTGTCACCTGTTTCGGCTCACAATATTTTAGAAGCAGAGAGGCATTTGTTTCTTTCTTCGCAGCTCGATTCATTCAAAGATGAATATATGAGTTTATTAGCTGGTCTTTCCCTGCCGAAACATGGTCGGCTTAGAAATCTTGTGCTTTTTTTGGGGGAAGACAAGCTAATTCGACTATCAGGTCGAATTGGCGTTGTGCGCGATGCATTAGCGCAGAACGTTAATCCAATTGTTTTGGATGGTCGGCATCCGATTGTTCGGCTTTTAATTGGTTTTTACCACAAAAAATTTGGTCACGGAAATGTCGAAACAGTTGTTAACGTTCTGCGCTCAAAGTTTTATATTTTAGGCTTAAGGCCCAGCGTTAGAGCAGTAGGCAGCGGCAGAGCTGCGGTTCCTGTAGAATCAGGAAGACAAAACCGCCAATACCTGACTTTGGCGATCTACCCGAGGCAAGATTGGCTCACCACCGCCGGCCTTTCTCGTTTGTTGGACTGGATTACTTCGGCCCAACTGAAGTGGCTGTTGGTCGAAGGAGGGAGAAACGTTGGGTTGCCTTATTCACATGCTTAACGTCTAGGGCTGTCCACCTTGAAGTCGTTGGCAGTCTTTCAACTGATGCGGCGATCATGGCTCTGCGCCGATTCATCTCTCGTCGTGGTTGTCCAGAAGAAATTCACTCTGACAATGGGACGGCTTTTGTGGGAGCTGCAAGGAAGTTGGCAGATTTCGCGGCGGAAAGGGCAATCAAATGGAAGTTTTTGCCCCCGTCAGCCCCTTTCATGGGCGGATATTGGGAGAGGCTGGTTCGCTCAGTAAAAACTGCTTTGGCTGTGGTGCTAAAAGAAAGAGCTCCGCGAGAAGAAGTTCTCTTGACCTTATTAATAGAAGCAGAGGCCATAGTTAACTCGCGGCCTTTGACTCATGTAGCTGTTGATGCAGATTCCTTAGAGGCCTTGACTCCTTTTCATTTCATTCTTGGCGGGCCATCCACAGAAGCTCTGCCAGGTTGCAGTAGTGCCGACCTCCTTCGCCGAGTAGATTACAAGAAGGCTCTTCGGTTGGCGGAGATGTTTTGGGCAAGATGGCTCAAAGAGTTTCTCCCGACTCTAATTCCTCGGCGGCGAGCTGTCGACAGCCTTCAATTTCGTCCAGATGATCCAGTCCTTATCATTGATGGGAACTTACCTCGAGGATCTTGGCCTAGGGGAAGAATATCGCAGATTTTTCGCGGCAAAGATGGAGCTGTTCGGGTCGTTGATGTCAAGACTGCTGGGGGACTTTTGAGGAGACCGGTGCGCAAGGTAGTGCCCTTACTTTTAGAACAGGACACTAAAGAAGACTGCGAACCCGGTCTGCCTAAGTGCACAGTGGTGCCCTTATTTTAGAGTAGGGCATCCAAGAGGACTGCGCGCTTAGACTGTCGCCTTGCCTAACGTTGGGTGCTCTGCACCGGGGGGCGCCATGTCGGCGACAACCTCTTTTTTATATTACTTTTGCTTTTTATATTATTCATTTTGTATTTGGAATGATATTTTTGAAGGCTGTTTTGATACGTTTTTGTTTTTGTCAGTTATTGATTATATTTTGGTGCAAAAGCAGTGTTTTTCTTTAGCTAGTGAAACAGCAGACATTTTTCCAGGATACCGCAGGTATTTAGGTTTCAGCCATACCCCCGTCGTTTTCAATTAGGATTTTCAATTGGTATATTATTGAGTTCTTCATCTGTAAATATAAATAGCCAATAAATATTTATGAGAAACTTGCATTAAAAAATAAGTCTGGTAAACATTACTCAACTAACCTTCGCTTTCATAAGGAGTTGGAGGCTCCCTCCAATTAGTTTTTTCCAGAGTAATCACCATATTATCTCCAATGTCAAGTAACTGCCGTGATGAAATTTTATCATTTTTCGTCTTATTTGAAGGAGTGTTATCACAAAAATTTGTTAAAATGCTTTGACTACAGGGTTCTTCCTCTATGTCTTTGTTCATTTTTGTATTAAAGAAATAATATCACTTTTAAAAGAAATAATTCACTGACTCAAGTAGAAAAAAAATCCTATCAAACGTAAGATAAACACTTGTGGGTAGAAAGAAATACCACCGCACTTTTTTTATTAAGTTTTCCCATGTTAGAGAAGGCAAAGAGCTTAAGCCCATGCAGCCTAGTCTTAAGAGTAATTTTCTTCAGTATTCTTATAAGTTATAACCTTTGGAATGCGAATGTGGTATCGCATTCCGATTTTCCGATGCTCTCAATGATTTACGTGGGAGTGTCCGAGTCGAACCATACAGGATTTCAGTACGTCATTTCTCACTTTCACCTCATAGTATTTCACTAATCACACATTATAACGCTTATCCCACTACACTATCACAATAATTAGAAAGCAAGATAATCCGTCCTGCTGCAATTCTTTGCGATTACCGAGTGGAACTCTTTTACCGCACTAAAAATACCAAATTGCCAGATTTAAAAACTGTTCCACATAGAATGTGTCATTAATAAAAATAACACCTACTTTAGTTATATTTTTATATTTAATTAATTTGTTTTGATCTGTCTCCGTAAAATTTTGTACATTATAAATTACTAAGAAACCTATAGACAATCATAATTTAAAAAAGTATTAACAATGTTGCTGCTTTCCGATTTTATTTTACTCGTAAGTTATCAAAACGTTTGATTTCCTATGTGACACGCATCTCGAACTCGAACCACTCGCGCTCGCACCCAGCCTAAGGCGATAAGGCGCTTTTAGTCTTTTTAGTCTTATAAGCCTTTTACGTTATAAGGTTAAACACTACGGCTGAAATTAGTCGTCAGTTTGTAGTCTTATGACTAAGGACTAAAGGGTTACGAGACTAATCTAGTCGTAAGGCGTTAAAAATTAGTCTATTCTTTTTTATAGGCCTTAAAGGACTTAGTCTCTTTCATCTCTAGCTGTAACAGCCCGTTGTGACAGGGCTTGCAAGCGCGTGCACTCGTTACGTCGTCATACATCTCGTGCAGCTTGGCCTAAAGTCCCATGGGGCCGCGCACGCGCTGGCGCTCCGCTAGAGGTTATTTCCCTGCTCTGCTCAGATGTTCCATTTCCAACTCCTGGAGAATTTCAATTTAAGAAAATCTCGGAGAAATAATATTTTGGTGTAATTTTTGGACTAAATATTAAATTGCACGTAATATTATGAATAAAAATAAAATTTGAAATTAATAATATTTCTGGACAACCCTTAAATGCCTAGCGTGTTCATATGGCCACAGAAATAAGGGTACATACGTAAGAGATCCACATTTAAGAAAAATTAACGAAAAAAAAAATATTCACGAGAAAAAAATAATTCGGGCATTTAAGGGTTTTACATTATTTAACTGGCAGGGCAGTATACCTAAATAAAGTGAAACAGAAAGCGCCGCGCGGCGCGAAAGGCAATAAAGTTAAAATCACTAGCATAATATTTGAAGGAAGACAAAAAAGCCTACTCTGCCACTGACATAACCAAAAACTAATTTTATTATTTATTTATAATTATTATTTAACTTTGTTAGATGACATCCTGGGCCTGTTGTTAGATGTTTGGCCAACCATTTTTAACACAGCCTCCATAGTTTTTTTATGGTGCCGGTCCCAGGCCTGGAAAAATTGTGGAGGGAAAGGTAATTGGCATGAAGAATATAAAACTAAACCATAATCTGTACAGCTATTTAATTTTGTGCGCACATAGGTTGGTAATGCATATATATATATACATATCGACGGTTAAAAGGAAGTAGGGCATAAGCGACACTTTTGTCAAAAATGAGTTATAAATGCCATTCTACGTAAAATTTTCCGCTCTTTCGAATGCGCTTACTCCCATGTCTCTACGATGACTTTTTTGGCGTTTATGCCCTAGCAAAAAAAAATCATTTTCCTAGTATAATTTTTCGTAACCGACGAAATTTTAGGTCATTTTTGCTATAAAGGTGCTTGTATCCCTTCAAAAATGATTTATTTTGGGTTTGATGTCGGTAATGCTTTTTTATTTCACAGGGGTGTCGAGCTTTCGGTTGTTTATACCTTTTAAGCTTTTCCCTCAAAAAGTACAAACGTTGTTTATGGCCTACTTCCATTTCATAATTTAACATAGCTATGGCGCTTGTACCCTATATACAAAATTCATTTTCATATTACTCTGTCGGTTATACCCTATTACCATTCAGTACTTTATGACAGCTATGTAGGTTATACCCTATTACCTAAATTTATTTGAATATCCCACTGTTGGTTATACCTTATATATTATGGTGTCGATTATAACCTACTTCCACGTTCTACAATCATACTTATTCGTCACTTATACTGCAATACCCAATAAGAATTTAATTACGAGTCAGTGCTTATGTCATTTTATGTTACAAAAGTAGGTTTCAAGCGCGTCGCTTATTTAAAAAGCGGGACTTGTGCGCTCCTTTTTTCAAGAAGAACGGAACCTACAGGACCGGTAAGCTATCTGTTTTTGCAAATATATTCTGAGCTATTTGCAAAACCGCTGACACCTTGGAAGCAGTTTGGTTGCCTACTACTTCCGTTAGGGTTTGGGGCCCGAGGGGTAATTATGTTCTTGTTCGTGCCCTTCTTGATTCGAGTGCCCTGGGTGCATAGTTTCAGCTTGGTTAGCAAGCCAATTGGATTTGCGGGTTGGTCAATTTTCATATCCCATTTATGGTGTCGGTGATGTGCCGGTTGTTGGCTGCAAATTTTCACCGTAGTCGCCGCTTAACTCACGTCGTATTCAGATGTCAGCTATGGTTTCAAACACCATTTTAGGAGACAATCCCAGGGTAACTCTCCCCGCTTCTGTTGTCAGTTTGACAAAAGGTTTTGTACCAGCAGACCCTTTGTTCCACACACATCTGGTCCAGTTGACTTTTTGGTAGGTAGTGTACGGGTTTTTGAAGAGAGTTACATTACAACCCGGTGGCTTGGTTATGGTTCGCGACTATTTTAGATTCCACGTTTATGGGTCCTGTCCTTCCATTGATGAATGTCAGTTCGGATGAGGAAGCACAATGTTAGCATGCGCACCCCAAAGTCTTCAAGAAGAAGCTCAACAAATAATCAATGGAGATTAAAAAGCTCACGGATAGTGCCGGAAATACTGTGACGGATCGTGACCAAATCATCCAGATTGTTGAAGAGTTTAACGAGAAGTTATGTGCATGCAAAACACCGGAAATGAATTCACCAGATGCAGCGGACCCTAGAGTTACAGAACGTCTAGAAGAGATTTACCTTCAATTACCACCGACGAATTGCGGTCAAATGAAACGCGGCTAAGTATCTGAAGAAGACAGAGTGCAAGTTGAGATGCTACAAGCAGATGGAGAACCTGTACTAACTATTCTCGTAAAGCTGTTCAACAATGTTTTATCCCAGGGTATCATACAGAGTTCGTGGAAGAACGCAATTTTCACGATCCTGCACAAAAAGGGTGATAAGACAAAACTGTCGAACTACCGCCTCATTAGCCTTCTCTCTCAGGTCTACAAATTACTCGCCAAAATCCTGTGCCATCGATTGACCACCAATTTTGACGAGTACCAACCTGTCGAACAAGCTAGCTTTCGGAGTGGATACTAAACAATGGACCACATCCACGCAGTCAAGCAGCTGATGGAAAAGTCCAAAGAGTACGACCAGCCCCTGTGTTTCGCATTTGTCGATTACAAAAAGGCATTCGACAGTGTCGAGCACTGGGCCGTATTTTACTCTCTCCATCGCTGCGATGTTGACAAGCGTCATGTGGATATCCTCCGGGACTTTTAAACTGAATATTATTATAAAAAGTTGTTAACGTCGTATGAAAAATTTTGTAGCTGTCAGAACCCATCCTATAATAACCCAACTATAGTAGTTTCTATTTTATTTACTTCTGTACATACATTTCCTTTGTGAAAATAAGTTGTATTTCAAAGTACAGGTTTTAACAGCTATCTATATGTATGCACATGGGTCGTACCAAAAGCCTACTGGGAAAGCATAACATGTAGCCCAGCAGACTGTGTCAGCAGTACTAGCAGAAGTTACAGCAGCCATGAATAATATACAAATGAGAAATAAGTATATTAAGTTCCCCCAAACTGCTGCTGAGCGTAATGCTAATAAATTAAGGTATTTGTTATTCAATAATGATATTAATTAAAAACAATTTACTAACTTGTTAGTTTTACATATTTTTCTTTGTACCTACACACATAGATACATTTCAGGTAACATAAGTTTTTTGTTTTGCAGATTTTATAATGAATTTGGAATACCCGGAATAATAGGCTGCATTGACGGAACCACGGAGACAAATACAAAGAGGAGCTGCCCTAAGACGATTTCTATATGATAGCGGGGGTCGCCATTGGGAGGGGGTGCGGGGAGATGAAGTTCTGCTAACCATCTAGCGGTCAATAGCAAAACTAGCTTTGCAGCTAGACACTAATGAATCGTACTTAATTTTGCTATTACACACAAGATGGTTCTGTTCGCTAGTTCGTTACGCTGTATAATGTTGCCAGGCAAGTGAAAAAACAAAAAATTCGGTCGTTTTTATTGTAGGATTACCTTATACGAGCAATTGTGATATACAGGTGGCCCATTTAGATGGGGTCAGTATGGGTAACTCTGAAACTATAAGACATAAAAAGATCTGATAAGAAGATCTCTTTATTATCCTGTAAATTTAAGTGTGCAATAAAGAATATAATAATATATATATATATATAAAGATCTGTTCAATTTTGACACGGGATTTCACGTAAGTCCTTTATCATCATCACTTACTTACTACCAAGTATAAGGAAACATCCTTGCCCAAAATGTGATATTTTGATGTCATGTATTCAATTATAAATATTGAGTAAGTTCATCAATATTATCTGCATTATTTAATGTATGCTACAAAAATAAATATTGTATACAAATATATTTTTTTAGATTCCATATCTGGCCACCCAGCTTACTATACAAAAAACATGAATGAATGAGCATGAATGAAACAGGTCATATAACCTTCTACAGTCAAGAAGTTATTCTACTTGGCGATAGATGGCGTTGCTATTGCCGAACTTTCTCGAAGGAATAAATTACGAGCATTAAAAATTGCATTAAAAAAATACATACGAGTGGAATTATGTATTTTTTTCGTTAGAAATAGTTGTATTACTCGTACTGTTGCACGATACAATACAGCACATAATTTTTGCGTCACTAATTTCAATTAAAATGGTTGTAATCAAACCAATTCATATTCTTGTCGTATCCATAAAATCCAAAGTAACACTGACAGAAGCGACGCCTGGTGGTTAATAGCTAGTAGTAAGAGTACTTAGTCCGCTATGAGACGGGCCTAAGTTGCTTGTGGCACCTCCTCTTTGTTTTTGTCTCCGTGGACGGAACTCATGTGGCCATTGTTAAGCCTAAAGAGCATGTAGAAAGGTATATGTGTAGAAAAAAATCTTAATGTTCAAGTGGTAAGTTTAAAATAAAATTAATTTAAAATATATATTGAAGTATTTATTTACTTACAAACCTACATAATTTTCTTTACATTTTAATAAATAAAATAATAAACAAATAAATCTTTATTTCAGGCATTAATATGAACAATTTTACATTAGCCCATATTAAGAAACAATTAATTAATTACCTACTTATAAAAACTAACTTCAACAAAAAGATTTAAAATATATTACAATACAATTTTCAGGTATGTAATGCAGACATGGAGATCATCAGTGTAGATGCTAGTCATCCTGGTGCTGATCATGATGCTTTCATTTGGGCGAATCACCCACTCAGGCCTCACTTGGAAAACATAAGCAATATAGAGGCTACATGGCTTTTAGGTACATAGACGAAGTTATAGTTTTGGATACCTATTTGACTATATAATTTCTACAATGTTAGAAGTTCGAATAAAAGCGTGTTTTACAAGTTAAAAGAAAATGAATAGTTTGAACCATAAACAAAACCTACAGGATAGATCCCAACCTGGCTGATACCAAGTAAAAAATTAAAAAAAAAAAAAAAAAACATGAAAATAAATAAGTTTGTATTTCTAAGTACTTAATAATTAATTTCAGGTGATTCTGGGTATCCTCAAAGAAAGTATCTGATGACACCAATTTTGGATGCTGAACTGGACTCTCCAGAAGCATATTATACAGAAAAGCATGTTCACACAAGGAACATCATAGAGAGGACCATTGGTGTGCTAAAAGCGCGCTTTAGGTGTTTGCTGGTACATAGAGTACTGCATTATGAGCCCGACATAGCTGGTTCTATTGCTAATGCTTGTGTCATTCTGCACAACATATGCAATGCAGCCAGTTTGCCAGTACCTGAGCTCACTGAAGAAGAGGCACAAGAAGAAGCTCTTATGCAACCAGCAGTCGAACCATACAATGAACAGGCAGGGCGACAAAATCAGGAACTGCAGTCTGGTCTTGCTGCAAGGCGTGATCTTGTCAGTCGGTTGTGGAATCTCCGCCGGTGAGTCTGAAAATGTATCGTTCAGTGAAATACATTTCAGTTGAAGAATTTTATATTTTTATATAACTGGTAGGTTAAATAAAACGGGTATTTAACGCCACTTCTGTTTATTTCATTTTTTCAAATCAAAAAACTAGTTGCTCTTCATAATCAAAATATGCATTTCATAAAATTAAATTTGTTATTCTATTAAATGGTTTAAGCAAAATGTAAAATTGATTGATTACCAATTATTCTTAAGTCACAGGATGTTTAGATAACGAAGTAGTTTATTTGAATTAGTGTAGTCAGTAGTTGGGCGTGCAATTATTTCATTAGTAGAGACATTCGTAGTCGTAAAGGTGAAAATTCTTCTGACGAGGATTTTTCTGCCGCATCTGACGACGACAGAGAGTATAAGCCCGATGATGATGATTGCTCAGAATCGTTGAGTACCAGCTTAGAGCCTAACGTTCCATTGCTTAAGAAAAACAAATTCGAAGGAACTTCAGATAAAAAAAAAGACAACTCGAATACTAATTTAAGCTCTATAAAGTCAGAAGAGATTTATTCACATTGCGAAACACGTACTCAGCAAAATAATTTAACAACTAAACAACAAGGTGCCTCCAGTAAGTCCCATTCTAAATCCTCAGATTCCTCGGATTCCTCAGATTCTTCGGATTCCTCAGATTCCTCGAATTCCTCGGATTCTTCGGATTCCTCGGATTCTTCGGATTCCTCCTCTAATAATTGCACAACCCAACCACATAAACGAGCTCGTAGGGAATGTCAGACTTCGCCTGGATTGTTGCAAACTCAATGGTCTCCTCCGCAAGTTTCATCACCTCTTATGGATTTAGATGCAGACTTGTGTATGTCTTCTTCGTCTTTGAACACAAAGTACGAAGATGTGTCTAAATCAACTAAGAACTATCGCAACTTTCTCCTGGATTGGAACATAACAGTAATGTAATGCCATCAGGCATATACAATAGTCAAACCAACGATTACGTATCTACTGAGCAAGAAAATAATGATGAAGAATTAATAACTGTCATAATAATCATTGATGATACTCCCGATTTTGAAACAAACATAAAATCTCCACCATCGTTACGTGAAATAGCATTACAAAATCTTACAGATATAATATTTAGTTCTAGCAAAAATGATTTTGCAGTCACAGAAAACGTAACCCAACAATTGAATACAACAAATGTTGACAATTGTCAAGAAACAGGTGGTTCTTCAATTCCAATGGGCAAGTAGAATCACCAAAAAAATTTCGTAAAAGATAGCGACGTGGTAGCAAAAAATTGAAAGCAAAAGTTTTACGGAACCTAGGAGATGAGTACAAATCTGTTGTTGGTAAACGTTCTTTAGTTCCTGCTCGATATATGAGAAATCCATGCGGTGATAAGTGTAGACTAAAATGCTCGGATAAGATAAGTGAGGATTCACGAAAAGAAATTTTTGACGGATATTGGCAAACTGGATCATTAAGTCAACAAAGAGATTTTATTGCTGCAAATACAGTTGAAGTGATACCTAAATATCAATACAAGCGTATAGATGAGTAGTAGTTAGAAAAGGCCGGTTCCGGCTCACTGACGTCATCATGTGCCGACTCAACGTACTGGACGTTGATAAGTAATGGTTCTTAGTATGAGATTAATTAGTTAAGTGATTGTTGTTAACTAACTAGTGCATTTCCTAAGAGAGAAATTAGTTACTTTTGAAAACTTTAGTGAATGAGCCTTTCTAATTATCACAGTTGGCCATTGTGAACCATGTATAAAAACGAAAAGTCTGAGATCCCTTAATTATTTGTGCTTCGACTCTATAAGTGTAATCTGTCATAACCTCGTGCTCTACACTTTTATTCATAAGAAACATGGATGTGAGTAAAATGGAAAAAATAGGTAGTGCTCATAATGTTCCTACGGACGGTTTCGATGAAGTATTGTGTGAAAGTGATGTGTTCGAACTTCGTGAATTTTGTGAAGACGATATACTTTCTTCAGAGAGCGTCTCTAAATCTAATAAGAGAAAAGCAACTGCATCCTCTGAAAATATAAGTAAAAAACCGAAGCTCGATGCAGTTGATTCTTTTATGGACTGCTTTGAAAACAACGAAAGTGACATGGTGCAAGCTTGTATGGAGATTGAAAAAACCTATTTTCAACATGGGTCTGGTATTGGGAATTTAATGACTGAGGCTGAGCAAACTGCGGGTCCTTCAAGCGTACATCAAAAAACTGCGGGTCCTTCAAGCGCACAGGAAGAAACTGCGGAGCAGCATGGTACAGTAACTAAACTCTGTAATATTTGTAATATTTCAGTCAAAAAGCAATATTTTACTAAACACATTAATTCTAATCTTCATAAAAACATGACTTTAGTTTCCATTAGTCCAAATATTAAATTAATTGAAAGTGCATTTAAGAACCGTATAAAGACTCTAAGAATTTCGTCCACACACGAGGATGACATTCTGAAAACATGTGTACAATTTTTTAGTAATATAAAACCTGACGTTGTAAAAGTGTTAACAGAATCTTTGTTAGTTAATAAATCGATCAAAGTTAATTGCATACTCTGTGCTAGTTTCATACAAGAAAGTAAAAATCTTATGAATAATTTTGATTTCCAGTCAGCTAATTCTATTATTTGTTTAGGAGAAAACGATCTTGAAAATTTTTTCAATGAATTATGTGCATTATTTACTAGTAAAATAGAAAATTTTCAACAAAAAGATAGCGGTTGGTCTTTAAAAGAAATCATGTACATAGACGTGAATATTAATAAATTTAACCCATTAAGAGGTTCCTCTTACATAGACTTACCTATGGATATCAAACATAAAAAGGCTATCATAAACGTAAAAAATTCCGATAACGAATGTTTCAAATGGGCAGTCCTATCAGCGCTCTATCCAGCTAATAAAAACAGTGACCGAGTTTCAAATTATAATCAGTACTCAGAATGTGTAAACATGTCTGGTATTGAGTATCCCGTGAAATTTAAGGATATTTCAAAATTTGAAAAAAATAATAACATTAGCATCAATGTTTTTACTTTAGAATATGATCAAAATAAGAAAAAAAATACAATAGTAGGACCCGTTTATCATACAAAGAAAAGACAATCAATACATATTAATTTATTATTCATTTCACAAGGAACACTCGGTCACTATTGCTACATAAAAGATTTGAGTAGACTAGTAAGCAGTCAAATTAACCAAAATGAGCACCAAAAATATATTTGTGACGGTTGTTTAGTATGTTTTAGTTCACGTGAAAAATTAAGTGATCACAATCAACACGACTGTACACATGTTAGAGTAGATATGCCTGATTCATCTGCAACAAAGAAAGATCGTTTTGGAAACGAATGTCCAGTAAATATTTTAAAGTTTAAAAACTATGACAAGCAAATGACAGTTCCTTTTGTGATTTATGCTGACTTTGAGGCTTTTTTGGAACCCGTTTCTGAGAACACTATGAACGCAAATAAAACTACCAATATTCAGAGACATAATGTGTACAGTTTTGCATATTTTATTAAATGCTCGTTTAATGATTCTCATTCGAAATTTAGAACTTATAGAGGGGATAGTTGTGGAAAAAAATTCTTTGAAATGTTATCTGTCGATGTCAAAGATATAACTGAACAACTTTATACTAATGTACCTATGATTGATCTTACACCTGCAGAGAAAGATGATTTCTTGCATCAAGTTATTTGTCATATATGTAAAAAGCCGTTGAATGATGATAGAGTTAAGGATCATGATCATCTCACAGGAAAATATAGAGGAGCTGCTCATAATGCATGTAATTTAAACTACAGAATACCAAACCATATACCAATTTTTTTTCACAACCTATCTAACTATGATATGCATTTTATTGTACATGAGCTGCATTTTGATGATGGAAGTATAAATTTGATCCCGCTTAATAAAGAAAAGTATATTTCTCTGAGTAAAACGATTCAAATCAATGAGAAAACAGTCCACTTAAGATTTTTAGATTCTTTTAGGTTCATGAGTGCATCATTAGACAGTTTGTCGAAAAATTTAGATTGTAATGACTTTTGTGAATTAAAAAAACAATATCCCAACGATGCCGATTTTCAGTTATTAATTAGAAAAGGAATATATCCCTATGAGTACATAAAATCTTTTGACGATTTAGAAATAACATCTTTACCAGAGCAAAAACATTTTTACAGTCATTTAACAGATTCATCAGTATCTGATGAAGATTATGAACACGCTCAAAATGTTTGGAACCATTTTAATTGTATGAACATGGGTCAATACTCTGATTTATATTTAAAAACTGACGTTCTACTATTAACAGATATTTTCGAAAATTTTAGAAAGCTTTGTATTGATACATATCAGTTAGATCCCGCACATTATTACACGCTTCCAGGGCTAAGTTGGGATGCTATGTTAAAACTTACAAATATAGAATTAGAGCTCCTTACTGATTTTGAAATGCTGTCATTTATTAAAAATGGTATCCGTGGAGGTATTTCACAGTGCTCGAGTAGACATGCGAAAGCTAACAATAAATATATGTCCACGTTTGATGAAAATGCTAAGGAATCATATATTACTTATTTAGACGCGAATAACTTATATGGTTGGGCGATGTCAAAGCCCTTGCCATATGGTAAGTTCCAATGGGTAGATATAAATACAAATTTTAATGTATCTGAAACGTCAAGCGTTGGCTATATCCTTGAAGTGGACCTTGAATATCCTTCGGAATTACACGATTCGCATTCAGATTTACCGTTTTGTCCAGAAATAATAACTCCACAATGTGGTGGTGGTGAAAGGTTAGTTCCAAACTTGAATAATAAAAAAAAATATGTAATTTATTATAAAAATTTAATTCAATGTTTAGATAATGGATTAAAACTAACTAAAATTCATCGCATCCTTCAATTTTCTCAAAAGCCTTGGCTCAAAGAATATATTGATTTGAATACATATTTTCGTGCTAAGGCCACTTCAGCATTCAGTAAAGATTTTTTCAAATTAATGAATAACTCTGTTTACGGGAAAACGATGGAAAATGTAGAGAAACGTGTGAACGTAAAATTAGTAAGCCATTGGGATAATATAGGGAAAAGAATTGGTGTCAGTAGTTTAATAAGCAAACCTCAATTTCATAGTGTCACTGTGTTTTCAGAAAATTTGGTTGCTGTACAGCTAAATAAAGTAAGAGTAGTTTACGATAAACCTATTTACTTGGGATTTTGTGTATTAGATATTTCTAAAACACTCATGTATGATTTTCATTATAACTATATACAGAAAAAGTTTGGAGAGAATGCAAAGCTTATGTATATGGATACAGATTCATTCATTTACGATATCATCACCAAAGACTTTTACGCGGACATCAAACAAGACATACCCTCATATTTTGATACATCTGAATATGAGTCAGATAATAAATATGGATTTCCCCAACTAAATAAAAAGCAAATCGGTTTTTTCAAAGACGAATTTAATGGTCGTATTGTAAATGAGTTTGTAGGCTTACGGTCTAAAATGTATGCATTGGCATACGACTGTTTTGGAGAAGAAAAAACCATCACCAAAGCTAAAGGTGTGAACAGGTGTGTTACAAAAAAACTTACCTTGAAAGACTACATAAGCACTTTGACTAATGAAATTAAATTAGTTAGAAATATGTATCGCTTCAAATCAATTAAACACCATGTGTTCACTCAAAAACTGTCTAAAATAGCTTTGTCATCACATGACACTAAAAGGTATTTGATACCTAACTCAACAAATACTTTACCATGGGGTCATTACAAAATAAATAATATGTAAATTTTCATTATAATAGTAGTTGTTAATAGAATAAATTTAAGTGAATAATCTGTCTTATCTATGTACACTGAGTAGTAGTTGTAAATAGAAAAAAAATTAAGTGAATAATCTGTCTTATCTATGTATACTGTGTAGTAGTTGTAAATAGAAAAAAATTAAGTGAATAATCTGTCTTATCTATACTGTGTAGTAGTTGTAAATAGAAAAAATAAGTGAATAATCTGTCTTATCTATGTACACTGAGTAGTAGTTGTAAATAGAAAAAAAAATTAAGTGAATAATCTGTCTTATCTATGTATACTGTGTAGTAGTTGTAAATAGAAAAAAAATTAAGTGAATAATCTGTCTTATCTATACTGTGTAGTAGTTGTAAATAGAAAAAATAAGTGAATAATCTGTCTTGTCTATGTATACTGTGTGTGTGTGTGTAGTAGTTGTAAAAAGATAATTTAAGTGAAAATAATTCTTCATACCTATTTGTTTTTTTTTTTATATATTGTATATTTTGTCTTTGTACTTATAAGATCCGTTTGTTTTTTATTTTATATTATCTACTTGAAACTTCATATTAAAGTATGTACGTATGCGTTTTGCTATAATCTGTATGGATATATAACTTGAAATGATAATATTATAAAGTATTAAAATCCATTTCTTTGTTTTCATTCTTATCAAACCTCTGACTGACATTGGACGTAATCATGATTCATTTCATCCATCCTTTTACTGCAATAGTGGCCGGTCCAAGTGGTTGTGGTAAATCAGTTTTTGTTTACAATTTCTTGAAATATGTTGATAATGTATGCAATGCAAAATTTTCCAAAATAACATGGTGCTATGATGAAATGCAACCATTATATAATTTGAATTATGTGTATTACCACCAAGGTATTCCTGATTTAACCATGTTTAGTGGTGATCAACCCGAATTAATCATAATTGACGATCTAATGAGAGAAGCAGACGGACGCATTGTTGATATTTTCACCAAAGGAAGTCATCATAGAAACCTCAGTGTATTTTATATAACTCAAAACCTATTTCACCAAGGCAAAGGACAACGAGATATATCGTTGAATTCTAGTTATTTAATTTTCTTTAAAAATCCTCGAGATAAAACACAAATACGCTTTTTAGGACGTCAACTATGTCCAGAGAATCCAAAATTCGTTGAAGACGCTTATAAAGATGCAACAAGTATGCCCCATGGATACCTGATGATTGATCTCAAACAAAATACAAACGAATTATATCGTTTTAAAACAAATGTGTTTCCTAATGAATATAGTGTTTGTTACATACCTAAGAAAAAAAACGGATATAAATAAAACAACATGTCATAAAATACTTCACTTTTCAATAATGAGTACTAGAGTCGAGACACATAAAGAGTTTCTACAAGCATTACATTTACTAAAACCTAAATTTCAAAAAGTGTTATTGAAATCTTGTAGTCGAGAAGAAATCAATTGTTTATGTGAATGTATTTATAACGTCTTAAAAGGAAAAATTCCTTTAAAAGAAAATCAAAAAAAGTTATTAAATATTCATAAAAGTTTGTTAAGGAATATTGTATTGAAAGGAAACACCAACTACAAGAAAAAAATTTTAGTACAAAAAGGTGGAGCATTTTTACCTATTATTCTGGGCTCAATTTTAAGTACAATTTTGGGCTCACTTATCAAATAATCAAATAATGGAAAACGCAAAGAAAATGTTAATGATCGAACCTGAAGTGTTAGAAAAGCTTAAAAAAGATAACGCTAATACTAGCGTTGATAATCTATCAAATCTTGATAAAGAAATGCATAAAGTGTTAAACACAAAACTTGAAGACAGAGTAAAATGATCATTATATTTACAAACACTACAAAGATATTTGTATTTTATAGATAAGGATAGAAAGCCTATAGAAATTCCTATTATAAATATTACAAAACCAGAAAATATAAAAGAAGACATAAAACTGAAACAGGAAACAGAAAATAAAGACAACTCTACGCAAGCACACGCAGAGAATATTAACGATAGCTTAAACAGAAGTAATATTGATTACTACACAAAGTCATATTTGCTTCATTTATTACCGAAGACATATAAAGCGAAGGGAGAGCTTCTAATCGATCTACTTTTGAAAAATAAAAACACAATTTACTGGAATGAACAGGGTACTGTTTTCATAAAAAACCGAGAAGTTCACAAAAGCAATATTGTGGATTTATTAAATGATGTTTTAAGACCACTCAAACATAGTTCCCCAAATGGTTGGGTGGATTTCTCAAGTGTTTTGAATGAATTAAAAGTACCAGTCACCTATATCGGTAACCCAAAAAGAGTAACATTTATAAATGTAATGTCAAAGACTCCAGATTTCGCTAAAAGGATAGAAAGAAGTGAATCTCAACGAAGTGCACCTGATTTTACTACACCTGATTTTTCTACACCTTATTCAACTCAAACAATAAACAAAGAAAAACCAAAACGCAAACTTGATTGGGAAAGATGGACCCCTTACAAGAAATAAAAGTTATTTACTATGATACATCTAACCCTGCGGGATACAGCAGTGTTAACGCATTGACTCGAGCAATGAGAGGGAAAATGAAAAAGAATGAAGTACAACAATGGCTTGAAGCGCAAGAAACTTACTCTCTTCATAAACCAGTTCAAAAGAAATTTCCAAGAAATAGATATATTCTCTCTAACTATAATGAATTATGGCAGGCCGACTTAAGCGATATGAAAACTTATTCTGAATATAACAATGGTTTTAAGTATATTTTGTGTGTCATTGATGTCTTTAGTAAATATGCTTTTGCAAGAGCTATAAAAAAGAAAAACTCAGAAACAATAAAAAATGCATTTCAAAGTATATTTGATGAAGCTAAAGCTACACCTACACACATTCAATCCGACAAAGGTACGGAATTCGTTTCAAAAGATGTTAGACAGTTTTTCAAAAGTAAAGGTATCAATTATTATACAACTAATAACCCGGATATTAAAGCTAGTATTGTCGAACGATTTCAAAGAACTCTAAAACAAAAAATGTGGCGTTATTTTACACATAGAAATACCTACAGGTATGTTGATGTTTTGGATGACCTTCTTTTCTCATACAATCATAGTGTACATTCTAGTATTAAAATGCGCCCATGCGATGTTAATTTTAATAATATAATGACAGTTTGGCGTAATCTCTATGAGAAAAAGGAAAAAATCAAGAATGTTTGTTCTCTTAAATTCAAAATTGGTGACCATGTTAGGATAACAAAATACAAACACATATTTGAAAAAGGGTATGAAACAAATTGGAGTGATGAAATATTTATCATAACTTCAGTTATAGACCGATCACCATGGGTAGTGTATACTCTTAAAGACTTGCATAATGAACCTATCACAGGAACATTTTATGAAAAAGAATTACAAAAAGTGACGTATGACCCCACCACAGAATTTAAAATAGATAAAATTATACGTACTCGGTACTCAGGTAACAGAAAGGAGTTGCTAGTGAAGTGGAAAGGTTATCCAAATAAGTTTAATAGTTGGGTATTAGCATCAGATGTCAACCATGAAAAATGAAGACTTTTTTTTAACACTACCTAGTAATAGTTCTATTTCATATTTCCCCAACAATAAAACAGTTAATTTTTCCACAAAATTACCAAAGTCTATAAAGTTGGATGGGGAATGGTCTGTGGGTTTGGTAGAATTTCAATATCCTTGCACAATATTTACTGTTCAAGAAAATCAAAATATTATATACATAACCAAACGACTCATTATGCCTAATGAAATGGAACCATCGACAGTTACATATAAAAGCCATATACCAGCATCAAGTTATGAAGATATACAAGATGTCTTGACAGCAATAAATTCGCGACAAACAGCAAAACTACGACTGGATAAAATTTCAAAGCTTATAAGTCTCACTGGAAATATCAATGACCTTATATCATTAAAGTTTTCACCAAAGTTAAGTCTTCAACTTGGGTTTGATCCGAATACGAATGTTGCAACGAAAACTATTGGTAAATTTCCTGCGAATTTATATCTTGGACTACCATCTCAAGTCTATGTATATTGTGATATTATAGAGCCTCAAATTGTTGGAGATGTCATGTGTCCTCTCTTAAGAATAATACCGTTAGATCCAGTAAAATACGTATATGGATCAAACAAAATGCACATTTTTTCTCCACCCCATTATCTTCCAGTTATGCGTAGAGAATTTGATACAATTGAAATTGATATAAGATCAAGCACAGGCGAACATATACCATTTCAGTTTGGTACGAGCTGTGTTAAACTACACTTTAAGCGCCGATAAAAGTCATGTATTCAAAATATTCAAACAATATTTGCCCTTATCAACATTACTATTCACACCAAGCTGGAACTGGAGTTGGGGTAGTTTATAAAGGTGTATCTCATCAACGTGGGCATGGTATTGGAAGTTTTCTAGGAGGGTTGTTTCGTTCCGTTTTACCTCTCATATCAAACGGAGCTAAAGTGATTGGTAAAGAAGCTTTAAACGCAGGTGTGGGGCTTTTATCTGATATGGTCAGTGCAAAACCTTTGGATGAGTCAGTAAAATATCGATTCAAGGAAGCTACTTCCAACTTAAAAAGAAAAGCTGATGATAAAGTTGAGAGGATGATGACAGGATCAGGAAATAAAACTAAAAGACTACGTACACAAAAGCTCATTCGTAAGGTGAATTCGAAAGAGAGAGCATTGAAAAAAGTTAAAATATCATCATCATCAAATCAAAAGTATTCTGATATATTTTCTTAAATAAATAAAAATGTCATTTTTACACAATCATTCATGTGAATGTGCCAAATCTGAATTAGATTTGTTTGCTATACCATCAACTCAAACAAGCATTGAAAACGGTCAATGGATAAACTACAAACCAATTTCTTCTCTGAATGATGATGGACCACTAGAATTTCAAGTACCCGGATCAGGAGATGATTATATGGACTTATCGCACACACTTATTCATATTAAGGCTAAAATATTAAAACATGATTCAAGCGTTCTAGATGATAAAACCATTGTAGCACCGGTTAATAATTGGCTCCATTCAATTTTCAGTCAATTAGAGATCTATTTAAATAAAAAACTTATATCACCTCCGAATAACACATATGGCTATCGTGCTTATATTGAAACATTATTGAATTATGCCTCACCTGCAAAAGAATCACATCTTACCTGTGGATTGTGGTATGAAGACACAGCAGGAAAAATGAATAATGCTGATGATACAAACAAAGGATTCACAGAGAGACAAAAATATGTTGAGCTCTCCTCAGAGGTTGAAATGATTGGACATTTACATGGTGATATTTTTAATCAAGATAAGTTTTTGTTAAATGGAGTGGAAATGAGTGTAAAACTAGTTCGTTCAAGAGATAGTTTTAACTTAATGGCTTCTACAAATGATATAAAAGTTAAAGTATGTATCACTGATGCAACACTCATGGTTAGAAAAGCTCGTATTAACCCAAGCGTACTACTTGCTCATGAAAAAGTTTTATCAACTACTACTGCGAAATATCCTATTACTAGAGCAGAAGTGAAAGTTTTAACAATACCATCAGGTATACAGGGTAAAACACTTGATAATGTTTTCTTGGGACAAATACCAAAACGGTGCATTATAGGATTTGTTAGTAATGCGGCTTTCAATGGAAGTTTTACTAAAAATCCTTTTGATTTTGATAACTTTGGTATAAACACATTTAGTTTATACATTGACGGTATGCAAATTCCCTCAAAAGCATTACAACCATCATTTACTAATGGCATGTATACTATGATGTATCATACCCTTTTCTCAGGAACAGGAATTCACTACATGAATGATGGTAACAATATTAAAAGGGATGGGTTTGCGAAAGGTTATTGTCTGATGGCTTTTGATCTAACTCCTGATTTATCTGCAAATTCACCAGCACACTGGAATTTGATAAAACATGGGTGTGTGCGGTTAGAAGTAAGGTTTGAAAAAGCTCTAATTGAAACTGTTAATTGTATTGTCTATGCTGAATTTGATAATTTAATTGAAATAGACAGGAACAGAAATGTAAGTGTAGACTATAGTAGTTAATAGAAATTGTTTTTTTTATATAAAACTATTGTTTTTATGTTAATTTATTATATTATATCAAGCTATTATAATAAACAGACATCATTATTGTACTTTTATACTAAAAACATGAATAATTTAGAAATAAGTAAACGTTTGAAAGTAATAGACCATTGTTTAATTAAAAATGTATTTCCCGCAAATCGTTTACCGATGTTTATGTCAAGTCCTTTTTATTTGATAAGTAATTTGGATCCTGACACTAAACCAGGGTCACATTGGATTGCAATCTACGTGAATGCTAACGGTATTGGAGAATACTTTGATACTTTTGGAAGAAAGCCTGAAGGTTACCATTTATCTTTCTTAAAGAGGAATACAAGGAGGTGGATTTATAGTAATAACATTATTCAAAACATGTTTTCGTCTCTATGTGGTGAATATTGTTTAGTATATTTATATTTAAAGAAAAGATTTATGTCTTTACAAGATTTTGTTGGAATGTTCACTGAAGATACATTTTATAATGATATCTTATTAGTTATAATTTCAGTATTTTGTAATTTTTTAAATAAACATTGTTCTTTATAAGTACTTACAAAATGTGTTTTATTTTATTTAGGAAATTGAAATAAAAAAAAAAATATCAAAATTGAACATATTTTATTAGTTCCATATTAAAATTACATGTGGTTTGAAGGTATTATTAATCATCAGACTTGGCTTTCAGACCGACAGATGGAGGTTGTTGACGTTTAATGGTGTATTTTTTGCAATCAGCTGAATTGGATATTTCCTTTGTAATGTTGTATACCAGTCCACGAGTTCGTTGGTGGTAGTTATTTTTGCCCTTATTGGCATAGTACTTTACTCGTACGTCAGCATGTTGCCAATGTTCTGCTGGATCGATGTTTACTAATTTTTTCATATCATAAATATCAATTTTGATCAGGTGGGTTGCAGTTGTTGCATCGTCTGCGTTCGTTGAGACGTATGACATTCCATCAGCCGTCGATCTCGCAACAGTAGACGAACACACTTTTGCTTTCTTTTTCTTCTGAGGTACTACAAAGAACTCATCGAGAGATTCATCGGCTGTCCTTTTATTCGAGTAAGAAGGCAGTGAATTATCATCATCGACATCGGAGAGAGGAAAGTAATATTGTTTGTATGTGTTTTCTTCAAAGTCCACGTTCTGGTTTTTCATACAGCATGCGATCTGTAACAATCAAAATGTAGACATAAACATCACAAAGTAGTAAAAATAAATAATTAAAAATGAGAAATATATCAAGTAATACTCACATCCATGTTTCTTACGAAGAAAATTGTAGGGCACGAGGTAGATTACACTTGTAGAGTCGAAGCACAAATAATGAAGGGATCTCAGACTTTTAGTTTTTATACATGGCTCACAATGGCCAACTGTGATAGAAGACTCATTTACTAAAGATTTTCAAATTAACTAATTTCTCTCTTAGGAAATGCACTAGTTAGTTAACAACAATCCATTTACTAAAGATTTTCAAATTAACTAATTTCTCTCTTAGGAAATGCACTAGTTAGTTAACAACAATCCATTAAAGATTTTCAAATTAACTAATTTCTCTCTTAGGAAATGCACTAGTTAGTTAACAACAATCCATTTACTAAAGATTTTCAAATTAACTAATTTCTCTCTTAGGAAATGCACTAGTTAGTTAACAACAATCACTTAACTAATTAATCTCTTACTAAGAACCATTACTTATCAACGTCCAGTACGTTGAGTCGGCACATGATGACGTCAGTGAGCCGGAACCGGCCTTTTCTAACTACTTAGATGTAAATAGGAAAAATAAACAGGCTTTTTACTTAACATGCAACAACAAAAAAGTCAGGGTGTGTAAAACATTTTTCAAGAACACTCTTGGCATAAATGATAGGCCAATTCGCACTGTTATAGAAAAAAAACAACCTAATGGATTGTTAGAAGGTGAAAAACGAGGCAAACATGGAAGAAACAAAGCTAGGATTGAAAGAGATGTATTAGACAGTGTAAGAGAGCACATTAAAAAAATACCTAGGATAGAAAGCCATTACTTGCGTCAACAAACTAAAAGAGAATATATAGAGGGAGGCAAAACTGTAACGGATTTATATAAAGATTACCGGGAGGAATGTCCCAACCAACAAAATGTGGTTCTATAAAAGACCATAGAACGTTTCCTAAAAACCAAGGGTAGTGAAATAGTGGGCCTAAGAAGGGTGCACCTACAAAGAAAGTGGCGCAATTATATCTCCATTCGGCTCTAAGGTGGAACTATAGCGGCGTCAAGCATCACAATTTTGGCCTATACGGTTGATGTAACAGTAACGCATTCTCCATTTGGTGATGTACAACGCTTTTAAAGTACCTTTTTGTACTGTAAAAGAGTTTATGATTCCATTACTTCACCAATAATTTATCATTCATTCGTTTTCATTCGTTCACGCACGCGTTTGTCACACAGCTTGAGTGTTTTTTGTTGAGTGTTTGGAAAACAAATAATTAAGAATACGAGGATATCCTGGTAAGTTAGAATTTATTTTCTTATTGTATTCGTCTCTTACGTGTGTAAAGATATGTGGGAAGGTAATTTTACTGAGAAAGCATAGGTGATATTACGAGAATATTTTAATGCCCTCTTCGAATTATTAAGATTTTATTAAAACAATTACGAATTTAAAGTAATAAACATACTTTTAGCGTCCTGAATTCCACTACAGCACTCGTCATTGCAGACCACAGCCACCATTACATGAAATTAGGGTTCCGTTTGTGCTTGTTTGTTCTAGTGCCATAACATAAATGCGTTATGTTTTTATTCAATTTAAAAAATACGCCTTTGTTAGAATAACAAGTGTTAAGGCGTGTGGGGCGTTAGGCATTTTCCGTTATAGATACGGGATACTTACTTTGTCAATATTGAGGTTTTTTTTTTCTTTTTCAGTGCATTGCTAAGCAGAATGGTTGTCACTATAGATATTGATAAATTTCTTACTCGCGACGATTTCAAGCTACTTGCAGAAGCGGAATGGCCGTGGGAAATTACACATTTTCTGTTAACTACAAACTGTATTAACTGTGGTTTGCATACCCGTTCATCTTTACCAAGGCACTTTTCCATATCCAAAAAATATTTGGTGTCTTTATTAAACTTCTCATTTTTCTGGTGTCGGGGCTGCGGTATTATGTCTGTTTATGACCACTACATCTCCGATGAATGTTTTTACTGTGATTATTCTAGCTATTAGCAAAATTTTCTTAAGTACTAAAAATAAATAAAGAAAACAGCCAAATTTTATAATTTTATAATTTTCGGGGAATTCCCATTCAAGCCGCAGTCTCATTGTTCTCACTCACTAAAGTGCCTCCACCCCGCACCCCGCGCCGCTTCCCCTTTGCTTCCTTCGCACGATATAGGCATTAGGCAGGTAAACTGCACGTCAGTTCACGTTGTTTCTCGCTCAGGTCAGGATAGACCTTCTCATTTCAAAATAAAGAATATTATAAAAGCTGTATTGAGATTTGGTTTCTTTCGATTTTTAGTGAAAAGGTACTTTAATCAACAATTTATGTTACCTACTTAACTAATTAGACACTTTATGCTAGTTTTTGTGTATTCAGGCTTTTTTTATAAGTAAAATGATCCTTATTTATCTGAATGTCTTTTTGTAGATGCCTTTCAAGATTGTCCAAACGTTAGAAAGGGGGAGAACCTTCCTTTCATGTGTGCCAAGTACTTGGGAGACCGCAAATGTATTGCTATGGCCAAGAAAAGGCTCCAAGAAATTACAAAAAAAAGAAAATTCCATACCTAGTGAAGACTGGATCAGCACCCCTTGCCAATTAAAAAGGTCCGACTTGTCTTATGAGGAAGCACAAACGGAGCTCGTGCGCATGCAACGTGAAAGTGACACCGAAGAAGAACGCTTGCCAAGTAAACGTCATGAAATTATAACAGACATGAATGACGTTGCACGGCAGTGTATGGCGGTAAGATTTCACTTTTATCAGTTATCTTTTTTAGATAATTATAGTTATTGAAAATAAACAATTACTCTTCGCAAGCGCGCGCAAAATTTGACAAACTGACGAGAAGACAAGTGCATCGTGCGTAGGGCGTAGGTCCAGGCCTCGGGGTCACGCGGCGCCCCGCGGTATCGTAATCTTTCGGCAATTTCCGGTCGCGTGCGGCGCACGAATCTTACTGTTACTATCTTACTAATATTATAAATGCGAAAATACGTTATTTAGATGTTTGGATGTTTAGATGTTTGGATGTTTGTTCCGCTTTCACGCCTTAACTACTATACGGATTTGGATGAAATTTGGAATAGAGATAGTTTATACCCTGGATTAACACAAAGGATACCGGGAAAAGTCGTATTCCCACGGGAAAATCTTACATAAAGCGAGCGTAGCGGCTGCGCTCGCGGAAAGCTAGTCAATCCTAAAACTGCATACATTTTGTACTAGGTACGCATATTCCGTATCACGCGCCGCCGCCGCCGCCGCCCCAGGCTGTTTCCCGAGCGCACATGGCCGATTTTGTACAAGCAAAAATAAGATTTAATTTCTTTTGCAGTAGAAATCAATACAGCATAGTTTGTTTTTATTTACCTCGTAATAACAAAACATGAATAATCAGATATTTATTTTTTGTATAAGGCGTATGGATGGATGGATAATGATTGGTATAGGACATTATTGTGAAAGTTTAATTTATTAGAAAGGTAGTATAGCATAGGTTTAAAATTAAAGTGCGGCGCACGGGCGCACTTAAGGTGCAGCCGCCACTGGCTGGTACTTTTAGGTACCTTCTAATTTATTCTTCTGTAATATACATGTCGGAGATTGAAGGTAGATTGATCGTTAACAAAGTAAACGATTGACAGTTCGAATCCTGACGTTAGATGAGAATTGTAAATGAGGTTAGGTTGTGTATAAACAATCTACCCTCATTTACAATTCTAATCTAACGTCAGGATTCGAACTGTCAATCGTTTGTTTACGATCAATCTACCTTCAATCTCCGACATACATAAAGAATCAAACCGCTCAAGTGGCAAATCCATCTATAAGGTTGGTTCTCGATCTTACGACCCACTATTAACTTTATTGATACCTGTCTTTTAAAGTCTCTGGTGATAGTTAAAAAAACACAAATCACCTTAGTTTTATTTACTTGACAACCTTTTAATTCTTACGACCATGATGCATCAGTCAGTATAAATTAGTGTTTAATTTTAGTTAAATGTTATTCGTTTATTTTGTAGGAAAAAGAAAATGTTTCTGCATTAGCAAACATTTCCGAACAGTATGAGCAAGAACCATCAGAAGCAAGACGTGTCATTTGCGCAGCTCCTGGACCAGAAAAACCTGAACAAGATTCGGAACAAATTAACTATATCGTTACTCCAGCTGAAAACCCAACAGCTGTTGTCTTGCCGAATGCATCTTATATCATAGACCAAGAACCAGTAGCGTCAGAAACTGTGTATTATATTGCTGATCCTAATTTGTTAGAAACAGCTAAACCAAAACTCACTGTGGAAGATCGTCTCGATAAAATTGAAGAGTTGCAGAAAAAAATTGTAGACAAATTATCCTCACTAGGTACAAAAATCGACGAATTTCTTAAAAAAACCCAACAAGATAAAATATCCAGCAATTTAGGATTCAAACCAATTGATAACATCTCGGATCTTCAAAATTTAGATGATACTTTAAAACAGAAAGATTGTCTACACAGCTTCAAAGAAAAGCTTTCCCTAGTTTGCGGGTCAGGGAAAGGTAGAAGTTTAAACAATTGCTATGCTCTAATAGATGTCATGTTTACTCGGCGATTCCTTACGGAGTGCTCATGGGCAGGTGGCTCTAAAAATGCTGAAGCAAAAAAAAACTGTTTCAAAGCTTACCATCAAGTTATTAACTTGTTCTTCGAGGTTATTCAGCACTCAGATAAAACATTTACGCTATTAGAGTGTGAGGCGTTTTTCAAGAATGTTTTGAAAAATTCAGAAAGACGTAATACAGCTAAAATGTTGAGAGCCTCAGCTACCAAAACAAGAGTAAAAGGGAAGGGAAAGGGCAAACAGTCAAGTCAGAGTATTGCTACCACCCAACCTGTGTTGAATCCGTCTGACCCTATACCAGGAACACCAGAACAAGGTACCGAACCTACAATAGATCCACCTAGCTCGTCACAGGGAACGGCGGCTTAGGCATATTGCCAAAATAACTACTGAGTCTGATTTTTAACTAAGTTTTAAGTTCCTTTATAATATAATATTTAAGCTTTTGTTGCTACTTAACTGTGAAACCAAAACCAATCGTAATTTTAAGTTATCGTTATTTTGACTTTTGAGATAGTTTATCATATTATAATTTAAAGTTTTGTTCCTGCTTAATAGTGCAATCAAAAGCAATCGTAATTTTAAGAAACCTTTTTTTTTATTATTTTGAGGTTCTTTATGATATCATAAATCATAATTTACGAGGGGCGTTCAAAGTATTTAGGTATCGGGATTTTCCACAAAATAGTGTGGGATAATAAATTATGCCTATTCGCATGTGAAATTATCTGAGGCTTTATGTGTAAAATTTCAGCTGGTTAAAATCATTTGTCTTCACTTTGAACGCCTCTCCTCGTTCGTTAGCTATTGTTCATGCTTAACAGTAAAACCGAAAGCAATCTTAATTTTGAGATACTTTGTAATGTTATAATTTAAGATTTTGTTCCTGTTTAACTGTGAACCCAAAACTAATTTTGTTTTTTTCTAAAAGATTTTCTAAGTACTTATTCTTTTTTAAATTAAGATTTAAAATACTTTATTATATTATGATTAAAAGCTTTTGTTCCTGCTTAATTATTGTGAACTCAAAACTGATTTTGTATTTTCTAAAAGATTTTCTAAGAATTCTTTTTTTAATGAAGATTTAAGATACTTTATCATAATATTATGATTAAAAGCTTTTGTTCCTACTTAATTATTGTGAACTCAAAACTGATTTTGTATTTTCTAAAAGATTTTCTAAGAATTCTTTTTTTAATGAAGATTTAATACTTTATTATATTATGATTAAAAGCTTTTGTTCCTGCTTAATTATTGTGAACTCAAAACTGATTTTGTATTTTCTAAGAATTCTTTTTTTAATGAAGATTTAAGATACTTTGTTATATTATGATTAAAAGCTATTGTTCCTGCTTAAATATTGTGAACCCAAAACTAATTTTGTAATTTCTAAAAGATTTTTTAATAAATAAATACATAAAGAAATAAGTAAATACTTGTCAGAAATAATAAATGTCTTTGTTGAAATAAAGTCTAAACTGATTCTTTTACAAGGATTTTATTTCATACTAGCGGTCTGCCCGCGGCTTCGCTCGCGTTGTGTAAGACTTTTCCGTGGGAGAAAGTCGGAGGGGATTTCTAGAAAAAAAATCCAAGGCAGGGGATTGTTGGAATAAACCAGAAAAATATACTTGATAACGGTCTGCCCGCGGCTACGCCCGCGTTATGTAAGATTTTCCCGTGTGAATACCACTTTTTTCGATAAAAACTGTCCCATGTGTTATTCCAGGGTACAAACTATCCCGTATTCTAAGTTTCATCCAAATCCGTCCAGCAGTTTAGGCGTGAAAGCGAAACAAACATCCAAACATCTAAACATTCAAATATATTTTCACATTTCTAATATTAGTGTGATTAGCACTCATATGAAACGGAAATAATACAGCATAATTAATTCCATTAAAATATTTAAATTCTTTACAGTTTTAATAAACCAAAATATTATTAAATTAGCAGGGCTGCTAAAGTTCCACATCAGGTGTACCAGATCTTCGTTTTTTATGCATGTAACAGAAAGTGTTCATTCGCCAAACAACCTTCCCAATGTGCTATATTTATTTCATATCACTGGTAAATGATCACTAATTTTACACTATAAAGTATGTAATAATGGCACAAAATACATTGCTGACCCATAAGAGATTGATACAAGCTTACACTTAATATCGTGAACTCTGTACAATCTTCTTGTTTTGTTCATGCTTCGAATTTTACATTTATATATGTTCAGATATGAAGATTTAATAGGAGTTTCAAATACATCACCAACAGGTTCGATACAGTTTCCATATATAACTATTCCATCATCATCACTCTCTATAGATACAGTTTCTACAATATGGTTTTCTGTGTCTAAGAACCATTTGTCTTCTTTGCGTGGACACAAAATGAAACCTTGTAAACATAACACTTGCAATTTTATATTTTGATTTGGCATTACGAATGGACCTTTAAAGGCATCTATTTTAAAACTTTGCAGATCTGAGCCGATTTTCTCGCTAATACGTTTAGCTGCTTGCTCCAGGGGTTTATTACCTTGTCTTATCATTCTTTTTAGAGAATATAACTGATTTTCAAAGGGATATGCGCTAAAACTTTGCAGTATTCCAAATTTTTTGACTTCCTCAACAATATGTGATAGATTGTGTACGTTGCTGGTCATATAACATTCACCATATATATCCCTAAAATGTTCAAGGAAGCAGTTCAACAATGAATCCGCTAAGTCCAGAAAATGAAAATAGTTTTCATTGGAACAAATTGTGATAGCGCAAAAAAAACATAAAAAATGTTGATAGGCATCTGAACGTAATACATGTTTCAAGATTATGAAGCTAAGATAATACAGGAATGTGCGATACTCTGAACCCTTCCAAAAACTTAAATGGTCAAGACCTCTGACGGATCGGTGTATTTCTCTGGGCGTTTTACAAGTTGTTAAAAAAATTGTGACCATCGTAATATCTTGACTTCTCCATTTAGTATATTTTTTAAATTTCCCGTCTCTCCATCCATTAAGAAAACGTTTCATTATTCCCAGATCTATTAAATGTAGCGCATCCCCCACTACAAAATCGTCGACCATATCTATAGGTAGTTCTAGAACTGGAGAATCAGTTTTATGGTGTTGTCCATATTTCTTCGCCCGAAAATCTTCATTGGTCCTTTTCGGACAATCAAATCTGGGAAATACGACGGTGTTTGATTCGTGCGAGTACTCTCCTTCTACTGTACATTTTAAACAGCCATGTTTCCCGTTGTAATTGCACACACCTGCAAAATTAATAACAGTCACATATTGGTTCTTATTTTATCTAGCTTCTGAGTTTAGTATCCTATCTAGCTTCTGAGTTTAGTATCATACATACATCTGTTTCGCCATAGATAGCGTCAATTCAGACCAAAACGCAACAAGGTACATCGCCGTATAAAATAAGTAAGTACAATAACCTTTATTATTTAAATCCCGACTGCATGAAAAAATTAAAAACTTTTGCGCCAAAAATCGGCCATCTTGTTTTTTTTATAATTTTGATGTACCCAGTGTCACTCTCACAAGTAAGACGAATCTAACGACACCTCTTTAGCTAAAATCCATCAAGCCGTTTAGGCTGTAGAGCGTATCAAAGAAATGTACATACAAACATACATAGATACATACATACATACACTCGAAAAAATAACCCTCCTTCTAAAGCAGTCGGGTAAAAATTAGTAAACTGTTTTGATAGTAAGTTCTGATATCTCACTAATATTATAAATGCGAAAGTATATTTGGATGTTTAGATTTAGATGTTTGTTCCGCTTTCACGCCTTAACTACTGGATGGATTTTGATGAATTTTGGAGTAGCGGGAAAATCTTACATATCGCGAGCGTAGCCGCGGGCGGAAAGCTAGTTTTGAAATATATTGCTTATCCAGGTTTTATCAATGTGATAGAATAAAATGTAAATTGTTGCACACAAGAATACATAGTAAAAAAACTTACCTTTGATCATAGCACGAGCTGGAGAGTCGCATATAAAAGCCCGTATTTTGATGCCTATTTTTTTCTCATTTTCATTGCTGTTTATTGAAAGGCCATTTGCAATTAGTTGTTTCATTTCATCTACAAACATTCTTAGGTAACCATCCAAATCCGATGGTTTGTCAGTTCCTGAATAAATTCCAATTACAATTGGTCGCAGCTTTGGTATTTCATGAACGTTGCACAAAATTGGCCATAACTGCAATTTAGAACTTTTAAAAGCAGGCAGCCCGTCTATGTTGATGTTGAGTGAAATTATAGATAAACTACTATCAATCATTTGTAGATAGCACTTTAAAGTATTTGTCAAGCCGTTATGCCAATACTGTCCATTTCCCACGGGATAAGTAGTGACAGATTTTACTGTATTTAAAAGCGTCCTTGGATCTGCTGGCAATATATTTGGTATTCGATCATTTATTAGAGCATTTAAACTTTTAATTGCATCATGCGATATATTATAATTGACGGCCCAATTTTTTAAACCATCTCGCAGTTGCTGATTTTTGTCATCTGTTGAAGAATAACTGTCCACATTCGATTTTTTCTCTAGTTCTTCGCAAGCAAAAGATGTATTTGGTACGGAACCACTTTGTACAACTTGGTCTCTGACTTGGCTCTGACTAGTACGGATTTGAGTATTGGACAAAGTCACTGTTTCCTTGTATTGTCTTTTCACTTCTCGTCTATAAGTCCCACTGCGTTTAAATCTTTTCCAGGCTTCAAAATCCATTTTTTATTACTTATAGAAAACAAACGTGTTTCGTTAGTTACGCTAAAAATAAAAATGGCGATTATGTTTAAAAGAGAGATAGAAATGCCTTTACAAGACTGAATTATCGTTTAAAAGTAATTAGCGTACCTTTATATACCGTATTTATGTTTTAAAAGAGTAAGAACTCCTTTTATAACACTGTGGTGTAAAAGAAGGACTATAACAGTAACAAAAAAACAATCCCGATCTAAAAAAGTGTCTTTGTGACAATTTTAACACTGGAACTATGAAGAGCATTAGCAAACCTTAATAGGACAATTTAAGCTACATAGTGGTAATTTGCGAAAAAACTCTGTTGCAGAGTTTTTGTGCTCACTATAGTGCCATGTGTTGTAACGGCGTTCTACAAAACCACAATATCACAATATCGCCCTATTTTGGAGTTTTTATCTCTATTTTAACGAAAGACCTATAAAAGTACATTCAGAAACTTTATAGCGTAAAACAGCCACATTATGGCGACAGCAAACACTCGTCTGTATCACGAAATAACTCTGTTGCAGAGTTTTTGTGCTCACTATAGTGCCATGTGTTGTAACGGCGTTCTACATAACCACAATATCACAACATTGCCCTATTGTAGAGTTTGTATCTCTACTATAACGAAAGACCTATAAAAGTGCATTCAGAAACTTTATGGCGTAAAACAGCCACATTATGGCGACAGCAAACACTCGTCTGAATCACGAAATAACTCTGTTGCAGAGTTTTTGTGCTCACTATAGTGCCATGTGTTGTAACGGCGTTCTACAAAACCACAATATCACAACATTGCTCTATTGTAGAGTTTGTATCTCTACTATAACGAAAGACCTATAAAAGTACATTCAGAAACTTTATAGCGTAAAACAGCCACATTATGGCGACAGCAAACACTGGTATAGAGTTTTATCGTTGTATACTGGTCACATTGGAGGTGGCTATAACATCTGCCTATAACAGCTATATAAAGTAGCGATGTAAGCCTTTACATCACTTGATAATAGGTCGTTTTTGCTGTATAAACTTATAGAGCTAAATTGTATTGTCAAACGCTATTACACAACCTTCGGTCACCGCTAAAACCTTTATACATCGCTTAGCCAGCTTTTTAGAGATATAAGGATTTGTTATAGGGCAAAATTGTTGGTTGGGGTATACAGAACAATAAAGAATTTGTTAAAATACACATGTATAGGAAGATCTTTAACGAAGAATTTAATATTGGTTTTTACATTCCAAAAAAAGACCAGTGTGATGTTTGCTCATCTTATCAAAATAAAAGTGAAGAAGAAAAACAACAATGCACTGAGTTTTACGAAAATCACCAGAGAGAAAAAGAAAAAAGCTAAAGATAAAGCGTTGGCAAGCGAAACAAAGATTGTAGCTTGCTATGACTTACAGGCTGTTATGCCGGTACCCAAAGGAGAAGTATCCGTGTTCTACTACAAATCAAAACTGAATTGTTTTAATTTTACTATCAGTGAATTGAAAGCAGACCACACTGAATGTTTTTTTTGGAATGAAGTAGAGGGAAATAGAGGCGCTAACGAGATTGGAACGTGTATCCTAAAGTACATCGAAAAAAAATCACAAGCTGCATTGATTTAACATTCTATTCGGATAACTGCTGCGGTCAGCAGAAGAATCAATTTATTATATCTATGTACATATATGCGTTAAAAAAATTCGCTAATGTGAGATCTATTACGCATAAGTATTTGATCACGGGACACACGCAGAATGAGGGTGATGCGGTTCATTCCACTATTGAAAAACAAATAAAAAGAATGAAGCTGTCAGGGCCTATTTACGTACCTGATCAGTACATCACTGCTATAAGAGAAGCAAAGAAAAATGGGAATAAGTACATTGTTAACGAAGTAAGCTTCAGTGAATTCTATGATATAAAAAAAATTAAAATGTAATAAGAATATAGATGGAGAGACTGTAAAGATTTCAGAATTAAAAGTAATAGAGCTAAAGAAGACTGGTGATGATCCGAATTCTTTACAGAATTGCCCTTACGGGCATTTTACAAAACGTCGTACCTGCAAGACAATTATAAAGAATTTAAACTGAAAAAGATAATGCGAGCTCAACCACGATTAAATAAATTATATTCTTCACGACTACCCTTGGCTGAAAACAAAAAAAAAGATATACAAACACTTATAAATCAAAGGCATATTCCTTTGTATTATGCCTCATCTTATTACAGCAACATTTTGTAGTATAAAAACCTTGTAATTTTTTTTTGAGATAATTGTTCTGTTTTTGCTACTTTTACTATGATTAGTTGATTCTTTTTTTTATTTGCATAAACTTACTTTTACGTATCTTATGTTATGTCATTAAGTGTAGCTAAGTATGTTACCTATACTATTAATTTCTCTATAATATTGTTCCTATTGAATGTACCAAATATTTTGTATTTTTGTGACTGAATACCAACGTGATCTCGTTTATTTCACATTATAAAAAATAAACTTAGTTTTACTGAGCGAATTTCATTATGAGAAGTAGGAAGTTTTGATTTTTGTTGATTAAGTGCATATCAGATCTCGTCTCGATCTCGATAATATTTTTGTACCTCTACTGTTATAGATTATAATTAATGTTTTTGAGTCGTTTAAGGTTTTTAATCTTTTAACCAACCGATTGATGTCTTCATTAGTTGATAGTTTATTTTTATTTTGATTTGCATAAACGTATGAGCAGATTTTTTTATTGAGTTTATGTTACGCAATTTTAGATATTTTGTTTTCTTTGCTATTATTTAGAAGCATTTGCCATTTTCTACTTACTAATTAAGTAACTGATTTGTACTTTTGTGTTTTTTTTTAAGTCAATGATTAAACATTCTTCAAATAAAACTTGGTTCTGTTTTTTGAATATAATAAGCATTTGTCACGATTTGTTCCTTTTTATTAGTATTATCTGAGTCATTGTTAAAAATATACAATTTAAATATTTTGTATTGAGTGTATTCTACACGAAAATAAAAAGATTAATTAATAAAATTGATTGTTCTTCTATTTTTTAGAAAATTACTATGAAATTATTTAAAATCGTGTCACTATTGACAACTTTTTTGGAAATACAAAATATATTAGAAGGAATAGTGACACTAAAAAAAATCAAATAAAAAATACACAATCATAGAAAAAGAAATACTATACTTTGTCACGAAATAAAATTAAATATGGCAAACACAAATAATTACAAAAATATTTGAATTTTTATTGCAATCAGGAGAACAGTTTTACACATTATTTTATTTCGCAAACTTTAAACGGCTCTATCTCAAATCCGGTTTTTTAGTATAATAACGGTATGGTTCTCATGGTGCGAATGTTATAAGTAAACTTAAACACATTTTGAAAAAAAAAATGTAACGTAGAAACCATATTAACTAATCCAAAAATATGTCGAAATTACCCCAAAGCACCTTATCTAAATAGCAAGTGTACGAAGTCACGGCCCCGGTTCTATAGCTTCGTGCAACGTCTCCTTTGCCATATATTTGTTTATTATACTTAATAATTTTACGAATGTTATTGTTTTATTTCGTTACTCCACTTGGATATACATACTGCCAGGATCCATTACTTATAATTTCTCAACCGTTCGAGCCCCGCCATCCAGAACGCAAAAGAGATTCTGACGAGATTCTGGCTTTTGGGGGAGTCAACGGGGCTCAACCGGTTAACTGAAGAAAATTAATATCAAAGTTAATTATATGGCATAACAACAAATGAAAATAACCGAATGAAAAATGGTATAAAACCACAACCGGTAGTCATAAATTCACTTATCGGGAGTCAATGAACTATTAACATACATTTAGCAATGGAATATAATGTTAAATTTTTGGAAAAGTCAAGAAAACAATCGCTACAGAACTGTGCACTAACTTTTAACCACAGATTAAACTTGATATTTTTTACAAACTTATCTTTGCGGTTCTTAAATAACTCAGGCTTTCGCTTTACCATATAAATTCTTCTTTGACAATGGTATTTTTAAATTATTCAAACCCTTTACCGCATACAGACCCATATTTGACCCACGTCACTTACTGATTGAAATATTCGGATCCACTTCATTTTTCTTGCCAGACATTCATTATTTGTAAAGAGTATAGTGTATCCGAACACAAAATCACAAAACTTTTTCTCATCCTACCCTTACCTTGTTTATTTTTCAGTCCAAAGTTGAAAATTCGGAAAAAGGTACGTTATTGTGATTTCGGATCAGAAAAAATATCATTTCTATTCAATTTATAAAGTAACAAATGGGCAAGTAATAAACAGGCACGCACAAAAAAAATGAACTTGGTGCGGCGGGAAATGTAGTAACTAGACTTCTAGAATCCGTGCCAACCCACTTGAACCACAAATTGTTTATAGACAATTGGTATACCAGCTTGAAGTTGATGGGATTTGTGCACAGTATCGGGATATTACCTCTCGGTACGATTCAATTAAATCGAGCTAAAAATATAGATTTGCCGGGCAAAAAAGAAATGTCCAAGAAAGTAAGAGGATTTTGTGTCGAAAAATGCACCGAGGTAGATAACATTGAAATAAGTGTTACCTCTTGGGTTGACAACAAAGTTGTTAATTTCTGCTCAACTTATGTTGGTAAAGAACCAATGACAGTAGTCAAGAGATTTAAAAAGGAAGAAAGAAGCAGAGTAGATGTTCCTGCTCCTAAAGCAGTGGAAATTTACAACAAGTATATGGGGGGAGTAGATTTGCTGGATGCTATGCTTGGTTTTTACCGAATCAAAATCAGGAGCAAGAAGTGGTATCACCGGATATTCTTTCATCTGATTGATCTCATATGTGTAAATAGTTGGTTGCTTTGGCGACGCAAAATGAAACAGAGAGGTGATGAAACTATATACATGCCATTACTGGATTTCAAACTTTATATTGCAGACGTAATGATGAGAGAAACAACTGGTGTTTTTACCCCAACAACGCGTAAAAGAGGTCGACCACAACATCCTCAGGTTGAAAATATCAAGAGACGTCGTCGACTTGATTTACCTCCGCTGGAAGTAGCTCTAGATGGCATTGGACATTGGCCAATTTGGACTGATGACCAACGTCTAAGATGCAAAAGCGAAGGATGTGCTCAAAAATCACACGTGAAGTGTAGCAAATGCCGAGTTCATTTGTGTTTTAATAAAGATAGAAACTGTTTTCAAAATTTTCATACACAATGATGCATACATTTTCAGGCATTTTTTTATTTCGTTTACTCATGCTCACTATTAGGTAAAATACTAATACTTTAGGAATTTCAATTAACAAATCCTTATAATAAAGTTGATTTCTGTAAAAAAATAATGCCTTTCTATTCTTGTTTGTCCAAGCTTTCTATTATTTCAAACAAATACTTTGCAAAAACAGTCAAAAGTGCAAGAGACATACAAACATTTTTATTACGAAATAAATACATAAATATTTACTACTTTATAACCCTTAATGCATATTGGACCATATTCGCCCAGTCAGTTAAAAGCTACGTTACTGCATGTTGTACCAAATATGGCACATTGATGTTATTGGCATTTTTCTCGGTTTTCCAAGTGTTTTAATTTTTTTTCTTATTTTTCCTATGTTCTAAAAAATATATATGACCATGTAAGTTAATTTGAGCTAAATAAAAAAATCCATGCGGTAAAGGGTTAAAAAACTATTATTTCCAAAAGTATCAGCTGATTTACATCAAACGTACTATATTTACTCTGTGGTTATACATCGTGACCCATAGACAATTTTTTTTTTCAAAGTCGAAATCTAATCCATAGACAATTTTTTTTTTTCGTTTTGGCAGTCGGGTAAGTTGAGCCAATCCAACTGAGAAATAGTGGCTTCGATGTTAGTCCGAGTCCGATACCGTATGGTCGAATATTATATAACGTATACTTTCGGCCTGTTGGTATCATATTTTTTACGGTTCTGGCCAATTTATTTGACAAATTATTTATTTTCTTCGGGCTCGTTAGTTTCGTCTCGATGAGAATTCTTGGCCGGCATGGCGGCCAGGGTCTGATGATGGAGCCGGAAGGTGGTCGCTAGAACTCCGCAGCGGACAGACGGAAATGACTCGTGTTTGGGCTCGTTAGTTTCGTCTCGATGAGTATTCTTGTCCGGCATGGTGGCCAGGGTCTGATGATGGAGCCGGAAGGTGGTCACTAGAACTCCGCATCGGACAGACGGAAATTACTCGTGTCTGAGCTCGTTAGTTTCGTCTCGATGAGTATTCGTGTCTGGCATGGTGACCAGGATCTGATGATGGAGCCGGAAGGTGGTCACTAGAACTCCGCATCGGACAGACGAAAATGACTCGTGTTTGGGCTCGTCAGTTTTGTCTCGATGAGAAAGAATTCTTGTCCGGCATGGTGACCAGGTTCTGATGATGGAGCCGGAAGGTGGTCACTAGAACTCCGCATCGGACAGACGGAAATGACTCGTGTTTGAGCTCGTTAGTTTCATCTCGATGAGTATTCTTGTCCGGCATGGTGACCAGGATCTGATGATGGAGCCGGAAGGTGGTCACTAGAACTCCGCATCGGACAGACGGAAATGACGCAATGGCGCAAGAAAAGCTGGTCACAATCCAAAAAGAGCTTAATTTACCTGAGCACAAACTCCTCCAGGATGTTTCGACGAGATGGAATAGCACATACTATATGATTGAAAGATTGTTAGAGCAAAAGAGGGCCATTTCTCTCTACATATCAGACAATCCGAGTACAGCTAATCTTCAACAATTAACAGAACATCAGTGGGAAATTCTGAGAGAGTGCATAAATTTACTCAAACCATTCGAAGAAATTACTAAAATTATCAGCTCAACATTCTCTATCATTTCGGAAGTGGGGTATCCCACACCAATGTTCTATTAAAATATTTATCAAAACCGGAAGTTTATGAAATCTGCCCAAATATAGCAGATATGCTACAAAAGCTGAAAGACGAAGTGCAGAACCGCTTCCAGATATTAGAAGATGACAAGTATTACTGTTTGGCTACTTTACTAGACCCCAGATTCAGAATGAGATTTTTCAAACCAGAGAAATGCGACCTCATCAGGAAGCTTCTATTTTTAGAATCGATCAAACGAAGTGACGACGCTATACAGAGTGACAGCAGTGATGTAGAAAACGAATCAAATCCTAATTCTAACCGACTTAGACAATCACAAGACCCTCATGCATCTTTTTGGAGTTGTTTTGAAGAATTGGCATCTAGCACGCCACCAGAGCGGGATGACCCTAAAAGCCCCATCGCCCTAGATTTAGACCGATATGTAAAGAAGGTTTGTTGTCACGAGAGCAAAGTCCTTTCGAGTGGTGGGCAGGACATAAAACAAGGTATCCAGAGATGGCATATTTGGCTCGAGTGTTTCTATGTACACCTGCTAGCACTGTCTACAGCGAAGCGAGCGCTTATGAGCGAAGCTGGCAACGTTTATGAAAAAAAGAGGAACAGACTCTTACCAGAACGCGCAGAGAGTCTAGTTTTCCTACATCATAACTTGCCTTTGATAAATTTTAAATATTAATTGTATTCATTTAACTTACTAATAATACGTTTAAAATTGACAATACTGATTAATTCTCTTTCTCCTTTAAAATTAATAAATACTTTTTTAAACAAGCCTGTTTCTTTTCATTATTCCGCTCTTAGAATATTATTAATTTTATTTAAACCGAGTATACTCGTCATTTGAACCGAGTTATTCGGCCGAGTACGAGTATCAAAAAAACTGCCGAATACGCCGAGTACCGAGTAGTAAACGAGTACTCGGCCCATCTCTAAAGATAATGTTTACTTTTTGGAATAGTATATTATAAGTTCCTTTAGGTTTCATAAATTAATAATAATAATAATAATAACTTTATTTATTTCCACACCACAAGAAAAATAATTTTAACATACACCAGAAACAATGTCGTGTTCTTGTGGAGGGCTGATGCCTAAGCTAGGTTTATATATAAACCTGTATTATAGGTCATCAGGCCTTCCCTCACAGCACAGTAAACTTAGTGCACTAGAAATACTAAATTTAGTGTAGATATAAAAAGTATAGTATTATATTAGTTTTTTTGTAAGTTTCATATTTTATTGTTACCTAAATGTGAGCCTAGAAAGTTAAGTTTTTTGATACCAAGGCAAGACTTGATATTTTTTAGAAAAGATTTATTCTATTTTTGATGATTGTTTTAGTTTTTTATAAGTTTGCAACTGTATTCTAGATTGTCACCTCAAGGTGCCTTAAGTCAAAGAAAAGGCTAACTTATGTTGTTTGATCTTAACGACGACGTTTGATCTCTTGTCCTTTAATTAGTACCTAAATGTTTTTTTCGCATTTAAGTGTTTTTTGTTATTATAATAGCCTTAAAAATACCGTCTATTAATTAAACGCTTATTATGATATATAACAACAATGTTAATTTATTGCCCTTATTGTCCTTTAGTTTGTTACGTGGTCGTTGCACTCCGACGTATTGCAACATCTCTTCCCAGAGACCAAGAGCAATGTGCTGACAATTGAAGTGGCCAAAAACCGTGTGGCAACCAGGTCTTCTGTCGCTCAATCGCTGTAGCGCATGGACGATAGCTTAAGATTTATTTTTAATTAAGCAATCTCATTTATTATGTAACCTGTTTTTCTATTTTTCTCATTAAAAGTTCACTCTATCAAAAAATCTGGGTAAGTTATTTCTCCTGCCTGACGGCCAACCACAAATCATATAATTGGCGCAGACAGAAAAAGAAGAATAGTCGAGTCAGTGCGTGATATCAAACTTCGATTTCGTGCTGATATTTGCACATCGTCGCGTAAGAACTATTCTACGGACTTACGAAATAACGAGACAGTGCGTGATATCCAACTTCGATTCAGTGCTGAAAGACGTTTCGTCGACGTGGACTCAGACTATTCATCGAACCTATGTGAAGTGCCGCCAGAGCAAGGAACTGAAGAATCGCCTTCATTTGGACTTCATCCAGACATCGATGGGTCAACTAACTATGCAGATAACGTTGATACTGTGAGTGATTTTGATAAACTAATTCCAAGGATTACGTTTATATAGCGGCAGAATGCCCGAAGATACAAACCTGGTATATCTGCGAACAAAAAACTAGTCATCAGATCCGGACCGATTCTGACTGCATCTACAACCTATTACGTCATCACGAACTAGATGGAAACTGTAATCCTACCACAATAACTATTTTGAAAGAAGCCGTTCTAGAACTTGATAACCAGCACTATATCATTTCATTTCCCAGAGATACCAAGGTACAATTATTTTTTAAATTGGAGGAACAAACAATTCCTCGAAACTGTTACATCAAGGCAACTGAATTTAAAATTATCAATATCGACGACAGAATACGTGGACATGCTGTCGAAATAATGCTACCTGAAGTGGAATTCGGTTCTGAGAAAATGTCACCTCATTACAATTTGACAACGATTGATTTAAATGAATTGCACAATATCCAACACCAAGTCATGATGGAAGTTCCACAGAAAATTAAGACTGTTGAATCAGCGTCGACATTGTACCACACTACAATATCGATTTACATCATAATGATAATTAGTGCAATTGCACTTACAATCGGCCTTTGGGTAAGAAATAAAAGAAACAGCGGCGATATGCAGTTGCATACTACTAGTATAGAGATGACCGCAGTTTCTGTGCCGTCTTCAGCTTCTATTGCTGCTCCTGAAGAGAAGTCTGCCGCAACATTTGCTTTAAATCTTAGCAAATAGTTGTTCGTCTAGGTGGGGAGGTGTTACGTGGTCGTTGCACTCCGACGTATTGCAACATCTCTTCCCAGAGACCAAGAGCAATGTGCTGACAATTGAAGTGGCCAAAAACCGTGTGGCAACCAGGTCTTCTGTCGCTTAATCGCTGTAGCGCATGGACGTTAGCTTAAGATTTATTTTTAATTAAGCAATTTCATTTATTATGTAACCTGTTTTCCTATTTTTCTCATTAAAAGTTCACTCTATCAAAAAATCTGCGTAAGTTATTTCTCCTGCCTGACGGCCAACCACAAATCATATAATTAGTTTGTCAACAAAATCTGATAAAAAGGTACCTATAGGTACGTTTCTTTCTTAAATTAAAGTTTTTGTTATACAAAATCTTACCCTTAATTCGTTCCAATTATTGCTTGCCAGTTTTAAATAGAACAGAAACAGAAAATCTATTAAAATAGGTGAGTAATTTATCAAAATCCAAAGATCCCCATACGGGTAATATTTGGAACAGCACCTTTAAAAAAATATATAACTGTTATCTGTTGGATAGTTAACTGCAGAGGACGGCCATGTTGTAAAGTAATACACAGGGTTGCCATTAAAAATATATTCACGTCATTAGCTGGCTTAAGTTTTGTTTACATGTAACTTTTATGGAAAAAAATGTTTCAAATATTCCCACTTTACGGTACGTATAATGATAATTAAGTGTTTTACTTTAAGGAATGAAAAGCCACAAATGGATGATACTGATACCAACAACTTACTGTAACCCTAACTTAAGATCATGAAATTTTGGACAATTGTATTAGTTATTATTGTTCTCCCTGAAAAATACTATTTATTGTCAAAAAAAATCTTGCAAACTTCATACTTACTACCTTGAATTTATTTATTGATGGAATAAACCTGATGATGCTGCATCCATGATTGTCTCTTCACGAAGGAACTCTTCAACGGTTAGTAGCACGGATACGAAACTTTATATTTACGCTTAATTTTGATAGCTATAATATTTATCATGAACAGCTGTTGAATCCATGATTCTATGGAAACCGCTTAGGTAAAACTTAAAGCTTCTAAACGTAGATAATCGCCCCGATTCAGGAAGTAATGCTCTAATTCTGCCTGTCTAACCTTTTCATTTTCAGGAGATGAACAAATTTCATTTTAATATTATAATATTCCCAAAGAAATAATCGAAAAAAACTGGGCCATAACCGCGAGCGACAACTAGTCAGTTATTAAAAATAATTCCTTAACTTACGTAAAATCATGGTCACCACGCAATATTTATAAAAATTTGTATGGGAAAATAACAATGATCAATATCTCTGAAACTATGAGAGGGATCGCCGTCACATTTACAGGTTATCTTAATCGTCCCCGTCACTAAATCTTGAAGAAAATTTGGAAGCCGTAGACCATCAGACAGCGCAGATACAACGAGCCAGCCAGCCAGAACATCAGGCTGGCTGGCACCAAGTTTTCATCGATTCCTCGTAAACGCCTTTATGTGACGCCATGAAACAAAGCTATGACAGTCACAAATTCCGTCACTAAATGCTAGTAAAGAACCTTGTTCGAAGACGCTTTCGTTGTCGAGATTCAGAGGTGCCAGCCAGAAGTTTAACACGTAAGTTCAGGCTGGCTGGCCACGCTTTTAGTTGTTTTTTTAGCTAAATGGCTATACGTATCTCAAAAATTCAAACTGGATGCCTGTCACAATTTGTTAGGTATGTGTACATACCATTGACTTTATAAAACGGTATGGACAGGAACTACCTACAAAAAAACGTGCCCAATGTGTTACATAAAATGGCGTCTTTTTAAGGGATGCCAAAAAAATGTCGACATTTGTTTACACTAAACAACCAACAGTTTGACAGCGCATGTACCAAAGACTTGTGTGAAATAAAATGGCGGATGTGGCACGCGCGCCCAAAAACGTGACGTCATGCAAAAAAATTGCCAGAAACTTGAAAACAATAAATATGTTTAGGTCTTTCTAACAACGGCGTTGTCTATTAGATGAAAAGAGACAAACATATATTTTATAGTGTTATGTCGAAATTAATAATACTTGTATAATTTATTGTAGCTATAGTACAATAGTTCCTGTCCATACCGTTTTATAAAGTCAATGGTACATACCTATACCTCTTTGCCTCTTTGGCTGTTGCTGGCCGTAAACATTTGGATTTATTTGAATTAGGAAGATAAGTTTTGACATGAGAAAAAAGAGTGGATTCTAGGTTAGACTGCGCGTGTGTAAAGATCTTAGCAAAAGAAAATAAATACATCTCTTGTGAAATATAAATCTTTAAGTTAGAAAAGATGTTAGTCTCTGGATGACAACGGAACTGCGAAACAAAGCTGTGGAATAGCGAAACAGAAGCGTCAAGAAGCTGTTGAAGTGGCCGCTTTTCATGCAATAATTGGACGCTAATCAATATTTATCAATATTACGCAATATTGGACAATATTCCCTATCGCTGTGTGATCCCCTCAAGCCACCCAGGAGCATAAGATAAGTTGTAGTTATGGCTCACTAAATGGCGTTAGAACGCATTGATATTTTCGATATTTTTGTTTACAACGTATAATGGCCCTCTTGATTTAAAAATGTGATTATGTACTTGATTGCGCCGCTCAATAAAATACAATAAGGCGAAATCGAGACCATTATGTGAAACGTATGAATCTGGTGACTGTCATGTCGGAGTCGCTCACTTCACTGAGGGAGGATAAAAGGATAAAGTGCAAAAAATGCGCTGTTATAAATAATTTAGTTTGGTTCGTCACGGTGCCCATATATGTCCGAAGCCACGATGGCAATATTCCGTCGTGATATGCTTGTTCGCGGGGGGTGACGGCATCCATGAGATTGCTCCTTTTGTGCGTCTTTCCCGTAAATTCAGTGATGGAATTGTAATTATGTTCAGTTTTCGTGAAGCACAAGTGTTACATATCGTCGTTGCGCCTGCCAAACCTGTTATGTGCAATTTTTTTTTTTTTTTTTAGATTGTTGTCATCAGTTTTGTAAGGCCGATCTACTGCAAAAACTTATATGTACGAATTCCACCTAGTTACCGAGATGCATATTTAATTATGTGCAATGAAGTAAAACTAAAAATCTTGCATGTGTTGTAAGTCACTTAACAAATTTGGAAAATACTAAAAAGGACAAAAAAATACACACATCAGGTTTTGTAAACACATAGCAGAAATTGGCAACACTGCGGCCAGCTGATGCCACGTGGTTTTGTTTGTCAAACATAATTATTCTTAGGTTATATTTTAGCGAAACTTTATCGAAAGTCAGTCGTATTGTGCAGGGACTGGTACAGGTGAGTTATTGCATTACATATAAATAGTTTTAACTTCGTATATACGATTGTGTGTAATGTTTTCTGTTTATTTACTTGCGATAAGTATTATTTTGTAACCTAACACAAAGATTACTTAATTTTTGTTACGTTTATTTTTGTTTTGTTTTAGTTAGGTTCATGCCAGTTAGCTTAAGTTTGAAATTGACAATCACGTTACAAACTAAATGCTCGTCATCATAATTAGCTACACTCTGCTTTCGTCTCTGTTCACTAAGAAACCAATGATAACAAATAGAGAATATTACTGTGTTTAATCTTATTTCATATAGCATTTTACTTTATTATTAATTGAAATACTTTTGTTATTTTTTGCTCTTTCAGTCTTGGTGGTTAGTGTCACTAACCACCTCTTTCCGAATTTATAAATTAATAACCACGCCATCTAGCGACAATCGGTTGAATTACTATGAAAGTTCGAATTCGAACCATGCTTGCTAATATTCGACCGCTTGGAGGTATGTTGAATGAATGACAGTTCATTTGTGTTCAAATGAATATTGCGTTAACGTACTTTTATTCGCGTGTGTGATAAAAAAATATGTAGAACGGGTAAGTAAGCTTTTTTCTTTAATGTTTTTTGCTCAATGTATTCTCATATATCTATTTTACACGTGTTTACATAAAACTACTTTTACTTTTGTGTTTTCGATGTGTGTTCATAATGAAAATATAGTGGTTAGTAAACTAACCACCGTGACTGTTGTGGGTTTACGGTCATAACCTAAATGAAACTTATGTTTGTTACTATAAGTGTCTATTTCGTTTTTGTTACAGTATGTCGCGCCGGCTAAAAGATAGAGAAATCTCAGAATACTTGTTGGAAGATATTCCTTCAGACAGCGAGAGTATTTGTAGCGATGAGGATGACGAAAATGATGCAGAAGATCAGCCAAATAGGTTGGCGTTATGCGATTTGATTGGAGAAGTTCAAGTTCAAGATGATGACAACTTCGATTCTGATGATGACCTCCCTTTGTCTAGCTTACTTCACCAGAATCCAGATTCTACAGAGTCCAACACCGTAAATTCCAACAGACCGACTATAAAAACTCCAAAATGGAAGAAGAATTATAGGATGGACGTACCCGGTGAGTTTTCTGAAAGTGTGGGAATAGCCGATCATATTCTTAGCATGGAGAATATTACGCCTCTTTTACTATTTCGCCTTTTTTGGACAGAGCATTTACAAGACATTTTATGTTTTCAAACTAACCCTTACGCTACTCAATCTGGAAAGACTTTATACGCCCACCACAACAGAAGAACTTGATGTTTACATTGCTTTGAACTTGGTTATGGGTATTAAAAAATTGCCGAGCTACAGAGATTACTGGTCCTCAGCACCTGATTTGCATGACAGCTATATTTCGAAGTTCATGAGCTTCAACAGATTCTCTTGGCTTTTGAATTACTTGCACGTAAATGACAATAGTGTAATGCCCAATAGAAACAGCCCAGACTTTGACAAACTTTATAAAATTAGACCTCTACTCGAAATTCTACGAACTAATTTTGAAAAAAACTACAAGCCATCAGAAAAAGTTGCGATCGATGAAACATGATCAAATTTAAAGGCAGAAACTATTTGAAGCAATACATGCCAAAAAAACCAATAAAACGAGGTTACAAAGTATGGATGAAATGTGCACAGTCAGGTTATTGTCTAGATTTTGATTTTTACACAGGCAAGCAGGGTACCAACGTTGAAACTGACTTAAGTGGTAAAGTTGTCAGGAATTTTTGCGAAAACTTGAAAGATAAAAATCATAAAGTTTATTTTGACAACTACTTCAATAGTTACCCTTTGCAAGTCAAACTGCGAAAAGACAAAATTTTGGCCTGTGGAACGGTGAATTCAAGTAGAAAGTTCTTGGCAACGCTAAAAGAAGACAAGGATTTACAAAGAGGCGAACATGATTACCGGATTAGTGACACAAAAATAAGTTTGCTGAAATGGAAAGACAAGAGATCTGTATTTATTTTGTCAAACTATCATGATCCTAAGAATGTTGGAAGTTAACCGCAGAGAGCGCGATGGTACCAGCGTTGAAGTGTCTTGTCCAGAAGCCGTGAAAGACTACAACACGAATATGAATTTCGTCGACAAATTCGATCAACTCAAAGGAAGTTATGCTATTGACAGAAAATCCCACAAGTGGTGGCATAGGATTTTTTTTCACTTCCTTGATTGTTGTGTTGTCAATGCCTTTTTAATTTACAAAGAACTGCAGTCTTCTTCACGCCCGGACCTAAGCATATTGACTCTAAAAGAATTCAGACGAAGCGTATACCAGGGTCTCCTGGCGCCAGCATATGTAAGAGACAAACAAAGGCCCGAATCAACAAATAGCAATCGTAGTTCCGCGGCCTCTTCTCCAGGAACTGCATTCATAAAACGTCACAAGCCTACAGTCCCTGAGGAAATCCGTCTAGAATGCAGTCGCCATCAACCTGAGAGAAGCACTTCGAGAAGATGCTGCAAATGTAGCACTAAATTATCTCCAGTGCGTACTATATGGCAGTGCAATACATGTAAAGTGCCCCTTTGCTTACCGCAAAGGGAAAACATGTTTCGCAGATTTTCATAAAAAGTGATTTTACGTTAGTTTTTCCTGTGAGAAAGTTCATTATAACTGATATAATTAATTAATAATAAACGTAATTTATCGTAATTTTGTTTGCATCAATAGTCATGGTGGTTAGTGTTAATAACCACCTCATTCCTCGAAAGCCTTAATATCTAGATATATTTTTTTCCACTTTGTAAGTTATTTTAGTTGTAAATGATGCTAAAAGTAATATTTAAATGCTCAAAATAATCTTATTGTAAAAGCGTGACTGAAAGAGTTAACACTTTTCGTTGCTTTGTTTTAGATTAATTCACAAGACTTATAAGATTGGTTGAACCTATGACCAACCATTATGGAATCAAAAAACAAGCGTGGTAGATTGCTGGTAGAAATGAGTACAGGCAAACTTAACAATGAAAATACTGACAGTATATCTTCTGATCCATTTATATCTTCTGATCCATTTATATCTAATGCATATAATCCAACTGGTTATAAAAAGAGGAAGGTTAAATCAGTTAATTTACTGAGAAATGAAAAGGAAAAATCCCAAACCTTACTAGGAAAGCTCATAAAAAAGAAAAAAAAAAATCAAACCTCTACTTACAAATCCTAAAAAAAAAAAGGTACGTAGTTCAAGTTTACTTAATCTAAATACTACTGAAGTTTTTAAAAAAGTAGAAGTAACTGGTAATAATGAACTTTTTCTATCTGCTGACAACAAAATTACATCCAGTCAAATTTCCGGAACAGCAACATCTGATTTCTGTTTGAGACGATCATTGAGCGATGTCACATTATGTGAAAAAGATGATATTTATAGCATGCAAGAACATTTTCAATCTGCTGACGAACAAATTGCATCCACTCTTTCCAAAACAGCGATATATGATTCCTGTTTCGGAAGTTCATTGAGCGATGTAACATTTTGTGAAGAAGATGATATTGATAGCAAGGAAGAATATTTGCAATCTGCTGATAAACAGATTGCATCCACTCAAATCTCCCAAAAAGAAATATCCGATTCTAGTCTTAAAAACTCATTGAGCGTTGTTACACTCTGTGAAGACGATAGTAATATAAAGATAACATCGAATACGCTGAACTTCCTGAATAAAAAAGGTTCTTCCTTTGAAGTTTATTATGGAGAGGATTCATATCATGAACAATTTTGTGAAGTAGAATCATGCAATGACGAAGTTTTTGCTTCTTGCCACAAATGTAAAGTTTTGCAGTGCTATCACCACTTTATTCATAATACGTGTATTGATTCGTGTGTTAATCATCAAAAAGTAATCCCGGTGTCCATTCAAACCGAAAAAGAAACTCCACTTGCTGAAACTAAAACACCATTATTAAGTGAAACTTGATAAACTTTTAGAACCCGAAAAGAATAATCTATATATCGTAAGTTCCGATAATGTCATTAATAATAATGCAATCGGCTTTACTACCCCGGAACAAACTAAACTAAACTAACCAGTTATCATAGACGCAGATTACATTTTAGATGACCAAACTGGTTGGCTGTATGAGAAGCGACAAGAACCAACTGCTACTACTCAACAAGCTGAAAACGAGATAAATTTTATATTGGATGACCAGACTGGTCAGCTTATTGAGCAGAATCAAATAATGGATAAAACAAATGACGACGTTAACACTTTAGTTTTGGGTAACAGAAAGTACAATAAAGATCAAAGAGTTAAGGGCCAATCTTATTTGAAACGCAAAATAAACAAGACTGATAGTTCTCTTTCTATGATTCCAAAACAAAAAAAGACTTTAAAAGATAAACGTTGCACACATGACGCGACATCCCTTAAAACTACGAGGACGTTTCTCTGTGCTGCTATATCAGACGATCAAAGGGAATGTATATTTAAATACTTTTGGGATTTAGATTCTTGGGATGCTAAAAAGGCATATTTGAAGAATTTAGTTCGCATACGGCCTGTAATACGACGAAGAAAAACATTTAAAGAGACAGCTAAAAAAGCAATAGGTTACGACTGTTACCTTCCGAACGAATATAACGAAATGATCAAAGTCTGCAAAAGTTTCCCACTTAGCATCCTTGATATGAATAATGAAACTTTGTCGGAGTGGATAAAAAGTTTAAATAATATGGAGTACATAGAACCATTAGTTGGAGGCAGTGAATCAACCAGTGAATGTAAGGCTGCCGGCAAAACTCTGCCGAAAACTGATTCGGTCAAAGAATGGCTAAACTTACTACCAAAAGTACCTAGCCACTACTGCAGGTCAAGCTCAAATAGAACTTACGTAGACAGTAATTTTGGTAGCATTGCTCACATGTTTAGAACATATCAAATGTGGTGCACTGAAGAGAATAAACCTGAAGCTCAACGAAAATTATTCTGTGCAATATTGAAAAAGGAAAAAATATCCATATTTAAACCAAGAAAAGACCAGTGTGATACTTGCACTGCTTATAAAGAGAAAAACCTTAGCTCTGAAGACTTCGAAATGCACCAGAAAATGAAACAAGAAGCGTATACAGCAAAGGCAGAAGCACTTTCCATGTGCTCTTCTGATGTATTGGTTTTCTCTGTCGACACTCAAAGTGTACTATTGTGCCCAAAACTACTTGTATCCGAACAATACTATGAACAAAAGTTACAAATGCACAATTATACGATTTATTGTAACAACAATAAAAATGTACAATTATATGTATGGCACGAAGGCCACGGTGACGTTACTTCAAACGAGTTTACTACATGCCTTCTGAATTTTTTGGAATCGCAAGCCAATTTAGGCTACAAAAAAATGATCGGCTGCGGTTACCAAAATAGAAACAAAATACTTGTCAGGTCATAAGTATTGTCACACAGTAAAAACTTTTTTTTTAGAATGCTGGCCACAAAAAAGTTTATTGAATTCGAATTTCGAATTGTTCATGAAAATAAAAATGTATACTTTTTAGAATTTTACTCATTTTTAAATATGGAGTGGACGCTTAAAGAAGACCGTGTTGCAGTTATTGCGTTGCATCGTTGCGGTTACGCGCCAATTCAAATTTTTGACATACTGAAAAATTTGAATATAACCAAAAGATTCGTTTATCGTACCATCAAACGATACAATGAAGACTCTAGTGTAGATGACAGGTCAAGAAGTGGTCGCCCTCGGTCTGTTAGGACTCCAGCAGTGATAAAAGCTGTGAAGGCGCGAATTCAAAGAAATCCCAAACGTAAGCAGAAACTGTTGGCCCTTCAGATGGGATTAAGCAGAACCACGGTGAAAAGGGTGTTAAATGAAGACTTAGGGCTTCGGGCATATCGAAGAAAAACAGGACATCATTTGAATGCTCGTCTAATGGACCTGAGACTGAAGAGATGCCGCGCTTTGTTGAAGCGGTACGCGGGAAAAAAATATCGGAAAATTCTTTTTTCGGATGAAAAAATTTTTACCGTAGAAGAGAGCTACAACAAACAAAATGATAAGGTGTACGCACACAGTAGTGAAGAAGCGAGCAACCGTATTCCGCGTGTCCAACGAGGTCATTTTCCATCCTCGCTCATGGTATGGTTGGGAGTGTCTTATTGGGGCTTAACAGAGGTACATTTTTGTGAGAAAGGTGTAAAAACGAATGCAGTTGTGTATCAAAATACAGTCCTGACAAACCTTGTGGAACCTGTTTCTCATACCATGTTCAATAACAGGCACTGGGTATTCCAACAAGATTCGGCGCCAGCTCATAGAGCGAAGAGCACACAAGACTGGCTGGCGACGCGTGAAATCGACTTCATCCGGCACGAAGACTGGCCCTCCTCCAGTCCAGATCTGAATCCGCTAGATTACAAGATATGGCAACACTTGGAGGAAAAGGCGTGCTCAAAGCCTCATCCCAATTTGGAGTCACTCAAGACATCCTTGATTAAGGCAGCCGCCGATATTGACATGGACCTCGTTCGTGCTGCGATAGACGACTGGCCGCGCAGATTGAAGGCCTGTATTCAAAATCACGGAGGTCATTTTGAATAAACTTTAGTGTCATAAGAATCTATGTTTTGTTAAGTTCATTTTGATATATAAATGGTTACATAATGAATAAACTTGTTTCAATTATTTTATATTAAACATGTGACAGAATTTATGACCTGACTAGGTACTAGCATCAGCTCTGAATGAGTTTGCTAAAGAAAAGGGTGTGGAAATTGAACAAAGATACCTGGAAAAGGGTCACACAATGATGGAGGCGGACAGTGTGCACTCTACGTTAGAGAAACTGTTTAAGCCTCCGATTTTCTTCCCTAGTGATTACTTAAATCTGATGGCACAAGCTAGACCTAGTAACCCATATAATATACACCACTTAGACTACAGGTTCTTCAAAAACTACGCAAAAACCTGCAAGCTCGACTTATTGAGACCTGGGAAAAAGGTCGGAGATCCAGTAGTGACCAATATCAGAGCTATGTTGTACAAAAATGGCGAAATATTTTACAAATTACGCCATCCAGAAGACTGGGTAAAATTACCCCAACGTACACTTTCTATCAGATCAAATCTGACCGATCTCTACAAACAAGAGAAAAATTGAAAAGTCAAAGTATTTGAGCTTACAGTCTTTAAAAAAGCATATGCATAAAGACAACCATAACTTTTATGATAACCTTCAACACTAATATTTTAAGGATAAATTTAATTAGTTTAAGTACAATAAATAAGTAAATACAAAATACACAGGCTAAAAGAGTTTTTTGGTAGCAAAGTCGTATGTTAGGAAGTTAGCAGAGAATGTTTGTGTTTTTTTTATTTATTTAAGATACTTAAATACTAAGATCTCGAAGTTAAGTTTAATTTTTCGTTGTTCCTAAAGTTTATAATAAAGATTAGGTTTAAATAAGTACTTACAAAAGAACGAAATTATCTTTGTTGCAAGATGAAAGTTTACAATTTGTTACAAAATATTTTAGTTTTTGATTTAAAAAATACAAAGATCTCGTAGCTTAGTAATAAACTTCATTGTTCCATAAAGAAATATTCAAGACTGAACGTTATTGGTAAAGACAATTTAGGTATAATAATTTTTAACTTTATATAAAGTTTATTATAGATGCCAATAATTTAATGTGATAAACTATTGTCCCTTTAGGATGTGTTAGTTAATTACTATTTGCGTACAATTTTTATAAAGAGAAAATAGCCAATGTCGTCATAAAGACAAGTGTTATTTATCTTGAATTGATTTTATTAATAATTTTGTATGTGATTTTTCGTTCATTGTTTATACTGTCTTAAATTTTTGATAGACTCTGATTAAAAAAAGTACCAACATTGTTCTTAGTTTTATTAACCCATTGAATGCCAATGTTAAGCATCAGACCAAAATCGGTGACCACCAAACTAATGGTCTTTTACGTAAAATTACGTAGTTGGCACCACGGGTTCAATTTTATCGAACGATGCCGATGCACGCAATATTACGTAGACGAAATATTGCGTAGATAAGCACCACGTACTAATTGTTTTATGTAGGATGCTACCTACGCAATATTGCGTATACGCAAAATCACGTGTCGTCGGCACCTTGAATTAATTATAGGTAAGTAAGCTGTCCTTCTCGCTCCTTTACATTAATAATTAACGCTCTCACCGCCTTCCCTCCGCACACCCCTTTCGCTAAATATGTATTTTTACCCTAATATGGTAATATCAGTGTCGCGCGACGTGCGCAGTGAGATTGACGTTAGATTAGGCGATTTATCGCAATGCCGCGCGGACGCAGCCGATCGAGTCGCCGTATTTTGGTCGGTCGCCGAAATTTGCAATCTTTACGACGACGACCCCTAGATCAAAACGAAGTTGCAAGAGCTCTTTATGAAGATGAATCGTCAGACGACGGGGATTTTTCTTCAGGGTCAAGTGATAACTACGTCCCAGACCATGACGAAAGTCAAGATTCTGGATCAGGGAATAGTAGTTTGACTTTTGCAACATCTGCATCAGACGAAGAGGCACCGCCACCACAAACATCTGGAATCGACGGACCATCATGTGATCCAGAGTTTCAATGGAATATTGGTTCAGCAAGACCCCAGCAGTTTGCATTTTTAGGAGAGCCTGGTATAAAGATTCACCTTAATCTTTCACCGGCTGCTTTGGCTGATTTGTTTTTTTCAAACGAATTTTTAGATTCTTTGGTGCAAGCTACAAATAATTATGCAAAACGCACGGCTGGTCCGGTACAGAAGCATGCAAGATTTCGCTATTGGAAAGATACAACCATCGAAGAAATGCGCAAATTTATAGGTATGTTGCTTTATATGGGGTTGGTGCAATTACCTACTATAAGTCATTACTGGAAATTAGATCCGCTATATAATTTACCACTTTTTAGAAAAATAATGAGTAGAAATCGGTTTCAATTACTGCTACGTTATTTTCATTTCTCTGACAACGATGAAACAGCTACATCAAGATTACATAAAATAGAACCGATTTTAGATAGATTCAACAACATTATGTCTGAGATATATTATCCTGAAGTTGATCTTAGCATCGATGAGTCGATGGTTTTATGGAGAGGACGTTTGATTTTCCGTCAATATATAAAAAATAAGAAGCATAAATATGGCGTAAAATTATATGAGCTATGCGAGTCTTCTGGAATAATTATGAAGATCCGTATTTATAGAGGAAAGAGTGAAAAACCTCCTCCTGGAACTTTTCATAGCACCGAAGTAGTATTAGATCTCATGGAAGGGTATTTAGAAAAAGGTCACGTAATATTCGCAGACAATTTTTACAATTCACCTGATTTGACCAGACGTCTTGGTCAAAAAAAAACATACATATGTGGTACGCTCAGAAAGAATCGCAAGAACCTCCCTAACGATGTTACCAACGCCAAGTTGAAGCGTGGGGAATTGGCTGCAAAAGTATGCGATGACATCACTGTTTGTAAGTGGAAAGACAAACGAGATGTCTTAGTGATGTCAAACAAACACAAACTTCAGTTGGTGAGCGTAAGAAACAGGAACGGAAAAGTCTCAATGAAGCCTAACATCGTTGCCGATTACAATTTAGGCATGTCTGGTGTGGATAGAGGAGACCAGATGGTCTCGTACTACTCATGCCTTAGAAAGACACTTCGATGGCATAAAAAGCTAGCACTACATATCTTTGATGTTTATATTCAAAATGCTCATCGATTACTTCGCATTCGTGACCGAACTTCTAAAATGCGACTACTGAAATTTCGGGAAGATTTTGTAAAATATCTTTTGGGGCTGAATTATAATGATAACGTCACACCTGCACCCCCCCAGTCTGAGACACTGCCCGTACAGCCACTGGAAGCACGGGCAGATACGCCTCTGCCTATGCCATCGCCGATGTTACAAGAGTCTTCTGAACCAACTTTATCGCCAGCTACTGTTTCGAGTCGCTCATCAGCTCAACCAACTGCATCGCCAGCTGCTTTTTCTAAACGCTCATTAGCGCACGGAAACACTCGTGTCACATTAGAGAATTTTCATTATTTAGAAAAGCTTCCACCCACTGCTAAGAAGAAGAATTCCGATCCCTCTAGAAAAATTGGTTGAGAAAAAACTGAAGGAACTCAAAGATGCCGATATCATCGAGGAGGTTAATGAACCCTCGCCTTGGGTATCGCCAATGGTTCCGGTTCTGAAAGAAGGTCAAGATGAGGTACGTATTTGTATCGATATGAGAAGAGCTAACGAAGCCATAATAAGAGAAAATCATCCCCTCCCAACAATGAACGAATTACTTCCAAATTTCCATCAAGCTCAATACTTTTCGAAACTCGATATAAAGAATGCTTTTCATCAACTTGAAATTCATAAAGATTGTCGTTACATTACTACCTTCAGTACCAACAAAGGTCTATTTCGATACAAAAGGCTTATGTTCGGAATTTCTTGCGCTCCTGAAATGTTCCAAAAAATTTTGGAAAAAATGTTGTTAGGCTGTGAAGGAACATTCAACTTCATTGATGATATCATCATTCACGGTTCTACTGAACAGGAACACGACGAAAGATTAAGTAAGGTGTTGCAAGTTTTGAAAGAGAATAACGTTCTATTAAACGAAACTAAATGTATTTACAAGACCCAAAAAATTGAATTTCTGGGCCATGAACTTTCTGCAAATGGGATACGGCCTCTTGGAAAATATTTAACCGCTATTAAAACTAGCAGGGCACCAAAGAGTATTGAAGAAATTCAAAGCTTTTTGGGGTTGGTTAACTTTATAAGCAAGTGGGTCCCCAACTTAGCAACCCTTACTGAACCTTTACGGGAGTTGCTGCGTCTAGGCCTCGGGAAGTCTGCAAACATTGAGAAATTTTGGACAGATAAGCAACAAAAAGCGTTTGAAGTCTTAAAAGAAAGTTTATCTAACATTAAAACCTTAGGCTACTACAATCCTCTCGACAAAACACAAGTCATTGCCGATGCCTCTCCTATGGGTTTGGGCGCAGTGCTGGTCCAAATTGGCAAAAATGGCCCGCGTGTGATCGCTTACGGTCACAAGGCTTTCACAGACTGTGAAAAATGATATTGTCAAACAGAAAAAGAAGCCCTTGCGCTCGTTTGGGCCGCAGAACATTTTAAAATATATCTGTTTGGCAAGGACTTTGAACTGATAAGCGATCACAAACCATTGGAGACCATTTTTGGAAGAACATCTAAACCATGTGCTCGTATAGAACGGTGGGTACTTCGGTTACAGGCTTACAGATATAAAGTTGTCTACCGCCCAGGTAAATCCAATATAGCTGACACAATTTCTAGACTGTGTAAAGCCTCTTCATCAGAACCTTTTGACTCCGAAAATTATATAAATCAAATTGTAAGTTTTAGCCGACCTATTGTAATCCCTATGAATGAAATTGAAGAATTCTCGGCACGAGACGAAGAGATTTTGAGAGTCAAAAATGCCATTTTTAATAATGACTGGCATGATTCGTCCAACAACTTTAAAATCATACAAAATGAACTCTGTTTTAACAGCAATATCCTTCTTCGTGGAACTAGAATAGTTATACCACATTGTTTGCGTCAACGTGTACTGGAAGCGGCCCATGAAGGCCATCCAGGCATAGTAGCGATGAAGGCCCGGCTTAGAACTAAGGTGTGGTGGCCTAGAATTGACAAGGATGCTGAGCAACTAGTAAAGAACTGTCGAGGTTGTACACTAGTGTCTAATCCTACTCCACCACACCCAATGAAGAGACGATCGCTTCCCACTGAACCTTGGGTTGATGTAGCGATGGACTTCATGGGACCCCTTCCTAGTCGCGATTACCTGGTGATACTAGTCGACTACTATAGTAGATATAAAGAAATTAAAGTCATGCGCAATATCACTTCAACCAATACAATAAAAGTATTAAAAAAAAATTTTTTCAAGACTAGGTTACCCTGCAACTTTGACGTGTGATAATGGAAATCAATTCACAAGTGAGATTTTTCAAAACTACTGTAAAGAATGTGGTATAATTTTATATAACACAATTCCATACTGGCCGCAAATGAACGGAGAGGTCGAGAGGCAAAATAGAGACGTTTTAAAACGACTCAAGATAAGTCAAGCGGAAAATAAGGATTGGAAGGAAGACATTTTTAATTATCTTATGATGTATAATAGCACTCCCCATTCTATTACAGGAAAATCTCCGTCCGAGTTATTCTATAGAAGAATTTTTCGAGACAAGATTCAATCCGCACCAGATATGGAATATAAAACAATAGATACAGAAGTGAGAGACAGAGACAAACAAATGAAAGAAAAAGGGAAAGAATATGGAGATCGGAAAAGAAAAGCGGTGGAAAATAACTTAGAAATAGGGGAAAAAGTACTGGTTAAAAACATTTTAAAAGATAATAAATTGACCACCAACTTCAATCCTACCACACATACAGTCACAGAAGTAAATGGTGGTGATATTAACATACGCAATGATGAAACTGGCAAAGAGTATCGCAGAAATATAGTTCATTTAAAGAAGGTAAATGATTCGTGGACTGTGGTTGATCGAAGTAATAATGATTTGGATGAAAGAATCGATTAGTCATAAAAACAATAACTCATTTAAATGTTAGGCAAAATAGATGTAATAAAATTTAATTTATGTACTTTTATTATCAATATAATTTAGTCAATTAAAATCAATAACATTAAAGTTTATTTAAGTAAGAAGTTGAGTTGTATTGTAATTCGGTTTATGCTTAACTGCGATTGTTCTAAAAATAAAAATAAAGGAGGGATGTGGTGTATGCGCAAACGCAGTGGGGGGCAGTCAACCGTTGGCCACAGCCGAGTGCGTACGTGCAGTGTCTGTGCATACCTACATCTACTTACGTTAACACTGATAAAGTATTTATTTATTTATAACCCAGTAGTCTTTACACCTTCTTTATCGATTATAGTGTTGTGTAAAACACAAATACATTTAACAATTTTCTCTGCTATTTCAACATTACATTCAATGCATTTAGAAAGTAGTCGCCATTTTGAGTTTGCTATGCCGAACGCACGCTCAACACATTTTCTGGCTCTCGATAGACGATTATTAAAATGTTTTTGGTCTGAAGACAAATCTCGCCCACCAAAAGGTTTTAATAAATATTTTAGCAATGGATATGCTTCATCGCCTATAAAAACATACGGTGCTTTCACGTTCGTTCCTGGAAAATATTCCGGTTCTGGAATATCCATCTCCCCGGTATTTAAATTTTTATATAGTTCGGAAGCCTTGAATGTTCCGCCGTCGCTCTGTTTACCAAATCCACCAACTTCAACTATTGTAAATTTATAATTTGCGTCGACGACTGCTTGCAGAATCATAGAAAAAAACTTTTTGTAATTGAAAAACATAGATCCTGACTGATCTGGACAGATTACACGTACATGCTTCCCGTCGATGGCCCCTAAAGCATTCGGAAAATCCCAATGCTATTGAGTAGAAAGTTTCTTTTGTAGGTATAGGTGTAGTGTAGTGACACACTCTCCCTACGTAAGCTATTTTGTAAGTTAGATATAAGGCTTTACAGCCTGCACTCGCGGGCATTATACGTCTGAACGTCGATCTAGTCGTTTCATTCACGAACCCTCTACAGCCCACATTGCATAGGCATATGTATTGGTTGTAATTCATCCCATAATATACTGACTGTTTCTTCAATTATCGCCTTTACTGTAGAAATCCCCATTCTAAATTCAGATGCCAAATGTGCAAATGATGCACCAGTTGCAAGATAGCTGAAATAAAAATAAAATATTTTGTTTCAGAGAACAAAGTCAGAAAGAGATGGAAATATTTGAGGGACCAATTTGCAATGGAACATGGAAAAATTCCAGTTCCACGTTCTGGGGATGGAGCATCTACTTCCTATGAACCAAAATGGCCATATTACAAATCCCTGCTGTTGTTGAAAGATATCATTAAGGCAAGAAAATCTTCGGGAAATCTGACCAAATCGAAACGTCAATTATCAGTGGGATCTGAGCCACAAACCAGTGATTTTAATTATGTCCAAGGTGATTCTAATCTCGACCAAGACAATCTCGATCAAGACGATTCAAATCCTGATCAAGCCAGCCCAAGCAACGTCTCAGAGAGGTCAGCAAGCACCAAATCACCGAAAGAGAGCTCAGTACCACGCAAAAAAAAAACCAACACATTCAATAAAAATTTGTTAGACATAGAGAGGCAAAAACTGGAGTATTTGAAAAACAAAAGAAGTCAAAATGAAGATGATGATAATTTATTGTTCCTAAAGAGTCTCCTACCTCATATTCGCAAGATTCCTCAAGAACAACTGCTGTCATTTCGTAATGATATTCAAAAAACAGTAGATGATTATGCATATCAGTCACGTTTTTCTTCACACTCATCTCTCTCTAGGTACTCACCGTATACGCCATCACCACCACCAATCACACATCAATCACCAGATACACACACCACTCAATTGATATCAGCAACACTCCAGTCACCACCAATCACACATCAATCACCAGATACACACACCACTCAATTGATATCAGCAACACCCCAGTCACCACCAATCACAAATCAATCATCAGATATAAACAATTATTTTCATTCTTTCTCTGAGAGCGTATCAGAATACCTTAATGAGGATCATAATTAAGAACACCTTTTTATAAAAATGTGAATCAGAAATAAAAATATATTACCCTAAAACGGTTTTTTTCTTAAAAAATAAAACTACTTATAAAATAAATATATTTGTTTTAAGTATACCTACTTACCGAATGGAACAACAAGTCTTTTTTCTGGAAGGATTGGTTGTTTATGCCAATTACTCCAATTTTTCATCAAATGGTTTTTCACTAAATCTAAAATGTAATCAAATGTTTCTTGAGTCATTCTTGTATATTTATAAAATCTTTCATCATCAAATTTCAATTTATTTACAAATAAATGATGGTACTCTCCGAAATGTTTCCTTTCTCTATTAATGGGATGTATAGCTTCTTTTCGCATTTTTAAATACACATTTTCTAACAAAACCAAATCATCGTCCGATGAGTCCGACATTTTGCTTGGTCTGCTTCAACCTGCTTCTTTTGTGTAGAACGGACCAGCGCTGTCAAGCGCCGGTAAGCGCTTATAAGTTTCCAGCTTTCTTTCTGTATACGCACTTATTCTCGCAACTCCCTAAGCCGGAACATACGGAGGCTCAACAACTAAGTATGATATTAAACTCTCTACATATAACGATTAGAGAAAAAATACCAAGAAGTTCGTTCAAAACATACGATGAGTTGCTGGATAAAGCTCGTACATTATTGTCCGATACACAACAAGAAAGTAGAGAGCCATATAAAAAAGTTCGCTGTGGTTTCTGTAGGATAACTGGTCATACTACAGAGCAGTGCAGAAGACTCAAAAAAAAAACAGAACATACCGAACCCAAACCAATGAAGACCGTAGCTGCTCAAGTGCCGTCCCCGTCCACACCAAAAATTACTTGCTATGGATGTGGTGCTCCAGGCGTTGTACGTACAAATTGCTTAACCTGCAACAAGCCGAAAGGCAACAGTGCGCATACTAAAGATATCGCTTTTTGCTTTACAAATCCCGTTGAACCACAAAACACCCAAGGCAATGCTATGAATAAAGCAGATGCACGTTCCAGACCCGTGGTTTTCGTCAATATTGCTGGAGAAAATGGAGTGGCCTATTTAGATTGCTGTGCGAAGAGTAGTATTGCGTCGTACGATTTATATTGTTTACTTAAACAAAAAGGATACACATTTGAAAAAGATAGTATGTGGATAACGTTGGCTGATGGCGAACCTAAAAAGCAAGAAGTTTTGACAGTCCAAGTATTGGTGACTCTGTGCCAGCGTACCATCAAAACCACTTTCGTTGTGTTGCCACACTCAAGACGCAATAAGACTTTGTTAGGAGTAGGTTTTATAGAAGACGCACTGTTAATGATAAATCTTCCACAATTTATCTGGACCAGCCAGACAATGAATATGAAATGTACAAAGAGGATTTTGCAGTATTTAAAAGCAGGAATGATATGTGGCCAGTCAGTGTCACTGAAGGGATGGGTACTAACATAGTTAACAATCAATCAGAAGAAGCAGGTTCTTCTTTTCAATTGAAGCTGGTTGATATTTCTACGCCACCAAAGAAAAGGAACAGAGGAACTTTGTTTGATGGTTATTCACCAAGTTTTGTCGACGCGATATACAGGGATGCTCAAATTAATGTATTCTGATTATATGACGACATAAATCTAACTTCTGAAGAAGAAGCGTTGTTTCCAGACACAAAAAAGCCAAGACAACCTGTGTCATCGGATGATGAAGATGTTTTATCAATTTACAGTCTAGATATCGATTTATCCCAAACTGTCTTGGATCAGGAGCAGCAAACTTATCTCACACGGTTGTTAGATGAAAACAAAGATGTATTTGAGCCAAATGGTAGTCCAACGACGTTAAGGGAACATTGCATAGAAACAATGCAGTGCGCTCCAATATCAGTGCCTCCGTATCGTTTGTCACCACCCCATAAGGAAACTTTACGTAAAGAAATAGAGAAAATGCTGGCTGAAGGAATAATAGAGCCATGTGTTTCACCATGGGCAGCACCAGTCATTATGATACCTAAACCTGACGGAGCTGTGCGAGTATGCGTTGACTATCGACTTTTGAATTCAGTGACTATTCCAGATCAATACCCAATACCACGTGTCGATGATCTCCTACATGAAGCAAAACCAAGTTCATTCATGACAACGTTAGACTTAAAAACTGGTTTTTGGCAGATAAAAGTCAGAGAGGGGGATCAAGAGAAAACGGCATTCATAACACCTTTTGGAATATACAGGGTGTCTCAGAACGATCCGACTATTTCGAGAGTGAACGAAACGCAAATTAAGCGAATTGGCTGTATGTAGTGAGTGTCCTGTGCCTGATCCGTTCTTAAATTTTTAATTGCCGCCATGATTTACGCGGGAGAACATCGTTCGTTTTGTGTTCGTGCTTATTATGAAAACAATCGATCTCTGATTCGTGTTCGACGGTTATTCCGACTTCATTATGGATTGCGGAATATTGGGGAAGCACCAAGCAATGCAACAATACTCGCTTGGATCCAGACTTTTAACACTACCGGAAACACTATTGGCGACACCCACCATGGCCGTCCACGAACTGCAAGAACACCGGAAAACATAGAGTTAGTTGCAAATTCAGTAAGGCAACAGCCTCGGGTCAGCGTCAGGAAGCGCGAGTCACAATTAGGACTATCTAGAGCGACGATTCACCGCATCATGCGATCTGATTTGCATCTTAAGGCATACAAAATTCAAATTGTGCAAGCTCTGAATGAAAACGATTTCGTTACAAGACTCAATTATGTGAATGTAATGTTGGAGAGATTTAACAGTTTTGACAACATTTTCTTTAGTGACGAAGCGCATTTCCACCTGGATGGTTATGTAAACCGCCAGAATTGTCGCTTTTGGGCAGAATCTAACCCAATGATGTTGCATCAACGCCCGTTGCATAGCCCCAAAGTAACCGTGTGGGTCGCTATGTCAGCAAACTGCATCATTGGGCCTTATTTTTTTGAGGACTACAGAGGCAGAGCAGTCACAGTAAATTCACCACGCTATATCGACATGATACGCAATTTTCTTGCTCCTCGACTGCAAGAATGTGAACATTACAATCAGTTGACATGGTTCCAGCAAGATGGAGCGACGGCACATACCACTAACAATTCACTAGCAGCATTACACGAAATCTTCCCTGAAAAGGTCATTTCACGGAGGGGTGACATTGAGTGGCCGCCTCGAAGCCCCGATCTGACCCCACCAGATTTTTTTTTATGGGGTTATCTTAAGAGCGTTGTCTACGAGGACAATCCACGAAATTTGGCACATTTAAAAAGAAATATCGAAGAAAAGATAAGCTTGATTTCTCGACAACTTCTAAGAAAAATCTTCCGTAATGTTCGTGAAAGATTCGAGGAATGCCGACAACTAAACGGACGCCATTTGAACAATGTCATTTTTAAAAAGTAAAATTTCATTATTTTTCTGTTTGATGGTATTAATAAATATTAGTTACAAAAAGTTTTTATTTTAACTATATAGCATTGTAATAGTTGGATCGTTCTGAGACACCCTGTATAAATTCAAAAGAATGCCGTTCGGGTTGCGTAACGCCCCTGCCACGTTCCAAAGGCTAATCGATGGGTTTAGAACAAGTCTTGATGAAGTCAAAATGCTGGCATATCTTGACGACTTGATTATTATGTCACCAACTTTTGAGAAACACTTGGAGGATCTTGGTAAAGTCTTTGAACAGTTGAGGAAATATAATCTAACTGTTAACAAAAAGAAATGTCGTTTCTGCTGTCCAGAGGTAAAATATTTAGGACACCTGATTACCAAAGATGGTTTAAAAATGGATCAGAGTAAAACAGCTGCTATCGCTAATCTCCCAACACCACGAAATTTAAAGCATCTAGTATCTTTTTTACAAACCTGTTCATGGTATCGTCGATTCATCGCAGGTTTCGCAAAAATAGCAGAACCCCTTACTCGGTTAACAAAAAAAAATGTGCAGTGGATATGGAAAGACGACCAGGAAAAAGCGTACCAAAAATTAAAACATTGTTTGACTACAGCGCCAGTTCTTCGCCAAGCGGACGAAACTAAGCCTTATACCATACAGATACGAGTAGTTATGCTCTAGGAGCAGTTTTACTCCAGGGGGAGGGAGATAATGAACACCCAGTAGAATACGCCAGTAGACTGTTGACTGCACCTGAAAAAAACTACAGTACGACTGAGAGAGAGGCTTTGGCCGTAGTTTGGGCAGTATCCAAGTTTAGAGGCTATATAGAGGGCTTACCTGTAGTTGTGATAACAGATCATCAGGCTCTCATATGGTTGATGAACCTAAAGTCCCCAACTGGTCGCCTAGCAAGATGGGCATTGCAACTGCAGTCCTACAACCTCACAATAAAGTATGCACCTGGTAAAACAAATATTGTTGCTGACACGTTGTCCCGCCCACCATGCACAAATGAAACATCGGCAGAGTGTGGAGTATGCGTCGTAACAATAGACACGCCAACTAGAAATCCAGCAGAAATTCGGGAAGAACAGCTGAAAGATAAAAATATAGAACGTATAGTAAAGGCGTTGGAATGTAATAAGAGTGATGAAGACGCACTTTACTGGAGCCAGAAAGGTTATATTATGAATAATGGACTCTTGTACCGAAATAATCCTCATGTAGATACTGAGGATGCCCAATTAGTAGTCCCTCAACACGAGTGGGTGAAGGTGTTACAGACTTTTCATGATGATCTACTTGCAGGACATTACGGCAGTGAAATAACCTTTCATAGAATCTCATCTCGTTACTTTTGGAAAGGAATGAGGAAATATATTGAAAGCTATGTAAAAAACTGTTTGGCTTGTCAGAGATATAAGCCTTCAAATTGGAAACCCGCAGGTCTGTTACAAACTACACCTATGAAACAGAGGTTCGAAGTAATCGCGTTTGATTTGTTTGGTCCACTACCACCTTCTCATGATAAGAAAACGTGGATCTTCATAGTAGAAGATGTTGCTTCAAGATGGGTCGAGTTGTTTGCTTTGGAAACAGCAACCGCAGAGCACTGTGCTACAAAACTAATAAATGAAGTGTTTCTGAGCATTTTTAAAAAAACTTGTACTCCTTCAAAATGGACTGTCCCTCGAGGTATATTTTTTATATTGGAAACAGTGCTAACAATAATGCAGATATTTTATATTTATATTAAAGTAGAAGCATTCAGCTTCATTTTCAAACCAAAAGAATGGGTCCACGTACGTAATTTATTGTATTTTTCATAAAATAAAATATAAGAGCAATTACATGTATTATCGATGTCCCCACCCCGTGTTGCTTAAAACTATGTTGAATTATTTTAATATTTTCTTCCAGATGTGTTTATCAAAAAAAAAATTTTTAATTTGGAATACTTTATTCTTAATAAATCTATAGTAATCGGGTCCCAAATATATATTTTAATAATTTAGATTTGATGTTAAAACTTGTCCCCCAGTTTTTGGGTTTAGACGTGCTAACGTTCTTTGTGATTCATGTGATAAAAACGAAATTCCGGTAAGTTACCACGATTTTATGTATTTTTCTTTAAATTGTTAGTTTGATGGTTAAGTTTACCAATTACACAGTTGTTGACGTATCAAATGCTATAAAATTTGTTATAGTTAGTGAAATATACAATTTTTAATAATATTTTGAAGTTCAATAAAGATGCTCATGTTACTTCGGTTATGTGACTATTTTGACGGTAACGTATACTCCGACATTAAAAGTAACATAACCGACATTGTAAAGCGTGGTTTGCATGATTTGAAGTTAAAATTTTTACTGACATATTCTTGTTTCGTATTGTTAAATAAATATTTTTTTACTTATATTATGTGAATAAAGTGATACCTACATAAATATATATATATATATATATAATAAAAAAATATTTACCTCTATGTATTTGAAGTATTAACATAGGTAAATAAAAATTCTACGGGTTCAATATGAGCGAGCATGTAATATGTTTTTTTTTGTTTTAGGATTATTTAATCATGCCACTTACGGCCAAAGAAAAGATGCGTAGATACCGAGAACGGTTAAAAAACGAACGCCCTCAGGAATATGCTGCTCAGTGTTTGAGAACTTTACAACGAAATAAAGTCAAAAAGAAAAAAAATTGTGAAATGACAGAGGATGAGAAAGAAAAACAAAGACAAAAATGGAGAGAGGAGAAAATAAGAAAGCGAAGAAAAATTTCGTCAAACAAACCAGTAGACCAAACTGAGCATCCAGTTGATGATTCAGAAATAATAGAAAATGACAATATTCCGATGAATAACAACCAGCCCACTCGTAATTCTTGTGTGATAAATATTAAAGCTATCAATAAAGAAAAACGCAAAAATAAGAAATTGTTATCGAAAATAAAAACGTTGCAAAAAGAAAATTTTAAAATATTGTTAAAATCTCAAAAACTGACAGCCAAAGTTCATCGATACAAAAAAAGATATCAGCGCATTCAAAATTCCAGTATAATGAAAATCCAAAAATTAGAACAAACCCTAGATAAAATGAAAGCAAGAGAAGAAATTCTAGAAAGAGATACAAAACATGCAAGAAAAATTCAGAAAAGAGTTGTTTTAAAAAACTGGCTATTAACTCAAAAAATAAGAATTATGTAACTAAATTGATGGGAATGAAAGGAAAAGTAAGACAACAGGAAAAAAAGACAAAAATGCAGGACATAAAGGAAATAAAAGACTTTTTCCTCAGAGATGACGTCAGTCGCCCTACTTCTGGTAAAAGAGAATGTAAAACAAAAAGTAAAAATAAAAAACAAATCCGTTATATGGTCAATACTTTGATAAACTTGTACAAACAATACAGAGAAGAAGGTGGACGGTACTGTTTCACCACATCTTATAAACAAAAACCATTCTTTGTTTTGTCACCAAAAATGAATTCCCGGGAGACATGTTTATGTGTCAAGCATTCCAATATAGATTTTCAGTATAAAGTCTTGAAGAATAAAAGGTTAATAAAACATACAACTAAACAGCTATTGCAACAGTTAGTTTGTGATATTGACGTGTACGCATGCATGTACAATTTATGTGCCGAATGCAAAGATCGAAAATTAAAATTTACAGATGATAGGACATTTTGCAGCACCAAGTGAAATGGTTCCAGTGGGAAAGAAAAAATCAAAAGTATATAGATAAAAAAGATGGGCAAGAAAAAAACTCGATAAAGACTGTGAAAACTGAAAAGAAAGGGACAGTACAAAAACTAATACAAGAATTTAACCACGACTTGATAATTTTTAAAAGACACTACTTTAATATGGTACACCAGCAAAGAGAATACCAAAAAGTTGTATCACAAATGAAGGAAAACGAAGCCTTGATTGTGTGTAATTTTTCAGAAAATTACGACACTAAAATGACAAGTGAGATACAATCAAGGCATTTCTCTAAATCACAGATCACTCTGCACACGGGAATGGTATTTTGGAAGGATTCTGCTCAGTCCTTTTGCACAATATCGGATAATAATTCCCATCAACCCGCAGCAATCTGGGCTCATCTTACTCCAATTTTGGATTTAATCAAAGAAAAAACTTCTCACGTCAATGTAGTCCACTTTTATTCAGATGGCCCCAGCTCACAATATAGACAAAAATGTATTTTTTTCTTGCACAGTCACTTTAAAACGAAGTACAACCTCCAGCACTCCACATGGTCATTTTTCGAAGCTGGCCATGGAAAAAGCGTGGCTGATGGCATAGGAGGAAGCATTAAAAGATCACTGGATAAAAAAGTTTGCTACGGCACTGATATCACATGTGCGCAAGATGGTTTTGATGCATTAGAAAAATGCAATTTGAAAGTGCAACTATTTCTTGTGCCAGTAGAGAGAATTAATGAGATATCTTCATTGCTTCCCAAAAAACTACCAGTTTTACCTAGCTACATCAAATAATTACATGTGACAGTAGCGATGAAACGAAGACCTCTATCAAATTTAGGGATTTGAGCTGCTTTTGTGGGAGTCAGCGTGGCAATTGTCTTTGCTTTAATCCAAATATCACGTATTACAGTACAGTAATACTACTAAAAACGATTTACCTGGTTTGTCAGAAACCGAAGAACAGATTAACAAAAGAGTATCATCGAAACGAAAAAGAAAATCTGGACCTAACAACTGTGTTCAATCCTTGGCTCGTAATATGAAAAAGACTGCAGAAGTATCCAGTGAATTTAATCTCAGTCAGTCTTCAATTAATCTCATGTGCGATAAATCTGCAGCAAAAAACAATTCTGCTATTATGTGCTCACCATGTATCGAGATCGAAAAGAACGAACTTTTGAGTGCAATTGAAATAAATGCTTCTGATGATATGGATATTAATGCAATGCCAATAATTCTTTCGCAGACACCGTCCATTGAAAACCATATTATAATAAACAAAGATAATCCACAAACCACTATTGAAAAGTGTATTGATGAAGATCCTGGAAAATCTTTGCCACTTACAGAAAAGCATATTAACACATTTATTAATATTGATCTCAAACCAATTCAAAATAAAGTTGTTTTCAAACCATATTGCTCTCCTTACAAGATAAAAAGTACTCCTATGAAACCTTCAGTTGCAACGATTACAAAACCAAGAATGAATGTAGAATGCAAAAAATGCAAATCCTCCATATCTGGTAGAAAATCGCGTTGCATGGTGTGCAAACAGCTGTTTTGTTCAGAATGCACTGAAGATGACATCTGTTTAATTGATTATATATGCGATCATTGCTTAGAAAATTAAGGTATAGATTAGTTGTTTTGTTTATTATATTATAGATACCTATTCATCAAAAAGGAAAATAATTAGGTATTTATGTTTTTGTTTACAGTTTGAAGACTTAATTTTGCTGACCTGTAAATTATTTACCAAGCGAAAAAATGGTGATCACTGTAGATATCGACAAAATTTTAACGAAGATGGATTTATTCCAATATTTCTACTACAAAATACAGTGGCCATGGAACAGAACACACTTTATAATCTCAAACACGTGTTATGGCTGTAAGAAGTCTGTGTATGTTAACATGAATCGACCATATCATTTCTCTTTACTGATGACTGCAAAAGATATAGAGCTATTACTGAAATACAAATATTTTTGGTGTGATACTTGTGATTATAGTATATATGATCATTACGTAACAGATGAGTGCGTAGTTTGTTGTTATTAGATATATTATGTCTCAAATTTGGCAGGTATACTTAATTTAGTCGGAGTTTAGTCATTATTTCTATAAGAGAAAAGTTAAAAGCTGTAAACAGTTATTTATCTTTGTTACTTTTCTTAGGCATATGTAACCTTATTGTATTTTAATTATTTTATCTGCCAAAAACGAACGTTGTAGTACTAAGTTGTTTTTGCTGCCGCGTCGTATTGCGGTGCATGGCGGGCGTGCTATTGAAGCGCAAGTGAAGGTGGATCGTTATTTTTTTCATCTGAAACGCGGTATTCACTACAGAGGATCTCATTTTTTTGTGTTATTATTATAAGCTATAAAACGTAAAGTTCAGTAGATTAGTTTGATGTTTAAAATAATCTCATTATGCTCCTAATTACCAAGACTGATTATCGATAACTAAGGGAAATAATGAATAGTTCCAAGGGTTTTTCTATAATACATTTTAGTTTGATTAATCTTCGCACAAATTACACATAGGCTAGTGAAGTGCTTATTTTATTGAAATGTATCGATCTCAAGATTGTAATCAAAGGGTTAGGTTTTTTTTTATATTTAAAACTGATTAGTTATCTGTAAATTATATTAAGGGAAAGTATTATTACTTTTAAGGTTTCAGTTATTTCTTTAAAACTTTGCGTAATCTTTGCATATTGCGTAATGGCTAGTGACAGTTTTCACTGTGAAAACTGTTGATCTCAAGATTTCGGTCGCAGAGCTAGCTTGTTATGTGTTTTTGATATTATTGTTTTTGAGTCTTATATTAATTATGACAAACTCAGTTTTGTTTGCTTATTCAGTAGATTTTTTCTTTTGTAATAGGTCCACTGAACGAATATTTTGTTAATGTCTTTAAAAACATTTTTAATCTCTTTTTGTGAAATTTTATAATTTCTTTGTCATTTCTTATAACTAATACATTAGGTTTACATATATTTTGTGAGTTGTGATGATTAAAACTATACGAATATGTCTTTAAATAGTTTTTAATTGATATTAAAGTCATTTGTTTTGAGTGTCGTAAAACGCACATTTATTGTTCAATTTATAATAAATATAAAAAAAGAAATTTCTTTATGGCCGTGTTATTTTATTTCTTAATATTTATATATTAAAGAATGTAATTTCTAGTTATACAAAAAAAATTGTGGAGGAGACGGTAACATACCCGACGGTAACATAATAAATAAATTTAATACATGTAGACCAACCCTAACGATTTCGTAGCCTTCGGTTATGTTACTGCCCTCAAAAAGTTACCAGGTTTTTAGTTTTTATTTCAATTTTTACTGCATTTTAAGGCACGGATATATTTTGTTTCTTTCAATCTACACAAAAAATTACTTTTAAAAAAAAACTAAATGTCTGAATTCCCTTAATAAACATTAGAAAAATTGAAAAATAGGTTCATTTTGTGTAGACGGTAACATAGCTGAAATAAAATCTGTTTTTTGACAAAATACTTGGCTTCTCCAGACTTTTATTTTTTATTTTTGTTATAAATTAGTTATATTTACCCTGAGAAATTAATTTCATGTAGATCTAAAGTTGGATTTAAATTATATTGCTCTTTGAAAGCAGTAACATAACCGACTAAATTTTACGACAAGGCCCCACATTTTATCGAATTTCTTAAAAAATAACAAAAAAAAACAGTAAAACTTTTATGATTTTTAGATACTAGATTCAAATATCTACAATATTTAATTCAATAAATGATAAATTTCAACATTTCCAATAATCAGCCTATTTTTAAAGTGGGTACAAGTTTTTTTAAAAATGCTCACGGAGAAAATAACTGTACTATAGTTCCTATAATTTGATACTCATTAATAGGTAATAACAATTTTCTGTGATTTTAAAGCTAAAAATGCTACATTTCTAAAGAATTTCATATTTTTCTATAAGACTATAAAAGATAAAATGCTTTTTTATTCAAAGATTTCTGAAACACAGCGTAACTCTTAACATTTTGCGAATTTTTCTATAGTAACAACGCGGAAGTCTATCAAATGGGCATAATATCAAAAAATATTTTTTCTTACACTGTAAATTAAAAACTTTGTTCTATTTGTTTAGTAAATTTGTATAATTTTATTCACCAAGCCTTAAAACTTTAAATAGACAGTTTTTATCTTCTACTGAAAAGTTACCACATCTAACTTACGCGGTGTTGTTTCTTAAGCGACGATATGTAGCGCTTTTTGAAATTCTCAAAACAGAATTGAGAATGAACATCACACATTTCAAAAGCGATTTTGAGATTGCAGTTTTGAATGCGGTAACCTTAGTTTTCCCCAATGTAGAAAAATCTGGTTGCTTCTTTCACTATATGAAAGCTATACGAAAAAAAAGCAAAGAGCTTAGTTTAATCCGATGATCGTGCGGGAAAAAAGTTTACAAAATTAGTATCACATTTACCATTACTCCCAAAAAAATTATACCTGAAGCCTGGTTTTTACTGCTTGAATCAAAGCAAGTTAAAAATATAGATAAATTTCAATCTTATTATGAAAATTTTTGGATGAGTAAGATGACACCAGAAGTATTTGGATGCGCTGATGAAAAATCAAGAACGAACAACCACCTAGAAGGATGGCATCATCGATTGAATAGAAAATTATCGAAAAAACCAAATCTGTACAATTTCATAGCTGTTTTGAAGAAAGAAGCGACACACTTTGATGTAATTATAAAACGAGCAGAAACATACGCTGCTAATAAAAAACCAAGAAAAAGGGACATAAAATTTGACAAACATTTAAAAGTACTACAAAGAGAACTTACTGATGGACAGCTATCTATAAGTTTTTTTTTAAAAAACAACATACATGAGTTACCAAAGGAATTTGAAACTTGTAATGGAATCAGGATCTGACAACTCTGGCTCTGAAACTGGATCCTTCTCAGAGTCTTCCTCAGAAAGCCTCGAACCTTCCTCAGACTACGAAGAAGATTGCAATGACGATGAGGGTTTGGTACATTTATTAAGTTAAACTCTGATTATAATTATATATATTTTTATTTATTTGAATATTTTTAATGACTATACTTACACATGGTCTATTCAGAAAGTGACCTAGTCAGAAAATGACCTACAAAGAAAGGGACATCCATAGAATGTGACCTAGGTCGCCTGAACGAATTTAACTGTACTTTGTCTTTATGAGCATCTGTCCTTATGAGAATCTGTCTTTAAGAGAATTTGTCTTTTTGAGAATCTGTCCTTGTGCGAACATAGGATTTAATCGACAGCATCTAAGCTTACTATACGAGTTCCGTTAATTAATCATCAATCGATTCAACGCCAAAAAGAAATAGTCGCAGTGTAACATCACTTGGTATGTCACATTTGTTAAAATTGTCCTACGTCTGCAATTCACCAACGCCGGAGAAAAAGTGTCGACTTTATCTGATTACGCGTGTCAAACACGATACTGAAATGTTAGATTTATGTGAAGCATACGAGCCAAATTATGTGTCAAATCTAGCAGAGAAGACAGAAGGTGTTTTTCTACATCCATGAAAACAATTACTGGCACAACATTGATAACAGTATGGTTTTTCCAAGTTAAAGAAGTGGGAAAGTTGTTAAATTACATTGTCAGTTGTTCACTTTTCACCTTCATGTTTAAGAAGAAGGTAAAAATAATGAGTTTTCATAAAATGTTGTTTTGAGAATATACAAAATTATCATCTTCATAGAAGACTAAAATATTGGCTAGACTAGCCATGTAAAACGTAAAGAAACAATTGTTCATCACAACATGATGATGTAAGGCACACATATGAGGCAAAATTATTAACTCGTATCATATCTTGTAACTGAGACTTCAACATACATGTTTTTTCCAACTCAATCAGCCAATTGCAGTCCACTGCTGGACGTAGGCCTCCCCAAGGGTACGCCAAAGCGCACGATCACCCGCTTTCCTCATCCAGCCACCACCAGCGACCTTCTTCAGGTCATCAGTCCACCTGGCAGGGGGGCGTCCCACACTACGTTTCCCGAGACGCGGTCTCCATTCGAGAACCCGTCTGCTCCAACGCTCATCGGTTCTGCGACAGCCGTGGCGATGGAATGACGTTTTTCCAACTACTGCCATGTATACCAAACTGATAATGTAGAGTGACATGCATGAACTGTCAACATACATGTATTCACTATGTTTCAGTTAATAACTTTATTACAACAACCTAATATCTTCTAAATTGTTTTTTGAACCTTTCATAATGATAATCATCTGTAGCTCTTTCACCTTTAGCTTTTTTAACAATTTTTTCAACACTTTCATCTATTGGGTTACTTTCAACTTTAGGTTGAACTTTTTCAACCTTCCGTTTTTTAGTGTCACTGTCAATATTAAACCTATTGTGCTGCACAAAATTCACAGCCATGTTTGTTGGTACAAACTGTGAAGGACTGTCTTTTTTATTTTGACGTTCCCACATTAGCTTCATTTTCGCATCTTCAGTAGCTTCTATGTTCTTTATTTTGGCATCTATTCCTAGATCAACTTCAGGAATACCGCTAAGCATTTGGTTGGACAGCATTTCCTCAGAGCGGTGTGTGGAGGACACTCGTAAGTGTTCTGGAAGCGACAGTAGGGCTGCCTCTTCAGGTGAAAGATATTTTAGAGAATCATTATGTTCAGACTCCTTTTGGTCTTCATTTCTACCTTCTGTAACAAAAAAGAAAGGCAAATTTTAAATTTTAGGTAGACATCATTATAGTTCCAGGGATTAGTATACATAGATTAGTCTGTACAGACTAGTATTGTGGGGTTGTTCGTCGGATTCTGATAGAGTTTTCCGCGTTCAGCAGAAATGTTTGCGAGTAGTATGTGGAGCGAATTACTTAGATAGTTGCCAGCCAATATTTAAAAGAGAAAAAGTATTACCGCTTCCATGCCTATACATTTACGAGATCTGCATCTTTATACACACTCATCTCGAACTGTTTCATACGTTCTCTGACCTCAGCACCCGCACTCAGAGAAATACTTATAAAAACACACTTAAAGTGCCAAATAAGCAAAAACTTGCACTTTACAGAAAAAATGTTTATTGTATGGCAATAAAGCTCTATGATCGACTACGCAGTTCAATACTAGACTTTTTAAAAAGCATGTGTTTCGTACCTTTTGGATAAGTGTTATTACTCAGTACAAATGTTTTTAGGTACGAGTATTTAGATGTTCTGACATAATTTGAATGAACTACAATAATTTATATTTGATTAATTTTATAGTAATAAAGAACTGACTTTTTAATTGTAATAATGGCACAGGATTTTGTTTATTTTATTGACTATTTTTATTGACTATTTAATATTGTAAGTAGACATTAGATAATAACTGTAATATTTGCACGCTTCTTACGGCAGAATATGTGGGAATTGTTTGTTATTTGGACATCTTTATTGTATACCATATTCCAGCAAATAATAAATATTTGAATTTGAATTTTTGTGGTTTGGGATTTCTCGAGGTTTTTCAGTTCTCTTATCTCGAGAATTCTCGAGCCTGATTTTTCAGGTCTTCTCGGGTTATCGCAAAAAAAAAAACAAAAAACATCTAAATTTTTCGTTTAATTAATAGTCAAGGATCATGCCCAGTCATGGTACCAAAAAGTCTCATGCATCACTATGAAATAAATAGTCATTTTGGGTAAAAGAATCAAGAATTTGAATAGGGAATACTAATTTAGTTATATAAAGTCACTAAATGTTTCCAGAATTTAATGACTTCTATAACTCACGGTTTGCCATTTTTTAATCGGCAAAGGTTTGTCATAGAAACAGTACCTATGTAAATATGTTTTAATAAATAAACTCTATTACTTAAAATATAATAAATAAACGTTTATTTTCATAACATTATTTAGTTTTGTCTAAAAATAATAATGATTTGTGTTATTTAATAAAAAAAACAGTTTATTTGGTATTTTAAAAACTTGGCTGTATGAGCTTTAGCGTCTTTGCCAACATTTTCACGCAGCTACGGCAAAAAAATCCGTGCGCCATTTTTCTGTTAGTATTATTTTTTATTTTATTTTTTATTTAAAGTATTTTTATTCTGTTTCCTCGCAAGTGTGTTGAAAAACGTCGTAATGTACTATTGTTTGTGCCTGTAACTGTGAGTAGATTGTGTGTTAAAGCGTTGAGTCGAGCCTATGTTCCTCCGCTTTAGCTACTATTTTACGTACAATACAAATACGTTACGTATTTCGGGAAAGGACCCTAGTTTCTTGTTCGCTGGCCGCTGCCACCGCCTGTTCAAAAGTAACAGTGATAATGTCGGGTGGTACTGCAAGACATGTTCTGAGTAATATCCGTACGTGACGATGTATCAACTGTTGCTTTTTATACAGCGTAATAGGCGTACATATTCTATGGAACAAGTCGGCGATGCCATGGTGGAGATATTGCGGCATTGGATAACTCCCACTGAGGTAGGTAACTAATAAATATTCTTTTTTCTTAAATAAAATAAGCACGTTCATTGCCGCCCATGGACATTCACAGTAACAGGGGAATTGCCAATGCATTGGTGGCGTCTTGAAACTAATCTAGTTTACATGTTCAAGTATGTTTTATGTGATATAGGCCTCGATTCGGGATGTCACGTTCTAATCCTTAATTTAAGTTAGTCTGTCCTTTTTACCTTTTAAAGATTGAAAAGGGACAGGAGATGGCCATCCTAATATTAGAGCTGTCAAACATCGAATTTGAACCTTATGGCCGTGTCGATAAATAAAAAAAAAAAAAAAAATCTCTTAAACTGACAGCTATGCCTTTATTTTAAGTTAGCATTCGTTCAAATTAATATCATTCGTTCATCACCTCTCTTTCATTGGTCATGAAAATGAAAAGGATAGCTGGGTTTTAAAATTAGAATTAGAGCATGGCATCCCGAATCGAGGCCATAGTCAGAGTTTCATCTTCGGGGCGGTGTTCAATGTCCAGCGATGGACGCCTTTCTGCTGATAATGATGAAGGTGATGAAATATAGTTAACATGAAATCTTTTATTCCAGTTGGTTCCAGAAGGCGTTGCACATAGGGGCTGATTGCGTAAAAAATGATATATAATCAATTTTATGAAGGTTAGGATATTTCGAAAAATCTATTTGATTTTAAATATTTGAAGGTATAATCTATTAAAAAATGTTTGCCACAGTCACTTTTATGCACCAGTGACATTGCAATCGGTTATGATACTTGGCACTAATCCGTTATTTTATGTTCACGCATTGTCTGATTGGTTTTAGAGTGATATGTTACCAATTATTTTCTCGGTTGTTAGTTGTGGTATCGCTTTACTGTACAATGAACTGTACAATGAACGTTTACTGGTGAAGGTAAGAGAAATCTATTTTAAATTAATATTGTAGAATATAATAATTAATCGAGCAACAAACACAGTTACAAAACAGGTATATATATTTTTTTGTTTACTGTTAAATATCTGTGAATAACTTTAAATCGGGCAAAAGTTAAATGATTTTGTAAATAGTTCTTACAACTACAAGATCTTGTCTATGATTAACTGGAAACAAAAGTGTTTAACTTTTTGAAATGCGACTGTTTAATTTATAAAAAAAAAACTTATTTTTATATGGTGCTAAATCGTATCAATATTGTTCTTTTTATAAATAATAGTAGTGAATATTAATTGAATGATGTATTTTATCATGATTTTCAGAGACAGCCCACCACTGAACTAAGGCCTCTCCCTTGAGAAAAAAGACAAAGTAACTGAAGATTTAATGTGTAAGCAGGTACTTTTGAGGTTATTTTTCGTCCACGATGATATCTAGAAAACTCTTATTCGGAGTGAAAAATAACTGTCATGGAATATATTCGTTATAATTTTCAAGTTTAGGTTTGATGCAACATGAGACGCGGGTCCATATACCCGTGGGCATGATCCTTTCTTTTTAAAGTTTTATTTTATTTTTATTTTATTATTAATTCTAGTAAAAGATAGCCGGCTTCTAATCTTACTGACCATATTTCCCGATATGGAAAATACCCTTTCATTTTCTTCTCTTAAAAAAATATATTTTCTAGGTGATAAGTTTAATTTCAACTTCTCGAAGTCCCGACTTTTCTCGAGCTGAATTTCCCGGGAACGAAACCACCGATTTCCTGGGAATTCTCGTCCCGGGAACCCTAGCACAAACCCTAGTACAGACTAATCTATTCATACATCTAGACCCTTATTTAAAAAACTAAAATATGTATTGACATTACCTTGCATGTATATTTTGGAACTTTGTGTATTTGTAAAGAAAAATTTATATTTATTTAAAAAGAGGGAGACTACCTTTTTGATCAGATCAAGATACGCAAATCTCTTGGCTGTACCATTTCATCGTACAAAAAGTTTCGAACGTAATAGCTATAACATGTGTATAAAAGTGTTTAACGTGTTGCCTCATAATATAAAATCTCTGTCTGAATCGAAATTTAAAACCACTATGTTTAAGATACTTGTAGACAATTGTTTTTACAATGTTGACGAATTTTTAAATTATCAATTTTCGCAATGACATTTTATATAATTAAGTGAGCGTTATTTTATTGCAGTTGACATTTTTATTTAATTTTAATGGTATTATTGTAATTAATTTAAGGTATCTTCTTGTTTTGACATAATGTTATTTAATTGTTTTGACATAATAATCATTGTTAATAATAATAATAATTGTTCATTTTTAATTAAAAACGCTTAACACTGACATTTGCATGCCATATTATGGCGCAACACGCATGTTCTATTTTATAAAAGTGATCTATTTTGTTACCGTGTTTGCAGCAAATAAATTTCATTTCATTTCATTTCATTTCATTCATACAGAACGGAATTGAGAGATACAATGAATTTAACCAACCCTTATACATAGGCTTTATAGATTATCTTAAAGCCTTTTATAGTATCACCCACTGCTCCATATGGAATGCATTACGATCATGCGACATAGAAGAGAATTATATAAAAATCATCCAAAGTATTTACTCACAGAGCACAAGCATAATACGTTTAGAAAGCAGAGGTGACGAAATTAAAATAGAACGTGGAGTACGTCAGGGAGACTCTTATTCGGAGTGAAAAAGGGACTCTTATTGGGCCTGAGCGGTCCTTAAAGACTTCAATAGAACTAGGAAAGTATGCGAGCATCTTTCAGGCGGAAATCTTCGCTATACTAGAATGTGCTCATCAGATCAAAAATATGGAAGATCTACAGACTGACACGGTAGTAATATACAGTGACAGTCAAGCAGCTCTTAGGGCATTAGATAAACCAGTAACAACATCAGCGCTGGTTAAAGAATGCAAGTCAGCACTTAACCTACTTGCAAATAAAAGTAGCGTTACTGTTGCCTGGGTGCCTGGACACCAAGGCACCGAAGGGAACGAAATTGCAGATGAATTGGCCAGAAAGGGAGCGGATAGTACCTTCACAGGTCCTGAGCCCCGCCTACCAATACCACAAAGAATTACAAAAGGAGTTATTGAGAAGAAAACAAGAGTAGAAACCAATGCCAGATGGGAAAAGGCCACCGGATACCGGCAGTCTAAACTTTTCATCAGGACACTTGATCGCAGACGAACTAAGCACATACTTCAACACAAGAAAAAAGACGTCAGAGTCATCACAGGTATAGTGACAGGACACTGCACGCTAAAGAGACATCTCTGCATCATGAAGAGAGCAGAGAGCCCCACATGTCCAGAGTGCGGCGAAGATGAAACAAGCTTACACTTCCTGGCAGAATGTCCGATGTACTCACTGCCGAGATGGGAAATACTAGGAACAGACAGCATCGAAAAGGAAGAACTGAGTAATCTGTCATTCAAGAACATACTGAGATACTGTAGAGCAACAGGCAGATTTGTGGGGGCCATCACGGAGGAGCTACAGTAAAACCAGTACTCCTTCGATGGGTGCTCCGAGGGTGGGCGATGGCAGGCCCGCCCGATTGCGATCTCACGGGGGGAGAACAACCGTGTGGGGGAACCCAAAATTTTCGAAGCTTAAGGCGTGGGGGGGCACTGGGACTCTCGCGGCGTTCGGAGGGGCTGGCTGGTAGTAGCAATAGCCGTTGCCAAGCTGGCTCTTCTTGGGTAGTCGCGGGGGCCATTGGGTCACCCCATGCCAGAAGCGGAGAGAACAAGGGATAGACCTAACACAACTCACCTACCGTGAGTATCACGCGATACGGCTGAGCTGATGCGGCGCTAACATGAAAGGAGCATCCATCAAAACTGGGATTAAGGGTGAAATAGTTCTCATATATAGAGCAGGTCACCCGTCTGCGCTCCTCGCAGACGTCCCCCTTATACATACATACATACATACATACGTCAGGGAGACCCCCTCTCACCCAAATTATTCATATCGGTTCTAGAAAACATATTTAAAAAAATTGACTGGCAAACAAATGGAATTTGGATCTGTGGTGAGTATTTGAACCACTTGCGCTTTGCTGATGATTTAGCACTTTTTGCTAACTCTGCTTCGGAACTACAAAAAATGATGCAGTCTCTTAATGATGAGAGTAAAAAAGTAGGCTTGCATATGAACACCAGCAAAACAAAAGTAATGACAAACAGCTGTGAGAAACAAATAGGAATAGACGGTACTCTAATAGAATATGTGAAAGATTACATTTACCTTGGGAAACAAATATCTTTTAACCCTGACTGCAATGAAGAGGAGGTAGAAAGAAGAATCAGTAATTCATGGAAAAAATACTGGTCACACAAAGAAATATTAAAGGGAACCTACAACATAGACTTGAAGAAAACGGTGATGGAAACATGTATACTACCCTGCCTCACTTATGCAAGTCAAACGTGGGTGTATACTAACAAGGTTAAAAACAGGCTACTCTCAACACAACATGCGATGGAAAGGAGCATCTTGGGACTAAGAAAAATACAAAAAGTAAAGAACCAAGACATTCGAAGGAAAACAAAATTCACGGACGCTCTTAAATTTGCTTTGAAAACAAAATGGCAGTGGGCAGGCCATGTGGCTCAGTACACTGACTCGAGATGGACGCAGAAAACAACAGAATGGACAGGCCCCCAGGAAAAAGGAACATAGGAAGACCAAGAAAGCGATGGAACGATGACATAGTAAAAGTAGCTGGGAATAACTGGATACAGAAAGCAAAAAATAGAAAGGACTGGAAGGAGTTTCAGGAGGCTTTTACCTGGATGGGAACCAAACTAGAATAATAATTTAACATACTAACCTAGATTAAGAATAAAGACTAACAGCACTGTATTTAATTTTCTCATTTTGTTTTAGTTTTTAGTTTGGTAATAATAAAAGCTTTATTATTATTTATTTATTATTATTACAGAATGGAATTACATCACATCACACTAAAGTAATCGCATCGTAAGAATGCCATCCTGACAGCAGGCAGGAAATATGAAAACCAAATGGGTGTAAAAGACAGAAAAGAAATTGTACGTGTCAGGACAGCATTCTTACGATGCGATTACTATAATATTATATATGTGAAGTATGTTTGGATATATAGATGTTTGAATGTCTGTTCGGCTTTCAGGTCTAATAATAATATATTAAAGTAATTGAGAGATTGTTTTCTGGTCTAAAGTGGATTTTTTCGACTAGAAGAGGTAGTAATAATACATAAATCATATTTTTCTATCATCTACCACGAATTTCATGTATTAAATACTTTAAAAAAATATGTATGTCTCCTTTGTAAAAATATGTTGTGTTATAATATAAATATAAATACTAGAAATAAGAATAAAATAGCACACCCAAAGTTTAAACTGTGTAAGGTTAATAATTCATTCATGGAGAAGTGTATTCGCTTCTATAATAAAATACCAGATGATATTGTAAATCTGTCCAATAGCCAATTTAAAGCTAAAATTAAAACTATTTTATGTTCTAAGGCCTATTATACAATAAATGATTACTTAGATGATAAAAATCTGGTCAACTGTTGTTCCAAATCAGCAGAGTGGATTGTAATTATGACTCATGTATGATTCTTTATATATTTAAAAGAAAAGTACAAAAGATACAATTCCTGTGGAGTTTCTTCTGGCCGTTCTTCTCCACAGAGGGCGTACACTGGTAGTGAACGTGCCATCCATGTTAGCTTTGACGTAGAAAAATGATTTGTAAAAATCTTAATTTGAATAAAAATTTATTTGGAAAACATTGTCACATCACTAACAACTGTCTCCCACTAATCTGCTACATAGAATGGTCTGATTATAACATCATCATAACATGTTACCTAATTTGTTGAATAGTATCTATGAAATGGAAGTAAGTTGCAGTAGTCTGCTATTATGAAAAAAAAAAAAGAAAAGCATTCCAAAAAGAAAAATACTAGACAGCAGTCTGTTTCACTCGCACCTAGTGGGATTTGTAGGAAGACTTAGTACTCAGAACGATCCCTACTTATCCCCAAAGGGGTGAGCAGGGCCACCGACGACGAAAGACGAGCGAGCAATCTGATTTGACTCACATACACGAATATCTATCTACACGTTACGTTAGGAAACATTGAACGCTACGCCGATTTGTATAAAATAGTTACAATCGAATTGATTTACCTTTTCGCTTAGAGAGTTGATCGTCAATGTACTTCATCATCTCTTCATCCTCATCTCGTTTGTTAGTTTCAGCCGAAAACTGTGTGCCTATTCCTGTATCGTAAGCATCGTCAACTTGCTTTATTTTGCCACTTTTCATTGCTTGCATGTTTACTAGACCGCCCGATTTCACTTTGAAAGGATCTTTGCATGTAAGCTCTTCCGCAATATTGGGCTTCTGCCCCGTAGCTAAAGCAATCACACTGACACCATTGGGCCGTTCTCGAAGCTTCTGTATCTCTTTAACTTCCTCCAATTTCGATAAAACTTGATCCTCGTCGTCGGAATCTTCATCTTCTTTGATTCGCCGTCGGAGATTTTTAGGTTTCTTAGGCTTGAGTTTTATATCCACTTTAAAAGATTCCTCCGTAGCATCCGCCATTTTCTATTTTTGTTTGAATGAATAAAATAAATAAAGATGTATAACTCAATTATTTTAACTGTGCGCTTCGAGCTGTCAAAGTCGTCATATTGGTGGCATTGAATTCACCCGCCCGCTTACTTCCTCACCTCCTCCGACGCCTATCAAAACGGATACCAAGCATACCAACATGCAACAATTATGACGTTGACAGGCGCACAGTTATAAAAATTGGGTTATAGTGAGTGAATGATTTACGGTGCGAGTGATGGGCCCCAAAGACGGTCAAACGGTTTGATTCAAACACGTAAAGTTTGGTTTGACTCAAACCATTTTGATCGTTTACAAAGGTGGTTTGAACGGTTTGTCAAACATTTACGTGTTTGAAGCATATTTGATGCAATTTCATATTTTTCGTTTGATGCAATTTCATATTTGGTGTCATCGTATTGGGAGCAATCCTGTAATGATGAAGTCTTTTGTAATTATTAGTTATTAATAAATAAATAAATTTTGTTGTGTTTGACGCGTCAGAAGTGTAATTACGACAGCGTACAGAATCAGACTGCGCAGAGCCGTTTGACAAACCGTTCAAACCGACCTCAAACGGTTTGATCAAACACGTAAGGTTTGAGTCAAACCGTTTGACCGTCTCCGGGGCCCTTGATGTTATTACGGGTATATTCCGAATCAGATTTCACTGTTACTCGCGTACCGGTTCAAAAATCGCGATAATACGGCTCATGCGAAATCAAAACGGAACGGCGTTTGAGCGCGCTGAAACTGCTTATAACTCACAATGATATTTTAAGAAAGATACGTCATGTTCATACTGCACCGATTTTGATAAAACTTGGTTTGACATACTATTTTGGCATAAAAACAACAACGCAATGTTAAAATTTATAAAAACTCATGATGGCGGCTGACTTTCATGTTAATCGACCGATTTTGGTAAAACTTGATTGTTTGAGATACTATTTTGGCAATAAACAACAACGCAATGTTATGGCCACGACATTTATATACTTAACCTACTTAATACTTTTATTATCGAACATCTTGTAGCCTTAACCTACAAAACTGATTGATTTTGGATTGATTTAAGATATTTATCGGAGGAACTTTCCAGGCAACGTTCCTAAAAAATCTCAAAGATGGCGCTGTGCATGCGTGGTATTTTAATGAACAGTTCAGTTCCTTTAAAAAAAATTGACCAAGTCATTCGTTCTAGTGTTGCCGGATAATCGATTATCGATCAATCGGATGTGTTTACTCTTAGGCGAACGCTACACGCAAGATCCATATCGTGATCTGTCAATATATACTGACGGATCAAGATATTTATCGGCGTGTAGGGTAGCATATTGATGGATCACAATATTTATCGCCGAATTTCTGGAAATCCTGTGATCTGATCCGAGATCCAGATCGTGATATGTATCTTATGTGTAGTGTCGCGCGTCAATATTTATCGCGATCAGTACGCAGCGAGACTGCAGCGATGGAGGACTAATCACACTAATATTATAAATGCGAAAATATGTTTGGATGTTTGTTCCACTTTCACGCCTAAACTACTGAACGGATTTGGATGAAATTTGGAATATAGATAATTTGTTTTGTTTGTAATTATATTATGTACTTTATTAAAAAAAAAGTTCAATTTCTAGAAACAGGTCAACCAGACGTCGTTATAATATATACATTACATGACAAAATTTATTTTACGGCTGCCAATGCTTAAAATGTAAAGAAATTATAATTTATTTAATAATGAAAAATAATAATAGTTATTATTATTTATATTAATTATTAATTATTATTTGGGTTTAGTCGTATTCTTCGTCCATTGCTTTCTTTTTACTCGTTTGTTTAAAGAAAGGGCTACAATGCCTCCAATTATTGCCACACAAGCTCTAATTTTCCTCCGTCTAGGGTCCATCGCGTCTGCCTCGTACAAAGAACGCTTCAATACTGTCGCGATCCGTATTGATGGTGTAGGGTGTGCTGTAATCCGGCTCAAGATCCATCAGTAAATATCACGATATATATTGACGCGTAGGGTTCGCCTTAAATAATCTAACCCTGCGTTCCGAGATGCACTGAAAACGATTAAAGCATCCGTAATCACGTTTCGAATTGCTGTCAGCTGTCAAAACTCATACGTTTTTTTGCTTTTCTGATCGCTGACAGCGCTGAAAGTCTGATTCGGAATGCGCCCTAAGTATCGGTTATGAAATCGATAGTATCTATTAAATCTATATTATTATTCAGTAAATTTTCAAAAATTCTAAAAAATGCTTGTCCCTATTTGAAAGGTGGTAGTAACCGCGGCTGCCATCGCATCACTTAATTCGTGGTCGACGTAACAGAAAAAATAAAAATTGCATGAAACCACCTATCATGACATTTGGCGCGTGGAACGTGAGAACGCTTATTGATCGAGATGGCAACGCCTGCCCTGAACGTAAGACTGCCATAGTAGCTCGTGAACTTCATCGCTATAACGTAGATGTGGCTGCGCTCAGCGAAACCCATCTTGCTGATGAAGGGGAGCTGGTGGAAGACGGAGGCGGCTACACTTTCTTCTGGAAAGGTACCGCTTCCTCCGAACCTAGACGTTCAGGTGTAGGATTTGCCGTCAAAAATCACTTAGTAAAGCGACTTGAGGAGTACCCTGTACACATCTCGGACCGCGTGACCACATTGCGCCTTCACCTTGACTCAGACAATCACCTTAATATCATCAGTGTCTACGCTCCAACGCTGGACAAACCTGATGATATCAAGGACAAATTCTACGAGGACCTATCTCAATGCCTTGACAGCATAAACGCCAGAGAGCAGATTTTGTTGCTAGGCGACTTCAATGCCAGAGTTGGTCGGGACTATGAGGCGTGGCCTGGAGTTCTGGGCAGACACGGAGTTGGCAACATGAACAGCAATGGGCAGTTGCTACTCAGTCTTTGTGTTCAATACGAGCTTGCAATATGGAACACTATGTTCAGACTTGCCGCCAAGCACAAGACAACGTGGATGCACCCAAGATCCAAACACTGGCATCTGATCGATTATGCTGTCGTACGACAAAGAGATATCAGTCAAGTTCAAATTACCCGCGTCATGCGTGGTGCGCACTGTTGGACTGACCACAGACTTATTGTCACTAAGCTACGACTCCGCCTTCGTCGACCACGTAGATCTCAATATAAAAAGCCTGCGTCCTTACACGTGGATAGGTTGAAAGATCGCGAGGTTATGGAGGCATATGCTGAAGCCTTATCTGAGAAGCTGTCGCCAGTTAGTGAGATAGGTGATGTCGGTGCTGCATGGGGAGCGTTGTCTTCTCATCTCATGGAGACTGCTTCAGTTACTTTAGGTGTTAAAAACCGGCGTAATGAAGATTGGTTCGATGAGAATGACGAAACTCTCAGGGCAGCGTTCGACAAACATCGAGACCTCTTGCGACAGCATACTAGACGATGCGGAAGCGTCGCGGTGGTCAAAGAGAGTGACCTTGAATTGCGTAAGCTGTCTCGACAAATCAAAGACAAGTGGTGGCAAGACAAAGCTTGTCACATTCAGTGGCTCGCTGACACAAACCAGCTTGGGGAGTTCTACTGTGAGGTACGTAAGCTGATTAGTACATCCTACCGAGCAAAAGTGCCTTTGAGGTCTTTAGACGGTATGCACTTGCTGACAAGCAAGGAGGATGTTCTAAGGCGTTGGGCCGAACATTTTGACACTTTGCTCAACGTAGATCGATTAGTTGATCTACATAATATCAGCTTAATGCCTCAACTCCCCATAGCCACCGAGCTGGATGAGCCTTTGTCACGTGACGAGGTTGTCTCTGCCATTAGACAGCAACAAAACAAGCGGGCGGTTGGCATTGACCTTATACCGGGAGAGCTGCTTAAGTACGGCGGTGAGGAGTTGCACACGTTGGTTTGGGAACTATTTGTTCGTATGTGGGAGGAGGAGCGAGTCCCGGATGATTTTAAAGTGTCTCGCATTAGTGCCCTCTACAAGAACAAAGGTGACCATTCCGACTGCAATTCCTACCGCGGTATTTCGCTTCTGACAGCCCCTGGAAAGGCTTTTGCGAGAGTTCTTCTAAACCGCCCGAAGGATTTATCAGAAAAGATTCTGCCCAAAACCCAGTTTGGCTTCCGACCTGACCGAGGCACCTGTGAAGCTATTTTTGCCGTGCGTCAACTGCAAGAAAAAAGCAGAGAACAGGGTCGTCAGCTGTATCTCTGCTTTGTTGACTTGGAGAAAGCATTCGACAGTGTGTCTCGTGAAGCTCTCTGGATGGTGCTCGGAAAGCTCGGATGCACGGAAAAGTTTGTGGGACTTCTGAGACTTCTGCATGACGATATGCAGTGCTGCGTCTCCGTAGATGGTGAACAGTCACACTTCTTCCCCGTTACCTGTGGGGTGAAACAAGGGTGTGTCCTAGCGCCCACACTGTTCGCCTTGTACTTTGCGGTAGTAGTCAAGGAGGGCAAACTGTTTCCGAGGGAGTCCGCATCCGCTTTCGCACAGATGGCAGTCTTTTCAACTTGGCCAGACTTAAGGCGCGCACCAAAGTCTCGTACGCATTGATCACAGAGATCATGTATGCTGATGACTTGTGCTTTGTAGCAGAATCCTCAGATGGCCTGCAACAGCTGATGTCTGCTTTCCACCAAGCATGCCGTAAGTTCGGCCTGAAGATCAGTGTCAAAAAGACGGAGGTGATGTCCTCGGACACACATGGTCGCGAGACACTGGCCATTAAGCTTGGTGAGGACGTGCTGAAGCAGGTCGATACGTTTCGTTACCTGGGGAGCACTATAACATCCAAGTGCGACCTTGATGCTGAAATCAACAGCAGGATCAGTGCTGCAGCTGCAGCATTTGTCTTCTGTTCGCATGATCTAAAGCTGGCCACTAAGACTTCGGTTTATATGGCGATTGTGCTGCCAAACCTTTTATACTCTTCGGAGACGTGGTGTGTGTATCGCCACCACATTCGCACTCTGGATCGTTTCCACCTTAAATGCCTTCGTACTATCATGAAGATCAGATGGTCCGACCGAGTGCGAAATACCGAAGTTCTGCGACGAGCTAATGTTGGTGGCATTGAAGCTTATTTAATGCGTCGGCAACTTCGGTGGTGCGGTCACGTATCACGTATGACGGAGAAAAGAGTGGCGAAGCGCATCTTTTACTCTGAACTAGAGGAGGGTAAGCGGAAACATGGCGGACAACTCCTCCGTTACAAAGATGTTCAGAAGCGGCATATGAAAAGATGCAACATAGAGCCCTCTGAATGGGAAGGTTTGGCAGCGCAGCGACCGGAATGGCGCGGGATTGTGAAGAGGCGAGTACGCGAGTTCGAGGAGCAGCGTAAAGCTGACCTCGACGATAAGCGTGACGAGCTGAAGGCCCGTCCACCCGCCGCCATCGACTATAATTATGTAATGGGCTTGCTCACGTGCCCTCACTGTGCACGGGAGTTTGCTGCGAAGATCGGCTACATAAGCCATCTTCGGGTGCACCAGCGCCCGACTGACTAGGAGTAGAAGTGGTCGCCATGGCCGAAATCGGTCGGATAGATCATCATCATCATTCAGTAAATTTTATCGATTGTAACCAATCATAATCGACCAAGTACTCGATATAGTCATTGACCCATAAAAGTTGACATTTCTGTAATGGGGCGCATTCCGAATCAGAGTTTCAGCGCTGTCAGCGATCAGAAAAGCAAAAAAACGTATGAGTTTTGACAGCTGACAGTAATTCAGAAAGCGATTACGGGTACTTTAATCGATTTCAGCGCGTCTCAGAACGCAGGGCAAGTCTAGTTCGAATTTTATCGATTCTTTGGTAGGTAGGTAGGTAAATGTAAAGCTTAAATGTATGTCAATAGGTTAGGTTACAATTAACTTAAATGGGGGATTTTGCGACAGCCAATAAGAATAAATAGTTCATAAAACGTCGGTAGATGGCGTTGACGATTCGTGGATCCGAAGAAATCCGGTGAGTTACTCAAGGCCATAAAAGGATTTAAAGAAAGAATCCACGAAGTACACCATCTATCGTCTTAATTAGAATTATAATTTTTATTTGTAAAAAACTGTCAGAAAATCTCCCATTTTTTAGATATAATCGGTTAGGCCAATAGTATCGATTTAATCGATAAGATTGAAGAATAATAAATAACAATCGATATAATTACCACCGTTTTAAAGGTCAATGATTATAATATCGAGTACCTACTTGGTCGATTATGATCGGGTTCAATTGATCAAATTTACTGGATATAAGTATCGATTTAATAGATACTATCAATTTCATAATCGGTACTTAGATTATTTTAGAGTGAACACAACCGATTGGTCGATAATCGATGGATTATCTGGCAGCACTAGAACGATGACTTTTTTTTTAAAAGGAACTGTTCATAAATATGCCAGGAATGCACATCTTTGAGACTTTTCAGGAACGTTGCCTGGAAAGTTCCTCATTGAATAACGTGTTTTTAATTTTGTTAAAAATAAATAAATATAAAACACGTTAATTTTACATTATAAACATTTCACTTTAAAAAATAAATAAACAATGACAAAGTCGAATTTGAAATTACGCTTACGAGAATTTCGCTCTGGAGCATGGGCGCCGTTAGCGGAAGATGGTGGCGGTCATGACGCAATCCGTGACATCACAATGGCACTCAAAGTGATTTCAGCGCAAATTAACGTGTTTTATATTTATTTGGTTGAACAAAATTAAAAACACGTTATTCAATTACGAAATGGCGATAAGTTACTGAAATATCTTAAATTAATCAGTTTTGTAGGTAAGGGTTGCCAGATGTTCGATAGTAAAAGTATCGAGTAGGTTAATATTACGATAGTTTTGACTCAGGTACAATACATGTACATAAATAAGATGATATCATAGGCAATCTGATAAAATATAAATATTAAACATTTTTTATCTTTTTTATTTCATGTGCCTATTTACATCTTCAATTTTGAAAATTCGTATACCTTTTCTTATTTTGGGTACTAGCCATGCAAAAAGTGCTGTTTTCACAGCTGTACGATACTTTTTTAACACGTATAATAATTTAGAATTTTGCACGATAATCAACATCTGGCAAGACTGAGTAATAAGCAGTTTCATTCAGCGCGCTCAATCAAACGCCGTTCCGTTTTGATTTCGCTCATGAGCCGTATTATCGCGATTTCTGAACGCGAGTAATCGCTGTCAGCGATTAAGACTGGCCGCACGTGCACGGTTTGCTGATTAGGTTCCCGATCAGGAATTCAGATTCGGAATTCCGCGTGACTCGCGCAAACATCCGTTTTTTTATTTGGAATTCAGTTCGAATAGAGACGCTTCTGTGACAGCACAATGGACGACGACAATTAATTAATTGATTGCTATTGCAGTTTTAATGGAGCTAGACAAGAAGAACAAGTAGTAGTTTAATATTCTATATACAGGGATATTATTCCAAAGACATTATTAAATTTTCGGCTTCACACATTTTGCATAAAGCAAAATCGTAGGAACAAGTCTTAGTCCATTCGGCACAGTACTACCGCGGTTCTGAATGAAAATTTCCGTTTGTGTGCGGCGATCGATACCAAATGTATGTAAGCGCTGCGTTCGGGGTGACGTCATTCGGTTTTTTCCCGTTCTGAATGCCTGAACGCACGGAATGAATTCCAATCCGAACGTCAGGTTTTTTCCGTTCGGAAATAGTAAGAACGTGTGCGCCTTATTGAACATTTTATATGTAAGCGGAGCATTCAGGTTTCCGAATCTGAATTCCTGATTAGGTTTCCGAGCACGTGCGGCTAGCCTTAAGCTGTGAAATCTGATCCGGAATATACCCTAAACACTTGGGCGCATTCCGAATCAGACTTTCAGCGCCGTCAGCGATCAGAAAAGCAAAAAAAGTATGAGAGTTTTGCCTGCTCCTGCTGACAGTAATAATTCGGTACGCGATTCGGGTGCTTTAATCGATTTCAGCGCGTCTCGGAACACAAGGTGTCTGCATGGGAGAATACTAGTGATCCGTGATCCGCAAAATATTGGAAGTATCGATACTTACTCGATACCAAGTATCGCATTAAAAGTATCGATACCGGTATAAGTATCGTATCAAAAGTAGCGATACTACTTGGTATCGCGTACTTTTTAAATTTTATCAACGTATTGATTGAAACATGACAAACAATTAGTTAAAAACTTGACATTGGCGGAATCACCACGGAAACCCTATTCACCCAAGAATTGAATTGAATTGAAAATTGTTTATTACCAATCAACAGAAAATATTAAAGAAATAATTAATACGGCAGCCGTAATCCCACTGACAGTGATTCGGTACGCGGTTTTGGGCTCTCAAAGTGATTTCAGCGCGTATCAGAACGCGGTCCTCATGTCATTATTTTCATTCATTTATCTGTTTGTTTCATTGATAAAAAGTTCGAACTGGAAAAGCGCGGGAAACTTCGTGAGCGGTGGATGTGTTTTTGAGCTTTTGGAAATTAAATTTTCACTTTTTATTGTTTAAATAGATGAAAATAGTCTGGTTGTGTATTTAATTATTATATTTACTGTAGATATTTTAATTTTTGTGTATATTTGTGGAGTTTAGTGGTAAGTTTATGTAAATATTTATAACATTACTTTCATTGTATGAACGAGCCCCCCGATCCAAATCGGGGGGATGCAAGCAGGCTTTTGCCTGGCTTGAATCTCCCCACGGGATCATCTATCATCGTAGTTTCACAAGATGAACTTAGCAAAATGGATACGGATGGTTCTGTATCATCTCGAACAGGCGAAAGTGGACAGACAGGAGTAGGAAGGAAACGAACGCGATATATTAAAATCTGTCGTGAATGTGCTAAGCGAAGAAGGAAAAAGAATAATGGTCAGCCAATTATTGGTGACTACTGTCAGTGTCCTAACGTAAACAATATAGATGAAAATATACTTTTGATAAAAAAGATCACTCCAGTAAAGGAAACTGACCATCCATCTCAAGTACCGGTTAATAAAGCACATTCTATAGAATCTCAGGCCCAAAAAAATACCCAGATCCCGACAATGTCACATTCATCGGTGCATCAGGAGCCTCGTCAAATAGGCCGGAGTATGTATCTGTCCACAGATACGGCTCCTTATTTAATTCATGTCCAACGTATCGAAGCTGCTCCAAATGATGGTACCATTTTACACCCCATCGCATTCGGTAACTTCTTAAAAAAGAATAATTTTCAAAACGTGATCCCCGGAAGCGTGAAAAGAATTGGCAGGAATAGATGTTCGGTCGCATTCTCAAAATTTACTGATGCTAATAATTTCTTACAAAGTGAGCTTTTAAATGCGCATAAATTCAAGGCCTTTTTGCCAACTTTTAATATTACTCGGATGGGACTAGTTCGTGGTATCCCTGCAGATTGGGATGAAGAGGAAATAAGGGATAACATCTCCACACCAATAGGTTGCGGAAATATTTTAAAAGTTAGACGTTTAAATTATAAAGTTTACGTCAATGGCACCACTACATGGAAACCGTCTCACTCGGTTGTAGTCACATTTGATGGTCAGGTTCTACCGAAAAGAATTTTTATGTGCTATAATGCACTTCCTGTAGAGACATATGTGTACCCAACGATCCAATGCTTTAGGTGTTGTGGATATGGTCACACAAAAACACAATGCCGTTCAAAAACGCCAAAATGCTTTAAATGTGGCGAAGAGCATTCTGGAGAATCTTGTCATAAAGATGAAGACTCTGCATCTTGTTTGAATTGTGGAGGCTTTCACTTTGCGACTAATAAAACATGTCCGGAATTCATTAGACAAAAAGAAATCAAAGTATCTATGGCACACAGTTGCATTTCATACATTGAAGCTAGCAAGCTCCACCCACGTGTTTCAAGATCTTATGCAGAAGTCTTAGGTTCTGATCCTGTAGGTTCTCGCCATACAAACAGTAAAACTCAAAATTCTTTTTCCTCGTCGAATAACTCTACTCGTGCATCTTATAAAAAAACCGTGTTCTTAAAACCTCGTTCTCCTCCAAAAAGTCAAAATGGTTACGATCGAGCTGCTCACAATGCAATTTTAAAAGAATTCCAATTGCCTGAATCTACAAACGGTAGTGCCATAATTCCCAAGGATAATAATATACCAGAAGATTCTATTTTTGAAACAGTAATTTCCTTAATCAACTCCCTTTTACATTCAAATTCATTAAAACCGTCCCACGTTGCCCTTATATCTGAAAGATTAAATACACTTAACCATAATTCCAATTATGGAATCAATAATAATTCAATGGAATTGCCGAAGTATTCTTCCTAAAAAAAGTGATTTAATTTATTTAATAAATAAGTATAATCCTATAATTGTTGCTCTTTCGGAGGCATGGCTGAAACCGAGATATTTATTTAATATTCGGGGTTACTCATGTCTCCGTGAAGACCGACCTGATGGATATGGCGGTGTCGCCATATTAGTCAAAAACACTCTGTCATTTTCACGATTAACTTTCTCTTCTCGTTCATATACTGATATCATAAATCTTATAGGTATAAAAATTATTAATATTTCTTTTGTTTCTATATATCTTTCACGCTCTTCTTCAGATATTCTCGATGAAGTTAATAGGTTATTTCAAAATTTAACTAGGCCTTTCTTAGTTCTAGGAGATTTAAACTGCCACCATCAGGCATGGGGTAGTGGAATCACAAATTCTGCAGGAGAACATTTAGTAGAGATCTTAGATCTAAATAATTTATGTATATTAAATACAGGCGCCCCAACTCGTCGAACGAAACCTGGCGAAAATGTCAGTGCAGTGGATTTGTCAATCTGTACACCAGATTTGGCTTCTTCATTTTCTTGGGCTCCACATGCTTCGACTTTTGGAAGCGATCATTTTCCTCTTGTTATTTCTTCTTTTATTCAGCCCCCACCTTTTAATAATCGCAAACCACGGTTAAAATACAAATTAAACGATGTTGACTGGAATGATTTTAAAAATCTTGTACAAAGTAAAATATCTGATCTCCCTGAAATTGTTCGTGGAGAAGAGACAGAATCTAGTGTAGCCTTAGCGAAGTGTTTAATGGATGCAGCAGATCAGTTATTTCCTACAAAAAACGAAACTTCTGGTAAAATACCTCTCCCACCATGGTGGAATAGGGATTGTTCAGAGGCAGTAAAGAAAAGAAAAGAAGCTGAAAAAAATTATGCTAAAAATATGTCGAACGAAAACTTAAATTTCCTGAATGATACAATAAAATCTACACAACAGTTTCTTAGAGCTCGAAAGCAGGAGAGTTGGAGGGCATTCTGTGCTTCTCTTTCCCCTACAACTTGTCCTTCAGAAGTATGGCGAAATATAAAGCGATTTAGATCCGCATTTAGTGATAGATCCTCATCTTTTCTCATACCTCCAACTGTGACTGAGGACTTCTTGGATAGATTAGCTCCACCCTCTGTTCCCGAGCGTGACCTTTTTCCCCTTTCAGAACCTTCTGTACAAAATGATACATCTCCTTTAGCAGCTCCGTTTACTTTATATGAACTGAGAGGTATTCTTTCTAGTGTAAGAGATTCCTCTCCAGGTCAGGACGGTATTCCTTACTCGTTTTTAACTCATCTGAGTGATAATGCTCTTAATTATTACTTAGATATCATTAATTCAGTTATGGTGTCTGGCAATGTTCCTCCTTCTTGGAAATCACAAGAGATTCTGCCAATTAAAAAGCCAAACAAACCTCAAATTGATGCAGCATCTTTTAGACCCATAGCCTTACCATCAGTTTTTTCAAAAATTGCGGAGCACTTAATAAAAAATCGTTTAGAATGGTTTGTTGAACACAATCAGTTATTAGCTAACAGTCAATATGGCTTCCGTAAAGTTAGGAGTACATTAGACAGTATAGGCATTCTCACCACTGATATTCATCTTGCGTTTTCATTGAATAAAACAGTTGTTGCCGCTTTCTTAGATATATCTGCAGCTTACGACAATGTTATTATACCAATTCTTAAGCAAAAATTAATTAATCTTAATGTACCTGTCATACTTGTTAACTTTATCATCAATATTCTGTCAGTGAGAACTATAACATTACTTGTTAATGATATCACACAATTAAATCGTACCGTTTTTAAAGGCTTGCCACAAGGCTCAGTACTTAGTCCAATATTGTATAATATTTACACTTACGATATTGAGCCATCACTTGATCATTCAATTAACATTTTACAGTACGCTGATGATCTTCTATTATATACAGTAGATAGTTCTATTGATAATGCTTGCTCGATATTGTCGTCTAATCTGAACAAATTCAAGATATGGTTGGATAAGAATGGTCTTGAGCTCTCAATTTCTAAGAGCAAAGTAGTCGTGTTTTCTAGAAGACGTACAATACCAGAAGTGAACGTGTTTTACAATAATCAACAATTGCCAGTAGATAACCACGCTAAATTCTTAGGTATTATATTAGACAGAAAACTTACAGGTGTTCAGCATTACGAGCATGTACTTAAAAAATGCGAGCAGTCACTTAACATTATGCGATGTCTTTCAGGTGTGTGGTGGGGAGCTCATCCCTTTTCCCTAAAGCTTTTATACAATGCTGTAATAAGATCTGTTTTAGATTATGGTACATTTCTTTTAGAAGGGGGTAGCTTATTAGGAATAAAAAAACTTGACTCGGTTCAATCAAAAGCCTTACGTATTATTACAGGTGCAATGCGATCCAGCCCTATAAATGCATTACAGGTAGAATGCTGTGAGCCTCCGTTAAGATTGAGACGGCAATATTTGAGCGACCGCTTTTTATTTAAGATTTTTCAGTTTCTTGATCATCCACTTCTTTTAAAATTACGTACACTGCACGAATGTATAGATTCTTCTAGTTACTGGCGACATAAACCCATCCCTTGTCTTATTAAAAGTTATCGCAAATTTTTATCTATTCAAACTCGCTTACACCGCACGCGTTTATTGCCATTGTTTGAATCTCAGTTTGAACCTCTTAATTTATCACCAGACATCCGTTATGATATTGGCCTGAATAGGTATGACATTGCAGCTAATACTAATTTTCTTTCCAGTGTCAATGAGGAAAATTGGCATGACTGGAATCATATATTTACAGATGCATCAAAAACCTTTTCTGCAGAATGTGTTGGTGTGGGTATATTCTACGCCAAAATTAAATTAATCCAAAAAATCAAGCTCCCACCAGAATCTTCTGTATTCACTGGCGAATGTTTTGCTATTCTTAAGGCTTTAGATTTAATTTTGCTACTGAATTTAGATAAATCAGTTATTTTCTCAGATTCGAAAAGTGCTTTACAAGCAATTGAAAAATTTCCATTTAAATTGAAACCATTCTATCCGACAATAATTGATATTCGAAAAAGACTTTATTTGTGCGCGTCTAGGGGTCTCTCTGTTGTATTTACTTGGGTCCCTAGTCATTGTGGGATCAGAGGAAATGAAAAGGCTGACCAATTGGCAAAGGAGGCTATACGGGATGGTGACATATTCCCGTATAAAATCTTTTGTCATGATTTGGTTGCTTTGCCCAAAGTATATCTTAAAGATTCCTGGCATAGCCTTTGGCTAGAAACCAGTCAGTTAAAGGGAAAGTCTTATTTTAATATACAGCCAACTATTCCTTCCAAACCATGGTTCTCAAAAGTTAAATGTTCAAAAATTATAACTTCAATCATAACTCGAATGCGATTGGGTCATGTGTGCATACCTTCCCATTTGGCGAGATTACGTATTGTAAATTCAGATGTTTGTGATTGTGGATCGGATGTGGGCGATCTGGATCATATTTTTTTCTCTTGTTCTTTATATGACCATTCTTCTCTCTTCTTGTCCCTCCAGTCTCTCCAAGTTCCCTTTCCTACTCGTATGTCCTGTCTTCTTATGTATCCTTTAATTTTTTGTAATGTTTTATCTTCATTTATTGTAAGTAATGATATTAAAATTTAATTCTCTTCTTATAAATACTTGCTTATGTCCTATTTATGCATGCATTAATTATTTACCTACCTAACTATTATTCAAAATTATTTCGTTTTTCTTTTGTCATTTAATATTTTTAGTTTCCCTACCTTTTAAACTTGACACTGGCACAAAGTTAACTAGTGCCACGAACAAAAAAAAAAAAAAAAAAAGTTCGAACTGCAGTTCAATCAAAGAGTTCAAACTTCATTTGAACTTCATCTTGTTTTTCCTATTTACAAACTGATAAAAAGTGTTTCTTCTCATTTAGATTTCAATTTCACTCATTGCGTGCAGTGGTTGTAAAGAATATAATAGAATGTCAGAAATTATTCTTTTACAGTCTCCGCCGCCAAAACTAGAAGATGTTCAAAAAAAAATATTTTGTGCAGTCGCTAAAGAGTTTTTAGTGAAAATACATCGGGAGTTCGACTCAAAAATACAACATCTATTCAGGAGGAGATTACGACGTACTGTCGAGTTGCAAACAAGTTCCTTGGAGTTCAAGAGATCACAAGAGAGAAATGATAATTCTTGGAGTATTGCTCCTCTCCCCGCAAGATTACAGTAAGTTTGATGTGTTTATTCTACTCTACATTAATTTTTAATTCTTAAATTTAATTAACAATGTATTATTTTTTTTATAAGCTTTCAGGAAGTTTATGATAAGAAAGACCCAGATTTAGCATACACTTTTTTTGACATCTTTAAGACTTTCTATGATTTGTGTTTTCCGAAAGTGATTTGACTTTCACTTTCAGAAAACACAAATCATAGAAATCCATAACAAAACGGCCGAAATGGATATATCGTGGTATCAAACTATGTAGTCGGAAAAGACGAGAGCTGCTTTGGAAGTATCGTAAAGTTCCATCAAAATGTAATAAAAACACTTTTACAAAATACTCAGAGATATAAATCAATAATAAATTTAACACAAAAATCTCAAAATAATCATTTTATTAATATGTCAAAAAATAAATCAAAGGCGACGTGGCAAATAATTGACAATTCCAAAACAAATTTTCTTGGGGAAGGCTTTTAAACCAGGTTAAAGTCAATGGAACTCTATTAAATGATCCAAATGCGATTGTTGAAAATTTTCATATATTCTTTAATAATACAGCTAGTCATAGTTCTAATAATACTTCACACAAGAAAACATTCGTAAAAAATCACCAATGCCGTTCCTTATTCTTGGCTCCAACATCACTACAAGAAATAAACAGGATTATTAAGTCCTTGAAGAACTCTAACAGTACCGGTTATGATGAAATTGCTACAACAATAGTTAAGGACGCTTCTGAAATAATTTCGCCTGTACTCTGCCACATAATTAATTTGTGTATAGAGCAGGAAAAAATTCCGAATGGGTTAAAACATTCCATTATAAAACCCATTTTTAAACAAGGGGAAAAAACAGACATGAACTGTTATCGACCGATTGCACTTCTCTCCATTTTTGCTAAAATATTTGAGAAAGTTATCTATACCTACATCACTATATAATTTTCTTGAAGTGAAGAAAATTTTAACTCCTAAACAGTATGGATTTAGACAAAACAAAAATATAATAGCTACTTAGCTACTTACTATGTCATAAAATAATATTTAATATTTGATTAAATGTAATAAATTAGATCTTAAAAATAATAAAAAACAACCAGCTTTAGTTTATAAGAAAATAAGTTCCTATTTTAGTTTCTACATCTTATGTTTTAATGTGAAATAAAAACGAATAATTAAGTTACATTATAAGTATGAAAAGACTACTATGTCCTTTTCTTATGCAATATATGTTGTAAGTTTAAGATTGTTCTTATAAATAATGTCATGTTTGCTGTGCTCTAACAGGGCGTCATTGTACAATACAGCAATTGTTAGGTATAATGACAAATGCAAATAAATATTTTGAGTTTGAGTTTATTAATCTTGCTTTATATGATTTTTTAAAAACAGTCTTGACTATATTTTTTATAGTATGGATGAAAGATTGGTTACGATAGCTCTATATATGGACATGACTAAAGCATTTGACTGCGTTGATCACTCCATCTTGCTGCAAAAATTACACACTTATGGAATAAGAGGTAACGCTTACAACTTACTAGAATCATACTTAACAGATCGCAAACACGTCACAGAGTTAACACAAGTTTCTACAGTGACAAAAAATTAAATGACATCTGACGTCTTACCCTAAGCTACTCAAAGTTGGAGTCCCGCAAGGCAGCATCCTAGGCCCATTACTTTCTCTAACATACATAAATGACTTGCCTATTGTCACAGAACATCAGATGACTTTATTTGCCGATGATAGTACGGTTTTGTTTGTAGGTAATGATCATAATCAATTAATTTCTGTCATAAATCAATCTTTAACATACATAATAAAATGGCTATATATAATAATAATCTTAGAATAAATCTTGACAAAACAAAAGTAATGAATTTTAAACAAAGACATAATAATAACATATTATTATTATATCTTTGTTTAAAATTCATTACATTGGACATTAATTATTGAGGAGCAAATATTGACGAAATAGCCGCAACCAAATTTCTAGATCTTCACATAGGCAGTAAAATGACATGGAAAATACATATCGAAAACGTGTGTAATAGAATAAACCAATCTTCATAATGCTCTGCGTAGACTGAGTAAAGTTGTTGACAAAAAAAGCGTTATAACGGCATACCATGGATATGTTGCTTCAATTCTTCGGTATGGCTTAATATTTTGGGGGAATGCAACAGGTACCTATACAATTTGTACTTAGATCGCAAAAACGATGTATTAGATCAATTTGTAACTTAAAAGGGACTGATTCATGTAAGCCTCATTTTACAATGAATATTTTAACTATAATATGAATACCTATATAATATTTTAACTGTAATATGTATGTACATTTACGAATGTTCTGTCTTTGTAAAATCCAATGTTAGTCTGTTTCAATTTAATCCTAGAGAAAGCCTTAAAGATAGATTAGTGATAGCTAAATATAATACTTACAGCATTGATGCACAAAAGTGTATTTTGCCGAATTCCCAACATTTATAATAAGCTGCCTAGATCAATGCGCGAATGTGGAAGTCTACAAGTTTTTAAAAATAGTTTATATAATTTGCTAGTGAATAAGTGTTACTATAGTTTGAACCTCTGTGGTTTGAACGAATATTTAAATGATAAGTCGATGGACACTTTTATTTTATGACATTTTAATTATTTTATTTTATTTTATGACATTTAAATATTGTATGCCCATGCGGCGGGACATAGAGGAAATTAATTTTAAGAATTTGTATAAATGTACACCATCTTATTACCTATGCTCCACAATAAAGCAATTTCAATCCAATTTCAATAAATTTAATTATAAATGCTTACAATATGCTTGCAATTTCTACTCATGTTGAAAATTTACTTTGAACTAATTACTTACCCAGCAGTGGACTGTAACGGGCCGTTGATGAATTACCTACTTTGCAATCTAATAGATTTGGGTTGTATATTGAGTAATATACCTAGTACATCTAATAAAAAAGTACTTACCTATATTATATTTTTATTATTGCATTGCACACAAAATATTAAGTAGGTACATAATTGAAACTTTGTTAAAATTATCATTTTAAGCCCAATAATGATTCCTATTATTATGTCATAAAAATGTAGGTATTAAGTATGTGTATTTTTAATACTTCGAACAACATTATTATTTTGTTGTTCTTTGCCCCTATAAAAAGCATACTATAATCTTTCTAGGAGCCGTCACTTAGACTTGGGTGATGTATCGCCATCAAATACAGCACACTTTTTGTCTGCCCTTGTTTCCGATGTCCAAGGAATCCAAGTAGACTTTGATGATGGCCACTGTCCGACATGGAAGAATCAACTTGTTGCATACCAAAACATTGGTCTGGCTGTCAGAGGCAGTCTAGCGGGAGCACCACTGAGTTTATCAACTTGTCCCGTGCTTATGCTACGCCCTAGGGCCTGGAATATGATAGAGCACAATATTCTGGTAAGTTTTCACATTGATTTAAAAGTATGCATACTTTTTTTTACACTTTTATTTCATTGTTTATTCTTAGTTATAGTACCTAAGTAATATTATTTAGGTATGTTTTAACTTATTTTTTATTCATATTTAGAAATGGATTTTATTTTTCCATTTTTAAATGTGGGAAGTAGTGACCTTTACTATTTACTATTATCTACTCTCTCTTTTAAGTACCTATATATTTTCTTTAGTTTTTCAAACATTATCTACCTACTTATTTTTTTTTATACAGGTGCTAAGTTATTTATATTTATGCACCATTAATACAATACAATGTCTTAATATAAAATTGAATTTTAATACTATTTTTTATATCAAACTCTACCAAGTTAAAGCTATCATGGTTTAATCAGATAGCTATATACAACGTGTTACAAAAATACCAAAAAAAATAATATTCTACATCACAGGCTTTTAATTAAAATTTTCCCATCTCTAGCGTCAATTGACACCTAAAATATAGACTATCGATTCTCAGAACGGAAAAGTATTTGTACACCATTTGTGCCTACATTTTTAAAAGAGATTTATCATCATCAACGGCCCGTTACAGTCCACTGCTGAAGTACGTAAACATTTTTAACCATAGTGATAAAAATAGTTACATTGACCTAAAATTACATATCTGGTCCGAATATTCATTGACACAGCTGATCACTAGAGATTGGAAAATTTTAATTAAGTAAATGCCTTTGTTAAAAATATTCTTCTTTTTGGTATTTTTTGTAACACGTATTATACACACATATAGGTATATATATTTTAATATTAAATTTTATTGTAGATAGATGGAAAAGAAGCTATTGGCGCTCTAGTGGATTTTGCCATTTTAATGTATCACAATGGAAAAAACCTGTATGAAGCAAACAGTGGGCCATATTTCTATTTATCAAAATTAGAAGGATCATCTGAGGCCGAATTGTGGAACGAAATTTTTGTATGGACACAAAATGAACTAGGCTTACCACAAAGAACCATAAAAGCATGTGTATTGATAGAAAACATAGTTTCTACTTTTGAGTTGGAAGAAATTTTGTATGCACTGAGAGATCATTCATTAGGACTCAACTGTGGCATTTGGGACTACTGTGCTTCCATCATAGCAAAGTTTGGTGAGTATAACAGTAACTATGTGTCTTGAAAACAAAACTTATGTTCAGATTGAGGGGCTGTTGGTAGACTAGTGGTACATATAATTTACCCACATTCTATGTTACCGATTCCAAGACGATGTCGTAGGGCTGGTATTACCCAGCTGTTACTCATTTTGAATAAATCAGTAACTTTGGGCGGTGACCATAGAGCATCTGGTGGGTACATGCATGCATGAGACTGATCCCAAGACATTGTCGTAGGGCTGGTTGCTCTATGGCCATAGCTGTCATTACTTTCATTTCATTCAGCTATATTTGTGTCGGCACTTAATACCGAAATGACTCGTTCATCATCATCATCATTTCAGCCTGTTAAAGTCCACTGCTGCACTCCAGCGCGACCGGTCCATAGCCACCTGCATCCAACGAGACCCAGCGATCCTCACCAGGTCGTCGGTCCATCTCGTAGGTGGCCGTCCCACACTGCGCTTGCCAGTACGTGGTCTCCATTCAAGGACTTTCTTACCCCATCGGCCATCCGATCTTCGCGCTATGTGGCCTGCCCATTGCCACTTCAGCTTGCTTATCCTACGGGCTATGTCGGCAACTTTGGTTCTTCTACGGATCTCCTCATTTTTGACTCGATCTCGTAGAGAAATACCAAGCATAGCCCTCTCCATAGCTCGCTCATTGACTCGTTGTTTAGTACAAACTCATGGTTACAGATACATAAATACATGCACATACACACGCATCCAACACCACCACCAACCCACATATACACATCCCTACACACTTACACACACACGCGCGCGCGCACATGGAGAAACTGTTCTCAATACACATTACTTACCTTACTTTTCCACAGGCCACAGGCGACAAGCCTACTAGGAGACACCTGCCCCTAGTTTATAATCACAAATCTTATAAAGAAATAAACATTTTTTTTATTATTTATTTACTATAAACATTTTTTTATGTAGAACCTTTTGAGTCTTATCAAACTTACATTTAAAAACATCAAAGAGGGCGGCCTGTCTATTTCAATACTTCAAACTAGCCTCTAAACTGCAGAGTGGGTTGGAATGTCTGTAATTGGCGGGGGGTGGAGAGTGGCCTGTTGATAGGGTTGCCAGGCGTCTGAATAAAGCTTGACACAGTCAATCCTAGGCTTCTTGGTTGCTTGTTGAGTCAAATTAGACGGTGTCTGGCCTGTTAGGCTTTTTAAATTTGATCATTTTATTGTAGTTCCATTAACATTTAAGAAGATTTGATGGTAAATGAAAAAGGCTTGTTTAACTTTTGTTTTTAATCCATATCAATTGTCATCATCAACAGCTCATAACCACCTAGGGGCTCGAGACTACTCTATATTAGGGTGATTAGGCCTTATTCGACCATGCTGGCCCAGTGCGGGTTGGTAAAATCCACGTGAAGACCTTTTTACCCAAATGTCCAGCTAAACTAGCTGTCCAGGGCAGCTTTCCAGTTTTAAGATCTGGTAACCCTACCTGCAGGTACTATACGAATTCTGTGATGTACCCGCAACTTGCATTTGTTTTGATAGGCGAAAGAGAAGAGTTTCTTTTGCCGGACCGCAACAAGTACGTGAATATGGAGCGTCACTTCCTAGACAGCTATCTGCGGTTGGTGGTGAGCACGTGCCACGCGCGCGGCGCCCCGGCCACCGGGGGCATGGCGGCCGCGATGCTCAAACCGGGCGCCGACGGCAATGATGAAGAGTAAGTTACTTATACAGGGTGTAAGTGACCACAAAATTAAAGAGTACCTATAATTCAGCCCATGATCCTGATTTAATTTCGGCTGGAATTTCTAGCCGGATTTTTTTTGTGATTGCTTTTCAGTTTTATTATCTAAATATAAAAGAGACACTGACTGACTGATATATCAACGCACAGCCCAAACCGCTGGGTCTAGAGATTCCAAATTTGGCACGTAGGTTTCTTAAGAGGTCTAGGGGTGCACTAAGAAAGGATTTTACAAAATTCACCTAAAGGGTGCAAAGTTTGTATGGGGAAACAAGATTACTTACACTATTTTATACGAAACTTCACAGGAGTACTCCTATCAATAAATGAGTAAATACGTGTTTCAGGTTTTTTCAGAATTCAACCCTTAAAAGGGGAAAATAGGATGACAGTCTGAAAATCGACATGACTATTGTATGGTTTATCGGGTCGCTGATTACGAAGACAATAACGATTTTAAAATCCTTTATGGTACGTGTATGGTACGTGTAGGGTACGTGTATGGTACGTATATGGTACGTGTAGGTTACGTGTGGGGTACGTGTATGGTACGTGTATGGTACGTGTATGGTACGTGTATGGTACGTGTATGGTACGTGTATGGTACGTGTAGGGTAGGTGCAGGGTAGGTGTAGGGTAGGGTAGGTGTAGGATAGGATAGGTGCAGGGTAGGTGTAGGGTAGGATAGGTGCAGGGTAGGTGTAGGTGCGGGTAGGTGTAGTGTATTTTACTTTTTAATATATAATAAATGCGTTTCGTGCTATACTGGGTCCTCAGTGGAGGTGTAGCGCGTCTGGCATGTTCGCAGATCATGAGGTTGATGAGTTTCATTCCGTACTAAATAGGCAAAAGGTTTCCTTCCAGATACGTCTAATGAATTATTCTAATCCTTTAATTGTAGCTATCTGCAACAAATATATACGACTTTAAATAGACATGCAGGTATATCGTGTGTTACTTACTGGTATATTTGTGACGAATAATAGTGATAATTAAAATTAAAATTGTAATATGCTTATTTATAACATACATAACTAATATATAATATTATGGTGTGACAAAATAATTATTTAATTTAATTATTAATTTATTTAATAACAAAATGTGACTTCTAAAATTTGTTCTTTTTTACTGTACCATACAACGTGTTACAAAAAATACCAAAAAAAGAATAACTTTAAATGAAAGGCTAAATGCCTCAAATTTTCCCATCTCTAGAGATCAGCTGTGTCGAAAGAATATTCGGACCAGATATGTAATTTTAGGTCAGTCTATTTTTATCGCTATGGTTAAAATGTTTACGTACTAGTAGGTACCATAAAATTCACATTAGAACAATTAAGGCCGGGTTATTGCAAAAATTAGCAACTCGACGCGGTTTAGTTGTTCAACCGACGCATTACTGAAATAACGTTCATATTAGCGTGCGATGCTTCACGATGGTTACGTCCGACACTGCGCAGGAATCGTGCGAAAAACTCGTTTTTCTTGAACTCTTTTGCTTATTAACAGAAAATGGCAGAGTTTATGAAAAATGTGATCGATTTAAAATCTAAGTCAGTAATTGGCAAGTTATATTTACGAAAAAAAAACTATGGTTATCGCTTTAAGTTACGAGATCTAGGACGTCAAAAAATTTTTTTGCCGCTTTTTTAAAAACTTGTGCTTTTTATTTTTAAATTATTATAATGTATTTAAAAGTTCTACTCGATTTAAAATTTAATTAAGGATATTTCTGTTAGCATATATTTTTTTACATTTATAAAATCAATAGAAGTGCTGGTATTTGATCGTCAAAGTAGCGACTATGGGCGCTATTTCCACATAACCCCGCCTTAATTTCAAAATGAAAAAACTACAAATAAATAAAAAAAGCTTTGTTAAATAATTGTTATGAAATAATAAATGAATGAAATAATAAACTAAATATTTCAAAATAATATTTATGTTTGTAGATACGTAAACAAGATAATTAAGGCAAAAAAGAAAATGTTTTCTAACATAAATTGATTTAAGTACATCTCTTTTAAAAATTTAGGCACAAATGGTGTAGGTACAAATACTTTTCCGTTCTGAAAATCGATAGTCTATATTTTAGGTGTCAATTGACACTAGAGATGGGAAAATTTTAATTAAATGCCTGTGATGAAGAATATTATATTTTTTTTGGGTTTTTTTGTAACACGTTCTATATTGGAACTGTATACTTTGCATATTATGCCTGAAATAAACAAATTTTAATTTTTATTCAATATAAATACGATTTCTATATTAGCACAATTTTTTTACAAATAAAACAGCTAGAATTTAAAAAGCAGCCATATTATACAAGGGCGCGCATTGACCTTGTAGCGGCCGGCCACTTGCTGCGTGTGTGCGTTGTACGGTACATAAACTGCGTACGACTATATAATACGAGGGGGCTAAAGTCCAATCTTTGAGAGAGGCCATGGTGGAACGGACAAACGTGACGTTAAGCCGAGTCTCCCAGTGGGGTGACGACAATCTGGTTGCTTTTAACGCCACCAAAACACAGGCATGTCTTTTCTCCGCAAAAAAGAGTCCATTTAATCTTACTCGTTTCGGTTCCTCCTTTATAATGCGCACAGCCAAGGAATGGAATGCCCTGCCGGCCTCTGTATTTCCGAATGCATACAACCCTAACCTCTTCAAAGTGCGAGTGCATAGGCTTATCATGAGTAAACTCGCTCCAGCGTAGGCCTCATCTCTCCTTCGGGCTAGATGGAGGTCAAGAGTTTACTCTTAATTTATATAAAAAAAAGTATCCTATGTGTTAATCCAGGGTACAAACAATCTCTGTTTCAAATTTCATCCCAATCCGTTCAGTAGTTTTTGCGTGAAAGAGTAACAAACATCCATCCATACATACAAAAAGTAAGGATTGATAAGGATAAAAAATAATAATCCTGAGTTATCTCAACCTTCCTATAATTTTTTCAAGTGTCGATTATTTTAGCGTGTATCCTAAATACACTGTATCAGTTTTCGGAGATCTGTCACTTACACACTGTATACAATACAGGGCGTCCCTCGACTATGTCACTTGAAGGAAAAGTCCTGAAAATATTGTAGATAGGAGAAATTTAACTAATAGAAGGTTTTACATGTTTCATGTTCTTCCTATTATTTAAGAACAGGAAAAGATATTGGTACTTTATGTTTATTTTTAGAATTTGAGTAGGTACATCTTAAGATTATTAATTCGAGCAGAATTAAAATTAAAGCAACTTTTCATGTAGAAAATAAAAAAAAATACTATAATAAAAAAATAAGAGAAAAAATAAAATCAAGCAGATTTAGGATCAAATCCATGTTCTATTTTGCCAAAAATAATCGTTATTATATTTATAATTCAATCAGTATGTTAAAAAAATACAGGGTGCTATCTTTTTACGTTTGACGAGTTTGATTATAAGTGTATATTATTATTATAGTAGGTAGGTGAGCACTAGCACTGAAAAAGTACTGTTAATAATTATTAATAGGGAATATGCATAAAATTTCAATTTGTCTCAAATATTTTTTTCTAGATTCTTTAAAATTCTAAAAAGGTATTTCTTTTATTTAGTTATCATTTAAACCCAGAAAATGTTATATAAAAAGTGAAAAATAAGGGAGGGAAAGTCAAACTTACAAAACGCGTCACCATTGGTCGAAACGAAATGTGACGTCAATGGTTGTGTCAGGTCAGTCACGTCCTATAGATTTATCGGCGGTTATAGTAGTGTTTGTGAAAAAAAAATGTTTAAAACTGTATTCCTGAGTGATTACTTGTGAATATATATTTGTAGTCAATCTATGACGATGACTGAAACTGGTTTTGCCAAAGCACAATCAGATAATCTACCGAAAATAGATGCATTTATGATGTCAGTATATTATTTTGCATCAAATCTCGATTTTACGAGCGCAGAGATCAAAGGAGTGAAAGCTGCAAGGTAATACATGGTATATTTTAGTCCATAACATAGATTTTTATTCATAAAAGTTTTAACAACAAAGCATAACCTAAAAATAACCATTTGTCATTGTTCACTCCTAAATTACGTCGATATGATTATAATTACACGTATACGTATTACACGTATGTACACGTATATTATTAAAGCTCACTCAAGTATGATATGTTTATATACTTTTTATAAATATTAGATTTATACGATATTCCGATTTACATGAACAATTTTCTTTCCGTATTTAAGTGCTTGTTTGTTTCAGATCTGAACGAGAATCTTACTAGCCAATTCACACTAAGCTGTACATAAATATAGCATACTTACGTTAAAATGATCTTCACAACAAAATACAACCGATAATGGAGATGCATTATCTTTTCTCATCATCTTACACCAATTTTTTCGTGTTTTCGCATCGCGTGGAATACGAAAAAACACTTTATCGGGTGTACTAATAGTAGTGTTTTTGCACTTCGGTGCCATACAATACTTGTAGGGAAGTTTTTTAACTTCTTCCATGTTTTTATAGCAATTAAAACTGAAAACAAAGTATGAAGCAACTGAAACGCTATAGTAAACTGTAGTAGTAAACAAACACGGGACACAACCAATGACGTCATCAAAAGCGCGCGCAAAATGGTGGCGTTTGAACCGCTCAAATTTACGCAATGTTTTAAATTTCAATTTGAAAAATTATTTGACTATTTTCAACCCTATTTATATTTTTTTCTATGTTATAAAGGTGTAAATTATTAATTTAAGTAATAAAAACATCATGCATATTCCCTATTGTATACTTTTATTTAATCAATTTATTTACAGATGTAAGGTCATAATTAATAAAATTCTGGAAGCAAAGTTGAAGGAGATCGAAGCGGGAGTAGATGGATTCATGGTCTACGATTCACGAGTGGTACCACATATCAACGAGGTAAGTTTCTTTTATGTTAATTATCTATACAATGTGTTACCTAAATAATGCAAAACCTCTCGGGTGGTGGTAGGAGGTAAACCGATAAAACTGAACTTTTTAAAATTCTCAAAAATTTTTCTTGGTTTTTTTTTCTTTTTTTTTAAATTGACTCGATTAGCTGATCAGTTTGTATGTAAAGTTTTTTTTGTGATTTTGTGGAATTTTTTGAACAAAAGTTGTTCAGTTTCATGGGCTGACCTACCACCTGAGAGGTTTTTGGTTATTTGGTTATACGTTGTATTTAATTTGTTAAATTTTCTGTCAACTATTATAGTAGAAGGTGAAAATCTGAATACGATCGAACACACAGCTAAATGTGCCTTAAATAATGTAATAGAATGGTTAAAACGTAATAATTTAAGTATCAATCTGTGCAAAACTAAAATTATGCAATTTCATTCAAAGAACTCAAATCATATGACATTGGACATTAATTACCTTGGCAACCCAATACAAGAAGTAGACACATTTAAATTTTTAGGTATACAATTTGACATTAATTTGGACTGGAGTAAACATGTTGACATTATTTGTAGGAAACTTTCGAGTTTTGTTTTCGCACTAAGTAGATTAAGGTCTACTGTATCCCCTGAAGCAGCGGTTACAGCCTATCATGGATATGTTGCAAGTACACTAAATTACGGCTTAATCATTTGGGGTAGTTCAGTTGCGATACAAAAAGCTTTTGTCCTTCAAAAAAAGTGTATAAGGGCAATTTGCAATGCACATTATATGGCTTCCTGCAGGCCTTTGTTTAGAAAATTGCGTTTACTACCGTTGCCCTGTTTATATATAAAAGAAATTTGCTTATTTGTAAGATCGTATATGGACATATTTAAGCTTAGGAGCGAAGTAAGTAGACGTCAAGTTAGAGCCCAATATTCTGGCATGTTACATCAGCCATCATCTCGAAGTAAGATCTATGAGAGAAATGTCTGCAACATGTGCATTCTTATATACAATAAGCTTCCACTTGAGCTAAGATTAGCTGACAATATAGTATTTAAGAAGAAACTCTCAGTCTGGCTCTTTGAAAGGGGTTTCTATAGTATTAAGGAATACCTGGATTCAGACTTATAATAGGTGGTGGTGGAGTCTTGTATATTCATTTTGTTTTATTCTTTTGTTATTATAATTGACTGTTTTGGATCTAGATTACTAATATAAATTTGACATTAATAATTAATAACTCTGACCTATGATAATGTACAATTTAGCTAATAATGTAAAATATGTATCGAATTTAAAATCTTTAATATTTTTAACTTTTATATTTGCACACCTAGTAGGTTGAATACAAGCACTCTCATTATTTTATATAAGACCTGTATATAACTGTATTCTGGCAAATAAATATTTCTGATTCTGATTCTGATTCAAATCAACAGCTTCCATGGCCAAGCAGTAAAGCTTTCAGACCTCATTGGTACTTAACAGCTCATATACGTCCCCACCGAGGGGGCTCGAACCTACTGGGTACTGGGTTTAAATTCTGGTTGGGACACTCGCTAGGTTCAATAAAAAATCAGGTCCCCAGTTTGGTTGGGATATTGCACGATGAATCATCTGATAGTTCTAACCTTCAAGCTGTTGAATTGATTTGTCCGGAAATAAAACGAATGCTTTGCAAAAAATCGCTTTGTTATTCTATGAGTAAATTGATTTCTTGTGCTCCTTTTGTTAGTTTTTCTAAAGAAACTAATAACAGTTTGTTTTTATTAAGGAGGTACTTACCCACTACACTATTGAATTAAACCTACTTTCCTGAGTACCTACCATTACCTAGTGGTAATTGTGTGTAAGGTAGTCCTTACACACAAGTAGGTAAAGCGGCGCGGGAATGTTTACTTACGTGTTGTAATTTGTAAAAAAAGACATTCTTTAACTCAATGGTAGCGATGCACACTGTCACGCTGCTCTAATCCTTAATTTAAGTTCGTCAGTCCTTTGTTAATCTGAATTCATCACGTCTCTCTTTCATTGGTCATAAAAACAAAAAGGATAGGTGGATTTTAAAATTTAAAATTAGAATTAGAGCCTGACTTCCCGAATTGGGTCCAATAACTCAAAACCTCTCGATAACTTTTATACCAAATATGTAAAAGTTGTAATAAAAGAAATGTTGATTTTTTATACAAACTAATCAACCGGCCGAACCAGTTCTTTTTTTTTTGCAAAATTCCCATAGTTGTTCAACGAAAGTTGTTGAATTTCATGAGCAGAGCTTCTGCGAGAGGTGTTGCGCTATTTATGTAGGTATACCAAGTCCATTCCATCCTTATTATCGAAAATTAATAATAAGCCCACGATGGCCACGATGTAATAGCATGAACAGTCTGTCTAAACTTGTCAAACACTTTTTAGCTATGGAAAAAGAACAGTGCATCTTCGAATCAAATATCGCGAAAGTTTACGGTGAACATAACACCGGCTGATCTGCTGACCATACCAAGCGGAGGAGTGACGCGGCAAGGCTTGAAGCACAATGTGGCCGTTTCCATCTTGTTCATATACCACTGGCTGGCTGGGATTGGCCATTTCTTCTACAACGGCAACATCGAAGACTCGGCTACGGCAGAAATTTCCAGGAGCCAAATTTGGCAGTGGATACGGTTTTCAGTAAGTTGATAAAGTAAGATATTCCTTAAGACCGTCATAGTCGTCGAAGATAATATATATATATTAAGGAGCTGGTGACCTCTCGAGATGGTGGCCAAACGTATGTGACGATACAAACTATACATAACGCCCGCAAAATGGCCCGCCATCAGCCAACAGAGGTAATCCTAATAATCATGACAACAACGGACTATCGACAATACAGTCTTCGATGCCTATGACGCCCTAGGGGATCGGACTACTTTATTTTTTATTTTCTGAATCCAAACTTCTTAGTTTCTGCTATCGAACACTAAAAGAATTTTTGCTCTATCTTTAAAATTGACCGAGTTATAAAGGTTTGAAATTTAAGATTAGACGGAGAGGCACATACCCACTTGTGACGTCATTTGTTAGTAACGCCCACGTAACGCCATAATATAATCTCCATACAAAAAATTGTTTCTGAAAGAGACAGACATATTGAAACTTTAATTTATTGTGACGAGAAAAAAAAGTGAAAACTTTCAGTATGATTGTAACGTTCCAGCCGCCGCTAGAAGACGAAGAGCAGCGAGTGACAGCCGAGCTGGTGGACAAGACGGCCGCGAGTTTCGCCGCGCATGCGCACAAGAACCTGTGCCGCTCCAACGCGGAGAGGAAGCGACTCACAGCTGCAAGGTAAGCACCTTGGTTAACACCTATCTGAGAAGAAGAAGTTTTTAGCGGCACTACCCTCAACCTGCTCTTAACCACCAAAGGTTAGCTGGTAGAAAATGCTATATAGCATTAAAGTTCGCCTCGAGGTAAGCACCCATGTGGGAAGAAGTGACTCGCAGCCTCGAGGTAATCACCCATCTGGGAAGAAGTGACTCACAGCCGGGAGTTAAGCACCCATGTGGGAAGAAGTGACTCGCAGCCTCGAGGTAATCACCCATCTGGTAAGAAGTGACTCAAAGTTGGGAGTTAAGCACCCATGTGGGAAGAAGTGACTCGCAGCCTCGAGGTAATCACCCATCTGGGAAGAAGTGACTCGCAGCCGGGAGTTAAGCACCCATGTGGGAAGAAGTGACTCACAGCCGGGAGTTAAGCACCCATCTGGGAAGAAGTGACTCACAGCCGGGAGTTAAGCACCCATGTGGGAAGAAGTGACTCGCAGCCTCGAGGTCAGCACCCATCTGGGAAGAAGTGACTAACGGCTGCGAGGTAAGCACCTTAGTTAACCTGATAAAAGGTGACTCGCAGCCTCGAGGTAAGCACCCATGTGGGATGAAGTGACTCACAGCCGCGAGGTGTAGCGTTTATCCTTATTATCGGAACCATGTCAGAATCAAGTCATTGGCGGCTTATCATCCGTCACCAATGTTTGTGGGGTCACTCGTGGACCTTTCAATAAATAAATAAACAATCCACACGCACTATAGGAATGTTCATAGTAGCCAAAACCTAAAATCCTTCGGGCAGGTATTGAACCTACACGTGTATGGTATATGGACGTCTCACGCAACCAAACGTGTCACAACATATCACGAAGGGCGTGGGTATTATGAAATTAGCAGAAGTCGCCGAAATCCCAGCTCTGTAAGGATTGCGTTTTTGGTTGTCTTTAATTTAAAAAAATATTTAATAGATATTATGAAAATTTACATCCAATAAAAAAAACATACATACCTACAATGTTTTCATTAATAATGATTAGAGCCGATTCTTCTTCTTCGTCGACAACCGACTTCACAAACCCTAGTGTCAGTCTGTGTCAGTGTTATAGAGCCGCCAAAGGCCACTGACATGGCTCGTGCAACGACTAGCCCTGCATTCCGAGACGCGCTGAAATTGATTAAAGTACCCGTAATCGCGTTCCGAATCACTGTCACCATACATTTTTTTGCTTTTCTGATCGCTGACAGCGCTGAAAGTCTGATTCGGAATGCGTCCTACCTATGTTATAAGAAACACGAAAATTAATTATTATTTTATTCGGAAGGCACAGCCGTTTGGTAATTTATTTTCGAATAATCAAGTGATTCAGCTTGTAATGTCCTAACCTAACTGGGGAAAGTCTCACAAAGAGATTTTTGCTTGACAGTGTCCCCACCGGGAATCGAACCCGGAACCTCTATAATGAGCGGCGAAATCACCACTCGGCCACGGAGGCTGTTGGCCTAAGAAAGTGAACAACTCTCACAAGTCTCAAAAACTCGTACAAATTAAATTGGTCAGCTGATCAGAGATGAAAAGTCTTTAGGACTCTAATCGAAGATTTAGGATAAGTTCCAGAACAAAAGTTGTTCAGTTTCACGGATTGCCCTAGAGGTTTTTCTTTATTTAAATAACACGTCGCGTATACGCTTCAGGTACATGTGTATGGAGCTGTTTCTGGCGCGCCACCCGCCCGAGTTCATCACCAGCTACTTGAACGACAACCACAAATTCAGAACTCTACATAACAAAGCATTGATAAGCAATTTGTAGTTCATGTGAGGTTGGTACCTAAACAAACCTTAGTATTAGTTCCTGCCAAGTAAAAATAACACTGGAACCCCTTCCAACATCCCATGTTTCCTTGAAAACGTGCACAGTCGCGCACGCACCTAAGCATTTTAAACGATGTGTTTTTTATTTACAAGTTAATTATTTTTGTATGTTACTGCCTTAGGGCTCGTCCCCACATTCACGGTTTGCGCCGTTCCGGCGCACGGTCGCTCAGTAATGTATGAAGCTCTATGGAGGTGTGCCCACGGCGCCGGTCCGGTTTGCAACCGTGGCCGGCTCGCGCCGCCGGGCTTACGTCCGCGCACAGTTTAGTATGGCAGTCTATGAGGGCATACCCACTTAGCCGGACCTACGCACGGCGCGCGCCATAGAACTAAATTCGGAAATATATGCACCTGGACACCCATAGCCGGCGACACGCAACTGATAAAAAAACTAAAAATTAAAAAAAAACTGGGTTAATATAATACAATTACATATGGAAATTCTTTATTGCTCCAAGTATTTATAACATATTACATGTACGTAATGTACCTAATTAAGATAGATAAAGTCATTGGCCTCGATTCCTCAAACAAGTCAAGTTGTACTTATCGTTGTTCTGCATAATGAAAGGGATGGATAGGCATCCTTTTTGAAAAGTGAATTCCAGTTATTTTTAAGGGTTTATATAATTTAGTATTTGTAGTATGTAGTGTTGAAGATGTTTATTTATCGCTTTACCTGTGCCAATCATCATTTGTATACTTTATTTTCTGTGATTAATTGTAAGCTTTAAAATACACCAAATTATATTATATAATTATTATGTCGTTAGATAATGTGTAGTAATAAAAAGTTTTCAAAAATGTGTTATGTATTATTTAAAGGTATAAAATAAAAAACTTGAATAGTACATAATTAGGTATATATTTTTTTTTCTCAAAAATATGTATTAACATTTATAAGATTCTTAAATAATCAGAAGTTGAAGATAAACAAAGCTATGCAATTGCTTACTCACCAAAGCGGAAACTGTGGAGGTAATATTATGAAGTAGTTAAAACTGAAACGGTATTTATTTTACGTTTATAATAGTAGCCTTGAATCCTCTCTTACTTTAATATTACAAATAGTGGAATGCCGATGAATGTAAAAATAATAATTAAAAACATCCAAGGACAGATAGAAGTAAACCTGTCTACAAACAATGCCGTATGATGGTAGGCTTCTATCTGTCTTGTAGTATAAATAAAATTAAAAATACTCCGAATAAAGGCATAAAAAAAGATTCAAGATTAAAACAGCTTGACTATTAATACAAAGACATCAAAGGTGAAAGCAAGAATTGCAGTAAGCGACAACTTTAATATAATCTTATTTTAAAACACTTACGAAAAGATATGTTTATTTATATTCTTACAACAAAGACTTAACAATCAAATCAGTGATAATTTAAATTACTTGGTCAAAAGTTGTGCACATTAAAATAGTACAAAAAGACAATAACAATTTTCAATCTTGCCTTTAATTATTATTAAAGGTTATTATAAACAATTTGTATTGATTGCTAAAATAATAATATTTTCATATTTCCAGAAAGAAAGTAGTTTGAATAGGGAATATGCAAAATTTTGTTTTATTCATTAATCGAAATATTTCAAGCTCCAGATAAACACAAAAATATTCTTTCAAAATATCTTCATCTGAAACAAAGTTATAAGGCTTCAAAGTTGATGGTTAGACAGAGAGGTCCGATGTAATATGTGACGTCACTAGTCACGCGGGCCATACATCCGCCATAGAAAATTTTGTTATTGTAACAGGGACAGATAATTTTGTATCTAGTTTGTTTTTCGATTAATTCCAATTTTATTCTATTTTACTATACTTTCAGACGAACTGTGAAAAAAACCAATATATTTTTTATGCATATTCCCTATTCTGTTTATTATTATGGATCAATTACTGGTCCATGGACACTGGACAGCTGTCAAAATTTGTCTTAAAGCCGTCATAATTATTTAAAGTCGACATTTCAAATTGGTTAATAATAAATAATAATGCTATTTACTTTTGTTTTAACACTAATTTTATCAGAAGTAAAAAAAAAAAAAATCAGCTAGCTACCGAGTCAATTTGAATAATAATAATAATAAGTTGTTCAGAATAGAATAGAATATACAGATTCATGGGCTGACCACCCGAGAGGCAAGAGCGACAAAAAAAGAGTAGAAAATAAATAACCCTCCTATAAGCAGGTGATTACCCAATCATGATTGAACTTTTCTTTACCAAAGGCAACGCCCTCGGAGGCGACGCCAGATGAGCTGGCAGTGATTGGTAGCCAAAAACAGGAAGTTGCACAATGATATTTTAGTGAAGATGGCGTATGTTCATTCATACTATGCGGTGTTCAAAGTTGATTCCTTTTTAATGCTGGCGGGCAAGCATTTTACTATTACTACTACGCGATTGTTTTCTTTTTTTCTTGTCATATTACGACAATTGCCTTAATTTGACCGCCTCAGTTTCTGCGCGCTAGTGCGCGACATCTACCTCACTTTATATATAAAATAATCAGTGTTGCATCTACTCTTGTTTGTCGCACTGTAACACGTTTATATCGCAATTAGACCCGTAAAATGTGTTAAAGCGTTCAAGTTTAAATATCATACACACAGGGTGAGCAGAAATAATCGGTAAATAATATCACAGTGTACGATTGTGTGCACAACTGGAGCACATCACGTGATTCTATAATTTGAAATAAATTATTTTCTAATAGCTCTTTTTTCTTTGTTTTTGATTTTATTAATAAAAAAGGCAAAGAAATGAAAAAAGGTCATAATAATAAAAATGATATTTCAAAGTATATAAACACGTGATATGATGATATATGAATATGATCCCACTTTTGAAGGCGACTGTACATATTCTACCGCGTTCGCTGTGGCTATGACACGCTGCAGCGGCTGTTGGATTCGCCGCCGACGCGCTGCCGGACGAGCGCACGCGCAAAGTTGTCGTCCCGTGCGTGCGCACTTTCGTCCTGCATTGAGAGCGCCAGCGCGCGCGCCAGGGCCTCGTCTTCAGACTAAGGGACCAAAAAAATATTGTTTACTAGGTGTCTGACCGCGGCTACGCTCGCGTTGTGTAAGATTTTCCCGTGGGAATGAGACTTTTTCCCGTAAAAAGTATCTTTTGTATAAATCCAACTCAAACAAACTCTCCATTCCCAGTAGTTTAGGCGTGAAAGCGGAACAAATATCTAAACATTCAAACATACTTTCACATTTATAATATTAGTGTGATTTCTTTAAAAATACAGAGTCGTAAAAAGTTTCCGCTGCCTCCTAGCATATTCTCGTATAACTCCTGAGTTAAGAGACACATACTTCTGACAGTAGGCACAATGTATAAATTTATATTTTTACTTGACTATTTCGAAATAAACAATATTGAAACAAAACAGAAGCCAAATAAAAATAAAATCAAATGAAAATAAGATATTACGTACTTAAAAAGATAAGATAAAAGATATAGGTATTTAAAAAAATGGCTCCGGTGAGGAAGGATAGAATGTATATTATAGTTATTTTTGGCACCCTCCGATGACTTTGGCTATTCAATAAAGATAAAGATATATTAATCAAGTTAAAAGACTTTTTTAAAGGTTCGGGGATGGTCAACGGCTGGAAGTTAAGCACGTAAGTTCGGGGATGGTCAACGGCTGGAAGTTAAGCACGTAAGTTCGGGGATGGTCAACGGCTGGAAGTTAAGCACGTAAGTTCGGGGATGGTCAACGGCTGGAAGTTAAGCACGTAAGTTCGGGGATGGTCAACAGCTGGACGTTAAGCACGTAGGTTCGGGGATGGTCAACGGCTGGAAGTTAAGCACGTAAGTTCGGGGATGGTCAACAGCTGGACGTTAAGCACGTAGGTTCGGGGATGGTCAACGGCTGGAAGTTAACCACGAACGGCTGGACGTTAAGCACGTAGGTTTGGGGATGGTCAACGGCTGGAAGTTAACCACGTAGGTGATGGTCAACGGCTGGACGTTGAGCACGTAGGTTCGGGGATGGTCAACTGCTGGACGTTAAGGACGTAGGTTCGGGGATGGTCAACGGCTGGACGTTAAGCACCTAGTTTTTTCAGTATTTTAGTGATAGATCACCCGACGCCCTACACTACCGAAGTATTGCGCGAAAGAGTGTTAGGTATCGCATATAGTGACACCAGGGCCGTTTCACGAAGCAACAATTTACTAATAACAAGTTATAATTAGATATTCATTGCGTAGCCAATTCGTCTAAACCACAGATTAGTTAATAGTAGTACCTACATACACAACTCACCTACCGAGGGTATCACACGGTACGGCTGAGCTGTTGTGGCGCTATCATGAAAGGAGCATCCATCAAGACTGAGATTAAGGGTGAAATAGTTCTTACTCATAGAGCAGGTCTGCGCTCCTCGCAGACGTCCTTCTTATACATACAGTACCTACATACAGAAGTAGCACTCGTTTGATCTCGAAGAAAGCCGACAATAACCAAACTTCACGCGTCCAGTCTAAATTGAACCTTATCGCCGCGGATTAACTTATGATATTGGTCAACTCGACGCAACGTAATCGAACGCGAGATATAGCGAGGGTTGTCACTAATGGTAAAAATAAAATACCTACCCTAAACTGTTTTATTATTTTCATTATTAAGCCCTTATCGTTTTATCTCATTGATTACGCAACGTACTTTAAATTGTACGTATAATCTGTAACTTGTAACTTCGTGAAACGGCCCCCTGGTCTTGTTAAATACATACCATATTCCCCTGCACCTCGGAGAAGGCGCTAACCCTGGCCGTGGCGGCGACCGCTGGAGTTCTCTCCATGTTCTCGGCAGCTTTCAACCTTGCCATCGCTGCGTTACTGAAATTATATAAACAATACATTAAACTAAGAACTTCTGTATATCTGATCCAGCAGTGTTCAAAATTAAAACGAAATTCGACCTTAATAAATAACTTAATTGATTGAAACAAATTGTCCTTATCTATCCAATGCGGCAATGCTACGAGGAGGGATCAAAAAGTAGTGAGAACGACATACTCCTTGGTAAGAAAAAAAAAATACTGGCAGGCATAGCTCAGATACATATTTGTAAAGCGCCCACTACACTCTCGTCCGAAGTTCTTCGACGAAGTCTCACGAAGTGTCAAATTGGTGTAAAAGTGAAGCCCGACGTTGCACGAAGTGCCTCTATACTCTCGTCCTCGGCTTACATCAACTTCGCGAGTAGTGTAGTGGACGCTTAATATTAATAAATAAAAAAAATCTTCGATTCTCTTTTGTTTTTTTCTGAATGTAGTCATTTGTTTGCTTCGTGTCGGAAAACGTGTTCTCGAAAATGGAGAAAAACGAAGTGCGAGCCGTTATTAAATACCTCTGATTAAAAAAGTTAACGACTCAAGAGATTCATTGCGATTTGGAGGCAACATTAGGAGAGTCTGCTCCGCCGTATTCTACTGTCGCAAGGTGGGCTTCTCAATTTCGAGTAAGGAGAACGAGCACGGAAGACGAACATCGTTGCGGCCGTCCATCGACGTCAGTCACCCAAGAAAATGTTGCGAAAGTCGAGAAAATTGTATTGAGCGATCGAAGAGTTACCATCCGATACTTAATTCAAGAAACGGGCATTTCATATGGAAGTATTCAATCCATATTGAAACAATCTTTGAATATGAGAAAAGTTTCCGGAAGATGGGTGCCGAGAATGTTAACCGACAGTCAGAAACAAAATCGACTTGACATTTCGAAGATATTGTTGGACAAGTTTCAAGAAGATTCTGAGAACTTTTTGTCTCGTTTCGTAACAATGGACGAAACATGGGTCCATCATTTTGATCCTGAGACAAAACAGCAATCTTCGCAATGGAAACGGCCATCATCACCGACCCCGAAGAAGTTTCGTGCCGTGGCATCGGCTGGCAAGGTTATGGCCTCAATATTTTGGGACTCAGAAGGGATATTGTTGATTGATTACCTGGAGCGTGGAACCACTATTACAGGCCAATATTATGCAGCTTTAATTCCCAATTTGAGGAATGCCATCAAAGAGAAAAGGAGAGGGAAACTTCGAAGGGGCGTGCTGTTTCATCACGACAACGCACCCGCGCACAGGTCGGCAGTTGCGATGGCTGCCATTCAGCAAGCTGGCTTCGAATTGGTTGACCACCCCCCTTATTCACCAGATCTGGCGCCTAGCGATTTTTATCTGTTCCCCAAATTGAAAGAATACTTAAGCGGAAACAGGTACGAAGACGATAACGAGGTGATGGATACCGTGGAGAGCTTTTTGCAGGACCAAGACAAAACTTTTTTTTTTAAAGGGATTGAAGCCTTGGAAAAGCGCTGGACTCGGTGTGTAGAGAGACTCGGAGACTATGTAGAAAAATAAATTATTAAGTTATCAATAGTCATTATATTCTATTTCATTCTCACTACTTTTTAATCCCGCCTCGTAATATACCGTCACAAGTATGACTCGAACACAGCAATGTATTCCAGATACTCTGCTTTTAATCAAATTTAAAAGCTTTATTAAAATGAAGATAGCATTCGAAGTGTGCAAATTAATATGAAAGTCAGCGAAGTTTAAACTCGCATGTTTCATATCAAGGATTGCGCCTATTGTGGCTCCTATTGTTTATTCTGTGCCTCACTTGTGTGGTGCCCGCATCAAGGGACTTTTAAACACTTTAATGGCGTCAACTCACGCAGCCTGTCTTCGTTTGGCGGCCAATTTGCCCCCGCAGGCGTGGTCGGTGATGTGGCGGTGACGCAAGCAGAAGTTCAGCGCACATTCCCCGCACACCAGCGGCACCATCTCTTTCGTCTTGCACCCTTTGTATGAACACCGGTTCGTGAACACCTGTTGTAATGGAAATAGAAATGAGTTAAAAAAAGACGCACAAAACAAATAGTAGTAGAAGTTCTTGCGTGATGATGAGATGCGCAATGCCTTTTTCTCATAGTTTTTTAGCTTACCTCCAGATAACGTAGCTACAGCAAAAAGATCGTACAAATGCTAGTGATGTAGCTACAGCAAAAGGATCACGCAAATGTTTATGATGTATACAAAAGGATCGTACAAATGCTAATGACGTAGCTATATCAAAAAGATCGTACAAATGCTAGTGATGTAGTTACAGCAAAAGGATCGCGCAAATGTTAATGATGTAGCTACAGCAAAAGGATCGTACAAATGCTAATGACGTAGCTATATCAAAAAGATCGTACAAATGCTAGTGATGTAGTTACAGCAAAAGGATCGCGCAAATGTTAATGATGTAGCTACAGCAAAAGGATCGTACAAATGCTAATGACGTAGCTACAGCAAAAGGATCGTACAAATGCTAATGACGTAGCTACAGCAAAAGGATCGTACAAATGCTAATGACTTAGCTACAGCAAAAGGATCGTACAAATACTAATGACCTAGCTACAGCAAAAAGATCGCACAAATGCTAATGATGTAGCTACAGCAAAAAGATAGAACAAATGCTAATGACTTAGCTACAGCAAAAGGATCGCACAAATACAAATGACGTATCTACAGCAAAAGGCTCGTACTAATGCTAATGATGTAGCTACAGCAAAAGGATCACCCTAATACTTGACGTAGCTACAGCAGAAGGAATGTACAAATGCTAATGACATCGTTACAGCGAAAGGATTGTACAATGCTTATTATACATACATACATCATTTGTAGTAAGAGACAACAATAATGTAGCAAAGCAAATCTTTTGGATCCAGATCTATAGCATAGAACTCCGTAGGAGTTAAAAAAGTGTGGCACATCTATTTAGAAGAGTTGAATAAGATTTAGAAATTAAATTGAAATTCAAATAATTTGTTTTTAGAGTACCTTATTTCTTCTCTCAGTGGCCCTGTCAGAGGTACACTGATTGTCTATGTGTGCCCCTACAGCCACATCTGGAGCCTCCCCTCTGCGGCCTGGCACTGGTTTTCCACACAGTGGACATTCTGGCACCTGGACATCTCGACTAGGAGCTGGGCAGTCATGGTTTAAGTAGGTATAATGGTCCGAACTGTAATATCAAAGTTCTTTTTAAGCATCATTTTTATTTGCTAATTTCAATATTTTTCTTCGTATGGTGTGGATTGTAAGGTCAACCAAACTATCAAAAGTTGGTATTAGTGTTATGGAGTCACCAAATACAGTAGATATGTAACAGTATTGTTTTCCATAGGTATAGTTGGGATCAACAACACTGTCCTTTTCCATGCCTTATGAAGGAAAGAATCATCTTACTTTTGGTATATTTGGGTAAATCAGCCTGAACCAAACTGGGGACACCAATGGACACACCTCTGTGTGTCTATGTCTATGATAGATACAAAATTGTTATCAGAACACAGGTACACCTACCAAAAAACTTCTCTGCAAGCATCACATTTCATAGGTAAGAAATCTGTAACAAACAAAAATTTAAATTGTAGATCTAATAGATACTAATTATAATAATGATTATGCATGGTCTCACTGCTGCACAAAGGCCTCATTTTTCTACATTCCTCCTGGTTGTAAGCTCCCACCAATCCAGTCCAATTCTAAGATAATAAATTAATTTGATATAAAACATGTATATTAAATGAAATGTACCTATTTATTATAAGTTTGCTACAGTTAGCATTGTGGGGCAAAATAGTGTTTATTTATATAATTGTTTTTTTAAGGAAAAAACATGAAAGTTATTCAATATCACTCAGTGTGAGTTAGTAACAAAGTTGGTTTACAGAGTAATCAAGTAGAAAGTAAAAGAGTTGGTCTTACCAAGTCTGTTGCAGGTTTTGTAGCAACAGTTTTTTCCTATATGAGGGAACTCCATATTATTTACTTCTACTTAAACTTGAACACAGATTCACAGCTAATATATTGCACAAACAATGACGCCACAGATGCTTCTCAAGGCTTTTATAACAAAAATTGCAAAATAATTCGTCATCCACAATGAAATGACATTTTTTCAATGCGGTTAATTATTCACAAAATAATGAAAATAAGTTTTTAGACGGAGATAGAACCATTACATTTTTAAGCATTTCTTCAATATTCTTTTCTGCTCTTTCTATTTGATAAAACACTAAAATCTCTAAAACGCACCAAGCCGCTGATTGGTCCTGCAAATGTCATTTAGTGCTGCCCAAAAAGTAAGAAAATTACAATCGATTGATTTTAATAATATCGATGATCTTTTTAGTTCGTTCTTTTTCGGAATTGAACGAATGAGATTTGACCTTGTTCGTCCTTCTCTCTGACAGCTTGTTGTCAATGTCACGTTGCTGTCGACTGTCTGTCATCCGTCGTGTCCCAAATCTGGGACGGCCGTATTTCCTAAATTTCTTGTAGAAATACTTTAAAAAGTGATCCTATATAAGGATCACTAAGTTATCCTGGGCTTCATAGAAGAAATTATAGTCAAAATGAGTAAAATAATCCCTTCCGCCGCTAAACTTTTGAGTGGAAACACGATCACGGTAAGCCTCGTTATTTTCACGTATTTCTGTAGGTTTCTGTGTAATAGCGGACTATTTCTTGGCAAATTCGTATGTATTGTTTAACTGAGAGTGATTTCGAATCATATTTTATTTCAGAAAGTGGCCGCCCCAGTTGCTACGTCGCAGGCAAAATACAGTACAAGAAATGAAGCGACTTTTGAAATCAAGGTCCGTAAATATGTTTCTAGTAATTTTTGAACGCTATTATTGTCTGTATCTAACAAACGTTGACTTTTACCATTGAGGTTTTAAAACGTATTGTCTACTTGTAGAGCAGAAGTCCGAAAACAGTAGTCTTATGTAACCTAACCTTCAAAGTGTCAAGTGTATATTGACATTGTGAGAGAAAACATTATGCACAAACATGTAAACAACTTCCAATACTCGGCTAACGAATGTGCTCTTCATTTGCACTTTTTTTTTCATAATATTGGAATAGCTTCTAAAAAAAGTTCTTGTAAAAGTCGATACTTCAGATTATACAATTAACTTGATTAAATAAATCTACTTCTTTTCTTCATCTACTTACTACAAAAAAAAAATTGTTACACTAACTAGACAAAACATGCCTTCCTGGGAATTAGCAGTTTTTTAATATACTTTACATATATTATGACTAATATATTTGACTTAAATGTTCTACAATTTGATAAATCGTGTTAGGCCCTAACAGTGTGTTAGGTATAGCAATACCTATACTCCTTACTCTGTTATTTAAAAATGCTGGCATGTGGTAAATGCACACTGGCAGCTTTATTTTGTTCTAGAATTGTATTTTCAAATTATTTCGAAACATGTCGCTTTTGAATGTCGTTTTGACTCAGTCTAATAATGAAAGCCCATCAATAACATGATCTGATATAATATTAAAGACTTTTCAATAAAAGTTTGTAAATCTCCCTAAATAATAGTTTTTGTTCTCACACACCTTCACCACCACAATACAGTGCATGAGAGTATGATAGTTTAAATAACCTATTTCGGGTTGTTCAAAAATTATATTTTAATTTCTAAAATAATAGCATGTTTTTGCATGGCTAGGTAAGTGAAAAGGTGTAGTAGATAGATAAGAAAGAAATTATGTTAAGGCTATAGATTATTATCCAATATTGATATTTTTTTCACTTTTCGCTAAACCGAAAAATAATTATTATGTTAAGGCTGTGAATTTCATTTCAGCTGAAGAAAAAGTGCTGTGGTTCTGTTAGTATAATAAAGCAAATCATTCATATAACATTATTTAAATTAAATTGTACTTCAATATCATTAGAAAAAACAAAAATAAAATAATTACATATTGTGTGTTGTTATGATGCCAGTTAAAATCGTTTGTTCTCATTATATTCTCAAAATATTACAATCGCAAAACATTACATTCGCAAAATATTATATTATCAAAATATTACCTGTACAATGAAACAGACAAAATATGTTCAAAATTGCATAACATGAAATATTTTTCTAATGTTATCAGAAACATTATTTTATATGAACACATTTCATTTCGAATTTATTGTGCATTCAGTGCATTCGAGATGTGATTGATAATAGACTACTTTAACTATGTACAAATTTTTAGTTATAGCATTAGTTGTAAAAACAATTTATCTGTATATTAAAAAAGAAATTGCTAGCAAATAATATTCTTATCTCAGTTTACTTTTACAACTTGCACAGAATAAAAGTACTCTCTAACTACCCTGTAATACTAAACCTATCAAATAATATTTGATATATTTCAGTTAAGTTTCTGGTTTTTAGTATGATTGATTACTTGTATGGAGCATCTTCATTGACTCCAATAGGATCTCAAAAACACATCCGAAGTTGATACATGGCAGTATATTATAGGCAAATAATGTTAATTGACGAGCTTTCGACAAGAGGGAGAAGAAATTGATTTTTGTTTTATTTTTACATCCAGCCCTACAAACTCCACAAGTTGGATAAGGGCCCAGAAACGACGGCGACTCTCACGTCCGAGGATGCGTTGAAGATGTATGAGAAGCTGGCTGTGATGCGACGAATCGAATACGCCTCCGGAAACCTGTACAAGGAGAAGATCATTCGGGGATTCTGTCATTTGTACTCAGGTAAGAATCCTTGGACTGCAAAAAATAATAATACCGAAACCGGTAAAATAAGTCGATTCATCATCAGCAACAGCTCATAAACAGCTCCCCACCAAGGGGCTCCATCTTACCTGATAAGCCTAAAATCAATGTAAAAAAAGAGTAGAAATCATCATAGCACTGCGTGACGTCACACCTTGCTACTCACTATAATTCTCAATATATTTTTTTGATAATTTGACTAGTCAAATTACTCTGTAATGATTTATGAGCGCTTGGCGAAAATAGTGGCGGGTAATGGCTTCGCGTCTTTGCATATCATTTACAGAGTGAGTGAGAGAAAGACACTGACACATTTAACGACAGGGCTCAGGACGAATAAGTCTTTTTGGTGGTTGAGAGCAGTTGGAACTGAAACTGTGAAAGCGTAACACTAGACTATTTTCCATGCCGCCAAAAAGAAAAAAAATTACTGCTCCTTTTACCATGCCAACCAATTCCCAGGTCAAGAGGCAGTAGCAGTAGGCATGCGCACGGCGATGCGTGAAATGGACACAGTGATTACGTCATACCGCTGCCACGGCTGGACCCACCTGATGGGCGTTAGTGTGGTGGGCGTACTGGCCGAACTGACAGGGCGCAAGAGCGGATGTTCGCGCGGAAAGGGCGGCTCTATGCATCTCTACGCGAAGAACTTCTTTGGTGGCAACGGTATCGTCGGAGCACAGGTTTGTAGATGCAACAGCTAATATGCGTCTCCAACGAGGGTTCCAGTTTGTCGCAAATTAGAGCGATCAAACCCTAGTCGATAAAATATAGTCCAGTGGGGATTGCTCGACTTCATAGCTTTTGTAATGTGCTGATTTCCACACGATGTTTTCTTTCGCTGTAAGAGCGTCGACTGTTTTTGAATTTTTACGTAATATTAGCTGAGAAGACGGAGCTGATGAAGGTATGACTACTTTTTACCGCGGTAAAGTAGCTAATTTAAGATGATTACAAAATTATTATAAATACTAAAATAGTAACAAACACTTGTTGGTATGATGATTTTTCCTTCATTCTCGCACCAAAACGGGACCACAGAATTATTTTCATAGAGAAGCAAACTTTTACTTCGCTAGGAAGCCCTATTCGCAGGCGGAGTCTAGAGTCTAGTATCAGCCACAAATACCTATCTATCAATAAGACTAATGTAATCTGTTATAGATTGTCATAACAGTAAATCAGTTTTATTTGCCGTAACATTGTTTGTTGTTATAATGTCAATAAAGCTGTTATCAATCGTTATCAGTCCAGTCAGCCATACACAGGAAATTATGGTAATGGCACAAAGTATTGGATAAAGAAAGAATGAAAGTAAACCTAAACAATACGAATATGCTCGTTAATAATTTATAGCATTAAATTCCAAGTATAGTCGCCGTCTGAGTCCGTGTTTCGGTAGGCACATTAAGCCACATACATTAATAGTCGTCACATGAAGCCATATTAAAAGTTTTTAGGGGCATAAAAACTGACACAAAGGTTTGATACCAGGATTCGTGGGATTGGACATCGATAGAGATCGTTACAGCTCTCACAGATACTAAATACACGACTGCGCAAAAAAAGTAGTGTGATGTGTTCAGGGTTCATGTATGTATGGAAGTTTGTATATATGTATGTATGTGAGTTTCTTATTCCACCATTACTTCTAAATGCCTGAACAGATGTGGATGTATGCTATCGTTAGAATCCTTACATCAGCCCGAGTGACACTGGCTATATTTTTTTTGGCAGCTCAGTCGTGTTTTCAATTTTTAGGTGGTTATTTGTAAATATAACGTGTCTATTAGGTACCACTAGGCGCTGGCATAGCTTTCGCCCACAAGTACCGCGGCGATGGTGGTGTCAACTTCGCGCTGTACGGCGACGGAGCGGCCAACCAAGGACAGCTGTTCGAGGCGTACAACATGGCCAAACTGTGGGACCTGCCTTGTGTCTTCGTCTGTGAGAACAATGGATACGGTACGTTACTTTGTCTTCTGTTAGTCTACTAAAGTACAAGCTTAGTATTATCATAGATAAATTACAGTAATATTCAGTGAGCGTCGGTGGTCTAGTAGTTAGGACCGCTGCCTCCCGTCCGGGAGACGCGGGTTCGATCCCCACCACGTAACAAATTTCGAATTCATATGTACGTTTATTCGACGCTCTTACGGTGAAGGAAAACATAATGATGAAACCAGGACACTGCTGTGACGAAATTCAAAGGTTGTGTGTGAAGTCGACCAACCCGCACTGGGCCAGCGTAGTCGACTATGGCCTAATCGCCCTAATTCAGGGTAGGCTCGAGCCCCACTTGTAATTAAGTAAAATTAATTGGACGTCGCCATGTGACCAAAGTGTGGTTTTGTATACTGACATTGATTTGACCTACATTTTGTACGCTACGGAAGATAAGAGGGTATTGAACATGTTTATCTTATTTTATTGATTTAAGTAACTTTTTATTCGAGTAATGTTTCCTTTTTCATCTTATTTTAAGTTCAAAAAACGACAGCGGGCTAGGAATCTCCCTATATAGATGCCTATTTATTTTATAATTTTTAATCCTTGTCAAAAACGCCACGATTAACTGAAGTTAGTTTAGATCCCAGATCTTGTATTATTCCATGATCTTTTATTACGCGTATTTTGCGAAATTAATAATTTAGTAGGACGTGAAATAATAATCATTATTTATTATTTGGAGGACCGGTCGTTGTGGAGATCCTGGGGTGAGGCCTTTGTCCAGCAGTGGACGTCTTTCAGCTGAGATGATGATAGGGTTATTGATGGTCTTGTTTATATAGGTATGGGTACGAGCGTGGACCGGTCGTCCGCCAGTACCGAGTACTTCTCTCGCGGCGACTACGTGCCCGGCATCTGGGTGGACGGCATGGACGTACTCGCTACCAGGGAAGCCACGAGATTCGCTATCGACTACTGCACTTCAGGGAAAGGTAAAGCTGTGAATACTAGGTGTTACCATGGTGTTACGAGTGAGGTCACAGCGCACTGTAGCAGCGCGGCGCGACACTGCAGCGGCGCGGCGCGCGTTACAACGTCGCGGCAGCGAAGGGGTGCGGCATAGTTCCCCCAGATAACATTTTGCCGCTTCGCTGTAACCTTTAGCTAAATATCGCAAAATTTCTCGGCCCGTGAAACTGGACAACTTTTCGAAAGCAAAAAATGCCTTTCATGGTCATCTCATACAAATAGATTCGCGTCAGTTCATAAAGTACGTCTTGAAAAGTCTGTATTGGTAATAAGTAGCATAGTTTTTTTAATAGCTACGCGACCGATATACATTTAGTTCAATCGACTACACTTTATTTAATATCAAAACATTAACTTTACTACAGAATATTGAAGCAAATTATGATCAATGACGTCATTGTGCGTACTGGTCCACCAAAATATAAAACCATCGACTCGAAAAGAAGAAGATTATAATCCTTTGTGTATTATTTCTAGTTTGATTTGTAATATTAAATCTTGGTGAAAATTTACCGTATGCTCGGTTTATAGATGTTACGATATTTAAAACTGCCAAACCTCGTTTATAAAATAAATACTTATTTTTGTTGTTATCATCCCCAAGGCCCGCTCCTAATGGAGATGGAGACATACCGCTACTCGGGGCACTCGATGTCGGACCCCGGCACGTCGTACCGCACGCGCGACGAGGTGCAAGAAGTGCGGCAGACGCGCGACCCCATCACCTCCTTCAAGGACAAGATCATCACCAACCAACTCGTCACGCCTGATCAACTCAAGGTCAGTTCTTTGCCCTTCTCCAAGTCCTAGACCTCAACAATAAAATAAAATATCGTAACGTTGCTGCAGACGTGGAATCATATTACTTCTTTTAAGGCCAAAATCAGCAGTAAGGAACTCGTCACGCGTGACCTACTCAAGGTGAGTTAAATGATCTTCTTTCAAGTCCTAGATCTCAACAATCAGCAGTTGAAAGTTGCGGCGGACGCGCATTGTCATCATTTCTTTCAAGGACAAGATCAGCAGTAACGAACTCGTCACTCCTGATCAACTCAAGGTCAGTTCTCTATTAGTTCTTAGTGATCATAGTGATATTATTGCCCACTCAGTCTTATGTTGTCTAAGAGGTGCGGCAGACGCGCGACCTCATCACCTCATTTAAAGACAAGATCATCAGCAACGAACTCGTCACGCCTGAGCCTGGACTTAATAAAAGGTCAGTTGATTAACTGTATTTATATATTTACTATATTTGTCTATATATCATAGTTATAGGTTAAAGTAACTGTACATTTCCTTCACGCACTTACTACTCCGTTTCCGTACACTGTTCCTCTATAAAAAGAAAGGTTGTCTAGAAGAGATCGCTATTAGCGATAAGGCCGCCTTTGCGCACATTTTATAATAATGTTTTCTTTATATGTCCCATATGTGTTATGCAATAAAGTGTTACTTACTTACTTACTTGATTGTGTTCTAAAAGTTGCGATAGACGCGTGATCTTATTACTAGTTTTAAGGGTAAGATTATTAGCATCAAACTCGTTCGTCACGCCAGTGTTCTGAAAACATAAGGCTCAATTTTGGCGCAGAGTCGAATCGAAGCGACGCGTCGAAGCGCATCGAAAGTTGTATTTATATTTTCAAATTTGGATTTTACGTAATGGAAATAGAATAAATTATAGAATATTCTTTCATGTTTACATGACGCTTCGCTGCGCTTCGACTTTTCGCCAATATGAATTGAGCTTAACTTGAGTTAAAGCGATTATCAAACGCTTTATGATGAAAAGAGCCTGTCAAAAACATATCAGTACAGTATCTTAAAACTTGGCGTACCTACCTGTTTCGTTGAAGTTCTAGTATGTTTCTTGTGTAAATGCTCAGAGTCAGCAGCTAAATATTGCCGTCTTCCACAGGAAATCGACACCAAAGTCCGTAAGGAGGTGGACGACGCCACTAAGATCGCGAAGGCCGACGCCGAGATCGGAGTCGAGGAGTTGAGCGGAGACATTTACTACAACAACCTTCACGAGCAAATCCGCGGCATTCACCCCGACGCGCCGCTCACACATGTTGAAGTCGTGCCCAGGCATTAAGGCAGCCGCCATTTTGGAACATAGAAAAGTTGTCGCACATTACGTCTTAAATCAACAGCTCATTTGCGTCCCGAGGGGCTCGAGTCCACCCTAAGTTAGGGTGTGTAAACTAAACCACGGAAAACTTCTCGGGTTGTACAGGCCGTGAAACAGAACTATTTTACAAAATCTCATAATTTTTGTTTGACTTTCCATGCAAACTGGTCAGATGAACGTGTCAATTTGTTTTATACAAAAAAACGAAAAAATAATGAGAATTTTGTGAAGTTGTAGATTAAAAGTTGTTTAGTTTTATGGGATCCAAGAGCTTTTGTGTTGTTTATTTAATACGTATAATTCGATTAACATTGGGCCTCATTTCTTTATGTGATTGATAATGACTTTCCAAGATAAAAATGTGAAATGTGTGTAGCGTGTGTTGATACAAAGAATACACCATTTTATAAAGTTATAAAAAAAGAAATAAGAACATTTGCCATTGTTATGCTATGCAATAGAGATATTTATTTAAAAAAATAAGTTCGGAATAATCAGTCGCGTAATCCCACCCAATAAAATAGCCTAATTAAATTATCCACAAATTTTTCGTAGTGGCGCCATCTTATGAAACAAATCGAACTTAAAAACTGGTTTAAGACCCCTCCATTAATACGCAAACAGAAAAAAATATATATACAAAATATAAATAACCAAGGTACGAAAAAAAAACTGTCTCACTACAAACTGAATTATATGTTCAGTTAATAATGTGTATGGCTTTTCAAGAAATCATTCCCTTTTTTAATCCAATCTCATATAATTTAGTGTTTGTTATATGAGGGGTCCGCTTCTTGAGATTTGATTTATAATAAATTTAATTAACCCTAAAATTGTATAAAAAGGAGAAAAGTTACCTATTTAAAACTGTCATATGTACAAAATAAGATGCAGATTAACTTGTATTTAAATCTAGATCTTAAAATTTTTAGTTGATGATTCTTTAACATTTTTTTTCTGGTATTTTTTTAGTCGTAAGCGGAAAGTGATACTGCCAGAGCAGAGTAAAATTATGTTCTTTATTATTATTATTTAAAATCATTTTCATGTCTTGCACATTGTATTTTATTTATTTTAAGAAAAATTGTAAAAAATAAAATATTTACATTGATATATTTGGGTTTTTGTTTATTTCAAGCCCATTATTATGCGGCTGCATGCACAGGCCCGCCTAGAATTTAAGACCTTTGTTATGTGAGGTCGATGCGAACTAAACACAATAAGGGATCGGACTGTTCCTAAATTTACCATATTTTATGAATTATTTTTAAAATATAGATTAGTAGCAGACGATTCACAAAGAAAAAAACAATCTGTTGAAAAACGAAAAAGCAGTGATTTTTAAAAGTTTCAACATGTCTGTCTCTTTCAAAAACGATTTTTTGTATGAAGATTATATGGCGTTACTAACAATTGACGTCACAAGTGGGTATGTGCCTCTCTGTCTAATCTTGAATTTCAAACCTTTATAACTCGGTCAATTTTAAAGATAGAGCAAAAATTATTTTAGTGTTCGATAGCAGAAACTAAGAAGTTTGGATTTATAAAATAAAAGTAGTCCGGGCCCCTATTCGTCTTGGAGCGCTTCGACGTGGCGGGAATCGTCCTTGCGAGAGAACAGAACCCTAGGGAACAATTTATTTCGCCAAGATACAGGCACACATTCAATAATAGATTCCAGATCTGTTACCGTTGGGACTATAATTGAACCAAACTTGGATGCTGTGGTAAAACGCCTCGGACCACGCTCATCTGATGGCCCCGATGGCATACCAGTCTTCTTGGCTAAGGATTGTATTGCAGTTTTCAAGGTTCCGCTACTTTATATGTACAATCTCTCCCTTAAAACTTCCAAATACCCGGAATGCTGGAAACTGTCTAGAGTCACTCCCATCCCGAAGGGTGAGGAACCGGGGACTGAGGTCTCTCGCGATAGACCAGTTGCAGTGCTGTCGCCTTTTGCAACGATTTTTGAAGGGATTCTTAATTATTTAATTGCTCCTCAGATTAAGGATTTGTTGCACAACCGTCAGCACGGATTTCGCAAAGCACACTCAACTGCCACTAATCTTATCGGTTTTGTGGATTATGTCTGTGCTGAAATGGATAAAGGCCGTCAGGTTGATGCGGCCTATTTTGATTTTAGAAAGGCCTTTGATATGGTTCACAATGATTTGCTGCTGGACAAGTTAGCGGTGGCTGGTTTTACTCCAAGGCTATTGGACTTTTTTTCCATGTTTTTATTTATGTTAGCAGCTTGACCCCACAATAAAATTCCGTAGGACATAATGCTGTGAAAATAGCTGAAATATACAAGTCTGGCAGTAGCAACGTCAGTCAGTTGACGAATCTTTCTGACTGTGTATGCCGCCGAGCTGAGCCTTGCGGATAACGCATTTAAATGAGGGCCCCATTGTAACCTTGCGTCGATAGTGATCCCCAAGAAAATTGTTTCATTTACATATTGCAAATTTTCGTTATTGAAGACAATAGCTAAGTTGTTGTTTCTTACATTAGGCAATGAAAATTTTATATATTTTGTTTTCTTGGGATTCAACATTAAATTATTTGTCGTAAACCAATCATGGATCTGGGAAAGAGCGTCATTTACTTCGTCAATATCTTGATTATGTCTACTAACTTTTAAAATTAGAGAAGTATCATCAGCAAATAACACTATTCTAGATCGGTTTTGTACCATAAAAGGCAGGTCATTTATATATACTAAAAATAGGAACGGTCCAAGAATTGAGCCCTGTGGCACGCCGATGCTGTGTGTACTTTAAATAAAAAGCCTAAACTCGAGACGAGGGGTTTACTACTTAGTAACTATTGAAAAGTTCTACCTTCCAGCTCCTGACTCCATTATCAGATCAGCTCTATGGTACCAAATTATTGTATTGCCATCCAAATTACACAAACCTACAAAATTTCAAAATGATACGACATTCAAAAGCAGGTTAAAATCGAATTTCAAGATTTGTTTAGGTACATAGTTTGTTTAGTTAGTTATTTAGTTACAAGTGAACCTAATAAAAGCAATTTTGTCTTTTAATTAACTATTAGGGTCTTAGTAGTCATCTAAACGCACATAATAAGGCTACCTAAATAAAATTAATTACAAAACAAAGTTATTTATTCACCTAGCCTGCATACAAAATGCTTTAAAAAAACCGCATTAATAACTTTGTTTTCTAAAATAAAACAATTTTGAGTTTTCTCTTTTTTCCCTTTATATACGTCCAATGACCTACCTTGACACCAAATCTCAAATTCCTAGGTCACCTGGAAGTAGTCTAACATTTTGATGAGTGAGTGAGTGAGTGATAAAAATAGCGATTTTTGGACGTCAATATCTCGAGAATGGCAAGACTTACATTCATGAAATTTAGAATTCTAGGTAAATAGACTATGCTTAATAGACATGCAAACAAGAGTGTAGGTCTAACAGATTTTAAATTTTGGGGGGGTTGAAAGTGGCTCGTAATGGTTCAATATAACACACTGGTGTGTCGTCGCTTTTTTTTTTGCGAACTTGGCGGACACACTGCCGTGTGCCGTAGATATGGGTAGGATTGTATGGCCACATTTTTTATATACTTACTAGCTTTCCGCCCGCGGCTACGCTCTCGTTATATAAGATTTTCCCGTGGAAATAAGACCTTTTCCCGTAAAAAGTATCCTATGTCGCGGGTTCGAATCCCGCCCAGGGCAAACATTCATGTGATGAGAATTTGTGTTTGCCTTTTGTCTGGATGTTGTTTATCTATATAAGCATGTATTTATCTATTTATGTAATGTTTATCAGCTGTCTGATACCCATAGTACAAGCTCTGCTTAGTGTGTGAAGATGTCCCCACATATTTATTTTATTTATGTGTTAATCCTGGTTACAATCTATCTCCATTCCAAATTTCAACCAAATCCGTTGAGTACTTTAAGCGTGAAGGGGGAACAAACATCCAAATATATTTTCACATTTATAATTATAAATATTAAAATAATATATAAGTGTGATTTTGTTTTCTCGGAGTTATGATTTTTTATTGAAGTGGCGCAGTCAGTATCTCCGAAAGTAAATTTAACAAAGAATTATTTAACAGCACGACAAATTAAAATGCATCCCTCTGATGTATGTATACTGTATAATTCATACGAACATTATAAATATACAATATACTTTCTATACAATACACAATAAAAATACATGGAAAAAATATAATAAAGTTATACAATTTCTGATTACGAAGACTTGAACAAGAAGCGTTCTTATTTTTATTTTCCATAGATAAGATAGATTATAAATTGATATTTCCGCGAGTAGTTATGGAACTCATTTTGTATTAATGGTATGGATACCTGTATATTTTTTTGTAAGTAAATAATTTTCATTTATAAGGTCCGTAACGACCGTTGACGTTTATAAATTGAGTCAAATCAAGTGCACTATTTTAATTATTATAACCTTTACTTTATTATTTTTTGTAAAAAACTCTTGCCCTATTTATACGTAATAGTAAAAAATGAGAGAAAATAAAAATTAAGTTATTATAAAACGTAAGAGCACGGTGATATGACCACTTATGAATGTGACAGTACGTCAAATATAATGAACAATATAATTTTAAAAACTCGACTTGTAATATTTAAAAGAAAGTGTCTAGTCGGCCGCTAGCGGCTGTTTAATATTAAGAATTATCTTGCCACCAATGGCTGATTTATTAATGAAAAAATGTTCAGCTGTGTATATTTTGTGCCCTTACATACTAGACAGGGCATTACCCGAAGAGGGGGCTCGGGGGGGGTAGCCCCCCGCAAAGAAAAAACAAAATTCTACCCAGAAGTCGGAACAGTTGGTTAGGTTATATAGACTGGTGTCAACAACAAGCGGAGGGAGCAGAGCGAGCGGAGCGAGCGTACCCCAGCAGGGGTCGGCGACCGCAGGTTAGGTCTAACCAGTTTATTATTTATGCATATTTTATAGTGGAACCCATTATTTTTATAGTGCAATGTATTAATTACGACTTACGGCAGAATAACTTTTGCTGATAATCTGCCGCTACAAAACTATACTCATTTATTTGAAACTGATCCTAATGATTCTGTGATAAATAACAAATTTGTATGACTATAAATTTGTGGTGGCAAGATAATTTTTAATATTAAACAGCCGCTAGCGGCCGACTAGACACTTCATATTTAAAGTTCTTTTGTCAACATATTATAATCAACAAATTCTGATTCAAATTCTTAAACACAAAATGAATCTTTGCCTATTCTTAATAGAAATACAAGGGATCTCCGCTCATCCGCACTGTAGCTCGTACAGTCGCGCGTATATTCCCTTTAGAGCCACGAGTTCGTTATGCGTGCCCAGTTCCTGGATCTCTCCTTTATCGATGACGCAGATCATGTCTGCATTCTTCACCGTAGCGAGACGATGCGCGATGATCAGGCAGGTCCGCCCATCGCTGGCGCGGTCCAAAGCTTCTTGGACCAACTGGAAGGATTGATTTCTTAATATGCATGTTGTTTCGTTGTTATTGTGTTGTTGTACTTGTTGTGTTTTTTTTTGTCGTTGTGATTTTTTTACAATCCAAAGCCACAGGAATGTAATGGTTAACATGTGTTGTTTTGTTTTATTGTTGTTGTGTTGTTTCATATTATATTATTGTACTGCTTGCTGTCATTGAGTTGTATGATATTTCAAAAATTTCAGTCACAGCCGGAACACCGAAGCATTTAAGGTATATAAAAAACAAAAATAGTGTTTTAAAATGTTAATCTGAACGGAAAGCTTTAGCAAATAAAGCATGTTAACAGTAGAAGGACTTACCCTCTCACTGCGCGTATCAAGCGCACTCGTGGCTTCGTCCAGCAGTAACACTCTCGGGTTCCTCACGAGCGCTCGCGCTATGGCTATTCTCTGCTTCTGACCTCCAGATAGATGAGATGCTCGCGCTCCGACCATTGTCTCGTAGCCCTATGTGAAATCAACTTATTACAGTTACAGGCTTACCAAATTAAACATCTCGCCTACACATATACTTACATAGAGAAAACCAAAATAACTATTAATTTCTTAATGATAGAGCACCAAAGATTTCTGGGGGCGGCGACCTCAAAACAATTGTTCTGACCTTTAGTAACATAACGTTGGTCCATATAGGAGCAAAGCTCCTTGCAGTAAGGACACCAAAATTAGTTTTTGCGGTATCCGGTTCAGTACACATCTGACTCAGGCGCAAAGTTTTGGTACCTATTTGCAGTTACTTTTCAGATACCTGTTATTGCCGTGACACTTGAGTTAATAGCGCTTTTTCAGTCCCTCATTTTCTTATATTAACTTTACCAACCTTTGGTAAAGACGTAATGAACGTATGCACATTGGCAGCCTTAGCAGCGCTGACTATCTCTTCAATGGGGACAATCCTGGTATTGTCTCCATAAGCGATGTTCTCCTTTATACTGCGGTTGAATAGCACGGGCTCCTGCGATACTATGCCCAGGTTTCGTCGAAGCGTGCTTAGGCGTACGTCTGTCACAATGTTGTATCCGTCGAGTAACTGAAACAGTGATTTCTAATTTCTATCGAATCGGTGTGTTCTTAACCATAGTGACCACAGACCTGCACTGATTGTATGACCATAAAACCTCAGTTTTTATTACAACTAACACTGAAGAGCATAAGACGCGACGCGACGCTCATTCCCACCAATATCCCCCCTACGCAAGATTCGGATGTAGACAATGATATTATATACATACAGAGGTAGATACGCCATCAACGCACCAAATGCGTGCCGTGAATTGGTCCTAATTGTGACCACTGCAGTCAGTCGAGCTGTGACCTGTCATTGTGAGCGCACGTGTCGACTACCTACTAAAAAAACGTTAAAATGCCTTCCTGTCGTAATTTTGCATTTTTTAAACACAAATGCAAAATTACGATAAAAAGATGAAGGGATATCATTATCACAAATAAGTGTATAAAAATATTTAATTTTAAACAGATAAATCTATAATTTGTAATTTTAATGAACCACAGCTTGTTTCCAAACGATAACGGAGCGAACTATTCGCGGCAGTACTGATTACAAATAGCTGTCTCTTTCACTCTCACGCTTTGCCTATTTCCTGTCGCACTTATAGCGTGTGTTTAGATACGTATCTATATCTGTGTGTATGTATATCTGTCGCGGAACAATTATTTTGTGCGTGCAGTATGAACATGACGTATCTTTCTTAAAATATCATTGGATGTAGATGGCTTCTTCATCGTATCGAGGCACAGTTCCTATGTCGATGACTTTTTAGTTTGCCTGATATGAATAAAAATTTGGCTCAACTGACCACAGAGCCGTCGTCCGCATCGTAGAACCTCTGGAGCAGCTGCATAAGTGTAGACTTGCCGCAGCCGCTCGGGCCAACCAGGGCTATACGCTTCCCGCTCGGCACCTCCAGTGTCAGACCTTTCAGTACGCGCATATTTCTCCGAGTGGGATAGCGGAAAACAACGGACTTATAGTTTATCTTGCCGTCAGCAATCTGAAAAGAATCGGTGTTCAAAATATTGTGAATGATTCGTAACTCAGGGTACATTACGTTTTTGAGGATGTCTAAGAACACAAACCCAGACCACGTTAATATTATAATTATATTATTTTTATTATTGGATGTTTGGATATTTAGATATTTGGATGTTTGTTCCGCCTTTACGTTTATATTAAAGTACTCAACGGATTTGGATGAAATTAAGAATAGAGATAGTATGTAACCTGGATTAACACATAGGAAACTTTTTACGGGAAAAAGTCCTATTCCCACGGAAAAATATTACATAACGCGAGCGTAGCCTCTGACTGACCCTTAGTATTTAATAACGAGCATAAACTTTTTCATAAATATAATAATTAGATATCTCACGTAATTTTCCACAACACATGGTGTCTCAGTGCTGGTAACCTTCGGTTTCCGTCTGATTAGGGCCAGTACACGCCCTGCAGACCTCATTGCTGCTCCGAAGTTAGGGGCGAACGCTAGAGCTTGTCCCATCATCCATGATCCAAAAATCAAAGCTTCCGATACTCTGAAAATAAATAAATTATGAATGCCAAGGATTAATGCACAGAACATGAACAGTATGCATGTATGCATGCATGTGTAGGTTAGGCTCATATATCGCTCAAGGGGATCGACCCTACCCTGAGTTAACGCCTTAGTCAACCACGCTGGTCCAGTGCGTGGAGGGCGACTTCAAACACAACCTTTGACAATTCAAAGAAGAAACAATCAAGAAGCAATCTTCACAGGAGTGTACAGGTTTCCTCACGATGTTATCTATCAAATGAACGTACACAATTAATTTCATGCAAACACATTGGTACATGGTGGGGATTGAACTCCCGTCTCCCGGACTGGAGGCAGTGGTTCTAGTTTCATTAGGTATACCAGCGACGAAATTATTAAGTAAACAACCAAATATGTGCTTCCTCATTAGGAATAGGGCCAACAACCCTATCTCCTTGTGTGTGGGTGTGGCGGCTCCGTAGCCCAGGTGGTAGTGTATCTGCCTCCAACGCACAGGGTCGCGGGTTCGAATCCCGCCCAGGGCAAACATTTGTGTGATGAACACTTGTGTTTGCCTTGTGTCTGGTTGTTGATTATCCATATAAGTATGTATTTATCTATTTGTGTAATGTATATCAGCTGTCTGGTACCCATAGTACAAGCTCTGCTTAGTTTGGGATCAGATGGCCGTTTTTTTCTTTGTTCACGTAATTAAAAAAACAAACAAACAAAATGAGTAATTTAATTAGCAAACTTTTGTTTTATGTTTATTCTGAAACCCAAAAAAATACGGAGATATATTGAGTTAAAAATCGTATGACGTCACGCTTGAATCCATTTTATACTTGTGACGTATTAGCTCCAACTTTAATGCGGTTTAACTAAATATGTTTCTTTTTTAATTTGATAAAAGGAAAAAATACGTGTCTAATATTTTTGAATTACCTAACTGACGAACAAAATAGATTTTTTTTCCCTAGGAATCATCCCAGCTATTGCCTACCTATCATTCCATACTCGTTCCGAACTAGAATAGAGGAGGATAGACGCGTACGTCGCAAAATACCAAAACTTTTGAGAATATTGTACAGTGAGTATATGAGCAGTGGAACAATAGAGATGAGGCTTATTTATACCCAGCAGTAAATGTGAGCCGAAAAAAAATGACAATGCAGTGTAACTTACTGGAGTATATAATTCTATCATGATTACTGTGAAGGAAGTCAAACTCAATAGAGCATACTCAAAGAATGCCCGGGGAAGCTGTAGACCCATAGCCATTCTCCCACTCGCGGCTCTCATCATGACAACGCCCTATAACAAGGTCCAGGCTCTCAAGTTGGCGCTTTGGACTGTCATGAAGGCTCAGCAGACTTTTTCTCATCACGAGTCCAGTAAATAATAATACTTACTTGAGGATGTTCTTATAAGGCACTTCCTTATTGGCTACCAGCACACCACCGTACCACAGTGATAGACCGTATCCAGCCACGGGTGCTGTTTGACCACACGCGAAGACTGGCCCTCTCCAACGTATATTCTTGCGTGCTGTGACTTTCGCATCCACACTGGCCTTTTGATATCGTTCGAGGATATCTTCTTCTCCACCTGGATAAGATAAACAGTGGTTTTTAGACTGAATAAGTCTTCTTAGGGACGGATGAAAACGTCAGTAAACAACTCGATCAAGGCAGGTCGCTTGACTCAATTTAGTCCGACTCTACATGGCTTAGCTATTTATTTAGGCACAGAATATTTTATATTATGCATAAAATGTACTTACAAAAGGCAGATACTGTACGAATGTTAGTAATAGCTTCGGTGGCAATAGTAGTCGCTTGACAGCCAGCCAGTCTGATTTTTTCAGTTCCTGTAGAAACCATTTTCCCTTCCAATATCACTGCTGCGATAATAAATGGCACACAGGTGAGAGATACTAATGTCATCTTCCATGAGTAAAACAGGGAGAGAACAACGCCTATTACTATGGTAGAGCATGCTTGCATAAGGGCTCCGATGCGGGTACCCGTTGCCTGAAAAAAGAAATATTACGTTTCTATAGGTATATTTAATTTTAATACTTAGTCCTGTCGCGCTTGGGCTCGTTAGATTTATCTTGAAAAATACTGTTACAATGCCTCGGGTATGATCATCACTGATGTCTCTTCAAATCAAATGGTGTATGATATGGACTTAAAACGAGTACCTACACCTTCAAAGCTAATGTTAAGTATGTATGTATGTTTGCTATAATAGTATACATACGCCTTGAACACCAGCTGCATCTGCAGCTAGGCGAGAGCAAAGTGCACCCACTCCATTGATGGGTTTGTCGAACCATCCGATCTCTTGCTTCAACATAGATTCAAAAGCTGCTACCCTGGATAGCAACAAAGTTATTATTTTAACTATGTCTAAGGTTTGTGAGGTCGGTAACCATCGACCTTAAGGGCCCCGGAGACGTTTGAGGTCGGTTTGAACGGTTTGTCAAACGGCTCTGCGCAGTCTGATTCTGTACGCTGTCCTAATTACACTTCTGACGCGTCAAACACAACAAAAATAATTTATTTATTAAAAACTAATAATTACAAAAGACGTCATCATTACAGGATTGCTCCCAATACGATGACGCCAAATATGAAATTGCATCAAACATGCTTCAAACACGTAAATGTTTGACAAACCGTTCAAACCACCTTTGTAAACGATCAAAATTTACTACTTTACGTGTTTGAATCAAACCGTTTGACCGTTTACGGGGCCCATTATATACGACTAGTTGACCCGGCAGATGTTGTCCTGCCGTTTTCCCCAACATCTACCCTACACCTACCCTGCACATTTTTCTTATTTTTTTTTCTTTTTTTTATGTAAGAACCTTCTATGAAGTATTAGAAATCATTAAAAAAAATATGAATAAAATCGGTAAAGCCGTTTTTAAGTTATAGCGTGACCAGAGAAATAGGGGTTCATTTTTATATGTATAGATATGAATAAATAAATGTCTTAGGAGCGGGATATACCCTACAAAGCCCTGCATTATTTTTTTCTAGGAATGGACCTAATAGCTATTTCTACCAAAGTGGTTATATGTATAGCGGGCGCGGATTGCCTTACTGTTTTACCGCTGCTGGGTAACTAATTAGGAGATAAGTAGCCAAGGAAAGGAATAAATAAAATCGGATCTTCTTTGCTAACAGGTAATTAATATAGAAGTACCTAAGTTTGACTTTATTTCATGGTTCAAAGTCTACACTGATTTTGATACAATTTACATGCAAGTAGATAGCTGGAGTTCGAGAAGCTCATTTCCACGTGAATATTCCCTAACCACGGAGTAAAAATTAAATAAAAATGGAATCTTACCTGAGCCGACTTGTAAGACGTACGCCGCATAGGTTGAAAATGAAGGTCTGGGCGAAGACAGAAACACCGGCGAATATGCCAACACACACGAACAGGAAAGAAATGACGTTCGACTCTCCCCGTATGTACGTTTCATTTTGGTGCCCTAATAACTAAAAGCAAATACCATCCATCTATACACAAATTATATTTTAGTTTATGGATATACGAGTATCGATATCGAGACGGGAATCGTCATCACGTAAGCGTCAAGTTGGAAGCCTCACCAAGGGGGCCGTAATATCTCGGCAGGGGATTGAAATACAATAAGAAAGAAGTGTGCAACTTATTACGAAAAAAGGCTAAAGAACCCAAAAAGATATCAATTTGATTTCAATTTCGAATGCCATTATAAAATACGCACATACGATAAAGTGGAGAGTGCTGACCAAGATTGGTTCTACACAGAGGAAGTTGAAAGGTCAAATGGTTTTAGAGTCTGCTACCGATGCGGGGAACACTGAAGTTAATACATTCCAAAATTTCAGGAATATCAATGAATCCATGTATTAATTTAAAAAAGATCGTCAAATCAGCTATTTTTCTTCTGGTCTTAAGAGTTTAAATTTTATAGTTTATAGTCTTATAGTTAATTTATAGACATATAAATCATAATGATAGAACCAGTCTATCTTAGTGAGGCTGCTAGTTAGACGTTGATCTAGAAACCTCAGTAAGATATATCTTCCAAAATACAATTAAACTAATTCTGAGCTTTATAAACAAAAATCAACTTTCAATAAATTTTTTGACAGGGTCAACCATTAAAATCGATGGTGAGCTGCTAGATGGACGGTTATATATAAATTCAATGAATCTAGCGTAACCGGACTTCTAGAGGAGCGGAAAGAGGAACAAGTATTAAAGATGACAAGCCTAAGGCCCAGTTTCCACCAAAGCGGAGAGGAGAGGAGATGTGTTTGAATAACCAATCAGATTTCGTTATTTCCACATCTCCTCTCCGCTTAGCTTCAGTGGAAATGGATCAAGCGGAGCGGAGAGGAGATGTCTAATTTTTCTATAGCAAGCGGGGCGCTTTTTTTTTTTTGACGTGGACCTAATGCTTGTGTCGCAAAATCGACGTATCAAGCGTAACCGGACTTTTGGGGGAGCGGAAGGGTATTAATATCAACAGCCTAAGGGCGCCCACTTGGGGGCACGGACCTCGGCCTAGGACGTTGCCATGGCGAGAAGCGCGCGGGAGAGGGCAGGATTATGCAGAACTTGATTGGGTCTACCGTGTCCCCGCCGGCGGGTGCGGTTGCTACCAGAAGGGCATTCTGTGGAGTGTACTCTATTGGCAATGGCTATCTCAACAGCAGACTGGATTGGATCTACAGGATCGGACAGAACATGCTTAGACCCAAGCGGGGCGCGGCCGAGGTAAGATGTGTGTAGCCGGGCGGCGAGCGGCGTGCGGGGCGGCGCGACGGAGCGCCGCGCTCCCACTCCCCGCCCCGCTGCCTCGTGCCCGCGCTTCGCCGCTACGCACAGCTCACATCTCCTCTCCGCTTTGGTGGAAATAGCCTGCCAGCTTCGCAGCACATCTCAACACATCTCCTCTCCTCTCCGCTTTGGTGGAAACCGGGCCTAAGGGCGCCAAATTGGAGTCTCGAACCTCGGCAGAGCACGTTGCCATGGCTTGCGTAAGCTTGCAAGGATTTGCCGCCAATCCAGTAGAATATCAGTTTTTCGGAAAATCAAGCGTAGAGTGTGACAAACGTGCGAGGTGACTTGTTTTAATTTTCAATGAAGTCATTAGGCCTAAATAGCATTAGAATGTAAGGTGGATGCCAACTTGCCAAAATGTCGGACAAAGAAAGACGTGGCTTATTTGGGCTTATTCCAACAATCCCCTGCCTAAAATCCCTTTAAGGGGATTTCTGGAAAAAAAGTCCAAAGTCCTTATCTTATTATGTAAATTGTTTTTATTAATATAAAATACTGACAAATATTATTACTTATAATTATCAGTCTTTATTTGTCATAGTTCAGAATCAGAATCTATTTGTGTTTTTTTTAATACAAAATATAAACATAAAAATATTTTTTTTAACAATCCAAATGGATTCAGTGATATTATAAATAAAGATAAACATAAAAATCAGTTTACAGTTATTATTGTACATATTATGAGAGGGCTTTTCCATTTGGATCGTTAAAAAAAAACAGATTTTTATGTTTATCTTTATTTATAATTAACTAGCGGCCCGCCCAGGCTTCGCGCGGGTAAATCAACGTCAAAAACAAAAATCCTATTCTTAACATTATGGACTCTTTAACTTACATACTACCTACTCAAATCAAATGAAAAATATTGTCCTGCCATCTTTCCTACCTCTACCCTATTCTACACCTACCCAACATCTACCCTACATCTACCCTACACTTACCCTATACCTAGCCTAAACCTACCCTACACCTACCTTACACCTACCCTACACCATTGTTGAACATTTTTTTGTTTTATCATCAATAGTCTCCGCTGCGTATGCGATGAAATAATTTTTTAAGCAAATTTTTTTACACCTTGGTTCACGTTACTGAAGTTTTAGCAAGGATCCCTTATTTTTTCTAGTAATAAATCTGCCCTATGTTACTCAGGGATAATATAGCATTCTAATGGTGAAATAATTTTTAAAATCAGTTCTGTAGTTTTCGAGTTTATTCGTTACAAACATACAAGAATACAAAGCTTTCCTCTTTATAATATATAGAAGAAGATTAGTATAGATCTATGAGAAATAAAGACTGATTATACGTAATTATAGTTGTCAGTTTTTTATTTTAATAAAAACAATTTACATAATTAGATAAGGAGATTTCAGGACAATAATTCAAAAAATTTGGCAGGGGATTGAAATAAGCCCCATATTTGCAGATCCTGAAGGTTCTGAGTTCAACACTCTATCGCTCGTCTACGAAAGTAGTTGTTTGAGGCCCGGTTTTTCAATCGCTAGATAAACTAACAAATAGTGTTTATTCGACAGATAGCAAGATATTGAATTTTTCAACAGTCGGATAAGACTTATTTAACGAATAACTTCAATATCTGAAGAATAAATCTATCTGCCGCTTCATTTGCCAGATAACTGTACTATTCGACTGATAGTTTGAGGCATGACGTTATGACAAACAATTTTCAAAAAATTCTTGAAACTGGCACAAAGTTCAACTAGTGCCATATCAAAGAAAGAAGAAGTAAATAAAAGAATTGACATGACACTGTTGACAGAAAATGGGCAGAAAAGTCTGTCTTGCTCTAACGTTAGTCTAAGCAATATATTTGTTTCACCTCTCTGAAGATTGCGTCAGATAGTTATCAATGGAATAAATAACGATTGAAAAATGGGAGAACAATTATTCGTCCGATAAACAGTCATATAACTTTGTTCGTTAGATAGTTATTAGATCATTAATCTGAGGATTGAAAAACCGGCCCTTAGTATGATAATATTAGTTGACACAAAGAAAAACATGTATACTTACACCGTAAAGTTCACCAAATAGAACTGCGAACATGGGGAAAGTGGAACCTATGCAAAGGGCGGCTATCACACCAAATATCATTAGATGTGCCTCTGGTTTGCAAAGCTTGAGGATCTGGAGACACCATAAAATATATACATACTTCAAGGTTAAGTTTATAATTTTAAGCACTTTAAGTGCACAGCCCGTATAAAAGTGCAATACGTTCAATCCATCTACGTACAGTCAGCTGACGAGACTTGACCCCCCGCTCAAATAGCGGCTTGTATAGCCACTCCTTTGCTGACTGTACACACCTTGAAAAAGACGCCGAAAAATCACGTTTCTTTGTAACATAATATTTCTAGATAGCATTTTTAGATTCCTACTTTTTACATCTAAAGAAATCAATAACAACGTAAGCCTAGTTTAGTAATGAATGCAATGCTGTAATGTACCTCCCAAACTGTGGGCGTCAAAGGCTTGTCTTCATCTATATCTGGTTTCTTTTCGATGAACACACTCACTTTTCTGTTGCTATCAGCACTATCCACCGATTCCACCGCATCGGCTATCTTTTGCTGTCCTATGTACACACACAAACACTGGTGTCAGTTTTATAGAGCCGCCACCAAAGGCCACTGACTTGGCTCGTGTAACGACTGCTTCCATAGACAGCAGAGCCGCACGAAACCTTTTCAGACTATCAGGTAATCCAACCTGCAATGTAACCAAACTGGGGACAATCTCACAAGGATATTTTTTGTATGACAATGTCCCCACCGGGATTCAAACCCGGAACCTCCGTAACGAGAGACGAACTCTCGACCACTCGACGCCTCGGCCTAGTTAGGGATCAGTTTGTCGTGTGTGAAATTTCCGCACTTATTATGTGTTTTTTATAAAAAGTATTAAGTATTAAAAAGTATTTTATTATAAGTGACGACCTCCTCGGTGTTGTCAACTCACTCAGAACTTTAGTTGAATTAGCTTTTTCTCCAGCTTCGTTCGCAATTGTTGGATCATTTTCCAGCACAAGTTGATAGTAGAAACCCTTTAAAGCGAGTAGTTCTTCGTGTGTGCCCTGTTCTACCACTTGTCCTTTTTCAATAAACACTATGCGGTCTGCGTCCAGTACAGTAGACAACCTGAACAATAACTATAAGTATTTATAATTGATGTACATCGACAGCTCATACACGTCCCCACCGAGGGGCTCAAGCCTACCCTGAATTAGGGTGATTAGGCCTTAGTCGACCACGCTGGCCCAGTGCGGGTTGGCCGACTTCACACACAACCTTTGAATTTCTTCGCAGGAGTGTGCAGGTTTCATCACGATGTTTTCCTTCACCGTAAGAGCGTCGAATTAACGTACATAATGAATCGAAATTCGAAAACACATTGGTACGTGGTGGGGATCGAACCCGCGTCTCCCGGACGGAAAGCAGCGGCCCTAGCAACTAGACCACCGACGCTCGATATATATTATAATTGATGTAACGTTCTAAAAACGTTTATCTCCCCAGCGGTTTATTGCATCAGTCTTTAGTACATCCCCACCGAATGGCTCGAGCAACCAGGCTTTTGTCGACCTTGCTGACCTAGTGCGGGTCGAATTCAAACACAACTTTTGAATTTTTTCGCAGACGTGTGCAAGTTTCCTCACGTCACGAAGTTTAATTCGCCATAAGAACGTCGACATATGAATTCGACAATCGGAGCATATTAGTACACAGGCCATTCGGACGTGGAGAGGGCTGAATCTGCTTCCGCTATGGCTCTCAACCCATCATAATCGACTTTTCTAAAAGGCTCCGTAAATTAAGGTCGGAACGATAAAACCAAAGATGTGCCGCGCCGTGCTTTCACTTGCAGTATCCAGCTAAATCAGTAAGTATTTATTTAAATACTCAAGCAGCTATACTCGTCAAAGATGTAGCGTTCCATCTGTGCAGCATTGGCGCTATAATTTGATATTAGTAGTATAATAATATAGACGCAGTCAGCAAAATGGTGTTCATCATAGCTACCTGTGGCTCACCATGACCGTAGTCCTGTCTTTAGCTGCTTTATCCAAAGCTCTTTGGACCTGTGCTTCGCTCTGGGAATCTAAAGCTGATGTGGCTTCATCCAGGAGAAGGAGTTTTGGACGCCTGACAAGAGCTCTCGCAATGGCTATGCGTTGTTTCTGACCGCCAGAGAGAGAAGCACCACGTTCCCCAATCAAGGTGTTATATCCCTGCATCGTGGGAATTAATATATAAAGTAAATAATAATAATAAATCATCTAAAAACTAAGTGCCAGTGCAGTTGCCAGTGTCACTTGAGCTGATGTAAGGATTCTAACGATACCCCATACATTCAAATCTGTATAGGCATTTAGACATAGACATAGACAACTTTCGAAGTTATGATGGAATAAAGAAACTCACATAAATACATACTCGTACATACTCGTGAACCCTGAACACATTGCACTCCTTGTTTTGGGCAGTCGTGTATGTAACAATTTACACTCATATCATGGCTCTTTAAAAATATATCATGGACGCGGTTCTTATATTTAATCTGACTCCACAGCCTAATTATCTACAGGCAGTCAGGTCCGCGGGCAGTCTTGCCTTGGAAAAACTATTGTGATGAGTATTTTCTTTAATCTAGCGTAGAGCTATAGTCTTTAGTCTATACCTTGTATCTGGATGTTACTCGTATTTACCGACATAAGTATGTTTTTATACCATTTATGTATAATCAGCTACAGGGGTATTATTATTTAGGTCTGCCTATACATTACCGTCTGTGAGATGTCCGCAACAAGGCTCTAAGCTCTTGGCTAGTCCATGATATCTAACGATAAAGAAAAGTATACTAACATCAGGGAGATTTTTGATGAAGTCGTGGCAGTAAGCTTCTTTACATGCGTTTATCATTTCTGCTTCCGTACATTGTGGGTTGCTCATTCTAAAAATATAAGATTCTAATAAATTTTACTCAAAACTTATTTTTCTGACGCGGCACACGAAAAGAAATATGATTCCGTGCTTCGGAAGGCGCATTGTTGGTCTCAGCTACTATCTATCTAGTCGTTACACGACTCTATAACACTGACACCAGGATTGGAGAGGTCAAATGTCGACCTTACGACCCACACGAAGAAAGAAAGAAAAAGAACAGTCTATGAAACTAAACAATTTACGGCAAAGCAATAAAACGACTTTATATTTTGTACATTTGGAAAAAATAAGCCTGTTAGCCTGTGACAGACAGTCAGACGGTCACGAAAGTGATCCTGTATGGGTTTCGGTTTTGTTGTACGTAACGAAACCATAACTCTACAAATACTTTTGATATATAGACAACAACCTAAACTTCGACGGGATTTAACTCACGTCACAGAATTAATATAGGTAGTATCCACGTTGCGATTTGAACCTACGTCGTATATTCTATACACAGCCAACGCGTTTAACAACTACACCACGGGTGGTATCGCGCCGGAATTCGCCATAGCTTGTTTTTCATTTGATTTGCGCGACCACTTGACAATTCTTATCATGATTCTTAGTGATTGTCATCATGGAGGACCGTCAAGAAATACGTAAAACTGGAAAATTGTTTGACGACAGAAAAATTTTTCTTACCGAATATTCTCTTTTATGGTTCCAGCGAAGAGAACAGGCTCTTGTCCAACAACAGCTATATGGTCCCTGAGGTGTTTAACGTTTAGTGTCTTTAAATCATACCCTGAGGCAAACACCTGGCCCCTGTCGGGGTCGTACATTCTCTGTATCAATTGTAAAACAGTAGACTTGCCACACCCACTCTGGCCGACCAACGCCAATGTTTCACCGGCTTTAACTTCAAGGTTTAGACCGTTAAGGATCTGAGAATAGAAAAACAGACATTTCTCATCGATGTTTTTACCCTGTTGATTCCCCCGCTTGCCCCACACGTTTATTCCTTATACTTAATCCTCATCATCATTTGTATAACCAAACTGCACTGGGACAGAGATGTCCAATAAGGTCTGATTTCCTAATTAAATGAGGCTGTAGTATATTGGTAGGGATTTGCCTTATTATTACTAGTGGCTCAGTGAGCTGTAGACCTCGCGAGTATGTATATCTCTTTATATTTATTTTCTACAAACATCCCCGACCCCTTGAAATTTATTTATCTCAAATATTATTTATTTTTATGATTTTATTTTATTTATTTATTTTTTATTGATTGAGAAATGTGACCTGTAGAGGAAAACAGCCTCAGCGGTAGACCTTGTAAGCTGGCAACTCCCATATCTCCGTCATTTAAAAAAAAATCTAAAAACTGATTCGACAAAAATAAAACTATTAATTTATCGAACCTGCTCACAAAATTTCACAAGAATCGGTTGAGAAACGCGACCTGTAGAGTGAAACAAACAGACAGATGGACGGATCTGACAGACAGATAGACATACAAAAGCAATAAATGCATACAGTATAAAGATCTTAAAAACTAGTCAAATAGTCCATTATATCCAGTCTGCGCGCAGGCGTGTAAATTATATAAATTATTTTGTAGGTCCAAATTAACAAATTTATAGATTATTACACACCACAACATCAACACCAAAACAACACATAAACATCACAAACATCTAATACATAACACAACACACACAACACAACATAACATCTATTTATTTTCCAAGTATTCTCTTACGCTATAGAAACATCTATCCGCCAGCTACACAGTCAAAGATTTTTTTGGACGTGTTTCCCTCATGCAATTTTAAATATAAAATACACATATTGTATTTTTTTTTATAAATCCAGTTGTGACCTGTGGGCTTGTATAGATTATTTATTTATTTATTTATTTATTTATACCTTTGTTGTCTAACAGATATATTCACGTTTTTCTTAAAATATTCCGGATGCACAAAATAACAAATATCTCTTATGTAAGTATATGCATGGAAGTGGAAGAACGTTTACTTTTTAGGGTTCCGTAGTCCGACAAGGAACCCTTATAAGATCGTTCAGTCCGTCTGTCTGTCCCAGTCTGTCACAGCACAATATCTTCTACGTTTATGAACCGATTTACATGTAACTTGGTTCGACGATACTTTGGATATAGATCTCAATTTTAAAAATACATACATGTAAAGTGGGGGTAAATTTTTTTTTTTGAGCACACCCCCTTGTGTGGGGTATCGTTGAAATCGTCTTTAAAAATGTAGTTGGGTTTTCGTACAACATTTTTTTATCAGCTTTACCATATGTGAATGTGAGATATAGCACGCCAAAGTCGTTAACACGGGGGGGGGGACCCCCCTGTAATTTCTAAAGTCTTGGACCTATAAACTTCAAATCACTCACGTAAATAAACTGGCGCGGAAACTCTTAATTAAAATTGTTTCGGGTATCTTGTGATTTTGAAATTATACTTTACTTACTACTTATTTTCCAAAAGAACAGTAACTAATGCAAGAAATGCGAAACAGCGCGGTGTCTACTTTATGCGTGGTCCGACACGCACTTGGCCGGTTTTTAAATAATGATCTACAGCTCTCCGCTGGAGAAAGCTGGAGCTCTTCATATGTGTCTAATATGAGCTGAATACAGTTAAAGACAGAAGAAGTACGCTTAAGAAAAACACAGGCATTAAAAAGCGAAATTAATTGTTTTGTTCAGTATTATAATATGTTTCGCATTAGCGGGAGTAGTACCTTGTTCTCGCCCGCGGCTACGCTCGTATTGTGTTAGATTTTTCCTGAGGGAAGAAGACGTTTCCCCATAAAAAGTATCCTATGTGTTAATCCAGGGTACAAACTATCTCCATATAAATTTACTCCTAATCCGTTTAGTAGTTTCGGCGTGAAAGCGGAACAAACATCTAAACATCCAAAAATCTAAACATGCTTTCACATGTATAATATTAGTGCAATTAAACCTTTAGTCGATTTATCCAACGTAATATCTAATCTACTATTCTCTTGATAACTCTTACCGGGACATCACGCCTCGCAGGATATCTGAATTTGACATTCACCAGCTTCATGTCACCTATAAGCTCTGGTTTCAAGCCGTCCCATCCGAGGCTGTCTATTTCGGGTCTCCTGTCAATGACGTTAAAAATAGACGCTCCCGACGCCCGGGCTAGGGACATAGCCTCTATGTGAGGCGAGGTCAGACCCATGTTCTGTGCTCCTTGAAGCACGCAGAAGAATATCTACTCGCAGGGAAAGATATAACCGTATGAATTATAGTGCCCTGACCAGGAATGTATGAAAGCTCTCCAAAGGCTACTTTTCACTTTGACAAGAATCATCCTTTTCAATGTATAAATTAGTTGCAATAAAATTTGGTGAACTTGATATGGTGGAACCTTCGATCGTGGGTACTCATATATTTCTTGTCAGACTTGACTATAGTTCTAAAACTATCTCTATTATGCTACACAGACTTAAATAAACTGATAGTTTCGTATAAATTGTACAAGATGAATTAATGTTCTTACAAATCTCAAAATATTAATTTAATACCTACACTTAGTACGTATATTTATGTCATCATCTCAATCAACACCCATGCATTTGCTCAATTATATATAACACTTAACAGTTAACTTACTATCGTTAGGGTGGCAGGAGTATACAATGGTTTCTCTTCGCGTCGACTGTCCAGAATAAGACCGATTCCATACCAGAATGAGACAGCGTATGTTAAGTAGATTATCAGCCACATCACGCCGCTGCCCAAACCAGCGAAAGTGCCTTTTCGTATGCCTAAACTCTTAGCTGGGTCCAGTTTTTCACTATACCTGCAAATAATTTGGATAGTTAAACAGCGCGATTCAATGGCGTAGACGATACCAGTGTCCCCACGGATTTTTTTCGATAAAAATACAATTTCTTCTCAAATTTTAAGCCTTGTTACGGGTATTTTAACAGAACCTACCCGAGGTTGCTTTAAAACATATTTATATCAAGTTATGCTCTAATTCCTTCATCTAATTCCTATGGCTTCAGTTAGTGCATCTAGCGTCAGTTTGCCAGTCTGTCGCCTGCGTGACACTAAACCTAAGTCCTATAGTTGTCTAGTTTATCTTCTTCTTCATCGTGTGGGTTGAATTGAAGGTCGATAACAGACCTCACAAACCCTAACACTCAAGATTATAATAACCTTTTATTCAATCAGAACCCACACGGATTTAATGTTATGTTTACTAATCTTACCTTTAAGTCAAATACTTACGATATCATTGTACAAAATTCAGTTTTATACTTCTAACCTGTCAATCTCTTTTTCTTCACCTCCGAAGGTAATCACTGTCCTGATGGAAGACAGAACCTCATCAGCAATCATTCCGGCGATACTGTATGCTGTGAGTTCTTTTTGCGTTATAGATGATTGAATCTAGAAAAGTTCTTTTTAAGTGACATATTTTTGATATCAGAGTAACAAAAAAGGACGCTGCGCTCCAGGCGACGTGCTTCAAAAATATATATGTTTTTAATAGGTAATGCAAAAATTATCATAGTTTTCTAAATATTGGCCATAATAAAGAAGAGACGGCAGATTTTTTTAAAGATATGAAATTGTATATAAATAACAAATTAGTAAATAACACTTTTCTCAAATATATATGTGTTCAAGCATAGCCGCACATTTGGGTAGGTATTTTTGGAGTACTTACTGCATAGCAGGAATAAAACATCAAAGAAATAACCCATCAATCCTCATTGATCCTGGCCAGACTTGCGGCAGCTTAGCTTATAATATAATTGCACAGAAAAAAACAGCCGCTCACCCTTGAAACTATATAAGTGCTGACAATGATGATGGGAGAACAGGAAAGAAGGACAAGGGTCAGCTCCCAGCCGTAGAAGAAGGAAATCACCACCGATATCACAAATGACATCACCAGGTAAACTAACATCGGAACCTTCTCGCCGATGCCCTCTCTAAACTTTTCAAGATCGCTGCAATAATATTCGAGAAGTCATCCTCTAATTAATAATTAAGAAAGATCAACTCCTGATCGCCCTAATCAGGGTAGGCTCGCTCGCCCCTCGGTGGGGACGTATTTGAGCTAATGATGATGATGATGATCCTTTTGTTTTCTTTTTTATGATGATATACCCAACATTGTAAAAAATAATGTTTTAACTTACTCCGAGACTTTGGTCGCAAAGTTCATTGTAGTGTTGAGGTCGTACCACGTGATGTCTTGGCGTAACACAGAACGTAAGAACTTTTCTTTAATTTTCTCTACCTGTGAAACGCGAATCACAATTTTATGATTATAAGTCAGGGCTTTCCAAACTTATTTGTACTGTAACGCCAATGAGACTTTGCCATTTTTTTACGACGCTAAACCCAGCCCCCAAAAGTACTTACCAATTTTAGTATTAGCGTAGTAACAGGTTATTATCAGAAAAAACACTATTTGGACATTTATAATTTTTCTTAGAAAATAAGAATGAAATCAAAACATAAGCATAAAAGTAAAAATAAAAAGAGATATTTATGTAAGTGGCTGGCTAATGTGAAGAATGTCCTTGCTTTTCAGAGCATAACTTCTGAAACCGGGGCTCCAGTTTGGAAATTGCTACTCTCATTTCTTTTTCTACGTCTATTTTTGACTTGTACTTATTTTTTATGTATTTTAGAACGCGCACGGCCCTCCTCGACTCAGTCGTATCGACACGCGACGCCCCTGGGTTTGGGAAGCCCTGATGTAACTTGTAACTACCCATTTACAAATTTGCGGTCTGTTACAAAGTACGTAGTCACTCTGCTACGCCGTAGCCGTTACTACGGCGTAGCCCGTCATAGCAGAGGTCAGCGGTTAAAGCAGTGAATTACTTGTAGTCGTATATGATTTTTATTTTTTATATCCTTTTACAGACACAGAACTATTGTTTTATCTTTTATAACAGTTTTATCCCTATTTATTTATTTCTCAAATAAAACATGCGTTTTAATTACATAGACTATTAATGTAAATGGTAATTTGTTCATCTACGGACTCCGTAGTCCAGCAGCAGTTAGTTAAGAGTATTTGGCTCTCGATTCGGAGGTTCTGAGTTTGATTCCTTCGAACTATCAGTATCAAACAAAATTACTTTGTGATTGTAAACATTTCAGGCTGAACAACGTGATTGACTTAAGTCTGACGTCTCCATAGCCTAGTTGGTTGGTAGTACGCTTGCCTTCGAAGCACAGGGTCGCGGGTTCTAATCCTGGATGTTATTTATCTATACTGGATGTTATTTATCTATATAAGTACGTATATATATTTATGTTATTTATATCAGCTGTCTGATACCCATAGTATAAGCTCTGCTTAGTTTGGGAAAAATGAAAAAATGTCCCTACATATCGTATATATAAGTAAGATGCTTTTGTGTTTCGGAAAAGTGCCTCATTTCCGAAGTATACCTATATACTAACATACTACTAATCAACTTACGTTAAACCGTTGATACCGGCCACCATCTACTGTAATACACACTAGTCATACTACGGTAATACACACTAGTCATACTGCGGTAATACACACTAGTCATACTGCGGTAATACACACTGGTCATGCTGCGGTAACACACACTAGTCATACTGCGGTAATACACACTAGTCATACTGCGGTAATACACACTAGTCATACTATGAGTCAGAAGCTTATGGCTGCTTAACCACTTCCAATAACTTTGGAAGGACGGTCTTCGACAACTCACACATGATCTATAGACATTTTGTTTCATTCACTATACCCAAAGACTTGAAGAGAGACCTGTCTGAGTGCGACGTAGTTGAAGATGTTCACGCTGATGGTTGCGGCCGCGAACTGGACGATTGCGAACACCGTGCACCCTATTCCGTACGCCACAGAGTCTTGAATTATCGCTGCCTTATGCTGTGCCCATGTTCCACCTTTCCTGTATAGCAAGATGTTAACTAAATATTGTTTTATTTTTTGCCACCTGCATGTTTCCTACAATATAAACTAGTATAATTTTATGCCGTGTGGTGACGGCAGAGTAGAATACATTTGTCACCAACCCCTACTCTTCCCGTGGGTGTCGTAAGAGGCGACTTAGGGACTACACATTGAACAGGGAACGGGCAGCAGCGCTCTCTGATACAGTAACCTTTTAATCTGCGATCTCCAACCCGCCTGCCAAGCGTGGAGATTATGGCAAAACCCTCCACTTAAGTGGAGGAGGCTCATAGTCCAGCAGTGGACTGTAACGGGCCGTTGATGATAATTTCACACTCTGATAAGTAGTATCTCAATGCAAAAGACAAGTACCTACTCTGGTAGAAATAGCGAATAGTCCGCTCAAAAAAAAATAGCAAAAGATCTCTTCGGTGAAAAAATAAAAGACAAACAAAAAAACACATTTGCAAATCTTAGACCATACATACAGCTCAGTTACGAATATATTGGAAAGGTATCTTTGCGTAGAGGTTATTGAACCTCTGTGTTCAAAATCATGATTTTATGTTTTTTTCTTCCGTCTCAGGGAGCCGTGGAAGCATACACACATGTGTAAACACGTTTTTAAGTTCCCTAATCGACCTAATCGCTATTTCCACAATCCCACAAAAAAAAGTAACATAGCGGTTGCAAGCATGGACTTAAATACAAATTATATGTAGACCAATATTACCATTCAAATATCTGCCCACCCAGAAGCCCGGCCGGTTGTCAAGGTATAGTTAAGTTACATAAATCAGTCACTTACACTTCTTTGCCGCCACCGAATATACTTAGAGTTCTTGCAGAAGTAATGGTGCTTGACATGGTGGTACGGTCAATCAGCAGAGACGTGAACTCGCCGTATAGGATTGTCCCCAACGGTACGAAACAGGCATTGAAGGTTGCAAGAACAATCCCCACAGCTAACGCAAGCAACTCGAATATGCTCGCGAACTTAAACTGTAAAAAGGAATATTATCATTTTGTTAACATAAATACAGATTCAGAAAAAAAATTACAACCTAACCTATTATAGTGTGGGGATTCAAGGCAAAAAGCACGACTTGATGTCCCGTTCCGACGTGTTATGATACCTACTATTTTTAGTTAGATTTATGACAGTAAATCTTAAAATAATGTAAAATTTGGCCCAAATTCATTCCATGCAAATAAGTTTGGACGATCTTTTGCCTGAATAGTGTAAATCATTATTGAATCAATCAATCAATACAGTGTTCGAGATTTGACATTGCTTTTTTCTTGCTTAGAGTAAAAACACAAAATAATCTGGGGCCCTGCGCCGGTTTACCTACTTTGTGGTAAAAATCTACTTTACAGGTTGTATTTAACACGCCATTAGTGCAAGAGACTAGGACACTGTCGCATAATGTTGGTATGGGTTCGAATCCAGATGGGGATAGTATCAAAATAACTTTGTAATTTGTTTGTTTAAATAATTTTCTATAATGACGTTTCTAGGCCGCCCGCTAGTCTCCCCCCAACTGGATTCGGGCGAAATATGCGGGCCAAGTCTACTTAATATTAATTATCTCTAGATAACACCGAAATTCTGACGATAACTTACTAATTTTATGTAGGACACGGGTTTATCTGGCTCTAGTACACTATAAAAAAAGAAAAAATAAATGGTTAGGTATTATTTTATCATAGTCTGGTGCAAGAGATGTTCCGCGCCTGTGTGCAAGGAAGGAAAGAAGAAGTTTATATCGCTAGCATTTCTACGTAACTAGGCACAGTGCTCAAAACCTTCCTTCACCATAGAGACAGGGACTTCCCGCTGCAATATTTGTTCCGATTAAGACTATACTTCCTAGTTTATCCTAAAGTGTGCGTTGAGACGGACAAACCAATTTGTCCTAATGGGCTTTGAACGAACTAAAACTTGGCTGAACTAGTTTATCCTATACGGATTAGGACGAGCTGGTTTGGTCCAGGTTTTGTTAGTTAACTTATCGGGCTTCATCATCAGCTGATATCAGCTGATGTATATACATCCCCACCGAGGGGCCTACCATGAATTAGGGCGATTAGGCCTTTAGCCGACCACGCTGGCCCAGTGCGGGTTGGTCGACTTCACTCAAAACCTTTAAATTTCTTCGCAGGAGTGTGCAGGTTTCATCACGATGTTTTCCTTCACCGTAAGAGCGTCGAACTAATTGACCCTAAGCCAAACTAGTTAGTCCTAAAAACGGGTTTTGCTGGTTACTCATGGGTTGGGATGCCGGAAACTACACATTCCCAATGTTCATTATTAGTAAAGAGAATATAATAAAAGATAATGAAAGAGTTTAAATGATGTTTCCAAAATACTTACACGTCGGCAAAGTGTATAGATGGCTGGGATATCGGCGGAGCTATAACAGAGTTTTCTCGAGCTGATGCTAGTTGTATAGATTGTCTTTGCATTTTCGATCAACTGACCTTAAAATTAAAAAGTACGTAATTTCTACTGAAAAACCCTATAAAGCCAAAGACCGGGAATACGGGTTTTAAAGTGCTAGCCAAAATATGGCAACGTTTAAATTTTCGGACAATAAGGTCTGTGTCAGTTGCATTGTTCCAACCAGATTGGGAACAATGTCACGAAGTTATTTTGTTCTGAAAGAGTTCCCATTGGGATACGAGCCCAGAATCTTCGGAACGAAAGCAAAATAAACTGTTAAGGTTCCCTTTCAAGTATACATGAAGTATTTTTTAATGTTACGGGTTTGTGAAGAAAATGATGATGAGACCGAAGATGGAACGCGTGTACTTAGAATATATATTTCAACCAGCTTTGAGAACTAGGACGTCCCAGGAATACTGATAATGTAGGGAGAGCATTCCAACGTTTGGCGGCGCGTATATATTAACAGCTTTGCACGAAATCTGGAGAAATCCGGGATCTATAGTCCCAATTGCTTAAAACTCAGATTTCTTTAAGGCAAGAGTAAACATGCACTTTCTGGGCGAGCTTGCTCTACCCACAGTCAGGCCAACAGTAAGCCTATTAAAAAAACGCGAGGGTGACATCGCCCTCGGTGCGACGCGACGTCCAGTCCTCCGGTGGCAAAAAGGGCTAGTAGAATGAGAAGATGCTATTGATGGACACACTCTCCATGATAGTACCAGTTTCTGGGCAAACAAGGAAAAAAATAAATCTTAATTGAAGATTGGAAAACCCCGTACCGTTTCTCACTATCAAATTAAAATCTCATTCTGAATTGGTTTTAGCAAGACAAATATTTTTTACAACTACGAAGTGGTTCGCTCCATCATAATACTACTACAGCTAATCGACTATATGAGTTTCTTGATTTCAATTCTTTCATGTAGGTATGTTTTGCTAAAAAAATAATAGAAAAATAGATTCTGTAAACTCAGATAACAAAAAATGACATAAAGTTGAAGCTAAGAAGATAGTGCTGCCATCGCAAAAAATTGACATATTTTTGTCAATCCTACCCATATCCTACCAAATCAAAGAAGAAACTTCTAACTTTTGGAGAATGACTCATAGACACAGAGTTTTTTTTTGTTTGTGGCACAGAGTTTTTATACCTCATTTTATACCTATTCTGAGCTCGTAGATTATTCAGATCTTTCCGATTAGGTACCCTTCTATTACTTCACCCCGAAAAACCCCATGTGAGGTGGTTCCTCGTAGTTCGTTAGACGAATAATTCGTAGGAATTAATGAATTAATAACTTGCTGAGGTTCCACGCCTTGGAATTTGTTTGGTTTACGACCTCGTTCTACTAAAGATTTTCCTCCAAATACTATAGAACAACAGAATTTCAATCAATGTTATCGTAGTTTTGTTTAATTAAATTTAAATTGTAGTGTAGTACAGACACGTAGAGCGCAGATCAGTTTCTAAAGTAAAACAAACTTACAAGGTGGTTCCTTTTATCCACGGAAAATACGAAAGTATGTTTGTTGAGCCGTTTGTGCCATAACGAAATCTTCATTTTCAAACTACGATCACAGAAAGGGACTCTGTGATCGAAGTTTTGAACTGCTTAATATAGTCGCCAAATCAGATGCACATGCACATACATTTGACAGAGATAGATTATGGGCACAAAACACGCACAAAACAAAAAGCCCAATACGTATAATTTGTGCTATGATTATGAGCCTGCTTGAAGTGACATAGGCTGTTTTTACTATTTGTTTTATTGCCACGGGAAAAATAGAAGACAAAGAGGGCATTGCTGTGGGCGGACAGCACACGGACAACTATTAAAAAATAATTAAAAAGAAAACAAAAACAAAAACTTTAATCGTGAAGATGGTTTCAAACTGTCCGGTGCATGGAACCCAGTGTTAAACGTATATCACCATAAAAATGGTCCAACTTCAAAGTCGCGTATAGACACAGTGAGTATTGTGTGTCGTGAAAAACAAGTGAGTGACAATAGTAGTGGTTCGAACAATCAACGTGAGGGTAGTCGCCGCGTCCGAAGGAGGGTAGACAGATATGTCTGTCCTTAGATGCAGTCCACTCACCACCAGTCTACTCGTGACCATAGAGCGTGCAACCGTTCCGAAATATCGAGATAACAATATTAAATATAACCGTAGTAACAAACCCGCGAATTGTGATAATGTTAGTGTAATTAAAAAGAAATTTGGGTCTAATTTTACATAGTAAAACTCATAATAATATCATATTCATTAACAATTTAATTACAATTAGTATCTACAAAGTATACAATAATTATCTAGGATCTTACTATATTTATGCGACTTTTTGGCTTACTCTTGAGCAAGACAAAAAATAAAAATAAAATAAGTAAATAAAACCATAGAAAAAAAATGTCAATACAATACGTCTGAAGTAAAAAAAAACATCCATAAATCAATCAATTCATTATTTTGTGCCTGGTTCATGTTTATAATTCACGTAAATATGATATACATACAGGCGTTTTAAAAATACAGTTTTGAGATTTTGTAGCACTGATATTTATAACCTACAACTAGAAATGCTTTTGTTATTGAAGCTAAACAGGGTCAATTGGGTTTGTGTTGTGCAGTCTAGGCATTTTTATATGCAGCCAAAATACTCCGTTGCCATCAAGAATTCCCTCAACGTCCATTCCTATGCTTGATTGCAGCAGCTAGCGAATTCCTGCAAGTGAGACCTACCATCACTCTATCTTCTACAATGGTGGACAATTTTATTAATGGGGAAAAAGACAAAAACCTTGAAATTTGTATGACTTGAAACTTTAAGGATATAAGGTTCCCTCAGTGTGGGACTTTGAGGTCGTCTAAGTACGAATTTCTGGTGGCGGATACTTTGATATGAGCTGATAATGATACAATTTACAGGACTTCTCTTACAGATTTGGCATCTTTTCTAACTTAGCTTAGCTAATGCCCTATTGAAGTAAGTGGATGTTGATAATTTAACGTTGCTAGCATTTTATATCTTACCTACTATTTCATTATACAAAAAAGCACCGAATTGCAAACACGAAGGCACATTCTTTTACAGGACAAAATTACCTTAAAATCAGTGTATATAACTCAAGGATTAATGATTTGTGTGCATGATTTCACAAAACACCCTATTTAAAAAAAACTTCACGATACACTAATAATAATCTTATGTCTACTTATGTAAAGTCGGATTTATTATATTTAGCTAAAGTAACGCAAGTTTTTTATTTTCCTTTTTTTCCAAATCCAAATTAACCTACAGACTAGAATCAAAATACTTATTGAACAGCACATAATGAGCAATCAGAACATTGACATAGAATAACAGTCATATCATAGCCCATAACTAAATGGGTTCCTGCGGTAGTGAAGCGGTGCGGGAGGGGTGTGTTTTCGTCTTCGTTACGCGAGATTTCAGTCGGACGACGACGTCACTCGTATTCGTATAGCGATTCCTACTTGGTCCGTGAGCGAAACTGTCGCATTTCACCCCTCCCTACCGCAGGAACCAACTCAATTAACCGCTATGATTGTAATTACCTACTTTATTGTAGTTGGCAGTCCTGCATAATTTAATTTTTCTTCGAGCTCGCACAGAGCTCATCTTGTATAAAACACTCGACCAGTTCTCTATTTATTAAAGACAGAACAGACGAAAACTCACTGATGCAATATTTAACATTTCTCCATAAAGAATAAGCAGGCACAATTTGTGTTGCTAATGTATTACCTTTACTTATACATAATTTAGAAAATAAAGAAATATTTTCATAAAATTTTGAATTTTCAAAATAAATACTCCCAAATAAAAACCACTACCCGCACGTTACTGGCACTATTGGTTCTTTTTATATAACTCTTAAATCTAATCCAACTATTGACAGACGCTTCTTCTGATTCTTAAGCGGCAACACCGTTTACGACTTGTGGTGGTTCTGGTTCCTCCTCCACCACTCCACATTGGAGCTCATATAGCTTCGCGTATATCCCCCTGAGAGCTATGAGCTCGCTATGTGTGCCTTGTTCCTTTACGACGCCTCCGTCAAGGACACAGATCATGTCTGCATTCTGAATGGTGGCCAGTCGATGCGCGATGATCAGGCATGTTCGTCCTTCGCTGGCTCGGTCCAGTGCTTCTTGGACCACCTGGGGATAACAATTATTTTGGTAATGTCATATACCTGGGCGACTGTACTTTACTGGTGGTAGCTCATTACGTGTATAGTCTAACAGAGAGAGAGAGAGAGAGAGAGAGAGAGAGAGAAAAAAAAAATACTTTCAGGGTTACTTAATTGTTTTTAAAGAATTATCTATATAGGTAGAGCCGTAGATTTTTCAGTTTTGTCAAGTTTTACCTTCTCACTATGAGTGTCAAGCGCACTCGTCGCTTCGTCAAGCAGCAATACTCTGGGGTTCCTCACGAGGGCTCGCGCTATGGCAATCCTTTGCTTCTGACCTCCTGATAGTTGAGAAGCTCGAGCACCGATCCTCGTTTCGTAGCCCTGAATGGCAACAATGAATGAAATTAAATAGTGTTTGTTTTTGTTTGTGACTTGCAGGTTATACTTATCTTGCTATGATGTAAAGTTATATTCTATTAATTTGTTCTGTTTTAAACATTTCTGTATCTAAAAATTGTAAATAGGTACCACATACTAAAGTATGCCTGCGCTATCAATATCCGATTGGCCAACAGTCAGTAGTATACATTCACGAAACTGTATTTTCACAGTCACCAGTTTTAAACAAAATCAGAATAGATGATTAATCATCTAAATAAAAATCATGGTGAATTTTCTACATTACAAATTGTTACAACAAAATCTACAGCAACACTTACCGCTGGCAAAGCAGCAATGAATGAATGCACGTTGGCAGCTTTAGCAGCAGTAACTATCTCCTCTATGGAGACCAGCCTAGTATTGTCTCCGTAAGCGATGTTCTCCTTTATACTGCGATCGAAGAGTACTGGCTCTTGCGACACTATACCGAGGTTGCGTCGCAAAGTATTCAGACGCATGTCTGACACAATGCTGTGGTCGTCCATAAACTGGCAAAGGAGAATTAAAGTCGTCAATCATTATTAGATTTGTATTTCCCTTTGCATGATTAGTAGGGCTGTTCTTATTAAAAGATAAAATAATACTATTCTCTTTGACCACGGTCGCGTTAATTTCTTTATTTGAAATTCTAATCCACTTACCACAGATCCATCATCTGGATCGTATAATCTCTGCAGTAACTGAATAAGAGTAGATTTCCCGCACCCGCTTGGACCGACTAGGGCAATGCGTTTTCCACTTGGCACTGCCAGCGTCAATCCGTTCAGAACTTGTACTTCTTTCCGCGTTGGATACCGGAAGAAAATGCTTTTATAGTCAATTTTACCTTTTGCGACCTGAGAAGAAACCACCAATCAATCACCATAATAAAATATTTTTTTAAACATTTGTCCTTCCTTCCTTTCTTCAACATCGATGGAACTTCAGTTGGTATTGTAAGATATTTTGCCATCAAACTAAAAGCTGAAAAATTTAGACAAAGAAAAAGAACTCACATAGTCTTCGTTGACTGAAGGCGTTTCAGTGCTTTCAACTAGCGTTTTCCTTGCGAGTAGAGTCATAACTCGACCTGCTGCTGATATAGCAGCTCCAAAGTTTGGTGCAAACGCTAAAGCCTGACCCATCATCCAGGCCCCGAAAATTAAAGCTTCTGATACCCTGTAAGAAACAGAAAATAAAGAATCCCCATAACAAAGGAGACGAATACCAAGGGGTATGTAACTCAGCAGAATAAAGCTTACTTGATGACATCTTTATAAGGCACTTGTCCGTTAGCCACCAGCACACCACCATACCAAAGTGACAACGCATATCCAGCGACTGGTGCTGTCTGACCGAACGCGAATACGCATCCACGCCAGCGCAAGTTTTTACGCGCTGTGCTTTCTGCTTCCACCCCAGCTTTTTGATAACGCGCAATGGCGCCTTCTTCTCCACCTAAAATAAAGTGTTCACTATCAAATCAAAAGCGAATTGCTAGCAAAAAACGGATCACAAAATATTGGTAAAGAGAGACCTTTGACTGGACAAGAAGATGGATAATGAACTAAAACGGAGACAGATTGAAAAACGATAAACTGGAAAGGTGCAATAGTTCAAAATAAAATGCGCGAAAGAAAACACTCAATTACGATTAAGGAGGAGGTGAATGCAAGCTTACTATTACTATTTGATCAGATGATGATTTGGTAACAATCAATATACAAAACTCTTGTTTAAAGAATACTTACAGAAAGCAGAAACAGTTCGAATATTTGTAATAGCCTCAGTGGCAATAGTAGTAGCTCGATTGCTAGCTTCTCTGACTGTTTGCAGTCCAGCAGAAAGCACTCTTCCTTCCAGCACCACGGCTCCAATAACCAAAGGTACAGATATCAGGGAAACTAAAGTCATTTGCCAAGTATAGTACAGAGACAGCAAGACTCCTAGTAAGATAGTTGCGCAAGCTTGCATCAAAGCTCCGATGCGAGTGCCCGTTGCCTAAAAAGAGAGGACATATTTAATCCAACCAACCAATCAACCAACAGCTCATATTATATTACGTCCCCACCGACATTTTTTATATCGACATCGACAAGAAAAAGCTCTTTGCCAATATATAAGATAGATAAAATTACTGATCTAAGATTAATTTTATTTTACAGAGAATACTAGGTTTTTTTATAAATAATTCCATGTCAAGTGTAATTGTATTTGTTAGAAAATGTATCTTTCACTCGCACCCTTGCTCGTGTGATATTTAATTGCCAATATGAATAATTATATATCTGGTCTGGTGATAACAGTTTTACTATAACGTTGTAACGTTACATTTTAGTAGAATTATTATAATTTTACAGCTTAAACATTTTTATTCTATTACTTAACTTAATCAATTTAAAATATCTTTAAGCTAATAATAAATATATATACATATTTACAAAAGCCTAGTCATAAATATACAATCTTATTTTAATAATAAATAACTGCGGAACCCATTTAAAACTTGTCGAGTTTTAAAATATTTACAATGGTTTTGTCATGCGCGAATTGTACCGAGCGCGTGCGCGGATCCCTAGGAGTTTGCTAACCGGTTTCGGCTGCGCAGGCCGGCCGCCACCGCATCGATGTCTCGCTCGACACACCGATCTATGACAGCTAAACTGAAGCATGTATTTTTAATTTCAAAATCAGCGTTCGTAACCGTTCGACGTTTTAACGTTTTTTATTTTAAATTTATCTAAATTGTTTAAATTCTGTGTTGGACCCGCTGGGGTGAGTTGTCATTGCGTTTTTATTATGCTGGCTAGCTCAATTATTTTGTGAATGCGATCTAAGCTCCGTTGTACCGCCTGTAGTGTTAAAAGTAAAATTAATAGACTGACCTTAACTAGATAGTGGCATAGTGCGTATGCGGGTACAACGGGCTTAGGTTTTTGTACTGAGCCTAACATTGGAATTTTCTACGAATTCCAGGTTCCATCTTCAGACTTTCCTGATTAGAGGAACAATACATTTCAAGGAGATTGTACTACCTACTACCCTCATAGTACATCATCCAACTTTCTTCGAGGAACTGACCCGGAACCGAACCCTGGACCGCTGCTTCGCATCGTTCGTCGACGTTAAGGCCAGTCGTTCACATTTCTTAAGTCCTATCACGATTTGTAACGCTAGGAGAACGAAAAATTATAGGCTTGAAAGTACCTACCTTCTTTCAATTGAACCCTACTACTACCTCTAATCTAATCTATCTGTGATGCCCTAAACGTCACAACGTACTACTTTAGTATCGTCTGATTTTTATGTGATAAGTAGTTAACGTAGTAAGAAGAACACTTTAAGAGATTGTGTGTACATAATTATTACAATGTGTCTATGTCCTAATGTGTTCATGTTTTGTATCAATGTTACCCCTTGCACAGCAGCATTGAGTGTACCTATTACAATGTGTCTATGTCCTAACGTGTTCATGTTTTGTATCAATGTTACCCCTTGCACAGCAGCATTGAGTGTACCTATTACAATGTGTCTATGTCCTAATGTGTTCATGTTTTGTATCAATGTTACCCCTTGCACAGCAGCATTGAGTGTACCTATTACAATGTGTCTATGTCCTAATGTGTTCATGTTTTGTATCAATGTTACCCCTTGCACAGCAGCATTGAGTGTACCTATTACAACGTGTCTATGTCCTAATGTTCATATGGTGTATAAAGTCGTCTTCAATAATGTGTTCACGTTTTATATCAATGTTACATACGCCTTGCACAGCAGCAGCGTCGGCTGCAAGACGCGAGCAGAGCGCGCCCACTCCATTGAGGGGATCATCGAACCATCCGATTTCTTGCTTCAACATTGCTTCAAACGCTGCCACTCTGTTCAAAGAATGAACATTTGAATGGCCCAACAGTTTTTAAGGTGTAACCTAAATGGTTGAAATGGGGACCAAAAATACTGCGTATTAGTACGCAAGGTCACCAGAGCGCCAGAACAGAACCTAAAAGGAATGAGTATCAAAATATCGTAGAGGGAATCTTCTAATATAGAGATCTATGTAGAGAATATAGATTCACGAGTATGTCTAATCATCATAAGGGTTACTTAAGTTAATAGATAAGCTTAGTGGAAAAAAGAGGAAATAATTTCCCCGCAAGAAAAACTTAGAATTAAACGGCCAAATTACCTTAGTCTGGCAGTGAGTCGTACTCCAGTAAGGTTGAAGATGTAGATCTGCACGAATATACCGATGCCAGTAATTACACCCACCACCAAGAACAGTATAGCAATCATATTCGTTCCTCCTCGCACATAGTCCTCATTGGTGCTCTCCAAATACTAGTAAAGCAAGATTTTGAATATAAACGAAAATGATGGTACTTAAAATTACTTTAAACATGTTAAGAATTACAGCGACAATCCCGCCAAGTTCACTGACTTTGTAGACGGACGGACTAAGAATTTTTTGTTTCATCTGAAATGTATGCAACAACATAAAATTTACTTACCCCATAAGTTTCCCCAAATAAGACGGCAAACATTGGGAATGACGCACCAACAAAAATGGCAGCCACTATACCGAGCAACATTAAGTATTTCTCTGGTTTGCACAGTTGCAGAATCTGAATGAAAAAGAAGTGGCAATTTAATTAATAAACAGTGTTACAGTTATCACCTCAATGAGACACGAAAGAAAAAAATTATAATAAAAAAGTATGTTAAAATATACCTCCCATGTCGTAGGCTCAAACTCCTTTTCCTCCTTCTCTAGTTCGACTTCGTCACTGGCTTCTGATCCAGAATCCTCATCCACGCTCTTCATCGATTCCACTGATACCATTTTAGACAGCGTTGGTCTGGTCACTCTAAAACCTGTTGTAAAGTTAAATATTGTAGGGTTACTTCGGAGACAGTGCGCAAATTTTACGTACAGAAAGGTTTTAAAAAATTAAAAGACACGTGTTTTTTCGTTTTAACATGTTTCGAAGAAAAATATAAAAAAACATCGTATGAAAATATCCACACCAAAACCAGTGTCATGGTCACTCTACGTAGTTACGACAGCGAGATAAGAGCGTGCGCCCGCGCGCTGCGCCCTCGCCCCCTTGCACTCCCGTGCCACAGCCCGTGCGTAGAGTGACCATGATATTTTTTTTATGCGGGAGATAAATAGTTCGCAAAAAAAACATATGATTCTTTTTCGTGAAATGTGTTCTATTAACGATACTGATAGCATAGAAAAAATATGCGCACTATCTCCGAGGTAACCCTGTATAGGCAATATCCGAAATTTTGGATCTCTAATATTTTAAGGTAACAGCATAATCATTTTATCTTTCCTTCATATTATATTTATCATCTGATTGTTTAAATGATTATAATGATATTCTTTGATTATTTTTCTTATCGCCAAATAAAAAAAAAAGTTAGGTTAGGCCTTGTTCTGTCCAAATAATTCCAGAACATCTCGTTTAAACAATTTGTAAGTGGCTGAAAAGTACACACTACTTACGTTTAGTATTTGAATCAGTATCGTTCATGGAAGGTGCGATGCTAGGCTCGTTTTCTAATACAAGCTGGTAGTACCGTCCTTTGAGGTTGATCAGCTCTTCATGTGTGCCTTGTTCAACTGCCTCTCCTTTGTCAATGAATACAATTCGGTCTGCGTTTAATACTGTTGATAACCTAAACAGTATAGTGAATAATGTGAATATTATAAGTACCTAACCATATGTAATTAATTACATGACTTCAAGTGAAATAAATTATGTTTGCATAAAATTTTTCGTGCAAGAAATTTTCCATATGAAAATATTTTTCAAATAAAAAAATCTGACTTCTCATTTCATAGCTACCTGTGGCTCACCATCACGGTGGTTCTGTTTTGAGCAGCGGCATCCAGCGCTCTCTGCACCTTGGCCTCGCTCTGGGAGTCTAAAGCGGATGTAGCCTCGTCCAGGATGAGGAGTTTTGGTCTTCTGACGAGAGCCCGTGCGATGGCTATGCGCTGTTTTTGACCGCCGGATAGCTGGGCGCCACGTTCACCTATCATCGTGTCGTAGCCCTGCACACAGATAATGTAATACTAATACTTAGTATTAATGTAATTTGTAATGTTGTTCATGTTTTTATGGCAATGAATTACTTTTCTTTCTTTCTTTCTAGTGTTTCGAAGTTTTACACTTTGGTCGACTTCACACTGAAAATACATATTTTTACAATTTAAGAACTTACATCGGGTAGATTTTTTATGAAGTGGTGGCAGTAAGCTTGCCTGGATGCCACTATGATCTCTTCGTCCGTACAACTGGGGTTGCTCATACTGCGAATATTAATAAAACTTACCATAGTACACTTTACACGATCGTTATAGGTTCTATGGTTTTTAAATGTGAACGTTAAAACTAAATAATTACTCGATTCATAATGTACATAATAAACAACAAATAAACTTTACAAAAAACAATTTAATTAGAACTCAGTGTTTAAATTTTTTTTGCTATTCTACGAATTACGCAACCGCTACGCCGCCGTAGCTATAGCGGTAGTAAACTCGTAGCAAAGGTCTACATCGTAGGCATTGAATCGTAAGCACCATCAATAGGGGATCGGACTGTCCCTAAATTTACCATATGTTATGATTTATTTTTAAAATATACATTAGTAGCAGACGATTTGCGAAGAAAAAAACAGAATCTATGATGTAATGATTTTTTAAAGTTTCAATATGTCTGTCTCTTCCAAAACGATTTTTTGTATGGAGATATGGCGTTACTAACAAATGACGTCACAAGTGGGTATGTGCCTCTCTGTCTAATCTTGAATTTCAAACCTTTATAATTCGGTCAATTTTAAAGATCATAGCAGAAACTAACAAGTTTGGATTTATAAAATAAAAAAAGTAGTCCGATCCCCTATTGGTCCATGTTTTGAACGACGATAATGTTTTCGTCATCGTAATTCGTTTTATTTGGTGCTTCTACTCGACATCAACTAGAATTCAGGTTGTTTTGTTTAACAACCGCAAGTATTTTCGTGCGTCTAAAGGCACGCTTTGTCGTTGGCCATTAAGTTAAATCGGAGGCAATTCAGTCTGAAAATTCTGACAATAGAGTCTGGCTAGCGTCTTACTACACCGTGAAATTTACATCGTTTTGTTCCCGCTGTGTGTAGAGATAATAGTACCCGTCAAACAGAACAACTTTACACGAAAAAAAATTTAAAAAAAAAATTTGGTCTCTCCATACAAAGTGAGACTCCCGACCGACCCATTTTGTATGGAGAGACCGAAAATTTTTTTGTCGCAGGAAATTTTTTTACATGAAAAGTTGTTCAGTTTGACGGGTACTATCACTACACGGCGGGAACAAAACGATGTAAATTTCATACTGTATATCTAAATAATGTTTACTTTGCTTTGGCAACCAATCAAGAATTTTAGCGCGTCCCCTATAGGTATCTTCTGTGGTATACTTGGTTAAACAAGTTGACTGCGAATCATTTTAGCCGGAGAAGAGGTTTTTGATGCCGCCTACACCTAGAAAAGTATTAAGTTTCTAATAATTTTCTATGAAACTAAAATATTTGTAATTTGTTCACTTACCGAATATTTTCCTTAATAGTCCCAGCGAAGAGCACAGGCTCTTGTCCGACGACAGCGATATGCTCCCTCAGATGTTTGACGTTCAAGTTCCTCAGGTCAAATCCAGAGGTTGAGACCTGACCTTGGTCGGGGTCGTACATGCGCTGAAGCAGCTGTAAGACGGTCGACTTGCCGCAGCCGCTCGGACCTACCAATGCGACCGTCTCGTTGCGGTTGATCTTGAGGTTTAAACCGTTGAGGACCTGGGGATTTTGAATAAATAAATGACATAACTCATAGCCCAAATTGACACTCATAGGTTTCGCTGATTAGGGGCGCTACGTCACATTCGTGGCAGATTAAGGTATTCTACCGATTTAGTCGCTGAATAGAGACGAAAAAATAAAAAAAATGAACACGCACAACAACGGAAACCAATAACACGTAATTGTGATGAGGTTAACAGTGTTTTAGTATTAATCAGGAAAAAAACTAATATTTCGACAAAGGAGGGTGTTTAGTTCAGTAAAGTACAAAGTTCTTATGACCCTTGGACTTTTGAATATTTGGTATCAGACAGAAAGCAGCATACCTGAACGTCAGGCCTTGCTGGATATTTAAAAAATACATTCTTCAGTTCCATGTCTCCTTTCAGATCGGGCTTCTGACCCTCGTTTGACAGACTGTCAATGACAGGTTTCCTGTCCAGCACGGCGAAGATCGAAGCGGCAGATGCGCGGGCGCTAGTGAGAGCTTCTAAATGAGGAGATGTGAGCCCCACATTCTGCGCACCTTGGAGTACGCTAAAGAAAACCTGGTAGAAGGTGAACAGGCTTTTTAGTAAAATAAACTTATATTATTCGTATTAGGATTCTCTAGTGGCATAGAATAGGGAACATGCACATTTTTTAAAAATTCATTAACCGAAATATTTTAAGTTTCAGACAAACAAATAAAAATCATTTTTTCAAATATCTTGCTCAGAAACAAAGTTATAAGGCTTCAAAGTTGATGGTTAGACAGATAGGTCCGACATGACCATTGACGTCATCGGTCACGCGGGCCATACATCCGCCATAGAAAATTTTGTTTTCGTTGATGATGAAAAGAGGGACAGATATATTTGTTTAATAATGTTGTATCTAGTTTGTTTTTCGATCAATTTCGATTCTGTTTTGACTGTCAGTATTCTATTTTTGTATACTTTCACATGAACTATGAAAAAAACTAATATTTTTTTTATGCATATTCCCTATTCCATCGAAGATGCCTTTTTAAAACATACAAATAACAGCTAGACGCAAAACATTTTATTTTACTGGGAATTAGAATCTTCTACGCACAAGGCAGATGCACTGCTAATCATGTTATTTAACTAATAACAAACTATAGATTTTATGTGTGTAAGTGGAAAATGATGACTATCATAGGAAGGCGTTCAAATGCGTTTAATCAGTATTGGGCTAGTCATTTGTTCAAAACCTTGGGAGGAACCTTTCTATATAGCAGTTGCCATCTTTAGCAGATGATGACCATACCTAAATGTTAAGAAGACTCAACAAAAAATTTGTTACTTTCCTGACTGCTTCATTAAAAATAATGAGCTTATCAATATCTTGAAGTACAGGAAACCAGTAAGACTTACAATCATAAGAGTAGCTGGAGTATACAAGGGATTCTCTTCATGCCTGCTCTCAAGGATGAGCCCGACTCCATACCAGAAAGAGAGGGAGTATGTGGCGTAGATGATGAGCCACATGACGCCGCTGCCGATGCCCGAGAACATGCCCTTCCGAGTGCCGGTCTTCTTCGCAGGGTCTAGCCTGACGCTGTATCTGTAAAGGCGGGTAACATTTCAGTAAATAAATATGCGTAAGTACATAGAGTCATGCTCTAATCTCTAAAAGGGTGAGTTTTACTTGGCAAAAATTGTTGGATTAAGATTTAGTATATAACAACTTCTGTTCCATAATCTTTTCGAAGTATCGATATCTTGCGGTCCAGCTGATCAGTTTGTTTGAAAAGTGATAATTAATTTTTAACAAAAACAACATTGGATATTTTTCACGGACTGAACCTCCACTCGAGAGGTTTTGTGTTATTTAGTTAACACGCAAAAGTATCAAGATCAACGGCTCGGTAAGTCCACTGCTGGACTATGAGCCTCCTCCACTTAAGTGGAGGGTTTTGCCATAATCTCCACGCTTGGCAGGCGGGTTGGAGATCGCAGATTAAAAGGTTACTGTATCAGAGAGCGCTGCGGCCCGTTCCCTGTTTAATGTGTAGTCCCTAAGTCGCCTCTTACTGCACCCACGGGAAGAGTAGGGGTTGGTGACAAATGTATTCTACTCCGCCGTCACTACACGGCGCAAAAGTATACAGCAAAGTAAATGCCTTAATGCTCACTGACCTTTTAATTTCTTTTTCCTCTCCTCCAAAAGCAACTACAGTCCTTATAGACGATAAAACTTCTTCTGCGATTACACCAGCAATGCTGTACGCTTCCAACTCTTGTGTTGTTAAAGATGATTGAACCTGCAAATATAGTTATCCTACTAAAATTCATAAGGATAAGAATAAGACCGACCGAAGTAATTGCGTAGCAGAATGCGGCGACCTCTTGTTCTTTTAGTTATAGATTATCATTAGACAGACATATCCGTTATGTCATCTTTATACAATTGCGTAGCAGAATGCGGCTCCCTCTTGTTCCTTTAGTTATAGATTATCATTAGACAGACATATCCGTTATGTAATCTTTACATTATCTATGCATATTTGTATCCAATATTTAATAATAAATCATCTTCTTAGACAGCTGTGAAAATAGTACCACGTACCAATGTATTTTCAAGTTTATTCGACGCTCTTACGGTGAAGGAAAACATCGTGAGAAAACCTGCGAAAAATTCAAAGGTCGTGTGTGAAGTTGACCAACTCGCACTGGGTCTAATTCAGGGTAGGTTCGAGCCCCTCGATGGGGACGTATTATGAGTGTTGATGATACCTTTGCAACCACAGCAGTAGTGGCGATGATGATGGGTGTACAAGACAGGATGACAAGCGTTAGCTCCCAGCCGTACACGAACGAGATGATAACTGCAGTCACGAAGGACATCACCAAGTAGACCAGCATCGGAACCTTCTCCGCGATCCCTTCACGGTATTTCTCCACATCGCTGTAAGGTACAGAATACAGGGTTGAGTGGAAATCGTTCAGATGAATTACCATAGATATAGCTAAGCACGCCAATCATGCCAAGTGGCCATCCAAGATGTAACGTCATATTGAGTCATAGGATGCAAACAGTGGCGTATTTTCCAGCTGTACTTTCCGTGATGTTCTTGATGCGTATTGGCTGAAAGACGTGGATTCTAATCTCATCAGAAGGCTTTTAGTTGTTTTCTATGCATCAAAAATAGAGCATACAGATTTTGTAATACTGTAAGAGCACTTACTCGGACACTTTGGTGGCAAAGTTCATTGTAGTGTTGAGGTCATACCACGAAATATCTTGACGTAGTACAGATCGTAAGAACTTTTCTTTAACTCTCTCAATCTGTAAAATTAAATGGTATGTGTAGCAAATACACTGTGTGTTGTTTGTTGGACATGTTTTCTAGTTATAGAACCAATGATGGTTGGACCAAACCTGCTTCAGGGCTACGTAGTTGAAGAGGTCAACACTAATGGCCGCCGCAATGAACTGCACGATCGAGAATGCTGTGCACCCAATACCGAAGGCTATTGAATCTTCAATCAGCGCTTCCCTGTTCTCTTCTTTGCTTGCATTCGTTCTGAAAATGTAAACTTACAATCTGGTTTGCTGCTCTATAGGTTACTTTATTTTGTAGGTACTCGTATACCTTAGTTTCATCACAGAGTACTATAATACGTTTCATTTAAAAAATATTATTAGTGTTCTTCTTCTTTATAGACTTCTTCGTAGATAACTGGCTTAAGAATTAGTGAGTGTTGGGGATTTATTAATTAACACAAATTATTAGTGGACTTTAACGGGCCGTTGATGATTAGTCGATGCTTTTATCTACTTTAAGTTTCAGGATCATCTTCTTATAACTTACAAATTCCCCGTAGGTATAAGATTTTATCCCAAGTTAAAAATAGCCTTTATCTATCCTTGAGTGTCAAACAAACTATCTTTGATCGAAATCGGTTTACGAGTAGTAGTTAAGTTAGCAGCCGTAAAATCCGGACAAAATAGAGAGAATATTGCATTTATAATATTATTATAGTAAGAATAGATACTGGAAATCTTTGGGAGAGGCCTTTGTCTAGCAGTGGACGTCTTTCGGCTGAGATGATGATGAAGAATAGATACTTGTATTTAAATGACAAACTTACAGTATTCTGCCACCACCGAACCACGCAACAGTGATCGTAGGAGTGGAGGTGCCAGTCATGACAGTTCGGTCGATCAGCAGCGACGTGAACTCGCCGTAGATGATCACTCCTATGGGCACGAAGAGGCCGTTGATGCTCGCAAGCACGATGCCCAAGAACAACACTATCAGTTCCCATACTGTTGCGAATCTAAACTGCCGAATTAAATTAATGTATTCAAGAAAGTACAGAGACAAAGAAAATTCAATGATAAGTGTTGGAAGAAAATAGAAGTAAACTTACTAATTGGAAGTAGGAGATCGGCGGAATAGAGCTGAGATCGCCTGCGTCGCTAAATAAAGAAATTAACAGTATTAATACTGTGTAAGTAAAACATTTTTTTTTTAATTTTACTGTAAATGCAATATGAGATCAATCAATCAATCAATCAATTCAATCAATTCTAATGCGGTTTGAAAATTCTAGTAATAAATTGAACGAAGTTGTTAGTCAATGTGATTTGTAATGGAAATCGCTTCCGATCAATGTGATTTGTAATTTTTATGTGCGAGACAATCAATTTCAGAGTTTAAAATAATTCTTACTACCTACCCTACTCTACTACCTATGCTACTATAGGTACTCTACTGACATTCCGCCATCTCGACCAATCTTATCAATGTGACGACTGACGATAACATTGGAATGACAATAACTTTGCCGTATAACAGGCCTACCAGTCGTATTGTTCGAGTGAATGGTCAGTACAGAATTTTTTAACATAAATAATTCTTCAATATTACTGTCTCTACTAAAATTCCTACGGGTAAGAGTAAGATAAGACCGACCGAAGCGATTGCGTAGCAGAATGCGGCTCCCTCTTGTTATAGATTATCATTAGACAGACATATCCGTTATGTCATCTTTGTATTATCTATGCACATTAGTATCCAATATTTAATGGTAAATCATCTTCTTAGATAGCTGTGAAAATAATAAATAGATAACCTCAGAGACAGTTAATTAGTATGGAATACTTCCACTAGTCTATGAGGTAAATATAAATAAAATTCAGTTATTGACCGAGCGAGCGCGAAGCTCGAACCAAGCGTCTCCGTTTCAGCTTGGCCAAAATTGCTTTTGTACGTCTGTCCGTCCATCTGTTTGTTTGTTCTCCTCTACTGTTCGCGTTTCTCAACCGATTCTCAAATAGATATTTTTTGTCGAGTCAGATTTTGGAAATTTTAAAAAATGTCGGGGTTATGCGGGTTTCCAGCTTACAAGGTCTACCGCTGAGGCTGTTTTCCTCTACAGACAGGTCACATTTTTAGACCGATAAAAAATAATAATTGTAATTTGTGATTTTATTGTCGAGTCAGTTTCTGTAAATTTTAAAAATTACGGTTTTATAGGGGTTGCCAGCTTACAAGGTTACATCAACTCATAAGAAAAGTAAAGACTCCCAGGTCTACAGCTCACATAGCCACTAGTAACTATGATTGGACTGGTACTATGCGGTCACTTGGATTTTGGATTTTCAGCTAAAATGCAATCCGTCTGTGTCGACTAATACATATAAAATCTGACCTAAGCATATAATATCTTCTTCGTCCTAGCATTTTCCCGGCCTAGTGCTGGGGTCCGCTTTCCTACTCAATCTTCTCCACTTTGCCCGGACTTCGGCATCCTTAGGTGTGAGATTGTTCTCTTCCATATCCGCTTTCACGACGTCCAGCCAGCGCTTTTTAGGCCTACCACGTGATCTAGGGCCCTGGACGGACAGTGAGGTCGAGGCATCTTTTTCCTACGTAGTCTGATGGTCTGCGCCATTCGTTACGAATTCGATCTAATCGCGTAACGCCACACATTCATCGCAACATCTTCATTTCCAGGACGTGTAGCTGCTGGACATGTCGTCCGAGGATAGGCCAGCCTAAGCATATAATATATAAAAATAAAATAAAAGATACTCACGCTTCAGCCTGAAGTGCTTTTTCGGCGAAATACGCGGATTGTTGCGCAAGAGATGATATTGTAAGCGAGTTCTGCCGCCAGCCGAGCGAGACGGGCTGCCGCTGCTCACTCAAGCGGCGGCTCTGCGCGAAAGACTGCCGCCTTTCGCTTAGGTTGCGTTGCGTGACGTTTTTCAACGACTCATCGCGTCTCATTCTCAGTTCCACCGATCTGTATGTAAAAACACATTTGTAAAGCTACTAAATTGAAAGTTACAACTGGTTTGAAACGAACTTCTGCCCACCTACGTAGATATTCTAAATTTCACGCTGTTTATGTTACGAGAGCAACTGCTTGATGCTTAAGTCGAACTTTAGGCTAGAATTTGATACGGTTTTTAACATTATCAATGCACCAATAACTACAAGCTACACATTACTGTAAGTACTCTATCAGCGCTCGCTACGACTCGTAGCAAAGTACGTCCCTTGAAATGACCCATTCTAATCTTTTCAAGAGAAGAATAGGACGCTAAGAATCCGTAAAATTATGTTCAATTCAGTTTTATTTATAAGTTTGTTGAATGTTTTTATATTGTTTTTTTTATGATTTATATATATTGTTTTTTTTTTTTTTTTTTTAAATGGCTTCACGTCTAGATTGGACGTATGTTGATATTTATGGCCATAGTCTCACTTTGTTGACAATAATGTCAATGATAGCTTTCAAAATGTCATGTACGAGAATAAATGAGATAATTAAAAACTCGACACTGGCACAAAGATTACTAGTGCCATAAGAAGAAAAAAAAAAAAAAGTAAATAAGGATAACATAGGATAGCCAACTTTTTAATTTCGCTGCTGTCTACAGTCTTTGTTCATATTTCCGACAGCAAAAGGATTTGGTGGCTTGTTGGGTGAATTTTTGGCTGGGCTATATAAATGACTAATTTGAAACAAAACACTAACTTAAGGTATTAAGTTGTAAGATAACAACCGACCTCACAAACCCTGGTTTCAAGCCTTGGCTGGTGTAACGACTACTTTCGCAGACCCATGACTTAAACATACCTTTAGATCCAAAGCACGAAAACATCTTAAAACAATAAAATGATTCAGCCTGGAATGTTCTAGCCAAACTGGAGACAAGAGAGAGTGAGACAGACAAAGAGACAGTGTCCCGACCAACCGGGATTCGAACCCGGAACCTCTGGAATGAGAGGCGAACGCTCTACCACTAGATGACGTACTTAGGTTCGTATTGCTAGTCAAATTTCATAGGAAACTTAAAGAATTCTTAATATCGAAGTGTTTCTAATAACCTTCAAAAGTTTTTCGAGCGAGATAGGTAGTTAGTTTAAGTTTTACTTGTAATACTTAGTAAGTAGTTTGCAGCGCCCTTACAGGGTTCATGTGTGTATATCTATATTAAATGTATACCATCTTTTGTAACCATATGGAAGTAATAAACGAATAACTAATGACTAATGTATTTTTAAAATAAAATAAATAAAAATAAAATAAAATAATAATTTATTTGCAATGAAAATTGTACAAGTTTGCAGATGTTCAGCACAAGAAAGATAAACACATTCTCAGTCCCATCCCAATGTAACATGCAAATTATAAAAATGTCGTAATAAAATTCACTACATCTTACTTCGAAAGTCAAAGCATAAAAATGTCAAAATATAGGTAAAATTATTAAATGTCATGATAAAATCTCAGAATAGAAAAATAGAGAATGGAACAGAATAAAAATAAATGTTAATTCTACTATAAGGGTCAAAACATAAAAATGTCCAACAAACGTAATCAGATCATGAATATTTCTCACTTAAATAATCCTTAACAGAGTAAAAATTTTGTGATTGAAGCCATTTATACAGTTTCTTCTTGAACTGGATGTTGGGAAGCGTTTCTAGACTTTGTGGCAAATTATTATAAATGTTAATGCACATATAACAGCCATTTTGTTTAAATAACTACCTACGTTTTCCTTATCGAGATCACTGCAGGTTATTACCCAAGAGTAACAAGAAATAAGTATAACTGTCATCTCTGTTTGTCTTTACACTCGATAGTACCATCTGACTGATTACATGAGTTGAGCAAATATTTAAAATCAATGATGGAACAGATACGCGAAAGCGGCTGAAAAAATTATCTTCGATATGCTGTGGGTCTAGGTTAGCGCTAATTTAGAACACACTGCATAATTTGTAAAGTCAGTGTAAACCATACCACTGGTAAACAATAATTTTAATTAGGGACTAAAAATATACACTTAACTATAATCTTTTTTTAAATTCTTTATTTGGCACTATCTATTTTGGAACACATTCAAATTAAAACTTAAACTTCATTCATTCATATCATGGTAGAACTAAATAATATTTTTGAATAAAATAAAAACTAAAAATAAAAAAATGGGGTAAAATTTATTATTGTTAAAAAAAAAAAATGGTGAGAGTCTTCCAACTTTTGAAACAGTTCGTGTGTATGTTTATAGTTTTAGCATCTAAAGTACCTACTTAATGTTTAAAAAACCTATGTAAACATTTATAAAAAAAAAAAAACTCTATAATGCTAAGATCTTACATAAACGCTTAAGACACACTCTACACTTTAAATTTTTATACAGCATGAAATTTACATCGTTTTGTTCCCGCCGTGCAGTGATAGTACCCGTCAAACTGAACAACTTTTCACGAAAAGAAAAATTCCTGTGACAAAAATATTTTTGGCCTCTCCATACAAAATGGGTCGGTCAGGAGTCTCACTTTGTATGGAGAGGCCAAAAATTTTTTTGTCGCAGGAAATTTTTTTTTCGTGAAAAGTTGTTCAGTTTGACGGGTACTATTACTACACGGCGGGAACAAAACGATGTAAATTTCACGGATTTGTAACGATATATTCCATCCATCGAACTGCAGTCGGCACTACTACCTAACCTACATAACAACAATGAACACATTTCACTCTCCTCCTCAAGAGGTCTCGGTCACGAGACGAGACAAAAGTATTTAGGATGTGACGCAAGCAGTCTGGTCTTAAATTATTAATCACACTGAATAATTTGATTTAGATCAAGGGCCGGCTAAAGGGGCTAGTTAAAATAGTATGATTGTCACTGGCCAAGTACTCTTGCCAGTATGCTATTATTAAAAGAACTATTGTACGGTTCTAATCTCGACTCTATGTGTAGGGCGCAGATTAACAGACGACCCATTCAGACGGGTGGTGCATTCGTCAGATTGCATTGATATAAAGAAAGTCAGGTGCATTTGTTGACGTGTGTACAGACGTACTAACAGTGTGCCACGTAGTTCGTTGGCACTAAAAATATGTGCAATATGCTAATGTTTAAATAATTTCTCTTCCTAGAATAAAAAGGCTTAACCTGCGTTCGTAAAGCGTCGGTGGTCTAGTGGCTAGGGGCGGCCCTACCTTCCGTCCGGGAGACGCAGGTTCGATTCCCACCACGTACCAATGTGTTTTCGAATTTTGAATTCATATGTAAGTACGTTTATTCGACACGCTCATACGGTGAAGGAAAAACCACGGAGTCCGTGGGAAAAACTTATGAACTCAACCAAAAAAATGTAATGACGGATCTAAGTGGTGTAATAACATTCTATGGAAATAAATCACTTTTGTTTTTTTTTTTAAAGAAAAACATCGTGTTGGTACCTGCACACTCCTGCGAAGAAATTCAAAGGTTGTGTGTGAAGTCGACCAACCCGCACTCGGCCAGGCTGGTCGACTAAGGCCTAATCATCCTAATTTAGGGTACGCTCGAGCCCCTCGGTGGGGACGTATATATTAGTTGATGAACCTGCGTTCTATAGGTATGTATCCGACAACCTAAGACTTATCATTTACTGTTGCTTTCCTTCAAAGAACACGCCTTAATGAACTCTTAAGGTAACATTCAGAAACAAAAACTAAGCTAAGATTGTCCTTAGAAATGTCAAATGGCGTTCTTAGCCGAGTCCAAGTCGGTGAGTTAAGAGAAACTGAGACTTACAAAATGTCATGATTTTAAATGTTACCTGTTTTTGGAGTTTCAATGCTCAGTTCGATATATTTTCAAGCATCTTTGCTAAAGATTTGGCCAAGGTTTGTCTCTGAATGTCGTCCTTAAACTCAAACGTGAAATAATGGCCCCGATTCGGGAAGTCATGCTCTAATTCTAATTTTAAAACCCAGCTATACTTTTCATTTTTATGACCAATGAAAGAGAAGTAATGAATTCAGATGAACGAATGATATTGTTTTGAATGGATGATAACTTAAAAATAAGGGCATAGCTGTCTAATTAAGAAAATTTTAAGTCGCATGTTTTACGTGCTCTCTAAAATTGTGCAATCGGCGCGTCCATAAGGTTCAAATTCGATGTTTGACAGCTCTAATATTAGAATGGACATCTCCTGTCCCTTTTTAATCTTTAAAAGGTGAAAAGGACTGACGAACTTAAATTAAGGATTAGAGCGTGACTGTCTGAATCGCCACCAATCTATAATCGAATGAACTTTGGCAGTTGTCAATAGAAAACAATCAACGTTAACTCTTGATCCAGAGGATCTGGATTCCATTCCCCGGTTGGACACGCAGGCTGAATTTCCCGATTTTCCGAAAAGCATGAAGATTCATGTTATACGGAAAAAGTGCACAAGTATGTCAGTGGCCTTTCCGATCAACATACAATATGTTAACATACTCGTATGATGATAATTTGAAATTTTCGAATTAGTATAATGCAATAAATAATGTCACTGATACTTTACAGTTCCTCAAATTACAACACTACATACCTATACATAAGGGGTACGAGCCTTCCGCTCCCGCGCAAGTCCGCGCCCGCTATATTACCGCTCTGGTAAAAATGCGATGTCCTTTAAAAAAAATTAAACTATATACATAATCTGAAGACTGAAGATCTTTTCTTTTCACGAACAACAAAGAACACAAGTAGTGCTCACAGTTCAGTGTTCTAGCCAAGATTATATAAGATAACATCCGTTGACGTACGTATTACATAAGCGGCTTTTTCGTCGTGACGTCACAGGTTTTACGTGCTACAATGTAGCAACAACAAAACCCCTTCGTGATTTGAACTTCGCATGTGCTTTAGAGGATTGTAGGTTTAGTTTTCGTGGAATTTTTAGGTAAAATGTACCAGTTTTAGTAGTTGGGCTTGTCTAAAAAAATATTATACTTAGCTGTAAATAAACTTAGAGTACTGTAAATTAGGCTCTTTTACAAAAACACAAGGTTGGAATTATTGAGCTATACTTTTGGTTGGTTTGGTACTTACTTTTTTAACTTCATTGTTTCGGTATTAAAAACGTGGGATCTAAAAATAAGACAGGGTTTAGGGTTTTATACTCGTAATATAGCGATTTGTGGGCTTGATTAATTAAATATAACTATTGCTGTATTTAAAGTAGTCTAGCAAATTTTTCGGAGTAGTCTAGAGTAGCATTTAAAATCAACAAATAACTTTACATTATCTGAGAACATGTGAACAGTAGTTCCGGGAGATGCGGGTTCGATTCCCACCACGTATCAATGTGTTTTCGAACTTTGAATTCATATGTTCGTTTATTTGAGGCTCTTACTGAAGGAAAATATCGTAAGGAAACCCGCATACTCCTGCGAAGAAATTCAAAGGTTGGGTGTGAAATCGACCAACTAGAACTAAGAAAGAAGAAGAAGAAAGCAATCAAAGATTTTCCTTTTGCCTCACTTGACACTTATTCGCGAATATGCCTTTTCGTCAGGCAGCACCCTAAACTTTTTAAAAGTATGCACAAATCGCAAGAATATATGCTACTTACTTACCACAGTGCCAACAGCAATTTTCAATAAAAAATGTTGTCTACCTATATTTATATGGCCATAAAGAACTATACTCATTCACCTTCGTATTAAAAAAAATACATGTTACTATTAGTTTTAGAACTAAAATTACTGAATAGCTATTATAAAACTGTTTTTACAGCATAAATACATACTTATATTCAGACACAAGGCAAACATAAGTGCTCATCACACGAATGGTTGCCTTGGGTGGTTTAAACCCGCGACCCTGTGCTTCGTAGGCAGGCGTCCTATCAACTAGGCTACGGGGCCGGCGAATCGAATATCCCCACCATTTTCGCTGAGCGCTTATAAGCGTTGCAAAACGAACAATAAACCTACTCTACGTCCACTCAGCTCTAGGCCCAGCTGTTAATACGATGTTCGGCTGTTTCCGTTATGTTAATGGAAATATGATACGATAAAGACTAGATGCGATCGTAAATGTAAAGGAAAACACGTCATAGGCGTCTCGACGACGCGACTGCTAGTAGGGGTGACGACATCACATAGGCTTGCTTGAGATAGTGAGACATGTTTTAATATGAAGGAATATTCCTTTATTGTTTTTTATTAATTGGTTGCAACGAAAGCTATCAAACGACGTTGAGGTCTAGTATACCTAATCTATTTCGTACAATTTATAATAATAATAATTAATTTAAATCCAATTCAGAATCAAAGACTTTTATTTTAAATTTTAATTTACTACTTGCATTTCAAACACTGGATTGGAAATAATCATCCCATACAACTTGGCACTGGGTGAATGCAGAAAAGCAACAATACAATATGTGTAGATGATAATAATACTATAATACGAGACCTAAACCTATGAAACTGAACAACATTTATCCTCGAACCCGAAAACTTATAAGAAATTATATTTGTTTATATTTTCAAGTAAAAAAAGTATACCTATACCTTATTATCGGAGACTTTTTTCCTTCGATAAAAGAAAGGAACTGTTTTCCTTATTATTGGAATGTTTCTAGCAGTTTGTAGACAGCTACGCCGTAGCACTTTCGTAGCGCTACGATCGGTTCCTAATTTGCTCATTCTTAAACAAAAGCAGTCAAAATAATCATTCTCTTCGTTTCTTTTATAAGAGGCGAAGATAATGATTATTTTGATTTGAAGGTTAACCTTACAATGTCTGCATGATATAAAATACAGAATAAAAGCAGGGCTGGTCCAGGGGACATGTCACAAAGACAAGAAAGCGTACACTTGTAGTGAACGATCGCGCTAACCATGGACTAGTTTTCCTTGTATTAGTGTAATCATCATCACCATTACACTAAGATTATCACAATTCGCGGGTTTGTTACCACGGTTATATTTAAAATTGTTACCTCGATATTTCGGAACGGTTACACGCTCCATGGTCACGAGTAGAACAACCGTGGTAATATAACCGTGGTAACAAACCCGCAAATTGTGATAATGTTAGTGTAGTGAACAACCACGAAAATCTTAAAACATTATCATCACCATTTACGTCGAAAAATCATTGTGTTACCTAATTCGATTTCAAAATACTAAATCTGAATTTCTAGTTGTTCTCATTTGATTTATTTTGGTTGATATGCCACCAACAGTTGCGTTTTGAGAACTATAAGCTGTAAAAGGCTCCGCACCCAGAGCCGTAATAAGTTTTTAAAACTTTCTATAGAAGCTTAAACTTACCTCAGCCAGCCCTGGTCGTCAGAACCTCATAAGGTCGTTAACCCTTTTGCCATGTGACTAGCATTGATTACTTGTTAGTCTTAGTCATACCTATTATGTATAAATATACACTGAGTTTTTTACGAGATGGCAAGTTGAATTTATTACTATATTTTTTTTGTTATTTACTTATTTATAGTTGTAGAAATGAGTACTTCCTTACACGAGTAGTAGGTACTATAGTACTATTTCCTAGAGGGGTAGGCAAAGACAGCTTCTTTTCATTTGCTACGATACAGATTCCAGACAAACTTCTTTCGCTAATAGGTTTTATTAATGTAATCCATAGATCATAGCACAGTGCCCATTACAGAATACGATTCATCGTTAGTTTTTCAATTTCATACTAACCTAATTCGAAAATAATTGTGATATTATATATATTTTTATTATAGTATTTAATTTAGCATATTGTACATATTATGCGCCTTCAATTAGTTTGTTATTAATAAGTAAGTGCTAAAAGTAACAAATACCCAAGGTATCCTATTTTACACGTATTTAATTTATACCCTTTAGTCTTGCCTATAAATATACTAATTTTAGAATTTAACTTATGTAATTTATTATTATTTATTTTGATTTTAAGATTTTTAATTAAGACCTGCTATTTTTTCGCCTGAAGCACAGTACTATTCTTAGTTCAGGCATGTGTTTTATTGTATCCCTATTGAAATAGTCGATAGTAGTATATATATATAAAATAAATTTCTCAATAAATTATTATTATTACCTAATGGAAATACGAGGAACTACGCTGATGGCCTAATGGGGGTTGGTACTCGATCTATTAATTCACATGTGCGTGCAGGTTTCCTCACAATGTTTTTGTTTCATCGTCGAATATGAATTCGAAATTCGTAAATACGGTTACTACAAGTAGGTAACGGTAAACGTGAGGTTTTATACGCAGCGCCTCCCGGTCGGAAGGCAACGGCCCTAGCTACTACACCACCATCGCCTATTTGCTTATACCACTTACTTACTAAATTATTATTACAGGCAAACTGTTGAAGTAAGCACACGGAGTTACATCACTATCATTTCAGTCAGCTGGAGTTTCGCCAACAGCAGCCTTTTGATTTATTAACTTTACCAAAACTAGGCCGACATTTTGACGATATCGATTTTTATAAAAAAAGGAAACAGTTTATTATTTAATTTAACATAGGGTAGCAAAAATACATGTATAAAAACGTTCTTACCTAATATCCGGTAAAAATCACTACAACACCGTAACACCGCGTGTATTGCAAAATTACCAAAGAAATCCTCATAGATTTCTTTCTTCATAGAGTGGATTTACGAATGAGCCCTTGAAGGGCGGGAAAGTAGGGAAAGCGCGGGAAAACCCACAAGATGGCGCCTAGAGACGTCGCCTTCGCGCGGGACTTGGCACCACACTGGGGGGGCTTTTGGCACTAGATAGAGACTTATCAGGCTGGGTAGTGCATTTTCAGCTGCAGTTTTCTATATTTTGCAGTGTAGCGTGCTGTATACCATACCAGGGCGGGGTGCGTGGACGTAAACGGGAGTTTCACGTGCATGCGACGCATTGCATCGTGATGAGCGCAGAACATTAGTAAGAAAGTAGTTTTTTTACATAGTAATGAGTAAGGTAAGTTCTCTGAGATCGAGTCGGGGCAAAATACGATTATTAGGTATTGGTTTGCGAAAATACCGTAGTTTAGGCCAAAATTTAAATCGCTCATAGTTACTTTGGATTAGTTTGGATGATCACTTACCTACCCAAGTGGTTTTCGCGAATTTACTAACACAATGCGAGATCCTCTGTAATGTTGTGGAAGGAGAACTCGCCGAAGGAACTACTAACCTATATACCTAATGATGAAGAGTGCAAAATCGTGGGAAACAAAAAAGCACACGTAGGTTGCCGCGACCAAATAACAAAGTTATAGGCAGGTATGAAATCATTAATTATTTTTAAGATAATTTGATTTTACTTTCAGCAGAGGATAAGATGAAAATAAGAAAACCAATATTTTGTCAAATTATACGTGTATTATTCCTTTCAAAGTATGATTTAGTATTTAAAAAATAAACAACTTGCGTAAATAATTCAATTACGTTCTATGCGATTCATATTATGGATCAAAATTGAAGGCAGAAAAGTCGACATTTCAATATGGACATTCGTTTCTTTTGTAGACTTAAGTAACAATAAGACCCTGAACGAAATACCTATATTTATAATAGCCTTATTTCGACTTAAAATTGTATACTTTATCTACGAATATATAAAATTGATACAGTACTTGCATAATATGCAAAGCTATTCGTAGATTGCGCCACCGTGTTAGGCAGTAAAAAAAAATACACATTGCTGTCAACTTTCATTTAATGTCCCTTTCAATAGAATCCGGCAATAATTCCGGTAAGGGACCTTACATCAAAAGGGCTCCGCACCCAGTGCCGTAAAACTATATTACAAAAATATATATTTACAATACCGACGTCTGGCGCCTCTAGCGGGATAAAAAGGCAGTAGGATTCCCTGTTAAAAGAAATCGATACAGGTAAATTGCGTCAAGTTCCAATCATTATTAAGTCTACAAAAGACATTATCAATAGCAAAACTGTTTTGAATTTCAATATTTCAAGCGTAGAACTATGATATCTGTATTAAGTCACGCGATCTAAAAGCGCTGTGGACTTAGACCGAAAGAAATGCGATGCGACACACTTCAAAAATATACTCTCATCTGTACAAATACACTCACCGGTACATCTAACCGCCCACCCTTGATTTCAGGGAATATTCGTGATTATTTATAACTCTATTAGTTACAGCTGATGGTAGTTAAAAAGTAGTTATTTTAACTTTTATTTAAGTGTGTCTAATTTATCGTAAAATTATCAATAAATCAGTTGTAATGTATAACAATAAGCGTAGTTTAAAATTAACTCGAAATTCAAGGGTGGGCGGTTAGATGTGCCGGTGTAATAAAATAAAATACAAAATAGGCCTCCAACTTGAGCTGTGCGAAGTATTTTTAAAACAAGTTGACACTGGCACGTTCTAAATAAATTAAGTATATAATAACCGGTCAAGCAATTGTCGGGCCACGCAAAGTGTAGGGTTCCGTAGTTGTCCAATAATACTTAGGTACCTGCTTAAGACAGTTAACATTCATGAAAATATTTTTCTATGATATTTGAGAACCAAATTTATTACTTGTACAAATACCATAATTGCTCTTTCGATAACCTGTAAAGCCTACCTCAATTTCAAATACAACAGTTTCGCTGGTGTGGGGGGGGGGGGGTGTGATATTTGACTCTAAGCAAAATAAGCTCTTTTAGCAAATCCCCATTATTTTTAAAAAACCTATCCAACGATACCTCACACTATAAGATAATCGTGAATAAAAAAACCCCACTTCACGTATACCAGGGGAAAACTAAAAACATTTTTTTTAAAGATTTTATTCTTCAGCTTTGTCGGCATGATTAATATGCATGATATATATCCATGCTAAATTACAGCCTTCCAATACTAAGAGTCTCTGAGCTAAGCCGCGGACGGACAGACAGATGGACATGCTAAAACTATAAGGGTTCCTTTTTGACTACGGAACCCTAAAAAAGGATTTATGCGTTCGGTCTCATTTATATAGTCTGTCTGCATAAAATAAGTTAATTGTAATGTATAAAAGGTTTCGGTTCGCACTTTTCTCTGTCTTAGCCTTACTGGGCACCTATTTTACAATTATATTCAACCAACTAACATTAACAGTAGGTACTAATAAAAATAAAACTCTACTTAAAATTAGCCACCTTCACTAGAAAATCTGAACTAGATAGACATTATTGCACTAAAATTATAATTAAAAAATTAGGACACGTTACAATTTTTGGTGTTTGCAATGGGACGAGAAACCAGAAAGCAGCCAGATCCGGTAAAATCCGCTTCAGAAGAAATGTCAGAATGAGACATTTAGCTTACCTACCCAACAATTAACTAGATACTACAATATTCTTAAAGGATGTGGATACAAATGTACAATAACTAAAGTAAATGTAAATAAAGTATAAATCTTTAAAAAAACAAAGTGTCATTTGTATTATTTTATCTCATTGCTTCGATGTGTTGTTATATAACTATCGATTAGTTAAACATTACATGTAAATGTAAAATTGATAGAATTGATGCTTATTTAACTGAAGCGAAAAATTAAAAAGAAAGGCGGTCTTGGACAGGAGTTGAACCAAAAAGAAAAGATCGACGAAATTGGCCATCGCTTAATTATTTCCAATAAAGTTTTTTTTTACATTTCTCGCTTCAATTAAAATATTAGATATATTCGCAACAGACTTAATCTGTAAAAATAATAATCTATATTGATGCTTATTCTTAAAATGTATTTAATATTATGACCTACATAATTATGAACTATAATAAAAACGTATATTTACATACAAAGCCGTGTATGTCTTTATGTGATATTTGCGCTTTACCAGTGAGCTATAAGGCGCAGTTCACACAAAAATCAAATATGTGCGTGCACTACTAAATACTAAACAAAATAGCCGAACCACCTTTATATAAATTTAACATTAAAAGCATCCTAGTTTGAATCGATACAAAATTCATACAGTAATTTTGGATTTCTATGTAATCTGCGCATAATATTACATACAAATATTTACTTAGTTTAGTAGGTATTTAATCTTCAAAATACAATATGTAAACATCAATGGAATGCAATATTCACTCTTAATTACATAATATGATTCGAGAAAGCAAAAGTCAATAGATAAATAAAAACTTGAAACATCATGCAGGTATTTATTATACAATTAATAATATTTATTGTAATCCCAAATATCATCTAGAACTCAATATTAAGAGATAGAAATTAAATAAATATAGGCGGTTGAAAAACAAAACTTCATCAAAATCAATATACCGCCCTCTAGCGGGCAAAATAATCAATCCTTTATTGCATTCTAATTTGGATACACGATCGACTCTTCTAACTACACTAAGCCCTCCTAAGGATCTAAAAGTTAGACGCTTAAGACCTGTGACATGTTGGAAAATCTGTAAAAAGCAGTGAAAGCTGATGCTGTTTACAACATGTTGGTTAGACATCGCAAACCCTCACGAGTGGTAACTCAGCCCATAAGACGAAACAACAGTTGATGCAATTTTTAAGCGAAAAAGAAACTGAATTTCATACACTGACCGATGTATGAAAATTAACGTGAATTTAAAAAACTCGATGAATTATATTCAGTTTTTTAGGTAGAGCCACCACCCCGAGAGGTTTTTTGTTAGTAAAAAACCAACACGTTATATAAACACTTATGGGTTCCGTACCAGAATACTATAGAAACTATTTTATTTCTATGACATCTTAAATACAAAAGTGCCAAATCTAACAGCACGACAGTTCACACACAACAATATAAGATAATTAATCAAGGAGGATAAGATTAGGACTCTTTAGATTAAAAAGAGAGGGTTGAAACAACCCTAGACATCACGTAAAACACGCCACAAATACCGATCCTTGTCGCACGTTCGTGCGTGCGTGCCCGGAGCGGCGCGTGCGAGTGAGACGGGAGGCGTGAAACGAGTGAGTTAGTAGAAGAAGAGTAATCGTTCTTGTGCCGTCCCTGAGAGCAGACGCCAGCCGCGTTTGATGTTCAGGTACTGGATAATGGCGCGAACGCAGATTAGGATACCTGAAAACAAGTGGTTTCATCAACAAAATATTTTTCATAACATATACTATAAAATTAGGTCTGAAAGAAAAGAAAAACAATACTTCTCATTTCGATAAAAGCACATTATGTTCGCTGTCTTAAAGAAGCTTACTATAATCGAGGCTCATCACTATACAAGTCCTTAAGGATTATCAGTAAATCTTCGACAGATCTTCTTCGGTCCACCTTGCCCCATCAGTCATTTTCATTATTTCTAAAAGAGGAATATAACGCTGTTTTTTTTAGCTCTAGAGTTTGGACCTTAAAGATATTGTCTTTCTGTTGACTCACCTCGGCCACTCCATACAACTCGCGTTTTAAAGGCCTGTCCATTCACTTGTAAACTGAAGCGTCTAGGGTTATCTTTGCGCGCCTAGGGGATGCTAGGTACGCTGTACGTACGACGACTGCACGCGAGCTTACTGATTCAATACTCCCAACTCCCACCTGAACTTTGCGGGGTAGTGTTTGGGACTGGGGGCGGTATGTGGCCGTTCTGTGGTATTGCATTACTTACCGAAAGCCATAATGAGCCACCACAACCAAGAGTTTTCGTGCGAGGCCAGCTCGGTGGAATGTTTGACGATGAGCGTCCACTTGGCCAGCGAGAGGCCGAAGCCTGCCAGCGCGCCGTACCGACTCGCCACCGTGTGGCAGAAGCACATCAGCAACAGGAAACCGATCCAGTTGAAGAGGAATGCCACTGAAAGGAAATTATTTGAGATTAGCTTTTGAAAATTTATGCATAATTTGTCTACTACAAATATTTAAATAAATAAATATGTGGGGGCACTTTCACAAACGGCCATCACTGATCCCAAAATAAGCAGAGCTTGTACTATGGGTATCAGACATCTGATATACATTACATAAACAGATAAATACATACTTATATAGATAAACAACATCCAGACACAAGGCAAACATAATTGCTTATCACACGAATGTTTGCCCTGGGCGGGATTCGAACCCGCGACCCTGTGCTTCGAAAGCAGGCGTACTACCAACTAGGCCGAGCCATCAATTTGTTTAATATCTAGTCATCATCATTATAATACGTTATCGCGTGGGTTGTCACGCCGAGTGCGACCTTTGAAACCCTGGTGTTAGAATTATTGAGCCGCCAATGAAATGGAGATATCTAATAATATTATACAAGACTCATCGAAATAAAATAAACTACCTATCTGAGTACGAGACTAACAAAAATTTTACATCGTAAAAATGTGTTAAGAATAAATTCACACCTGTCTACCCGCGTAGTTAGTGTGGGTAATATTTTTCCCGTGGTATAAAAATAACTAAGCTTCGTTAAAATCTATTCAATAGATAAGCAGCTGAAGGCGAACACACAGACAATAAATATCTCTTGTAGCAATAATAAGTGACACTAAGTTTAGGCAATGACCTCTCTCTCCTTTTTCCATTCTGCTGTTTTGACTTTACAACAAAAACCAAATAAATTAACGACTTTAATGTTTGTTGCTACATTGAGTACATTGCACTTATAAAAGTAATGAGCCGCTCAGACCGTGACGCTGTTAGCGGCCCTGGTCATTTCAGTACATTCGTTAATTAGTAGTTATTAACACAGGTCAACGGAATACGAAACAAATGCACTCACAAATACATACTTTTGTACACAACATGTGCATTAAGCTATTTCTTTTCTTAAGGGCAAGCCAACCCCGTTTCTATTTCCCAGCTCTCTCGAGTAAGGGAAAAGCTGAAAAGCATCGGTATGCGCAGTGCAGCCTCGACCTGTGTCATCATCACCCTAAGCCTATTCATTTTGACCTAAATAAATAAGGTCTACTAGTTATAAGAATGAGTATTGTTATGACACCTTATTGTAAACAATGTTTCTTATAAGTACAATATTCTATTCTATTGTACTTCCTGTTTGCTGTTTGGCTAATTCATGTTTTTCCATTCGTTCTTTCAAATAGATGGTAGACTGAAGCTATTGTAAAACACCTTGCCCAAAATTATAGCCCCAAATTGGAAAGTCAAGCTCTAATCCTTATCCTAAAATCGAATTATGCACAGCCAGGGTTGGAATCAGGCTCCCATGAAATTATTGTCTATGGATATTAAAAAGATACTTTTTACCAAAAAATTATACCACGTTTTGTTTTTGTGTTGATAATGTTTTAGATTAAATAAAAACCATTTGTTATTGAAACGTTATTTTAATATTATCACATAAATTTAGGTAAATTCGTTTATAAAACCACTTAATAAAATAAGAATCTCTAATTCAGCAAATTTTTCAATGGAAACTTCATCGATCGCGCGCAATTTGTTGCTATACATTCATCTCAGTCATACTCAAGCAGAAAAAAATATCCATCTCTTTCCCTCAAATTACATAAGCAGTAAAACATAGCACGGGAATACCCACAATGCTTCTCGTTTGCAAAGAAGTGCATTAGGGTTAGACATTTAGATGATTGGGTATTCAAATTATGGTATTTTCGCGTACAATCCGAGCATTACGATACTATATACTACGCAACATGAAACTATGGTACAAATAGTATAATTATACTACGAAATCCAACTCTGTGCACAGCATATCCACTCTGCGTTCCGAAACGTGCTGTAACTGATTACAGCACCTGTATTCGCGTACCGAATTACTGTCAGCGCTTACGCAGCGGTTTCTTAAAACCCATACATTTTTATGCTTTTCTGATCGCTGACGGCGCTAAAAGTCTGATTCGGAATACACCTATAACATCCCTCCACGTCACGTCTTTCAAACCATTTGCATTTTAATGGGTAACTGTCTAGCTGTCCGCCTGCGGCTACGGTCACTATTAATAGTAGAAATAATATTATATGTAGAGTATCAGTGACTCATTTCATGTAAACTGTTTTAAATAGCGTATTTTGTTGAACTATGATACCTATCAATCAGCTCAATTAATTAAATAGAGGAGATGTATGGCTATATATAGATTTACCCAGACTGCATTTATCATTGATTCGCTATCAGTATTGCTTAGAACAGTTTTTATTGAAGTATTATTAAATTACTTTTTGTGTCAACAAGGTAGATACTCAACTAGCAAGTAGGTTAGAGTTAGAGTAAGATTTTTTTAAAGTTGCTTTTGTTTATTTTGTCGTACGAACATGAACACAGTTGAACAAACAATTATAAAGGTGCTGGAAATTTGTTTTAGTCTTGAAAATTAATAGTGGAATGGATGAATTCCACTTTTTTGAAACATTACAACTATTTTAGCAAGAGAATTTTTATTTTGCTGAAAGTTTAATGACCTTTTAATTGCATTAGATAAGATACAGAACATGACACTAGAGACTTTATTACTGATAGCATATTCTATGAACTAGTTTTCCATTTTGTAATCTACAACAAATCAACCTACTACTTCAATTAGGCATCTCGTCGGAATGTCGTTTATTTGTATACATACTTATCAAGTTCTTCTCCCTCAATATACTGTGTTTTTACTATCTACTACCCAGATTCTCTGACGCCTATAATCCCTAACAACTATATATTAAACAAGAATAAAGACTCACCAAAGAATGAAGTGAGGAACATGAGGTCAGTCCCTAGCAGACTGTTTTCAGGGTCAAGCGCCTCAGCACCGCCCTCTGTAGGCTCGACTGTCACAAACGCAGCGAAGGTCGGGTGCTGTGTAGGGATGCCCATGCCCATGCCCAGCTGGAAACACAGTTTTAACAAATAAAGTCAGGTCTTTTTAAAGAATAAGAATAGACCACTTGCAAAGACTCATATACAAGTGCTTATCACACATTTTTTTTTCACAAAGATTAGAACATGCGATTCTTAGCTTCGCAAGCAGGCATGTGGCCCAGCAGCCGCCACGGAGCTGCACTACACAAAGAGTGTTGTAGAGGGTTATGTGGCTATAACCAAAAGGTTCAGTTCGAAGAAAAATAGTTTATATATTACATGGTTTGTGTGGCAGTGGAGTTTCTTCGGTGAGCTCTTCTCCACAGATTCCGCCATTGTGTTAGTGAACTCACCCAAAAAAATGTAATGACGGATCTAAGTGATGTAATAACATCCTATGGAAATAAAAAAAAAAAAAAAAAAAAAAAACATTATTTATTATATAACTGTCATGGAAAACGGTAGAAAATAGTAGATAAGCTGTTTACTATCGGAGATCAGAACATGAAGTGAAGAATTTGGCAGGAAAAAGACAAAATCGAAACGTAACAAATCTAAATTTGAAAATGAATTTAAAATGAAAGATAGAACTGCCAGCAAGAAAGATTGCCAGTCATCACCGAACATTCTTCTCGTTTGTGTTATGTTGAGTGAATATGTTGTCATGTAAAAAAAACAGGAAAGAGGACGAATGCCTCGTTACACTACCAACTAGGCTTAGGAGGGATTGTGAGGCAAGTCTGGTACTTATGTTTGTGTTGTTTCTCACTCTCACTATGGTATTTAAACTTTGTTATTTGAAGAAGAATTAATGAATATACTAAAAAAAGAAAAAAGCAATATAATATGAATTATTTACACCCTTTGTTCCTCGCTAGATTTCTGATATTGTTTTGGTGCTTACCGGCGGTGGCCCCTCTCCCTCCATCTGTTTCTCACGCTGCACCTCTTCGTAGGTGGGCAGTTTAGAGTTGGCCGCAACATCGTACGGAGGCGGCGCCGAGAAGTCAGGCTGCGGAGGGGGGATGTCTGTGTGGTCTGGGAGAACAAAACAAATGTTATTGCATTGAATATTGAGGTTCTTCTTCTCGTGTCGAAGGGGACTAGACCAGGCCAACCCAAAAAGAAAAAAAAAATTTTTTTATTCGAATTAAGATTTTTACAAATCTTAATTTATAATTTCGACGTCAAAGCTATCATGGAAGGCACGTTCACTACCAGTGTACGCCCTCTGTGGAGAAGAACGGCCAGAAGAAACTCCACAGGAATTGTATCTTTTGTACTTTTGTTTTAAATATATAAAGAATCATACATGAGTCATAATTACAATCTACTCCGCTGATTTGGAACAACAGTTGACCAGACGTTTTTATCACCTAAGTAATCATTTATCGTATAATAGGCCTTAGAACATAAAATAGTTTTAATTTTAGCTTTAAATTGGCTATCGGACAGATTTACAATATCATCTGGTATTTTTTTTATTATAGAAACGAATACAGTTCCCCATGAATGAATTATTAATCTTACACAGTCTAAACTTTGGGTGCGCTATTTTATTTTTATTTCTAGTATTTATATTATGTATATCAGAATTCTTATGAAATAGCATTATGTTCTTCCGGACATACAAGATGTTTTCAAATATGTACTGTGAGGATCCATGAGGACCCAAAATTTGGCCAGGGCTTACTGCCTTATCAATGGCTTCACTGACATCTTGTATAGAGCAAGAAACAGGACAGTTAGGGCAAGACGGCAGGTGCTCCAATATTTGCGTGACACCGCAGTCACACTGATCGTCATCAGTGAAGCCCCATCTTTTGCGATTTGCATTTGAGGTAGTCATCAAGATTACTAAATGTTGGTGAGTGGATGACAATCTATGGATTTGGAGCAAGAGAATCTATGGTCAATACTATAAACACTTGTTTATAATTAAATTATGAGAGCCCTGTCTCCCAGGTATCTACTAATTAATTAATTAATACTGGTATGCATTAAAGGTCTTAGCTAGGCATTGTGAAATGAGGAAAGCAGTTAACTTCAAGCTTTTAGCTTGCCCTTAGTTCTTGTTAAGTCATATCATACATAACAGATGTTAAAATGTATATCAAAGTCAAATTATTACAGCATACTACATTAAATTGCATTAAATTTATCCATGTGACAATTTATAAAGGACATTGGACTGACCACTTTTAAAAAAATACGCAGAATAATGTCGAAAGCTATCATATTTTTAAATCATTGCAATCTTATTTCAAATTTGACATAAGTAATAAAATACTTTTAATAATATTCATGTATAAGGTAAGTACTGGTTGGTTACAAAGCTACATACATTATATAAGTTATAAATAAATATGTGGAGACATCTAACACAAAAGGAAAGGTGATATTATTCAAAAGTCTGTGTGGCACTACTTTGGTATAATGTAAATAATATAGCAGTAGGTCACTTAGGGAAAAAATATATTATTCACAGAAAGCTAATAGGCATTTCCAATTACTAATAAGGTAAAATAAAAATCCTTTTAAATGTCATACTTTATGCTCATGATTGAAAATAAAGGAAGCAGAATGAATCCCTTCATTCAACTGTGCAATTTCATGGGAAGTGGCCATTCATGGGAAGTCGCCTCAGGTGACCGGATCCCAATAAAAAGATCACTTGTCTATGATTAAATACCAAATAATATCTCATCTTAAATAGGTGGCCAATAAATAGGTGGCAAAAAGGTGATGTCTAACTAATTTTTTAGCAATCAAAATTAAAATAATGTTTGCTCTAATTCTTTTTGAAACGAACTATGAACTGCTGATCTCGTGGACTGATTTATTAGGCACTAGTTCACGCTTTTTGTGAACTTCAACCATAAATGTTTGTAATATTTAAATTTTCATCTTACACTTTTTTACTTATGTTCTCAGCATGCGAACGTTTAATATTTTCGAATTACTTGTGTATCTATGAGTGTAAGTATTAAATTATCCAGCATTGTTTCACAGGCGGAAGCTTGTAATTGGCTCAAGTATTGTATCTTAGCTATATAATAAAATAAAATACTAAGAAACGATACCTATCTAGTATACTGTGATATAATATGTGCATGCGAGTAAGTTTACTAAAACATCATATAGCCTTGATCTTATCCAATATCTATTGATAAAGATATGTGTAACTTCTTTCTGATGAGTAATTTTTATCACCAAAATCTATTTTATAGAGCAACACTCCTAAGTGTTTTTAATCCTTACCAAACTGATTAGATTAGACAACAAAAAACAAAACAAAGAATTTTTAGATTGTTTGTTTCCTGTTGACTTTAACTATAAGATTCAATAATTGGTTCAGTGCGGTTTCATTATCTATTTACAATACCATAATAATAATTCAATAATAATAATGATCTTCAGCAAACAATGAACTTGCGTTCCATTGGAGTGATAAGCAATAATTTATAATGTTAGACATACTTGTTACATTTTTAAGAGTATATTACTCACTGATATCCAGGAATGGAGGTGGCAGAGTGTTCTCCATTGAATTTGGAAGAATCACCCTGAGGTGCGGTGTCGGGCACATCACCTCGGTGCGTGGGATAGTCTGAAAAACATCACAAATTTCACACAATACCATCTACGCAACCAGTTACATAAATAAACAAATTAATACATGTTTGTCACCAGCTTACCATATCTGGTATAACTATATTATCTTGTTATACTCAATACCAACTCAATTTTTCAAGAAAACGTGCACATATAATTATGATAGAGACATTTTGTTCATTATACACACGTCGTTCAAGGTTTTTTCACGCAATTTATTGAATCAAAGCAAAAGGCGCACCCCCAACCGCAAAGAAATCCTCGCTATCCATGGATGGAATGACATACGTGTTCAAAATATTTTATTCAGCATGGATAGTTTCATGTTATTAGAACTTAAAAATTAAAGCTGTCCAAAACGAATTTGATTCATAAAAAAATATATATTTGAGAAAAAACCCTATTATACATATAAATTATGGCTGTAAGTTGATACAAAATTATATTTAATAAGTGAGATTAAAATTAAATTGCCAAAAATTTTACAAAGTTTTAGAACGCTCATGCAAAACGTCAATATTTCAAAAAGGTTGCCATTTATAAGATAGTGTCAGTTTTCGCAAATATAGAACGAACGAACGAACAATATTTACGTCACAGCCTTTTCAATCTGAAACAATTTTGTTGAATAGTTTGTAAGAATGAAGATAGTAACTATGTTACATTTAAGAGCAGTTATTATAAATGGGTAGACGGTTGCTATGAGAAGATAAAAAATAATAATAATAGATAGGATAGAATATTAACAATATTGTGTAAAACTTTGTGCTTAATTATGGTAACTCTGAAATATAATGTGTCAATGTCATTATTATGATGTTGTCCATTACCTTACCTATTTCGGAAATTCGCGTGTTGTGTTTTCTGTATTTTCATGAAATATATAAAATAATACCATCATGAAGACGGCTTTGATGGTGGCTGAGAAGCCGTCGTTAGCCCAGAACTTGGCGAATATTCTCAGCAACGGCAAATGTAGCACCAATAAGGGTTAGTTTAGTTTTCATCATTCCATCTTATTTATGGATAATTTTGGTTGATTATTATATGATTTTGCGACTTTTTCCAGGGCCTAACCAGGCCTGTGCTGTGCATGAATGGAATGGGACGTTCAAAAATGAGCCGGTTCACTTCAAAATGACGTCTGTATGCGGCCACGTTATGAGTTTGGACTTTACTGGAAAGTACAACAACTGGGATAAAGTCGACCCCGTGGAGTTGTTCACCTGCCCTACTGAAAAGAAAGAGGCTATGCCACGACTTCGTATACCGGCATTCTTGGCCCTAGAGGCTAAGGGGTGTGATTATCTTATACTGTGGCTTGATTGTGATAAGGAGGGTGAAAATATCTGTTTTGAGGTAATAATGTTCTTAAAATGTTTAAAATATTCCTCTGATTTGTTTTTCGTTCTACTGAGTATATTTTTTGTAACTTTTAAACTACATTTGTAGGTTAAGTATATCAACATTAGGTTTCTATTTAGCACAATTTTAATATTTGTATATAATCATCCATTTTCATTCCAGGTTATGACCTGTGTCCAACCTTATCTAAAAGGTGATGTGTATTCCTCTGTCGTCACACACCGAGCCAAATTCTCGGCCATTACTGACAAGGACATCAAGGCTGCTATGCTAACCCTTGTCAGACCTGATGAGAACCAGTCTAGGAGTGTGGATGCTCGGCAGGAATTGGACTTACGTATTGGATGTGCTTTCACTAGGTTCCAAACTAAGTATTTCCAAGGTAAATATTAGATTGATTTTTTGTTCTTGTTAGATACTTTTAGAAAACTTAAGGTGAGTATAGTAATTTTGCTAGATAAACATTGCTCCAACCCGCCCACCAAGCGTGGAGATTATGGCAAAACCCTCCACTTAAGTGGAAGAGGCTCATAGTCCAGCAGTGGACTGTAACGGGCCGTTGATGAAACATTGCCAAAGAATTATATTACATCAGTCAAAATTTAATACTTTATGAAAAAGTATATCTTCTTTTTAATTAAAAATAAATACTATAAATTGAAGATATTCAGCGACTCAATATAACATTTTGAAAAAAAAAATTGATAAATTTGGCACATATAGAGCTACCCTATGTGAACTTAGTAAAAACACAAAATATCAAAGATCTAGTTAATTGAATTGATTCATGTATTTTTAGAATTTATTTTATATTGCGTGTTTTCATTAAGTTATGATTTTTTATCGAAGTAGCGCTAGTGTTCACATTACTATTATTTCTCCTGTGACATAGGGTAGCTCCTTAAGGAACTTAAAGATTCAGCCATTATCAACAATACATTTTTATTAAAAGTGAATAATTATTTGTATTTTAGGCCGCTATGGTGATCTAGATGCCTCTTTAATATCCTATGGTCCCTGTCAGACCCCAACCCTGGGTTTCTGTGTCCAGCGTCATGATGAGATCCAAACATTTAAGCCGGAAACGTACTGGGTGCTACGAGTCACTGCTTCTACTTCTGAAGGGAGAGAGTTGCCTTTGGAGTGGAAGAGGGTCCGGTGTTTTGAGAAGGATATTGCTAATATGTTCCTAGCAGGAATCAAGGAAATTAAGGAGGCTCTGTAAGTAATAGTCTTAGAATCATAATTTTGTTCAGAAACATTGTGCCTACTAGTTTATGTCAAAAGTTGACTTATTAAACTCTCTGTAGAAATGTTAAATACTTTGGTACTGAGGGTGGTAATTTGTTTGTCATTATTAAATTACTGCACTTTGTTCAGTGTGATCAACGTGCAAGCTAAAGAGAAGGTGAAGGCGCGTCCCGTAGCGCTCAACACCGTCGAGCTGATGCGAGTGGCCAGCGCGGGGCTGGGCATGGGGCCACACCATGCTATGCAGGTAAAAAAACACATTTAAGAAAAAAATATTATAATACGAGATCACCTAAAAAAATATAATCAAAAAGATACCTTTCTTTGCCTGGGCCCCGTTTCACGAAGCAACAATTAAATAAATAAATATGTGGGGACAAATTACTAGTTAGATTTACTAGTAACAAGTTACAATTTGATATTCATTGCGTAGCCAATTCGCCTAAACTGTAAGCCCTTATCGTTTTATCTCATTGTCTATGCAATGTACATCTAATTATTGTACTTGTATTGTAGCTTCGTGAAACGACCCCCTGGTGGTGATGTAAATAATAGCATTAAAAACAGAACAATTAAAGTGGAAGTAATGAGATGACAGTGAGATTTTACTCGAAAATTTACTAAATATTGGAACTCCGTGTTCCAATATTTTCAATTTTATGTGAACTTCTTTTCCTTATTTAGTCGATAATTACAGCACCACAAACTAATAGATATAAAACATTTCTAGATTAATTTTCATTTAATCTATGAAAGTGAACAACATTCCCAAACGAACATAGGCAACAAACAAAAAAAAAACAAAACAAAAAAACATCGTATCTCCATCACTAAATCGACAGTTTTCCGCGCTGTTTGTCAACCTTATATTCCTTGGGGAAAGTTACCAAACTTCCACATTTACATGTACATTGATTCCACATTTATTTATGACGACTATTTTGCAGGTGGCAGAACGTCTCTACACGCAGGGTTATATTTCATACCCTCGTACTGAGACCACGAGTTACCCAGAAAACTTCGATCTGATGTAAGTATTAAATTAAATGTACTGATATTATGCAGCTAAGGGTCCATACAGACGAACCTCAATTAGAACATATTCTATTCTGCAAAATGGTTGCGTGTTATATTTGTGTTATAATAACTAAAACGGATTTTTACTCTAACAATATGGTAGCTATTATAATGATGGGCAACTTGAGCCGTGAGAACGCCTTGTAACTTGGTAAGGGGGCGTGCGCAACGTTAAGCGGACGAAGCGTTAACCCCGGAGTGGGTCGACTTACGTTGGTTGATAGTGATACATAAATTTTGAATATATCTAGCATATTTTGATACGTCACTTAAATAACCAGAGTGCCAACAAAAGTATAATTTACCCTTTATTTTCAGGGGAACCCTCCGTCAGCAACAGAACTCTTCGAAATGGGGCACGGAAGTTCGCGCGATCATCGCCGCCGGGATCAACAAGCCGAAGAAGGGACACGACGCGGGCGACCATCCGCCTATCACGCCTCAGAGACATGCTAGTTAGTATCCTCGTATTATTAATAGGTAATATCATGCAGCCCAATACTCGACTTTTAGAAAAGTTCGCGTCTGTTCATATAAACAAACTCAAATATACACAGCATATTTCTAAATTAGCAGACTTTCACTATTCATAAAAACAATAGTACATTACACACACATTAGGGGCCAGAGCCCTATGCTTCCCCGCAAGTCCCCCCCTGCTATATTACCACTATGGTACACATAGCGATTAGGTCCGTTAGGAATAAAATAGTTACACACAAATATTAACTAGTGGCTCTGTGAGCTGTAGACCTCGCGAGTACTTTTTTTATAAATGGCTAATTTATGAATTTTTTACGTTCCAACCTTCTGTGTTCCAACCCTCATAATTCTTATTTTTTTATTGGTTGAAAAATGTGACTGTAGAGGAAAACAGCTTCAGCGGTGGACGTTGTAAGCTGACAAACGCCATAACTCCGTAATTTTTTAAAATTTACAAAAACTGACTCAACAAAAAAATTTGATTAATTTATCGAACCTGCTCACAAAATTTCACCAGAATCGGTTGAGAAACGCGACCTGTAGAGTGGAACAAATAGACAGACACAGAAGAAAGAAACAAATTGTGCCTATACTGCAGGAACCGATTGCATAAAAAGAAATACATAGGTATTATATTAGACTATACACGTTTTAGCTGAAGCGGAGCTCGAAGGCGACCAATGGCGTATCTACGACTACATCACCCGCCACTTCATAGCCACGCTGTCGAAGGACTGCAGATACCTCTCCACCACCATCACGTTCCAGATCGGGGTGGAGACCTTCCACTACACGGGGAACACTCTGGTGGACCCGGGGTATACGGACGTCATGCATTGGCAGGTGACGATGAGATTCTTCAAGGGATTTTTAAACGATTGTTCTTCAATCATCTTTTTTTTATCGTGTATTTTTTTTATTAATTGTATCTTCATTCAACACTAAGTGCTTAAAAATAAGACTACCATCGACGATTGTCCAAAGTATAATAGAGCACATAAATGGAACGCGCGTCGAGCGTAAGTGACCTCCTTGATGATGATGATTTCGAATTTTTTTGGTGTTCCGGTGGATGATCAATTTGACATGCTCGCTTTGTTCGTATCGTGTATTTACCCGTTCTGAATCTAAATCTTTTGTTTTGTCCATGTCCTTGGATGCCTCAGCCTTGAATAGTTTAAAATGTAAAAAAAAAACTGTTAATAAATTTGTAATAGCGACATCTATACTCATAAAGTCGTTCTATCTTTCCTGTGCGTGGCGCACCTTCAGCTTTACATTGATAGATCGCTACGTTGTACACCGTACTGGTTATAGACGGCGCTACCACGAGATTCTCGTGAAGTCATCACGCTTGTATGCAACTGTTTGCATCGTGGGCTCGCCCTCTGTTTTCCCGACCGGCACCACTGAGGAAATACACGCTTCTACCTAGCCTACCAACGGCCTTTTATTCCTACAAAAACAAGGCTTTTGAACTAACCGTTTTATTTTCCAGGCATTCGGCAAAGACGAATTCGTGCCGCTTCTGCAAGTGGACGACATTTTGAAGGCACACGACCACAGGCTGGTGGAGTGCCAAACCTCGCCGCCTGACTACCTCACTGAATCAGAAGTGAGTCAATCTGTTAGCCAGAGTCGGAATTCGTCAAAGTTCTCATCGAGATATCATATTATACTGACGTATGAATGAATGAAATATACTTTAGTGCACACAAACACAAACAGATAACAATATGAAAGTAGAATTATGTACAATTGGCGGCCTATTAGAGTAGAGAAGACACCGCGAATGTAATCTGTGCGGGCGGGACGCGCGGGTTTGGTTTTTCTAAGGTAATGATGTCCACTAGACCACTACGTGGCTGAAAAACTTTAATCTCTAGGTATGTAGGTATAATATCTCAATGCAAGTAGTCGAGATCGACATATTGACAGCAAATTGTTGGGACACTCATTTTCAGCCGGCATTTGAGCAATTTCTGTATTATGTGTAACTTCAATGAGCACTTCTAATATTTTTAAAGTGCTTATTGAAATATAAAAATACTTCTTTAATTTCTTAGGTCATCACATTGATGGAGAAGCACGGTATTGGTACGGACGCATCGATCCCGGTACACATTAACAACATCTGCCAACGCAACTACGTGACCGTGGGCAGTGGCCGTCGACTTGTGCCCACCAACCTAGGAATCGTGCTGGTGCACGGATATCAGAAGGTATTCTATCTTGACTTTGGAATCTTGTGACCTTGACTGTGACTAAACTTCGTGACAGTAGGCAGCGGCCGTAGACATTTGCCCACCAACCTTGGAATTGTGCTGGTGCACGGATATCAGAAGGCATTCCTATCTTGACCTTGACTATGACTAAACTTCGTGACAGTAGGCAGTGGCCATCGACATTTGCCCACCAACCTTGGAATCGTGCTGGTGCACGGATATCAAAAGGCATTCGACCTTGACTTCGGGATCTACTGTGACCTTGACTTTGACGCAACTACGTGATCGTGGGCTGCGGTCGTTGTCTCGTGCTTACTTAGCTCGTCATCTTGCTGGTGCACGGATATCAGAAGGTATTTTATCTTGACTTTGAAATCTTGTGACCTTGATTACGGAATTACGTGACCGTGGGTAGTGGTCGTCGACTTGTGCCCACCAAAACCTGGGCATCGTACAAAAATTTCGTCATCAAACTAAACAAAGCTAAACGTTACCTTGACTTTGAGATCTAATTTGACTTTGACTTTGACGCAATTTCGTGTCTATCTCCAGCCTATTCTTGGAGGTATTACAAACTTAGAGTTTACTTGTTACAACTCCAGACTGGAATCGACCTTGTGTCAGACTAACTAGAGTTTTATATTGATTTCAATATGAGCTCCAATAACGTTGGCTTACTGTAACACATTTGTTTACAGATCGACCCAGAACTAGTCCTTCCAACGATGCGTTCTGCAGTCGAAGAGCAGTTGAACCTCATAGCGGCGGGGCGCGCAGACTTCCATTCGGTTTTGGCTCATACTGGCGAGATCTTTAGGCGCAAATTCCAATACTTCGTGCGCTCTATCGAAGCTATGGACCAGCTGTTCGAAGTCAGCTTCTCGTCGTTGAAGGCCAGCGGGAAAGCGCTGTCCAGGTGCGGCAAGTGTAGGAGATATATGAGGTATATTCAGGTAAGTTCAAGATAAACATATGACGATACACAGAAAAAAAGATATATTTTTTGCAGGCAAACTTGTCATTGAAACAGAATTAACGCGATATTGATTTCAAATGAGTTCGTCCTGTTGCTTTTATTTTTAAAGAAAAAAGAAGAGACAGAAGTTGAACTTAATTTTTTTAGATGTCCAATAACAAATTCAGTTTTGTTGGCATGTAAAAACCTTAAAATGTTTTGTTAGGATAATCAATTTGCATAAATATTCTTTGACATTTTGTTGTATTGTACTGTACTCGAATATTGTTGAGTATATAAAAAACTGTTTCAGGCTAAACCGGCCCGTTTGCATTGTTCTCATTGCGACGACACGTACAGTCTGCCGCAGAACGGTACAGTGCGCATATATCGTGAGCTCAAGTGTCCGTTAGACGACTTCGAGCTTCTTTCCTGGTCCAGCGGGAACAAAGGAAAAAGCTTCCCGCTTTGCCCTTACTGCTATAACCACCCACCTTTCAGGTAAGAAGAAAGAAATGCTCAGCTAATAGCCAATAACTCATATACGTCCCCAACGAAGAGCTCGAGCCTATTAGGAGATATATCAGTAGACGCACTTTTGATTCACTCCTATCAATTTACATTCAAGATCGCGAAAAACGTAGATGATTTCCTAAGATTAGTGTTTTTGCAAATTCATTTCGTGAATGGTGGAACGAGTGGTTTCTCGATTTCTATTAGAAAGATATTAATAAGAAACAGTACCAGTGGTTGTATCAATATCGGTAGATACTCTTCCTTTACGAAATAATAAGAACCAATAAGCACCTGTATCCATTAATTATATTCTATTTCGATCCTTAATACCAGTAAAAGCTACCAAGGTCTCTTCTGTTTCCCGTACCTAAGATAGTATTCAAGAACCAATAATAACGGTACCGTTCGTTACCGTTTCCAACTCTTGAATACTTTTACAAATACTCAATAATCGAATCAAAGTTTTTTGTTACTTAATGGAAATGTCGCATTCTTAGGGACATGAAGAAAGGCTTCGGCTGCAACTCGTGTACGCACCCAACTTGTCCTTACGGCGTGAACTCGACGGGCGTGTCGGGCTGCGTGGAGTGCGAAGCGGGAGTGTTGGTACTGGATCCGTCAGCGCCTAAGTGGAAGCTAGCCTGCAATCGGTGAGTTTATAGCTTAGGTGTGAGTCACCAAGGCTTACCTAGAAGTAGCTGTCTATAAATTTACTTCGGCCGTAGGTCGGCCAAGGTAAGGAAAACTTGTTCAGATTGGAATTTTCAGATTGTTCTAACTTGGAGTGTAAGTATCGTGTTGTTACCCAAGAAAGTAGGTGGAAGATTAGGAACTATTCCACTAAAACAAACCATTATTGAGGTTTTTAAAGAGACAGTATTTTATTTACTTCACATGTACAAGTTCTTCTGTCAGTCATGTTCAAATATTATAAAAAAAATATCTTAACGAATGCGGTCCTGTCCAAAATCATTACCCGTTTATAATACATTTCGCTATCCTTACGTTCCTAGACACTGATTTTACTGTCAGCGCCGTAATTAGCATTCTGATTTACTGTCAGCACGCGAAACCCTTACAATTATTATTTTCTGATCGATCACTATCTGAATACAGATATCCGCAAGGCGGTAAGACGAGACCTCCGAAGCGTAACTCATAAGAGAGGCGATTGAGCAAAATCGGGGGTCAAAAGTCTTTGCTAAAAGACTGGGTAGTAGCCACTTGACGAAGCTCAAAAACTCGGAAGGCAAAATCGTCACATCAGATCCAGAAATCCTCGCCAGGTCTAAGACTTTTATGGCCGTCTATATGCCTCGCATGCCTCAAAGCCTCCGCCTCTCTCGCGCTCTTAAGCCACATCTATAGGCTGTTTTCGAGAGTCCGCTGGAAGGCATCAAATCTTGCGGTGAGACGGTTAACACAAACCGTCTTGCCGCAAGTATTGACGCCTTCCAGCCTCCGGAACAAGCTGGGTTTCGAAAAGATTTCAGTACCGTAGACCACATCCACACAGTGAGACAGGTTATACAGAAGTCGCAAGAGTATATCAGCCGCTGTGTCTAGCATTTGTGGACTACAAGAAAGCCTTCGACTCCATCGAAACCTGGGCTGTTCTGGAATGGTTGCAGCGATGCCAAGTCAATTGGCGATACGTGGAGGTACTGAAAAGCCTGTACAGTATGGCGTCGATGTCCGTCCAAGTACAGAGTCATAAGACAAAACCCATCCAGTTGCTCAGAGGAGTGTGACAGGGGGATGTCATCTCTCCGAAACTGTTCTCCAACGCACTAGAGGATGTCTTCAAAACCCTAGACTGGAACGGATTGGGCATCAATATTAATGGTGAATATCTCAGTCACCTCCGCTTTGCCGACGACATAGTGATAATGGCTGAATCGTTGCAGGATCTGCAAAAAATGCTGCACAGTCTTAACGCTGCCTCCGGATGAACTTGGACAAGACTAAGGTCATGTTCAACGAACTAATCATTCCGGAACCAATCTCGATCAATGGCGAAGTGTTCGAAGCTGTCCAAGAATATGTCTACCTCGGGCAGACACTGCAGTTGGGTAAAGACAGCTTCGGGCGTGAAATCGCAAGAAGAGTACAGTTGGGCTGGGCAGCATTTGGGAAACTGCGTCATATCTTCTCGTCGCCGCTACCGCAATGCCTGAAGAGCAGAGTGTATAATCAGTGTGTCCTATCCGTATTGACATACGGAGCCGGGACGTGGAACATGATGGTGAAGCTGGCCCATCGGCTACATGTCACTCAGCGAGCCATGGAAAGATTTATGCTTGTTATTTCGCTACGGGATAAAATCCGAAACGAAATTATCCGGCAGAGGACCAAGGTAGTTGATATCGTCCAGAAGTGAAGCAAGTTGAAGTGGCAGTGGGCTGGCCACGTCTGTCGCAGAACCGACGAGCGTTGGAGCAGACGGGAGAATGGAGACCACGTCTCGGGAAACGTAGTGTGGGACATCCCCCTGCCAGGTGGACTGATGACCTGAGGAAGGTCGCTGGTGGTGGCTGGATGAGGAAAGTGGGTGATCGTGCGCTTTGGCGTGCTCTTGGGGAGGCCTACGTCCAGCAGTGGACTGCAATAGGCTGATTGATTGATTAATTGATTGATCGATCACTGACAGCGCTGTTACTCTGACTAGAAATGCAAACTTCGATTCAATAGCCTTTGTATTTCACAGCTGCGACGTAATAATAAACATATTCGAGGAGGCGACTCGCGTGTCAGTGTGCGAGCAGCAGTGCTCGGCTTGCGGCGCGCAGCTCGTCACCGTGGAGTACAAGGCGGAGCGCACGCGCCTGCCGGCCGCGCTCACCGAGATGACCGCCTGCCTCTACTGCGAACCCGCCTTCAGTGCGCTGGTGAGTAACTATAGGTACAGCTCTGTGAAAGAGCGACGAAATTTGTAACTGCTTTTTTACTGAACAACTTTTATTCCAAAACTCTGAAAAAACGATCAGCTGATCAGTTCGTATAAAAAGTTTGAAGCTCCTGTGGAACTTCTGGAACAAAAGCTATCACCCGAGCGGTTTTGCGTTATTTTGCTAACACCATTTTGTCTGTCGACCTTACGGGATGATGAAGAGTAAGTAAGATTCTGATGAATTTCTTCTTTTAGGTGGAGAAGCATCGCGCGGTGGCGTCGCGGGCGCCGTCGTCGCGCGGGCGCGGGGGGCGCGCGCGTTCCAACAAACACCGCAACAAACAACCCAAGGACAAGATGGCGCAACTCGCCGCCTACTTCGTGTGAACTGACCAGCTACGTACCAATCTCCATTAGTTGCTTTTGTTTATTTTAATGTGAAAGAGAATGTAACGGCCCAAGGGCTGCCTAAGAAAACTGCTTCGAGTACCCTGGATACATATCTGAGGGAATTCAATTCTGAAACTTAAATTTAAGTTGTTTGTTTATTACACTGAAAATGAGTAAACCGTAACCAAGGACAAGATGGCGGAACAATTCGCTGTCTTCTTTTAATACATTAAGAATGAGAAAACTGTAACTAAGGACAATATAGCGTCGTAATCGCTTACTTAGCAAATGCGCATTATAAAACACTTAGTTATGTTGCTTTTGTTTATTACACTGAGAAAGAGAAAACTGTAACAGCCCAAGAACAAGATGGCGCTACTCACCGCCTACTTTGTCAACTGACCAGCTATGTATGTATATTGCCCATTGTAACTAACTTCGATTTCAGTGGCTTTAGTTTATTACACTGAGAAAGAGAAAACTGGAACAGCCCAACCCAAGGACAAGATGGCGTCGTAATTCGCCACTTAATTTTTGTGAACTGATTAGCTATGTATCTAACGTCCATTCTAACTAACTTCAATTTAAAATGCTTTTGTTTATTACACTGAGAATGAGTAAACTGTAACCAAGGATAAATAGCGTAGGAATTTGCCGCTTACTTTGTGTGAGCTGATACGCTGTGTACCAATGTCCTTCCTAACCAATTTTCATTTAGGTTGCTTTAAAAACCACAAGAAAAGGATGGCAATAATAGTTAGAGGTCTACGTCATGTCAGTACTGTCCATGAATCAGTTCTTTCATTCATTATTGATCTTTTTTGGGTTTCGTACCCCAAAAGGAAAAAAGGAACCCTTATGGGTCACTTTGTTGTCCGTCTGTATCTGTTTTTTTTTTGTTTTATTACACTGAAAAAGACAACCGCAACAAACGCCCCGAAAATAAAATGGCGGAACTTGATGACTTTCTGTGTGAACTGATCAGCTATTATCTTGGACAAATTAGCCACGCTATTATTAATGTCCGTTCTAACATACTCAGTTATATAATTATTAAAAAGTCACACATCGCAATGAAAGAATAATCCAAGTATGATTGCGCAGTACTAAATTCGTGTAGGATATGCTGAAGAAAAAAATATTCTAATATTTTTTTACTTTTTTTACAAATGAAGTTAAATTATGTACAAGTTATTCAGTTGCACATTTCATTCGCCTTTTAAATGACTGTCTTTCATTGAGGTTCCAATTTACGTTTTTGTCTGCTAACCCATGTTTATTTTAATACGGAAGATTATATAAGTATATTTTGTTTACCAGTGTTATGTTTCAGTTTAAATTAGTTTCATTTTGAAACTGCTAATTTGGTTGTAGTTGTTGATTTAAGTGAATATATCTGATAACATCAGAAAAGTGAGAAGTGAGGACGATATGCATCATCTGATCTACACGTTTACAAGTAATATTTTGTTGAACTAAAGTACATATTTTCATATTATTTAACATATTAAATAGTTGCATTTCAGCAAAATAACGAGGATATATTTACGTTTGTTTGTTTATTAAAATACGTTTTTTTAAAGAGAGCTTGTATGAGAAGTATGTCGTGTACATACCGCTTGTATTGTGTTGAATCTAATTTATTTACATAAATAGTAATTAGTTTACATAACTGTAGTAAGCGTGTATTAATATTATAAGGTTTATGTAATAAGTTTAATAAATCAATTATAACTATATTCTGGATTATGATTTCACTTGCTTAATGTTAAATTAAAATCAGTGTTCACGAAATCATTAACTTCGTTAGCTGATTTTCAAGTAAGGCGTATCACTTTTACCGTTAGGTAAGTTTTTTTTGTTAATAATGAAATGCAGTCGGAACGCAATGTTGACTGTTTAAAAATTGAATCTTGACTATTTATTTTCGGCTTGAATGCATTTCGCATTCTAATCCAGGACAAATCCGATTCAGCATCAATAAGTCTGGTCCCAGGAGCAGGAGGAGGTGGTAACAGGATCAAAATGAAAAGAACATAATATTCGAAGTCTTCATTTTATTGTGAAGGTTTTCCCTAGTTTAATGTATAGGTAAGTAATGTACAGTACCTGTATAGTACGACATAAGCTTAAACGTATTACGGTATTTAGTTACAACTGTGTTACTCGTACAATGCATTCATAAAGGGATTTGTACAAACTGGTTAGCTTTATAAAACGCGCAGTAAATCCTACCGGGTAAGGATTCCTTATTTATTGGCAAACCTTTATGAAGAAAAGAGGAGCAGACTTTTTAAAAAGGAAAGTTTGTTTTTTGCGCGATTACTCCAAAAATTATAATGCGTCAATAATGGGCGCATTCCGAATCAGACTTTTAGCGCTGTCAGCGATCAGAAAAGCAAAAAAAAATGAAAAGATCGAAATGAAGGCGCTGTCAGTCATCAACACGCCATTTCGTGATTTGACTTAAGTTTTTGTGTAATAAAAAGGATATTATTTACACAGCGTGTGACCCAGAACAGGGGCAAATATACAAATTGACTTCTGCTTGCGTTTTGACATTATTTTATTTTTAATTTTGATATCTACTCGGTACACTTATAATAGTACACTGTGCTATAAATACGGATATCCATACCCGCGTATTTGCTGTGGAGATTTTTATAGAATAAAATCACAAACTGGTACTTAGCTATATAGATGATACGGTAATTTCATATTATTCGGTAGTTATGATAGTGCCATCTCTATACACTATATAAATTACTCCCACGCTACGTTACTGAATAATTAGCCCTCAAAATTGTACAATATTTTAAAATCGTTACAGCTTGGTATTTTTCAGCTTTCAATATGTAGTATTGTATATACTTGTTATTTGAATATGTTCAATTTTGAGAATTAACTATTGAATGTATGTCAAAATTGCGAATGGAAGCAATTAGGGGATGAATATAAAAACGAAACTATGATCTTTGTTTATCGAGCAATCTGAATAAGGATGGCGATACTTTTCCCAAAATCTGCTCATCTGATGTTTGCGGCTCCTATGGGCACGAATGCATACAGATTGCGCGAGGTCAGTATTGGAATTAAGTAGTTTCTCAAATATTCTCAACGGTTTGATAGTTCTCGAATATGTTTCATGTGTACATTCACCCTCTTGATCAGTTAAAAAATATTTTGGTGGCAGATTTTTCATTAGAACTGCGTCTAGTGCAATTACTAAGCAAGTAAGGCTTTATTTAGTGCTCTTGTCAACAGAATATCAAATGGTATATTATAATTTAATATCATAGATCCCGGTAAAATGAATTTAGTCCGAGTGGCCGTCAGAGAGGAGGCGGTTGATATAATTTCAGTAGGGGCATGCAACCTGGTTTATGCATGGGATTGTTTTCGTATGCGTGTAGGAAAACATTTGATTGACCGTATAACTGTTAGTGTACGCGAGACTTTGTACTTAGATGGAATTTGCGAATACAATTATTGTGATCTATTGCTCCACGCTCTGATGTGAAGAAAATTCTTTCCGTAGCTGGACACACTGTATAGTTTTAGTTAAAAGTTTCTGGAGTTTCAAACACAAGTATAAGATAGTTATGTTTTTAAGAATTTGCTGGAATACATGATTTTAACAATATACTAATCTATTTAAGTATATAATATTATAAGTAATACTTTTACAATAATTATATACCGATTTATTTTTTACAAGCAGGTCTGTATGAATTTAATAGTTTATATCACAGATTAAGCCAATATGAAATTGATATTATTAATATTAAAAGATTAATAATATGATATATCGGTCTAATTATAAGAACATTTTATCAACAGTATGTATGAGAAGCGTTCTCCATACTAAGTCCTCTCATTTAGTTTTCAAAAACTGATTTTGTATTTTTTAAGACGAGTTATACTACCATGGACAATTTGCAACACAGTAGATGATTTAAAAATCCATTAAACGTATCTAACATTTGATATGAATCAACGTTTCTTTCGAAGTAAACATTTGATTTAAATTTTGCAAATTTACCAGAATTTATTCATATACATGTTTTGTTGAATTAAAACCAAACTGAACAAAAAATAGTGAACTATTGTTGTGTAAACAAGAAAGTAATGGTATTATCTTATTTTTGTAATAATTATAACAGTTTCACACGTTTTAGAGAAGGAAACATAAAACAAATATGTTTTTTCATACCATTCCTAATTTTCTTTTGTTAATTTGGTCACATGGAGATACTTTTAGCTTTACGATATTTTATAATTGTTTTTTTTTTCATAATAATAGGCATTATTTTCGTACTTGATATCCGGCAAGTATATAATATAAACTTACCAAAAATTATACATACTTAAGCAATTTATAAAAGTAGGAAAATTAAAATAATTATTCTTTAATTAAGTCCTGATATGCTTTAATCATTTCACAACTTCGAATACAAATTTTCTTGCCCTTAGGGCCGAGTTATAATTTTAATTGATATCTAGCAAGTGGGTGTGCTAAAAGTGATTTGTTGCAATTGTTCTGTTAAGTGTTATTTTGAAATCTGTAGGATTTGGTCCTTCGAGCCGGAAAAGCAATTATTTGAAAAGAATTTGGGTCTGAAAGATAACGTATTTGATGAGTAACTAATATACATTCTGCTTAAAGCTGCGAATAACATAACTACGATATTTTATAACACATTCGTGTATTTATTTTAATACAAGTTGCATACAATTTGTGAGGTCCAATTAACTAATTTCCAATCAGCCTGCTGATTGATCGGACTTACAATGAAGACTTGTACATATATTTAATTACCTATTTAACTTGTGCACTTTATATACTATCTTGCCCTATTATCTATTCCATTAGTTGCATATGATTCTAATGACAATGCGAGAGTTAGAGCTACGCATAAATACAATTCTGTACATTTTAATATTTTCCCTCTTTTATCTACATGAGATTCAATTTACATTCTTGTAAGAAAAATATTAAATTTACAGCAATGTTAATGATTCACTATACTAACATATTATTTTAATCTCACTGATTTCATTAATGTAATTAACCTCTATTAGCATAATATACTTAGCAGCAATTATTTACAGTACTACACTTTTATAAGTATATTTTGCTGCATAATAATATTCAATGTTGTCATATATTACATCTATTGAAGTTTAATTTTAAAGGTGTCGTCGAAATAAGAATGATTCATAATGGCACCAGATGAAATCTTATAAGTGTTTTAATTCTTTTTTGTTTAATTTATATTTAGTTCTGTTACTCGTATAAATATTTTAAATATTCTTTGTTTTTGTTTCAGTACTACTTTGTCGACGACACGTTTAATTTATTATATTCGTTGATGAGCTTCATTCATTGCAATTTCCATTAAAAGATAACGCTGATATTGATTCATCTTACATATCATTATTATAATCACTAGAACTAATAGGTACTTAAAAACAAAATTTAAAATTCGTTAATTCTCCTTAAAATATTCGATATAATAATTAATAGATTTCTCAAATCAGTTTATTATATTAATAAAGATAACCTAATTTAACATTATAAAAAAACTATGCTATAATGATATTTATATAGGTAATTTTAATAAAATGATGTAGGTATATTTTACATGAAAATAAATAAAGAAGTTTAATTTTGAAAGGCGCCGAATTTAGATCTACTTAATAACTGTAATACATGAAGTATTGAAAGAACTGTTAATAAATACATGTATTTGTACTTTCGATTTGCTAGCAGCGGATGTATTAAGTAAGACTACGATGTCTAAAATCTAACACTCTAAATGGTCCGAATAGTATGAAGTATAAATGTAGAATACGGCATATTCTGAGTGAAACAGTGCCGTGGACCCGCACGAGTTTTTAAAAAACCCGGAAGTGGTGATGTCAATATTATAAAAATAATAATGAACGGAATGTCTTGATACTCAAAATTCAGGCAAATTTGATTGACTAGCCACGATAATGACGCTTTCGAGTCTGCTATCAAAATTACTGTGTTCTTTACAAATGATAATAATATTCGTTCTTTACACGATAAACGGAAATATTAATAAGTATTGTATAAAATTTATTTAAATTTATTCTTTTTTAAAGTAATGTAGGTAAGCATTTATGCCTTGCTTATGAAACATTTTCAAACTATTGTTTTTGTGTATTAGAAATAAATTATCAAAATATTTAAACAATGATCTCAATGAGACATAAAGACCAGTTCAGTGCGATTTTTTTGCCTGTTGAGTAAAACTGGTGCTGCGACTTCAGAGCTTACTAGATGTAGCGGTCTGCACCTCCGTTGCACTCTGAAATTGTAGTTTCAACTTCAGGCAGGCGACAAAAAAATATTCGTGCTGAGCTTTTCACTATCGTAAGCCAGCAATCCATATCGAGTTCCCAGATTTTAATACTACTTAGTATTTATACGATTTCTGATTTTCATTTAAAATATATTAATGCAAAAAAAAATACCGCTATACCACAATCCAATACCAAGAATTAAGTTATTTATAACTATATCATTGCTATTAATGTTTATTGTCAATAGTACGAGTAATAGTTATAATAAGGATAATTTTATGACGAAGCCACAAATACAATACTATCTAGTTGGGGATGGTTACAGTACAAGGGGATAGTGTACAGTAGTTAGCACATGCGGCTGTACATTTTGACCTTGAGAGCGCCTAGCAGTTGGAGCGATATTCGTAATGCAAGTGTCAAGCTACATACACGTGTTGGCTACTGTACATAGTTCAAGCTTTATTTGGTTTTGGAAAATGGTATAAGTCAGTTTCCACTCCTATTTTGCTATAGGTATACGTGAAATGTAGATAGGTATAGTTATTATAAGCTATCAATAGCCTTCTTTTACTATATTGATTGAGCCATTGAAGTATATATTTATTTTTTTCTATTTAAAGCTCTTAGTTTTTCTTTCATGCGAGTTCTAATCTCGCTAAGAATATAATAATATTATAGTCGAACAAAACATAATCCTTTAAGACTATATTTTGCGAGGGTCGAATTCAAATACTTATCTATGTACCACTATAAACCAGTTTAGAATTACTATAATATGATTTAAAAAAACAAAAGCTTTGCTTTTGGCAATTTCTGTAGGTAATATCATAACAGTAAGATCATCAAAGAAATGTCCTTTACACTCACTAGAGTTTGTTAGGAAGGTCACTTGGATATAATCAATGCACTACTCGTGTCTTTATACACAGAATTTAAAGTCAGTTATATTTTCACTATTTCATAAGATTTTTGCAACCGAAATCAAATATTTATATTAGCCCATAAAATTAGCGGACCCAATACAGAAGGAGGAATTCTCGAAGTATTAAATGGTCCATACTTGAACTTTTTCAGCTATAACACACCAGCTAGCCTGATCATAATATGATGATACGACGTGTAGGCTTTCCACGTACTTCTCAATCAATTGGTCTAGTTCACCGCGTTTAAAAACGTGGTAGTATCTGTGGTATGTAACCGCTCCTCCTTCTGAGGGTAAACTATCAGAACCATCGCTTAAAGAAGGCAACAGTGGAGCGTGGGGACCTACCCGAGCAGGAATAGGAGCAGTCGCCGTGTCTTCTGATGACGAACGCTTTTCTAGAAGCTTCCTTTCCTTCGAACACTCGCTACATGATGGTAGAGAAGCTAAACTGGCACAACCCAAGGAAGCAGTGCTGCCGGTCTTGTCTCGTCTGCTCCAATCACTACCGGCTGAAGTATCACTAGATTCTATTGAAAATCCAGATTTTAAAGGCGCTGTACTTGTGCTGGACCGAGACGTTATTGATTCAGGGCTAATTTCCATTTTATCTAAGTCACTTGAGTCGGTTGATTGTCCAACTTTTAACGAAGATCTCTTATCTGTGCTGGTACATAATGAATCAACGCTTATTTCTGATTCCAAGGAATAACCGGTTTCAAGTGACTGACTCGTGTCGTAGGCACCCGAGTCTATGGTGATTTCAGGATTACCATTGCTCGAAGATATCGCGCTGTCATCGTCTGGGTTCTTGATATCCGTATCCGGTAACTTTTCATCTACAATAGTTGATTTTATGTACTGAATGTTGGTACAGTTATTAAGGTAAATGTCTTCGTCGCTGGTTACTTTCAGTGACCTTTTGAGTTCCCTATATTTGTTAATAATAGGGTCGACATCCTTCGATCTCTTTTTATTAGTTTTCGTTTTAACTCCACATTTTGGAAACAGCTTATTGATATCGTTTTCATGATTCTCATTCAAAGATGCAACAAATTTGTTTAGAGCAGGCGTATCGATCTTATTTTTATACGGATCTTCGAGATGTTGTAAACTATCTGAAAGCTCATCTAAAATCTTCTGTGTATGTCTGTCCTCTTCTTCTCGTTTTAGTCGTAGAGAAATACTCTTCTCGCTACTACTACTACTTGGCAAATCAAAGTCATCTTCATTGATTCGTTTTGAATATTGATCAATTTCTTGCAATAACTTTTCGCTTAATTTTTCAGCGAATTCAGTTAGGTGTTGATTTCGGTCTTGTTGTTCAACCCAATCATCATCTTTTGCTAACATATCTGATTTACACGTAATAAGTGGTTCATTTTGTATCCTGTTGAAACTCTCTGATTTGGAAATAGATTTTTCAGAATCAGTGCTTGATATTGAGACGGAGTCGTACAATTTGGTAGGACTTCTATGACTTCTACTGAGGTTTTCATCTAAGGATCTTCCTTCTGGTCTATTTGGAGATAATCTGTTTAGACTCCAAGTAGAATTGCTTGTGCTGCCTTGCTTTGGAGACCGATCCTTAGATCTTCTACCTGGTGATAAGCGCTCTAAACTTGAGGAACTTCCACTAGAGCTTGTATGAGAAGACCGCGATCTATCCTCTAATATTCTGAGATCTCCTGGTGACAGTTTGTTTAAGCTCCAATTGCTGCTACTACTGCTGCTTGAAGCTCCTTGTACAATGGCCATTGCATCAGCGCTTTCCAGTTTCTCAAGCTGTTTCCTTTTAGACCTTGGGCTAGATTGTATAACAGCTTCGCAGGTTTCATCTAATGAGTGTGCTACTTCTGCTACCGCTTCTATAAGCGTTTGCGGAACAGGTGTCGTTGATGGAGATTTTTCAGGAGCACTGTAAATTATTTCTTCTTTCTTGTCTACGTCTGTAACAAAGAGTAAGTTTGGTAAGTATCAATAAAAGAGTATAAATAAGGCTTTGTGACTACAAATACTACAATCTTACCTTTTTCCGCTGCAACTTTTCTTAATTCCTCGGGAACAACGCTTATAACGCTGTCAACTGAATCAGGCGAAGAAACTCCACTAGAATCACTGTCCACATCATCTGTAGCTGGATTGAACAATTCTAGTGACATTAGTTTCAGATGGCTCTTAGCTACTTGGTCTGATTTAAAAGTCCGTACAATAGGGAAAGCAGGTCTTCTACCTATATTTGTTCCTGGAATCCCTTTGTTTAGCATATCTTTTATTTGTCGAATTCTTTCTTTCCTTTTACGTTCTGCCGCTCGTGATTCCGGATTTTCTGTCGGTGATTTATTGAGGTCTTTAGATTTAAATTGTGGTATCTCTGGCAGCTCAGCAACGGTTTGTAAAGTTATTTTTGGATAGGGCTTAAGATCTTGAAGCACTACGTGCGGTTTTAGTTCTTCTGTATCAGCGGTTAGCTTGTGTATTTCTTCCATATTCTTATTTATTTCGGCCAGTAATTCCGCAGCAATTTCAGTAGGCGTCTCCTCTTCTTCTAAAATAGGTGGGATTGGATCAATTTCTTCAAAAATATCCATAGGGAGTGTAATATCTTTATTTATGATCGGCTGGTGCTCTGGTTTTGTTATTTTTTCTTCAGCTTCAGTTTTAGGTGGAGAATTTGGCTGACTCTTTGATTGTGGCTTTAGTGGAGCTGCTGCAAAAGTAGTACTAGTCGAATAATTTTTCAAACTGTATTGGGCAACTAATATTTTGTTCACAGAACCTGGTGTCTGAACAGCATTGGGTGAGGCCGGTGGTCGAATCAATGGAAATGCTTGTTTTATCCTTGGTGATGGTAATCCTGGTGAACTTTTCATTCTAGGTGACGTCGGTACTGATGATACTTTTAATCGAGGCGATGTAGGCCCTGGAGACAATGGTGTTGGTGATAGCGGATCACTAGAACCATCTGCTTTCGGAACATATATCACAGATGCAAAACTGTCTTCGGAATCAACACTTGTATCACTTTGTAAACTACTGTCTTTTGATGAGTCGGAACCGTCTTCTTTGGAATGCCGTCTTTCGGGGTAAATCTTCTCACTGCCTGTATTATTGTCACTCGGCGTAGGAACTTCAGGCACCGGCCCGTGGTTCTTCCACCCTTGAAGCATTCTCACGAACACGGTTACTTTATCTATATTCGTTGTAGACGTTTTGAACTTACTAGTGAGGCCGTTTTTCAATGATTGGAATTTTTTAGCGGTGGTTGCTGATGTTGAAAATATCGAGTCACGAATAGAATCCAAGGCACCAGGTCGTCGATATAAATATTCTTCATTTAAAGACGCTTGCTTTTGTATATTTTTTCTCAAGTGTTCTTTTTCTCGTAACCTTTCTACAGACATAAGTTCTTCATTTAGTGAGGTTTGCTTGAATACGCCCGGTTTCTTTGATGATAATCTATGAGTGTGTATTTTGAAATTGGGCATCTCTTCCACCATACTTTTCATATCGGTAGGTTTGTCAAGGTCCTCTTCTGCGTCGTCTTCATTTATCGACTTCTTCTGTTTAACAAGTCGTGGTTTCTTCCGTGGCTCAGGGATTTCTGGTACTGGGGGTTCTATATGTATTGGTTCAATTTCTTCAATGCCTAAACTTGGTAAACTTGACCTTGATCGGGCCAAAGCACGAGTTTCAATATCTGCGATGTCGGTTAGGCTTCTTGACTTCATTGTTGCCGATTCAGAGTTCTGAGGCACGAGTCTGGGTGGAAGTGCCTCGTCTAATCTCCGAAGTTCGATGGGAAGATCTGCTGCTGGTGGTTCAGGTCGAACGCATGGTCTAGGCGGTACCCTCGAGGCCATCCCCCACGAGGGCAGGAACGAGCGACGACCGGCTAGTCGCTGCAGTGCTCGCCTCACGAATGAATAACATGTCTCGTTTGGCGACGACAAAGATGATGAGCCTGGAGATCCCTCGCGATTCTTCCATGCTTCGCCGTTACTGTAAATTGAAAACAAAATGTTACTTAGCCTTTGTTATTACTTTGCAGTGCGGTGCAGTGCAGTGCAGTTCAACTTTAATGTCTCATCAGATGACAATGAACTTGTCAAAGCATTCTAACTTCGGAATATGTGCTGGTCTTCTATCAAGATGTACTGCCGACCTAGTAAATAATTAATAGGAAGGAATTCAAGCATATTCATTGCGGTACTTACTGGTCATTGTCAACTGAGAGGAATCGCGGTGCCAGAGGAGGGGGGCCCAATGTCGCGGGCCGGTGCCAGGGGATTAGCACATCCTAAAACATAAAAAAGTAAATCTACAAACAGTTCTTATTAAGATAGGTTGAATATGTTCTCAAAAAATACTTGAGAGTTCCATCGTTAATACTTCCATCCAGTGTGCTTTTGACTCAACTACACTGGCGCAAAGGATATATCCTGAATTTCTGACTAACTAATTGTCATGAGTTTATCTCCACAGAGTCAGAGAACTCATCCAAAAAAAATGTAGTGACAAAACTAAGAGATGTACTCATCCAACGTTAATAAACTATTCATTTAATTTCACATAAATTGGCATATGGTTACGTTGACATATCTTACCTGGGAATGAAAATTCCTTCCTTCGTGTTCCATAGCCCATACCGTCAGCAGCAGTCGACCCCCGATCCTAGTGACTCGAGCCAACTCCCTCAGGGCCATAGCTCTTCGCTCCACGGTGGCAAAGTGATGGACCACTGCTATCGAGAGCACCGCGTCAAAAGACTCGTCGCGGTATGGGAGGCACATGTTGTCGCATACTACCACCTAGAAACAACCGGAAACATCTTGTATGATAAAGCAATAGGTTTTGGTAGAGCAAATTTTCTCTTAGCTGTTTTTGGTCTGTGCTACCCGCTGGCCGCCGCCATTTCAATAAGCATAACATTAAAAACAATATGCGCAAATGCGGGTACACCGCTCCAGCAAAACATCTGCGTAGGTATGTCTAGAGAATGATCCATAATATACTTGTCCTTTCTCTCCTATCCTTCTTTTTAGGATCTGCTCGTATAATGAGCTCTCACAAGTAAACGCGATCCGTACACTTATTACACTACGATTCCCTAACCTAGTCCCCCAGGAGACTATATAGTTATCATATCAGTGCATGTTGTGGTTACCTACTTATAAATGAATGAGCACCTAACACTTTTGTACTTTTAATCTATTATTTATAAAGGTGCATCATTCGTCGGTAATCCTATAATCACACTAATATTAGTAGTATAAATGTGTAAATATGTTTCAATGATCCGCCTACCTGCCTGTTTGTTCTGCCTTCACGCTTAAAGTACTCAACGGATTTGGATGAATGAAAGGGACATAGTTTGTACCCTGGATTAACACTGGATCCTTTTTACGGGAAAAAGTCTTATTCCCACGGGAAAATCTTACACAACGTGAGCGTAGCCGCGGGCAGACCGCTAGTAATATAATAAAGCTTTTTCAATATTATACAGTTACTCGTACCTCGTTGTTGTGATGGCGCGCATGCGTCGCGAGCCGGGCGCAGCGGTCGCCGCCCACGCAGAACACGGACGGATTCACACTCAGGTATTTGCCGTTGCCGCATCCTGGAAACAATACATTCTAGATTTATATTTTAGTCGACACGACAAGTAGAATATTTTTGAAAGAAAGAAAATATGTTTCGATGATCCGCCTGCCTGCCTGTTTGTTATAGGGTCATTCCTCACCGAAGGGCTCGAGCCTAAAGGTGATCACGCCGTAGACAACCATGCAGGTCCAGCGAGGTGAAAGCGACTTTACACACAACTTTTGAATTTATTTGCAAGCGTATGAACTGTGCAGGTTTCCTAGTGATGTTTGAACATCGAATTAATTTGAAAACACACTAATTTGGAACCACAAACTACGTATCGGCGGCAGCGGCCGGTGCGCCTACAAACTTAGAGTAAGATTGGAATTATTTTATTAAGTACCCACTGCATGTTTTTCGTAAACGGACATTTGCCAATGTATACTTTTTTATTATTTTAGTTCTCATGTTAAGTGACTTATGTGTAGTCTTTATGAGAATAAAGTTCTTTAAACTGAAACACTCGTACCAAAGGGATCAAAACTTACCTACATTATTCTGAAGAGTGTTGATTTTCGCTGGATGATTTCAAAAATGTTACAATGTATTTTTCATTACTCTGAAAGTAGTTCGGAAGTTGCCTGAGGAGCGGACTGAAGGTAATACTTTTCAGCCCGGAGGGAGAATCACTTTCAACTGACAGCTGTCAAATTATTAATAAAAGACTGGTTCACATTTCTATTGAACTAGGTTCCATCTTTCTACACAGCCACTCAATCACAGCGCAATGTTAAATTGAATAAGTTAAATATTTAAAGAATATATATTTTTTAAATGACTTTATTATAATTTACTTTCAACTATTTCTTTAAAATAAAATAGACTTGGGCAAAATATTTAACATTTTTCAATGATGGAAATTAAAAATAATGGCTCAAAAGCTGGTCGGCATGGCCACAGCAAAAAATAAAAATAAGCGGGAAAGCAACAATCCGATTATCATTTGTTTCTCGAGTTGTAGGGTTTTGTTTACAATGAGTTCATCTTAATCAGATAATATGGAAGTCACTCATTTTTTCTTTAGCTAATTCGTGTTTTTATTTTTACTTTCCTTGTATTCGTAATGAAAAGCACAGTGTTTACCCCTGGTTAAAGATTTATTTAGTGCCTCGAACTATCGTCTCGGCGCTAAATAAGTTACTTTCACTCCTCGTATAACAATGTACTATAAACTGACAATTCGAAACGAAGCCAAAAAGGCTACTTATACAACGTATTAGCAAAATAACGCTAAATCTCTCGGGTGGTAAGGACAGCCCATGAAACTGAAAATTTTTTGTTCAGTTTCGTGGGCTGGAGATTTTCGTTATTTTACTAACACCACAAAATAAAAAGGGCCCACGCGCCGCTTTGCCTACTTTGTGTTAACACGCTGTCGTTTCTAAGAGAGCCTAGTTCTCTTTTAAATAATAATATGGTTGATTTGATGAAATCGACGTAGTCATTCAACCAAGATTGGGTAATAGAGGGTAGGTGTAGGGTATGCCATCAAAAACATAACTTGTAAAAAAACCAAGTCTCGCACGCAACTTAGTCTACCGTAAAAAGTTGTGAGATCCATTTAATATTCAAGCAAAAAATCTAACTTTATCTGTTATTGTAAGGTAGTTTAAAAAAAAGGCCCATGAAAGGTACATCGTCATACTGAGAAATGTTGGGCTATTTCATTTAACTTAATGCAAAGCAGTAAAAAATCAAAAAGATCAAAATCAAAATCATTTCATTCGAAATAAGATTTTTACAAATCATTTTTTGACGTCAAAGCTATCATGGATGGTATTAACTAAGATAACTTGAATGAATTTATACAACAAGAAAGAAAAAGTAAAATGTTGTGTAAAGTAGCAGCGGGAGGAAGAAGCTAGTAAAATTCGAACTTCAATGATGTCGAACTTCAAACATTCGCAATTGAGTATTTTCGCACTTCCGTGATTCGCTCTTTATAATTTCGCAACAATGTGGTAAGATCATCCTACGCAGCTTTACCTACACAAATAAGACTACCTGTGTACTTACTCGTATGTGGGTGTGGAAAAATACATCTGAATTAGAAAATAATGAAAATGAAATGAAATATTGTGTGAGTGGGTATCACTTTCATGTGACATGTGGTCGTCGGTTGTGTTAATAAAATCATTATAGTCTGGGCGGCCGCCGCCGCACGATACTCACCTCATCGAGTTACTGAAAAATACCACTTTCCACGAAAAGTAGACCTAAAATAGGTAGGAAAATTTTTTGTCTTCCGGGGCTCAGCCTGGGGGAGACGTGGGGGGGAGAAGATATGCTGCTGGCACCGACTCCAAAAGGAAGTACAAAATTCTAAATATTTACTTAATACACTACCTATCTACTTAATTGAGGATATTGGCAATATTTTTTTTTCATGTTCCATCTGAAATGTTATTTTTAGTGGAGATAACCATATAAGGTAATTTGAAGGAGGTTTCTATTTTTTTGTTAAAATTATTTTTACTTTAATGCTAGTTAACGAAATATCTTATAACAAACAATAACGAAATATCTGTAACAATAATAATCTATAGAGCGAGGTAAGTAGTATATTAAGTAAGTAGTGTATCAGTGCTCTACAAAATAATAGTGAGGGACCAAACTTCCATTTTCCAGTCTAGTCTAACCATTTGCACCTTGACCATTACTCTAATCTCTAACATGTAGATAATAATAAAAGAATATTGGGCGATACTTCCCTTGCGTTTGTAAATGAAGTGAAGGTAGACTACCGCAAGATCGTTGAACGAATCGTTTATTTACGGTTGGATGTTACTCGTACATCTCTTAGTTTCGGCATTACATTATTTTGGCTGCAGCAGGACGATATTTTTACTTTGGAACATACAAAATAAAACTCAAATTCTCGTCATGCCCATACCATAGTTTTCTAATATTTTATTTAAGTGGAAAAAGTGGACTTAAAAATAGGCTTGTGTCAACTAACAATGAAATCATTGGATGAATGTTTCTAGACGTAAATTGTAATATTTAAACAGGGAAAACCGAAATAATTCCACATAAAAATTAATGATTATTGTTATTTTTACAAATTAAAATCAAATAAATACCCCCCCTGGCCCCTCCGCTGTGAACGTCAATCAGAACGTATTACGTCACATAGTGGTATGCCGCCATTGTTGTTTTGACGCTTGGTTAACTTTTTCATACAACAGCACAAGTGAACTCAATCATTTGCCACTATGTGACGTCATTCACGACGCCATGACACTTTCTTGTGTTTTTACGCCAGATTAAAAATATTTTCTTAAAACTTAAAATATGTGTTTTAAATATAATTTTTATCATGAAATATTATTTTTTTGGGGTAATACAGGTACTAAACTAACGAAATAAGCCATTTTTGAAATTTACGACACAGGCCTATTATCACCATTCCATTTTCTTTCGTTTGGATTAGACTGAGTATATAAATTCAAAATTAGGAAATTCAAATCGCTATTTCTTAATACCTACAGACAATTTAATATTCTGTAGCTAGCTACCTACCTACACAGAATTTATCTACTAAGAGTCGAGGTTTGTTTTTATACTGGTTATCTCTACAATAAGATCAATTCAGCACTCCCACGCGTGACATTTACTTTGCCGAGGTAATAATAGGTACAGTACGGTAAACAGATAATTATTTGTGTACGGTATATTAGCAAGCCCGAATGGGAGGATAAGCTTCTTAATAGAGAGTGAACTAATATATATTATTAAATACCAAATATTTTCATGAGTCGATTAATACGAAGAATAGATCTAAAGATTCTTTTAAATCCTAAGTTGCGAGTATCAAGGCATTGTGTGCGTTATCAGGCTGTAAAATTGTTTTCAATACACCTTGCTCGAAAAATTAACTTACGAACTGTGCGGTAAATGCGTTTTACCGCACTAGTGCGATTTTATTAAAAAAAATTTTAATTCCTACGATCTTCAGTATTTATTATTCAGCCAGGATAATTTTGACAATAAAAAATATTTAAATCGATTCATACAAAGAGAAAAGTATTTTATATTTTTTTATTTCAACAAATTGTATCAAAAATATTATCAGCCAGTAATATTTTAATTATAAAAATAAAATTATCTCGATTTAACTAATAATGTTCGTAGAGGCTGAATGTCCGCCAGAGCCTTTTCTACGTAATTATGCTTATAAAATAGAAACATACATCGTTTTGTAGTTGGCGCCAAGTTTGTAAAATTGTCATTTAATTGTTTTACATTAAATGTTGTTTTATTAGTGTTTAAGTGTTGATATTTAATGATAAATGTGAACAGTAAGGATACTCAAACTGGGCGCGATATAAACAACTTCTACATGATCCATTTTACCTGTAGTATCATAGCTTTTGTAGGGTACTATGGCGTATGTACCTTTCAGTTTAATTATTTACTATCAGTTTTTTCACAAGTGTATTGAAAAACGTCGTACAACACACGGATCTTAGGTTTTATAACAAACTCGTGACATTATAAACCCTCGCCTGCGGCTCGGGCTTACAAAAGTCACCTCGTTTGTAATATGCCACCTACGATCCTTGTATCGTAATGTACTATTATTATTATGATAAATTAATGTTTAAAATTTTACAAAGTAATAATGACTATGATAATATAGTTACTTATACAATTAATATATTAGATTTTTAGGTATAATTCAATTTAATAATATGTATTTTAATGATGGTTTTGACATTTGTTAGTACTCGTAATCAATAACTAATTTGAATGTGTTTAATTTTATATCTTTTTCTGTTTTATAATTTGTTTTATGAATTCATGTCCAACACAATGTATTTTGTTATGGATTAATAAACTTTGAACTTTAAATATAAAATAAATCTATACATACTACATATAATAAAACTGTAAAGAGGCCAATTCTGTACATTGAAAATAAAAAATAAAAAAATACCTCTGGGGGTCTTCTTAAACGTAACAGATGCCAAAAATATTATATTTGAAATTTTTGTCTGTCTGTCTTGTTTGCGATTCACGCAAAAACTACTGAACGGATTTTGATGAAACTTTTTTTCATTAGGGAGATTGGTTGCCGTCTGGAAAGAGGTGGCGACCCCCGCTCCGGGTCGTTCCTGGCGCAAAGCTTGTCCCTGGCAGTCCAGCGTGGCGGCGAGCATTCTGGGAAACTTTGCTCCGGGAACGGTTTGGGGAGGTATTTTAGATATTTAAGGTTTGACTTTGTTTGTTTGTTTGTTTGTTTGTATTCGTTTTCTTGTATTGTAGATAAATAATAGCACATTACAATACAAGGATCGTGGTGGCATATTACAAACGAGGTGACTTTTGTAAGCCCGAGCCGCAGGTGAGGGTTTATAATGTCACGAGTTTGTTATAAAACCTAAGATCCGTGTGATGTACGACGTTTTTCAATACACTTGTGAGAAAACTGATAGTAATAAGTAGTAAGATAGTTAAGAAGGTACATAGTACCCTACAAAAGCTATGATACTACAGGTAAAATTGATCATGTAGAAGTTGTAAAAACTATCCCTCTATTATATGGCGCGCAGTTTGAATATCCTTACTATTCACATTTATCATTAAATATCAACTTTTAATCAATCATAAAACAATACTCAATGTAAAACAATTAAATAAAAATAGGGGATCGGACTACTTTTTTTTATTTTACATATCCAAACTTCTTAGTTTCTGCTATCGAACACTAAAAGAATTTTTGCTCTATCTTTAAAATTAACCGAGATATAAAGGCTTGAATTTCAAGATTAGACAGAGAGGCACATACCCACTTGTGACGTCATTTGTTAGTAACGCCTTATAATCTCCATACAAAAAATCGTTTTTGAAAAAGACAGACATATTGAAACTTAAAAAAATCACTGTAAATTCGTTTTTCAACCGATTCTGTTTTTTTCTTCGCGAATCGTCTGCTACTAATCTATATTTTAAAAATAATTCATAAAATATGGTAAATTTAGGAACAGTCCGATCCCCTATTTTACAAACTTGGCGCCAATTACAAAACTATAGTATGTTTCTTTTTTATATCATAATTACGGAGAAAAGACTCTTTGGTCAATTCATATGCATGATGAGGTTTAATGTATTATGTGTGTAATGTGGTATGTGTGTAATGTGTTTTGTGTGAATTATGTTATGTATTGGATTAAATTAATACACAGGCATGTTAACGAAGTCATGTAGCCGTAACCATAATATTTAACTGTTTGTCATTTTAAAGTTCGAGGGCAATACATTGTGTCACGACAAAAAGAGCTTATCAGTGCACGAGATGATTTTCTTAAAATAAAAGCTTTTTAACAAAAGAACTGCACACTCCTGCGAAGAAATTCAAAGGTTGTGTGTAAAGTCGACTAACCCGCACCGGACCAGCGTGGTCGACTAAGGCCTAATCGCCCTAATTCAAGGTAGGCTCGAGCCCCTCGGTGGGGACGTATATGAGCTGTTGATGATTTGCACTTAGGCCTAATAACTTTAAATGCTGAGAATTTATTCTACCATTCTTGCGGTCTACATAGAAAAAAGCGCACCCTTGACGACACAGATGAAACTTCCAGGCATGTTTGGGTTATCGAAAAAGGTACGTATAGCGCGTCACACTATTTCTTTTTAGTTGCTTCTGACGTGCTCACGAGGCAAGCTGCAGGGCTCGAGCGCTGGGAAATATGCACGTGGGTTGGCTTGCACGTAGATTTTGCACAGCGAATAGAAGGTTACACTGTACTTACTAACTAATGACGTGAAGGCGAATACGGCAGCCGTGGGGGGTGAGGTGCGTCGTCTCTCGACCATTGTTGTCTCACCCTAGTCAATTAGTTGAAGCGAGACGAAAGATACCGACCAAAGTCGCACACGAGGCTGCCGGGCTCAAGCTCGGAGAGGAAGGCGCGCACGGCGGGTGTGTAGGCGCGTCGTCTCCCGACTATTGTTGTCTCACTCTATTCAATTAGTTGAAGCGAGACGAAAGATACTGACCGACTGTGATCGAAATTCTTATTTCGTCTGAAATCAATAAGAATCTCGCATTTAAAAAAAAAATCTTAACTAGCTGTTCAAGTATCATCATCAACAGCTCGTTATACGTCCGACGTCGCACACGAGGCTGCCGGGCTCGCACGGCGGGTGCAAGGGAGCTAGGCGCGTCGTCCCCTAAACATTACTGTCTCACTCTAACCACCTTAGAGAAAGCGAGACGAAAGATACTGACCAACGTCACAGACGAGGCTTCCAGGCTCGAGTTCGGCGAGGAAGGCGCGCACGGCGGGCGCGGGGGGGCGCGGTGCGTCGTCGCCGGAGTCGCCGGCCTGGTCGTACACGTCGTGCACGTACGCGCGCTCCAACGCCGCCCCGCGCGCCGCCATTTCCCCCGCGCCACCCTCTGCCCCCGCCGCGCCGCCGCCATCCGCCATCACCGCACCGCCATTGCACAGCTCTGTAATTGATGGAATAGTCACAGTTAATAAACATCGATCAACATCGAAATATTAATGGTTTTTGTTTTTGAAACGTCCTCTTCGGGAGCGTACGCTGAAGTTTTGTTACGTGAGCGTTTTCTGGCCAGATCGATCCTTTGCTAAAAATTACAACAGGGTCACGCTTAAAACTGACTTGTTCTAGAAGTCAAGACAGGGCGTATCACGACTATGATACCTTTATGACTACGAGAATGGTATAAAGATCTACTATTTTATTCTTATTAATGTATTTTTATCCGCCGCCGTGTGGTGAAGGCAGAGTAGAATAAATTTGTCACCAACCCCGACTCTTCCCGTGGGTGTTGTAAGAGGCAACTTAGGGACTACACATTGAACAGGGAACGGGCAGCAGCGCTCTCTGATACAGTAACCTTTTTCTGCGATCTCCAACCCGCCTGCTAAGCGTGGAGATTATGGCAAAACCCTCCACTTAAGTGGAGGAGGCTCATAGTCCAGCAGTGGATTGTAACGGGCCGTTGATTTGATTTGAATGTATTTTTATAAATGCACACAGCGAACTGTTGATTTATAAAAAACTACTTATAAAGCAAAAATATTGCAATAGAATAATATTATTAAAAAAAAAATCCTCGACCCTTCACAGAGCTTGGTGGCATAATAGGTAATACGCCTGTGTCTGGCCTGGATAGCCAAAGAGATAAAGGTTCGAGTCCTGTCCAAGATCGATAAAATTTTTCATTTTCCGCTTTATAGTTATTAGATTAATAAATAAGGAAGTGGTCTCTGCCTACCCCTCCGGGAAAAAGGCGTGACTTTATGTATGTATGTATTAATAAATAATTGTATAATTAATCTGTAATAATCTATATTATATTTTATCTTTTCAAGTACCATCCCACCCACGACTATCACTGAAAATATAGTCGACGCAAACGGAATAACTCACCTTAAAGATTATAAATGCTGTCCAAAATAACAAGATAATAAAAAGAAAAACCGCTCGGATATTTCGACAGTCTATCAGCTGTACGTACTTCGTAGCAACAGCTACGGTTTTGCTACGGCAGCGGCGCGGCGGCGCGGCGTCATTAATGTTAAGTTAGAAAAAAATAATCATTTGGTGAAATCTGGCGGAAGCTAAATATTAATAAAAATAGGTGTGTTGAAATCTTTGAGTTTCCTTGATATGTATTTTTAAAAAAATTGGAGTGTTTTTTAAAACAGATACGGAAATTACTGACAGCAACTCTGTTTCACTTGCTTTGCTTGTGTCGCAAAATCGACGAATCAGACGTAACGGAATTGCGAAGTGGACGGCACTTCTTACCCGTAAGTTTCACTTGTTTATTCAGTATTTGAAGAATGCGAAAGTAAAAAAGGCTTCGAGTGATTCTTGTACATTGACTAAAAGGAATTTCAAGATGAAGTGAGTTCGATGCCCAATTTTGACAATCACTCGTCGAATAAAAAAAAATATACCTGGAAATATAGATCCCAATCTTTTTTAGTTTTCTCAAGTGCATAATATTAATATGTAGATAAACAGCACCTTTGAAAATTGTGTAAGTATTGATTTTACCTTTACCCTCTCTCTATAAATTTTCATTGAGTTTTGCATAGGCGTTTTGTGTAAACATAACATAAATAGAAACGGCAACATAAATCAATACAACTATTCAAATTATAATGAGAGAAGCACGGTTGGCACCTAGCAGCTTTGCCTAGCAGGAAGCGACGCGTCGCCATGGTTACCTATCTGGGGAACCAGGTCACAGGTCCCTTCACCCTGGCCATACCCTGGCGAACCGGGCTGATAGAATATTGAATTTTATACCATCACCCACACCAAATGCTGTTATGTGCAACTAATTTCATTTTTATCGAGAAAATATCGCCGATAATGTAATAGAGTTCCAATAAAGGATACTTGGAAAATGCACTTAAAAGGAATTTACGCGTGAAATTGTGCTTAGTAAAGCTATTTCGTCGTGTGAGGGAAAGTATTGCGAAAATAAAAATCTACGTTGGTTCGAATTTCTAAAATTTTTCGTCATTTGAATAAAACATTCAGTACTAGCTGTCCGCTCGCAGCTACGCTCGCATTATGTAAGATTTTCTCGCGGGAATAAGACTTTTTCCCGTAAAAAGTATCCTACGTATTAATCCAGGGTACAAACTGCCTCCATCGCAAACATCCAAATCCGTTCAGTAGTTAAGGCGTGAAAGCGGAACAAACGTTCAAATATATTTTCACATTTATAATATTAGTGTGATGATATTTTTTTAGACTCGTACATAGAGACAGGATAATCGAGGTTTGTACTCTAGCAATTTACAAATTTTCAGACCCATTTATATAATTTTGCTGCTACCTATCTTGGCTTATGTACTTATTAAAGGTTTGTGGAACAGAATGGTGGGCAAGATCGAAGGATAAAGAAGCGTCGGTAGACCTAAGATGTCGTGGCTCGAGAACATTAAAAACTGGACAGACGTCGCCACGGTAGAAGAACTAACCGTTTGGCGAGAGATAGAGAGACGTACGCGGAGCTGACTGCCAACCTCCAGCAGTGGAGAGGAACACGAAGAATAAGAAGAAGAAGGAACAGAATATGTATTAATTTTTATCAGTGAAGTTTTTTGTCAGTAGACGTGTACTTCCTTTCTCAAGTCTTCGGGTTGTGTTCTTCTTTTTGAGTCATTGCATGGCAAACCTAGACTGTCTCGGCCCAAAAATTGGCCAACAGAATTGCTGTAGCGTTCATTAAATCTTCCCTGGGTCAGTAAACTATAATATCATGTTAGTTAAATAACGCAAAACCTCTTGAGTGGTAGGTAGCCCATGAAAATGAATAACTTTTGTATAACGATATAAAATATACTACCTTACACAAATTAAGTCGGTTTGTATAATTCGTTTTTTTTTCGTTTTTTTTTTTGTTGTGGTTTATAAATTTTCTGATTCTACCACTAAAAACGTTTTGCTTTATATAACATTCCGAAAAAAGTTAGCAATCAGAGTTGCATCGCTGCAGCAGTGTTTTGCAGATTCAAAGTTGAACGAACTCGCTTCCGGCCGACCAATGGGACGATGTCACGCGCAATGCGACGACCCCATTGGCTGAATTAGTGCAACCAAGGTGCAACCGATGCCTCATTTTTTTTTCTGGTCTGTTTTTGTGCATTTTTTGTAGGACTCATCCTCGAGTGGTCAATCACAGATAAATTTCTTCACGTTTTTTCGTCCATGTCACGTCGGGGTACCGCCAAGTTTAAAAAAAAATATCGTATCAAAGCTAGTTGGTCGGATATGCTAGCAAATTAATAGATAGTCAATCAAATGAAGCGTCTGCGACGCGACATTATAGATATAGCGTCATTTCAACGAGCAAATAAATCGAGCCATCCATCAATTTCTATAATAAAATTAAAATTTGATGGCACAACAATAGGTATTATTATTGACTTTTTAAATTTTTGCTACGGGGGTTTTTAAATTTTTAATTTATTTCTTATGGAGCACTCATTTTATGAACTTTACTTTAGTGTAGGACTCTTCCCGCAGATTATTTTAACTTGAAATATAAATTATTGTTAATGTTGTTACCATTTCATTTAACCCCACCGACGGGCTCAAGTGCATCATATACCTGGGCTGATTGATAACTGGCCGAAACGACGAACTTAAAAAAATGATACGCAAAAAAAAAATACATTATATTTTGGCATCTTTTTGAAAATAGAACGCCAAATTTGAATTTAATCGAACTGGTGGAATTTGTTTGATAAGACGTAGAACTTTCTCTGTCCTAAATTTTCTTAACAATGGAAAGAAACGAAATTCGTGCGGTGATAAAGTTTTACGTTTTAAAACAGAAAACAGCAACCCAGATTAAAACCAAGCTAGACAGTGTTTTAGGTAATTCTGCTCCTGCATTGAGTACAATTCACACCTGGGTAACTGATTTTAAACGTGGAAGACAGAGCTGCGAAGACGCCCACAGGTCTGGCCGTCCAAATGAAGTCACGAATCCGGACATGATCAAAAAAATTCACAAAATTGTATTGAATGATCGGCGCTTGAAGTTGCGAGAGATAGCAGAGATGGTGAGCATTTCATCTGAACGCGTTTTTAATATTTTGCACCAACATTTGGGAATGAAAAAGCTTTGCGCGCGATGGGTGCCGCGTTTGCTCACTGTTGACCAAAAGCAACGTCGAGTGGACGATTCATCGGAGTGTTTGGCGCTGTTTAACCGAGATCCTAACGAGTTTTCAAGGCGTTATGTAACAATCGATGAAACCTAGATACATCATTATACTCCCGAGACAAAAGAACAATCTAAGCAGTGGACTGAGAGCGGAAGACCTGCGCCGAAGAAAGCAAAAACGGTTTTGTCGGCCGGCAAAGTGATGGCGACTGTTTTTTGGGATGCTCGAGGGATTATTTTAGTGGATTATCTGCAAAAAGGAAAAACAATAAATGGAGAGTACTACGCAAGCTTGCTGCAAAAATTAAGTGAAGAAATCCAGAAAAAACGACCACATTTGGCCAAGAAAAAAGTTTTGTTCCACCATGACAACGCACCTGCACACACGTCAATGGTTGCAGTCGCCAGACTCCATGAATTGCGGTTCGAATTGCTACCGCATCCACCCTATTCCCCGGATCTGGCCCCGTGTGACTTCCACTTATTCCCAAACCTGAAGAAATGGTTAGGTGGCCAGAGATTTTGATCAAATGAAGAAGTCATTGTTGCCGTGGACGAGTATTTTGAGGGGTTGGAGAAAACATTTTATCAAACTGGTGTAACGGCATTGGAGAAGCACTGGACTAAATGCATCGAGGTAGAATGAAACTACGTTGAGAAATAAATTTATTTTAAATAGATTTTTAAAGTTTTTCTTTGTCGTTTCGGAAACTTATCAATCAGCCCTCGTATTTTACCATAAAAAAGTCATTCCGACTTCAGGCCAACACACAGTGTGTCCCTCCAATATTTTCAGCTGAATCTCTGAATAATGCACTCTATTAGCGCACTACCGGCGTTGTCATTAAGCACGTGTTTCCCTGGCGAGTAAATCACCCGCGCGGGTGTCGGGTGGTCGCCTGGTGTTGGCTGGCGCCCAAACGGGCCGCTGCGCTGTGCATACGTAGGGTGACCACGACGACACAAGATGGGTGGATAAATTATAAGTTTGTTGTCAGTAAACAAACATACTTTATTATTGCCTAGTGCAGTTTTATTAGTTACCAATAAAAAATATGTGTTACTTAATTTTAAAATAACGAAATGAGAAAACAATATCGGGTCAAAACAAGAAGGCCCGCAATTTTGCACCATCTTTTTTGTTAATCAAGTTTTACTTATTGCACTTCATCAAGTAAATAAATTATTACCCGTATCAGTCTAAGAAAGTGTCTGCGTTACTTTGATATCGCCTTGCTATGACTAGATTGTATAAGTAGATATGGAAATATCCAAATTAAATGTAATTCTAAAAACAAATTATGTTGACTTTTTAGCTAACACCAATGAAGAAATAAAATTAGATTTTGTCTTTGGTTTGCACGTTCAAAATGTGTAGTCCATGTGCAGTCCTATCTATTGCGAAACTCTGGTCACCCCAGCCAGCTAAACCCAGAGGTTAACTTAATGCAAGCGATACCCCGATGCTTTACCATGTTTGGGGTAATTTTACTTCGCTCCGCTCTTTGGTTATTCTTGTTTATGGCCAGTACGGTTTCAAAATACTTATACACTGGGTTGGCAGAAAGAACTAGTCTGTTAGTCTTGAGTTTAATCCGTGTATTTATTTAACACTAGCGGTCCACCTACGGCTACGCTCGCGATGTGTAAGATTTTCCCGTAAAAAGTGTCCTATGTGTTATTTTAGGGTACAAACTATCTCCATTCCAAACATCCAAATCCGTTGATTATTTTAAGTGTGAAAGCGGAACAAACATCCAAACATCTAAGCACCCAAACATCTTTTCACATTTATAATATTATAAGTGTGGTTTTTTTATCAGCACGGTGTTTGGCGCAGGCGCAGTGCAGTGTTAACATTTCGCGTTATTGTTTGTATGCATGTTCGTGAATGTGAAATAATACAAGTCCGAGATAAATTGCCAAAAAAGGACTATGTTATATTTTGTGTTAAGTTATAAATTTAATTAATAAGCAGGCCTGTTGTGTCGTTTTTTGCAAATGTATTTCTATTTTTGTTATTATTGTGTACAATAAATAGTTAAATAAAAAAATAAAAAAATAATGTATTGAGTGTGTCTTTAAAAAAAACTATACTAGTTCTTTTGGTTTCAAATGAATCTATTTTGTAATTTACTTTTTGTCAATCTAAAACAACAAGAACATTAGTATGTTTCGCTCTACTTTTGATTATAATTCACTTACTTTGATTCATTACTTTGCTACCGTACGCCGAAAAAGTAGACTCATTATGTTCGTACAATTTCCTGCATTAGTTCTATCACGGTAAGTTTTAGATTTGTCAACTAATTTACAACAACTAAGAACTTCGTAAAAGAATTAAGGCAATACTATACGATAAGAACTTAATAAATTTTGGACGCAATTTTATCATAAACAATACAAACCAAATTACTTATATGAATGATTGTTTTAATTTTGTTTTTGTTTTGGTGGTACCTATGTATTCTGACAAAAAATATTTCGACACTAGCGGTCCGCCCGCGGCTTCGCTCGCGTCGTGTAAGATTTTCCCGTGAGATTAAGACTTTTCCCGGGAAAAAGTATCCTATTAATCCAGGTACAAACTATCTGTATTCCAAATTTCATCCAAATCCGTTTAGTAGCTTAGGCGTGAAAGCGGAACAAACATCCAAACATCTAAACATCCAAATATTTTCACATTTATATATAGTGTGATGTTATCTAATCATTTATGTGAACTAATCATTCCGGAACCGATCTCGATTAATGGCGAAGTGCTCGAAGCTGTCCAAGAATATGTCTACCTCGGGCAGACATTGCAGTTGGGTAGAGACAACTTCGAGCTTGAAATCGCAAGAAGAGTACAGTTGGGCTGCGCATCATTTGGGAAACTGCGTCATATCTTCTCATCGCCACTACCGCAATGCCTGAAGAGCAGAGTGTATAATCAGTGTGTTCTACCCGTATTGACATATGGAGCCGAGACGTGGAACATGACGGTGAAGCTGGCCCATCGGCTACATGTCACTCAGTGAGCTATGGAAAGATCTATGATTGGTATTTCACTACGGGATAAAATCCGAAACGAAATCATCTGACAGAGGACCAAGGTAGTTGATATCGCCCAGAAGTGTAGCAAGCTCAAGTGGCAGTGGGCTGGCCACGTCTGTCGCAGAACCGACGAGCGTGGGAGCAGACGGGTTGTTGAATGGAGACCACGTCTCGGGAAACGTAGTGTGGGGCGCCAGGTGGACTTATGACCTGAGGAAGGTCGCTGGTGGTGGCTGGATGAGGAAAGCGGGTGATCGTGCGCTTTGGCGTGCCCTTGGGGAGGCCTACGTCCATCAGTGGACTGCAATAGACTGATTGATTGATTGATTATGTGATGTTATCGCGATCTGAGGAAAATAAGATGGCTGGATGTCGAAAGTTCAAGATCGAGCTCAATGAAGAGCTGTGATGTGAGATGAATGAAGTCCTATCTTCAGCAACGGACTGATTAATATGATTTAATAGGAATGAAATATTTTTCGTTTAGGGTTGGAATCTTCCAAGCTAGAATCTACTCGTATATTGTCAGTTTACATCTGTCAAACCAAATCAAATTCAGTACCTCACTTTCGAAACCTCATTGGAAGATAGCTATCTCCTACATCTCTTCGGCTATCCGGGCCAGAAACAGGCGCATTACCAATTATGCCACCAAGCTCATAGTCATAGTTTGTCATAGTTTTTTATTGTTTACTTTCAACAACCAACACTTTACAGTCAAATGATTTCACTTGGATTTCACTTTCACCATATAATAAGCACTTTACTCACAGTGTCGTAATAGTGAAAATAGCTCTAGAGGCTATCACGGAATAGTTTCCAGGGAGGCGGTCGCAAAAACTAGCGCAGTTCAATTTACGGAACGCGGAAACAGTGTAGTCACGTCGGGGTGGCACGATTTATAGCCTTAAAAGCTGATAGGTGTTTCAAATAGGGGTGCTAAGAGTCCTAGCACTATAAAAGGTTTATATGAGTACAGCTGAGTGAGTATTCGCACATACAAAAGTAATACTTGCTATTACTTTTCGCTGTCGTATGCGCTACGCTGCTGCTACGAAAAAAGTGCTACGCGCCGTAGCAAGGAGCTTACGATTTGGTGGTCGAGAGTTCTTTTGGTGTTTAATATATTCAGATTAGCTTTTTTTATATAAAAATAGTAATATTATGTACCTACTTACTAATTATGTTACTTTTTGCTCTCGCGTAATTTGTTGAGCGGTACGCTGTAGCTGAAAAAATTGCTACGCTGCGCTGTCGTAGCAAGAACTTTGGTTTTGGTAGTCAGAAGTTTTTATTGTGTTTTGTTATTCGGTAAATTCGCCTTGTTACAACTATAATATGCTTATGAACGCTGGATATAAGTATGTATTACGTTAAAAAAAATAACCTACCTATTACTTGCTGCTACTTTTTTCTTTAGTATAATGTACGTTATGCGCTATGTTGTGTAAAAAAATGCTGCAACACCGTAGGCGTTAGTTTTATTGGTCAGGTCTCTCTCTGTGTAGTCGCTCCCTCATGTCTGAGGATCGTGGTCAGCTTTGGGTTTGCTTCTGGAGCGGATGAACTGCCTCCACCGGTTTCTGTCCAGCGCTTCCCTTACTCAGGAGATGTTTAATATGTTTATGTCATATACTTTTCAGGACCTAAACTTAAAGGTGTCATTTGGAAGATTTGATGAGATTCCTTAAATAAAAAGAAGCTCATTTGACTAGCCGGCCAAACGCTCCAGTATGATATGTTGTTCGTGGAGCAGCCCTATCCTCGGTCCGGGATTTCAGCAGGTCCCGGCCGGGTCATGCAGCCAGGCCACGAGATGCGTGCAGATAAATGGTCTTTGTTCCGACGGTGTTTAAAACTACTTCGCTTTTTGCCCCGGCAAGGAGCGCGTGCGTGACACGGCGCTAAAGAAAACTAATTATAAACCGAGAAGGACTGTATGTTGTAAAAACATTACACATAAACGTGTTATTTATGTATACCGTGGACTTTATTTTGTTTGAAACATGTTAAGAGAGTGTTCAGTCCATAAAACTGAATAACTTTCCTCAAGGAACACGACAAAAAATTGGTCCTTTTATACAATATAACACGCGAATTACCCACCATGGAAGATGCATCTACAAACCCTTTTTTCCAACGAATTGTATTATTTTGAAACGGTTTACTGTTTCTTGCATCAAAACCGCTAACGGTTATCCATAAAGAGCGACTTTCTGACGTAATTCAATTATTGAGTAACATTTACGGCTCCGTAGCCCAGGTGGTAGTGTATCTGCCTCCGACGCACAGGGTCGCGGGTTCGAATCCCGCCCAGGGCAAACATTCGTGCGATGAGCACTTGTGTTTGCCTTGTGTCTGGTTGTTGTTTATCTATATAAGTATGTATTTATCTATTTATGTAATGTATTTATCAGCTGTCTGGTACCCATAGTACAAGCTCTGCTTAGTGTGGGATCAGATGGCCGTGTGTGAAGATGTCCCCACATATTTATTATTATTATTTATTATTATTTTGACCAGACATTCGTTATCGCACAGAGTACTAAGTTTACTTTGAAAATATAGCATCTATCGGTTTTGGTACCTACACCAAAGGTTGTTGCAGTTCTAACTTTTCTAAATCGTCAAAAAGACCAATTCGTACTAGTTTCAATCAGGACTGTCTTCAGCCTACATCCTGCCGCAGTCGGGGCCGGCTGGTTGCATCTGGAAGTAGGTCACCGGGCAACGACTCACCGTGGCTGGGACACCAACCCATAGCAATTTTATAGCCAAGGGGATGTTTTGGTATGCACGCTCATATCATGTTAATACAATTTTTTATTGCAAATCGTAATCGTACGCTTTATCTAAAATCGTAAATGACATGTCTCGATAATTTTTTTCTTGTTACGTTTTAAGCTTCATCTGACTCTTTGTGGCTTTCTATGGTGTCTTTAGCTTCAAGACGTAAATTACACTGATATACCTTAATAATAAAAGCGTATTCCGTATTACATTAATAATTCAAAATTAACTATTTTATGCATTGTTGTTGTTTAGACCGAAAAATGGGGAGGCCTTTGCCCAGCAGTGGGACTTTTCAGGCTAAATATAATAATTGTTGTTGACCGCAGTGTTCAATCAACTCCCAAAGCAACAGAAAAGAAAACACTACTAACAGACCTACGTGTAGCATGTAACTATCAGTTATTCCCCTCTTTATGTCATGATAACTTAGTGCTCTTTTGCAACTATAGCGTATTTATAGGATGTCCTGCCGCATCAGCCCTGGCTGCACCGGCAAGTGGGTCGCGCGGCCGATGACCCGCCGGCCCCGGACGATGTGCTGTTCTCAAACCATCCTGTCTGCTAAGCTCTTTTGTTGCCTTCTTTGATGTATGGGCGCCTGGCAGCCAATGTGGCCAAATTCATTTTGTGTAATAGCCTCTGTGCTCGGGCCATTCTCATCACAGAGGTTCCAGGTTTAAATTCTGGTGGGGACACTGTGGTCAAACAGACTGTCCCCTGTTTATTAGGACATTATAGGCAGAATCGCCTGATTGTCCGAAAAGAAAGTAGATTGATACTGTATCAAAAGGCACGTTCTGTTGCCCGGCTATTATACGAAAAATAGTCGTTACGTGTGTTCAGACATGAAACCTTCGGTGGCTTACTACTCGCACACCAGGGTCTCTGAAGTCAGTTGTCCACTACAACCTTCCTACCCGATAAAAAGATCAATAAAAATCTGCATGCAAAAATCCTTTGTATCGATCTGTATTTCGTTTGTATAATCATCGTTTTAATTTTAAATCAAAAACACGTACGTAAAAAGTTTCTTTGTACGTATTCTGTATAGATAACATGAATAATCTTTCCTTTTGTTAGCATGAATATTTCATTTGGAGAAGAACTTCACAATCTATGCGAGCGCACTCTCCAACTTCGCAAACTCTTTTCAAGAAGTTCCGTTTTGTTATCTTCTCAATCACAGTTTCCAATTCTTCGAATTGTTGATAGGGTTCAGCTATGATTCTGAATCATTTCCACCGGAACGTTTTTCCAGAAAATTATTTTTACACTTTTTTTTTTTTAATCACAGGACAAGTTTCTATAAACTGACCGAGTGTATTCGATTTATCTTACTTAGATAAATTAACACACGAAAAAATTTCAGAGTGAACAAAAATAACTGGCCAAGCACGTGTCGGACCACGCAAGGTGTAGGGTTTCGTAGTTGCCTAATATGCAGAAGTTAGCACACGGAGCTAATAAGTAATGATAAAATTTAAAACCCGAAATTTTGTAAGTAGGGATGTATGGATGGTTGTTTTTTACTCTTTCGTGGATGAAATTTAGAATAGAGATAGTTTGTACCCTGATATAACACATAGGATACTTTTTACGGGAAAAAGTCTTATTCCCACGGGAAAATCTTACACAAGCGAGCAGGCGGACCGCTAGTATTAAATAGGTTATGAAATTATTTTAGTAAATGATGTTATGATTTTATTTTTTCGCAATCTTTTTACTGTTCTAATACCTACTTAAATTTACTACCTACATAGACGGACTCCATCAAGTCATTTTCTATGATACATGTACTGAATTTCTTACTTAGCACAAGTACATTTTAAAGTTGGTATTTTATTCGTTAACTGTCAAGCCTACTTATTTCAATTTTTTTTTACTTTTCTCGTACTTATATTTACTACATAGACAGTTTAAACTTTATCAAAGTATTTTTTTATGATATTTGTACCGAATTTCTTACTAGTACAAGTACATTTCATAAGTTGATATATTATTCGTTAACCTGTAAAGCCTACATGATGTTGATAGTTTTCCTTTTAAATTCATCATATACATTACTACCGTAAATTATTTCACATTTCCAAATACAACGGTTTCACTGGTAGGGGGGGGGGGGGGAAACATGACTCTAACAAAAATAAGCACTTAAAATATTTCTGAAACGTAAACTAGCATCGAAAATTGGTTTTAGCAAACCACCATTATTTTTTTAAACCCTATCCAACGATACCTCACACCATAAGGTAATCGTGGATTTAAAAAATAACCCCCACTTCACGTGTACCAGAGGAGAGAGCCTTCTAACATTCATCAATATATTTTTCTATGATATTTGTAGTACCATATTTATTTATTTTTTTTGTTATGGCACTAGATAGACTTACTTGTACAAGTACATTTTATAAGTTGGTCTTTTTATAGTTTATTTTTGGTATTTTATAGTTTGGAGGGGGGGGAAGCTTGACTAACAAAAATAAGCACTTTAAAACGGAATATACTAGCATAAAAAAATGGTGTTAGCAAACCCCCATTGTTTTTAAAAGACCTATCCAACGATACCTCACACTATAAGGTAATCGTGAAAAAAAAAACCCCACTTGACGTGTACCAGAGGAACCCTAAAAAAAAAATTATTTTAAGATTTTATTCTTCAGCTTTGTCGGCATGATTCATATGTATATCCATGCCAAATTACAGCCTTCTGGTACTAAGAGTCTCTGAGCTAAGCCGCGGACAGACAGACAGACAGACTGACCGAAACTATAAGGGTTCCTTTTTTACTACGGAACCCTAAAAATTGGGTTTCTATTATTGTCGAGAATTACAAAAGAAGTACTTGTCACAAAACTAGTATTGTACGATAGTACATGGTAATGTTATACTCGTATTCCGTATTTTTTTATACCGCCTGGACTGAAATTCAGATTCCAAATCAAATCACCAGGTTCGGTATTTGTGAATACGGTGAAAGGCATGTCAAGGTACCCCAAGAAACCATTCTAAAAGTTTCTCCTTTATTTTTCTTTTTTAAACCGGAATAAGGAACAGACAGGCCGTTTGCTTGCCGCTCGCAACATTGCATGCTTGAAAACTTTATTCCTGTTTTGAAACTTAACTACCAGCTACATTTCAAAGTTTTTGGTGCATTGGGCTAAAAATAAAATAAAAATACCGTACGAACGTTTGAAATTAACCAAAATGTAATTTTAAACCCAATAAGAATTTGTGAGAAATGGAAAAAGTAAGTTATTTTGAGTCTTAGAAGATTGTTATACTACAAAAAAATATTATCAGAGATCATTTAGACATCCAAATGGCCCAAAAAACCTTTTTCATACCAGACATTTTATCATTTTATCGACATACGATTTGATACGATGATAAAATTGTATTCTGATTTTTGTACCCTCAGTGAACAATGATATAATTCGACTTGTATCGCTTATAATAATTGCAAAGGGTAAGGCAATGCTCTATTTTTCTGTCAATAATAACCCTTCGGAGCATAATTGTAAAAAATGGCGTTCATTATAAAAAACATTTGACAAGACAAAAATAAGCCATAATAAAATTTACCTATTTTATGTAGAATAACCGTGCAACCAAGGACTTTTTTCTTTAAGTTGAAACAGAGTACAGTAACAAAATTTATAAATTTATCTAATCCTGCACATTTTTTCTGTAAATCAAGATATAAAAACTCACTTAGGAGCCCATAGTGTCTGCCTGACTGCCTTTAAATATAGTTTCTTATCCAGTATCTAAAAATAGAAAGTATCTACGTCATCACCTCGCTAAGCAAAACGGCGCGGCGTCACTTATCCAAGTGAGACTTGACTGGTAGAGATTCGGGAAGGGCACAGACCGAAATCAATGGCACTACAAGGTAGGGCTTGGTTTTATAAGATACTAATTGTCCAAGTGTCCACCAGCGGATTTCTCCTGTTTCTAAAACTAAAAATGACATCTAATAATCGAACCGCGAAAGCGTACGGACAGACATCATTACTTTGTAAATTAGTAAAGATGTAAGGATAAGGACATGATTCAGTTGTCAGACGTGAGCTTTACTTGGTGAAGGTTAAAACGAAAAGATAGTGATGAAATTAAATAAACTACTGAACTGATTATAAAAAAAAAAACAAGGAAAATATACTGCGCCCCCGAGAACACTTACTACATACATACCTACTATTTTAGTTGAATGTAAAAAATACTACTGCGTTGCGTCATACAAAATCCTACGCGATGATGAATAGCTCAATTTGACACAGTTTGAAATTCTTTAAGCTTACTAAAAATGATTAAATTACATTTGGTGTATTTTGGTATCATTATACTAAACTTATTGTCAATAACTTGAAACTAAAAATGTAATTTGTGTAATGATGTTGAGAGCTTAAAATATATATAAACAAAAAAATACGGGTACGGATGATATCGATCTTATAAGACTCTAAGATCGATATCTATATTGTTGGGTTAAATTCTTTGAAGCGTAAAAGTCAATGCTTATTGTTATCAACCGTCCTAGTTCCATTTTCTTGTGCATAAACCTACTCATACATACTCATATGCGTATGTAATACATGAACAAACCGATCGAGTTTCAATGACTAAGGGAACGCGAGTTTTGCTGGCGTGTTACTTATGTTATGGCTGACCCTTCCTCTTCCAACGATAAATGTGGGAAGATATCTTGCATGCCTTGCTTTATGTAACTTATAAAAATATTGGTTTTATTTAATTTTGTCGTTTGCCTGTTTTATAAGGTATTCTCGACCAACAACATGAGACTTTGAAAGGATCAGTAATATTCATATTTCTCTAGAGCTGCACGTATGCTCTATGATCAACATTTATCTCGTTATACATTTTTTCTGGAATAGAATGATGAAAGTGGATCACTCACGGCTACCTAGATAGCAAACCACTTGATTTGTAGCCGGTGTAGCCGCAGTTGACAAAGAAGTGACAAGAGAAAAAAACAGTAAGTAATGGATTTAAGGGGATTGATCTTGATTGGGACTAATTCGAGAAATTACCAATCCTTATATCATGTCCGCGCCCGCTATATTACCAATTTTTTCCGTCATTAGATTTTCGCATTTTGATCTTCTGAACGTGTCAATTACACAATTTTACAGCGGACTTTAAAATGTTAATTTGACACGCCTTTTTCAACGGGTAATAATAAGTACATTCAAAAAAATAATACGATTTGTCTATCTCTTTAGATGAGAGCATGACATCCCAAGAGGCCACTGTAATGCTGAATTAAAAACCAACCATTTTTACGAAAAAGTATTCTCGAATGACTGGAGAAATCATACTTTAGTCTTGTAATATTAACAAGCTAGTAACAGTTTCATGGGTCATTTTGTGTAACGCAAAAGTGGGGCACGAGGCACGGATGGCACAAGTGCCAAACTTCGGGGCGTAAGTGGAACGCATTTGGCAGCTCGCAACTCCGGTGGACCCAAATCGAATATGGTGCTTGCTGAGAACGTTCCCAAAGTTACGCCCGTTTGTTTCGCTGCTCGAACTTTATACGTTTGAAAACTACCGTTTTTCCCGAGTTTGCTTCGTGCAGCTGGAAGTAGCTGTGAAAATGGTGTTGAGGCCCCCCACAATGCCGCATTCTTTGGATAATAATAATACGACTATTAGAGTTAGAAAAAGTTGAATGAAAGTGCAAATCTATGCAAGATGACTTTGTTGGATATTATTGAAAAAAATTCTTATTTAAGATGTGTTTGACTTTATTGTAAGTTTAAATCAAATATTACAACCGCTCCAAAAAAACAAATAATATTATTTTCTTCGTAATAATATTAATTCAGTTAAGTTTTCAAGGACAACGATCATAGAAATTATAAATTTTCTTTATCTCGTTTTTAGTACTCAATCAAACAATAGTCTATTGCAATCCACAACTTTAAAAAACTTTAGTCAAGTTTAGTACTCTACTCGCATAAAATTAAAACTTTATGGCACAATTAAACATACACAGGATTAAAATGAATGTACAAAGGGGAATGTATAATAAGAATTCTAAAAGGACATGAAAAAAATTTTTCCTCTCTGGAGCTGGAATTAGAGTATTTCTTTCACAGATAGTAATCGCTTAGCCAAATCTTAAAGCCGTTTGTATGACCGAGTTCCTTATGAAATGCATGAAAAAATTATACTCTATTTAAATAAAATTCACAGAGAGCGCTTTGCGCAAATTAAGCAAGAGAAAAGCTAGCCTATATCTAGGTCTATTAGTACATACTTAAAAAATGTGTGCGTAAAAATCACACGAAGCCGTTTGAAAACTACATAAAAAAATACACTCATTCGTATAAACGACGTCCAGATACAAGGCAAACACATACGAAAGTTTGCTCTGGGATGGATTCAAACAGCGACACTGTGCTTCGTTGGGCGCCACTGCACCAGCTAGTGCAGAAATAGTAGAGCTAATAGGGTCGTAGATAAGTAAACGCTAGATACAGTTAGAGAGTAGGTTTTATTTAAAAGAAGAGAAGAGGGGAAAGGTTAGATACAAAACGAAGTGGTAAATAGGTTCCTATAACAAACAAAGTAAATTCAAATAAATATTCACAGTTCAACGAGAGCAATGATGAGATGCTTTTACAAGAAGTAAATTTACTTACCCAGAAAGGGAACGTAACACTATTTTAAAACTGCTAGCAAAGCTAGTCCAATCGAAGCTGCACTACAAACACCTGGATATTACTATAAAGCTAAAGATGAAAGATTGATGTTGTAGCCACCAAGGCTCTAGATGAACTGAGACAAAAAAAGCCAAAAATAGAACACAGATATTCAAACAATTTCAAATTTGAACATCAGAGAAAGAATATCGGACAGACAGACCGTCAATAAAAAGATTTTAAGAAAGAAGGAAACATGACATCGTCACAGTACTACCAACTATAGGCTACGCAGCCGTCACATAAATAGATGGCTAGTGCCTTCTAGCGCGCATCGTTTCGTGGTATCGTACTGTAAACTTATAGGCACTTCTCATCATCATCACCGTGTGGGTTGTAAGGGATGACCGACCTCATAAACCCTGGTGTCAGTGTTACAGAGCCACCAATGGCCACTGACTTGGCTCATGTAACGGCTTAACGTGTCTTCCGAAGCACGGAATGACAGTGTCCCCACTGGGAATCGAACCCGGAACCTCCGTAATGGGCGTCGAAGTCTCGACCACTCGGCCACGGAGGCTGTTTATCCGGAGACTTTTATCTGCACCCTGTTTCTCCGAAGTCCTGATTGTAAGTTTGCCTGCAATTACAAGTTTGCCGTGTTGGTTACAAGCTCCGGGAGTAAATCAGCTTGGCGGTAACTTCTTGCAATCGGGCCAGCTTGGGCCGTGGCCAATGCGCCGGGTGTTGCATCTAACGGCCAAAGTCGAGCTTCCGAGATACCTACAGAACTTTTTTTAATTTAATCGGACTCGCGTTCGCTTCTTAAAAAATGACGATCAGGTCGAGAATGGAATGCGTTATTTGCATACGCAGAGACGATACTATTTCTACTTGGACGAACATTAAAGTTGTATGATTTTGAAAATACGGGTTCAGACGCGGAGAAAGTGTTCTTCTGTTAAATTTCTTTTTCTAAATTATATTGCTGGTATACGTACCTACTGCATTTTTTCTTATCTTGATTCCACAAGTGAAAATTGTTTTATACGACTAACAAGGAAAACTAATGATGCTTCACAATAACGAGCGAAGCTGTACTGGAACAAAATATTAAAAATATGGTAGGTGAGGTAAGCAATAGCAGTCGGTCAAAGTCAAAGTCAAAGTCAAATTAATTTATTTCCATAGGATGTTATTACATCACTTAGATCCGTCATTACATTTTTTTGGGTCCCATTTAGTGCTACACTGACTGTCAGGATTAACGTCGGTGGTAGCGTAGCAACCGTAAAGAAACCGGTCAGTGCTGCACTAAAAGATCCCATAGGTTTCCATAGCAAGTGGTACGTTGTCACCGATGTCGCACACTGTTTAATTTCGCGAATCTAGCGGAATTAAATAATGTGAAAAATATTTTTTAATATAAGCTGCAAAAACAATAATAAACGAAAAAGACTAGTATTGTTGTGAAAAAAAAAGCGTGGGTTGCTCGATATAGGTACGAAAAATATGGCACAATGCATCCCACGCTTTTTTCACAATAATACTAGTATTTTTCATTCATTATTGTTTTCAGCTTATATTAAGAATTATTTTTCAGTTTTTAGTTTGATGTGGCTATAAAAGCGTGTTTTTTTTGTTTTTTAAACTATATTTTATTTTTCACTTTTTAGTTTATTTTTTTTTCAAATTATTGTATTGTCACCGGTTCTTGATAAGTGTACAAAGTTTCAATTAAATCTGTCCGTTCAAAGTGGGTCAAAATCGAGTCCAAACAAACGAGTCGGTTACATACAAGCATACAAACACACAGGTGAAGCTAATAAAAGCGTGTTAAAAAAATTGTTCCGTTTTTTTTTTGTCATTCCCCATTGCCTAATCTCAAATATACTTCAAATGTTTAAAATATCAGGTTGATTAGTTCGTATTCCTTTTTGAATTTGGAACAACCCAGTAAGTCAGCATTCGCGGGTAGCTGCGACGCTGGCGACGTCGCGAGAACCAAGGTCGGCAAATATAGGCTGCCATTGCCACTGCTGCCTATTTTTAGAGAACAATATTCGTACTTGATTTTGTTATTAAATTGTCCATGAAAACAGGTCGGGTAAAACTATAGAAAACACACAATAAAAATGAAAGGTACGGTAAGTCGTTCCAAGGCTATAAGATATAAAACTAAGTACTTATCAGTTGCAGTATTTTCTACAACTTTTGGTTAAATAACGCAAAACATCTCAGATAGTTGATCCCATGAAGGTGTCGTTTATTGAAGTTTAAAACATCTCAGATAGTTGATCCCATGAAGGTGTCGTTTATTGAAGTTTAAAACATCTCAGATAGTTGATCCCATGAAGGTGCCGTTTATTGAAGTTTAAAACATCTCAGATAGTTGATCCCATGAAGGTGTCGTTTATTGAAGTTTAAAACATCTCAGATAGTTGATCCCATGAAGGTGTCGTTTATTGAAGTTTAAAACATCTCAGATAGTTGATCCCATGAAGGTGTCGTTTATTGAAGTTTAAAACATCTCAGATAGTTGATCCCATGAAGGTGTCGTTTATTGAAGTTTAAAACATCTCAGATAGTTGATCCCATGAATGTGTCGTTTATTGAAGTTTAAAACATCTCAGATAGTTGATCCCATGAAGGTGTCGTTTACTGAAGTTTAAAACATCTCAGATAGTTGATCCCATGAAGGTGTCGTTTATTGAAGTTTAAAACATCTCAGATAGTTGATCCCATGAAGGTGTCGTTTATTGAAGTTTAAAACATCTCAGATAGTTGATCCCATGAAGGTGTCATTTATTGAAGTTTAAAATATTTTTTATTATACCTATTTTTTTTTTGTTGACCGTGAATGACATCTCTTGTCATTTAACATAAAAAGCTAAAATAGTTCAGATGGAATAACCACCCGAGAGATTAATTATTTTCTCATGGATTTCATCGCCATATCTTGAAGCATCTTTCACGAGACCCTCCCTTTTAGATATTCCCTTTCCGGAAAATCTTCATAAAAATTGGATAACGTGGCAAAGAATTTATCATTAGGCAGACATAACAATATAATATGTCCAACGGCTACGTCATACGAAAGAAAATTATGTACGTTCCATTATAGTACCCGGCTACGTCACACGAAGGGAGATACTGAATTATTGTTACAGATTACGTCTGTTACGTCCGTTGATTGTGTCTGTTGATTTTTCATTTTTCGCTTTATAATTATTTGAAAATGACCTTTTTAAGGCTTTAATATTAAAATTAGTAGCCTGTCTCAAGTCGTGAAATACCTACACATAAAATATAGTAAAAATGACACCATGACACGTTTGATACGCTGGAGAAAAATCTTGGCAGTGCCTCCAGACAAGTCGTCTCCATCTCGACGCCACTTATTGGGCTAGGCTAGACACGTAATGGCAGCCTAATACAATAAAATAACATAATAAATCTGTGTAAATGGCCCCTGAGGACTGAGAATTTTCATGGTGGCATGCGCTTTGTCTGCCATGCGATTTGTGTAGTATTGACTGTGGATAAGACCATAATTATAGCAAGAATGCTTGTGATTTTGAACAGCTAAAAACCACCGGGCGGCGGCGACCACACACTTGTGTACAAACTTTGACCAATACTGCCGGAGTGACTCAGATGTCAAAGGGATATTCTGATACAGCCTCCGTAGTTTAGAACGTTTGGTTCTCATTACGGAGATTTCGGGTTTGAATCCCTGTCACACAATGTCCCCCCAGTTTGGTTAAAAAAGACATTGCAGGCTGAATAATATGATAGTCGAAAAATATGATTACAGAAGGGATTAAGCCGTTGCCGTTGGTCCTATTATCTGACCGCTTCATCATCATCATCATAAGGAAAATAGTTGTTACAAGACCCGTGTCTAACTAAGGTTTGTGAGGTTGGTTGATTACTTTCCAACCCACACGATAAGAAAAAGATTAAGGTTTTGAAAAGCCACTTTGTGGATATTTAGTGTTAAAATATGCCAATGCTGAATATTACCTGACCTCCTCTGTTATGTATCTTATTATCTTTTCCCACACATATTTTTATGTTTATAGGGTTTTTTAGTTTGCCAGAGTACATAGTTTCTAGCGAAAAAATAACTATACAGACCGTTTGCACACATCCCGTACCTTGTTTTGTTTAAAAAAAAATAGATTTTGTATTATGGCTGTTTCTTTTGTATGGTGAAGGAAAATGAATTAATGAAAATATAATATATTTATTGAAAATATAATTAATGAAAATATAAGGTATTTACCAACCTGTATCATATTGTTCCGTCAGCTTGCCGCCCCCCGGGTGCGCCAGTCATAGCGCGTTGCGCTCGCGTCGCCAGAATTTCCCGCTCATTCTCAACGCCACTGGATTTGTCAGTTCAAACTTCAAACAGTAACGTCAATCTGCATCCACCAATCACACGCGATCAAGAATTCTGTATCTGAATTTCATTGCCTCTTTATTAACGGTTTTTATTACACTTTAAAAAACGGTTCCAATTCAACGTATTGTCAAACATTATATGAAGTTGTTTTTTAAACAGACCTAGAGGATTATAGATTAGATTAGATTTCCTATTGCAACTAGCAAGCATCATCAAGATCATCATCATCATATTACACATCTGGGTTCCCTACCTGAAATCGAATGCAATTAAAAAAACGCAAAAACGTGTACTCGACTAGGGCTGTAAGGTTGACGACTGTCTTCAGAAAAAAAGTACATATTACGGTTTTCTATATAATAAATTACTTTAATCATTAATGTTTTTTGGTCATTTTCTATGCAAATGAGAATTTAATTTATTAATTACTATAAAAAAATTCATGGACTCTCTATGAAGTCATCAGCCGGAAGACGTTTTCTATAAAAAACAGTTAGGTATATTTCAGTTCTGAGTGATAGAATACAAAGATGAATGAATTAATATGCTTTATTGCAGACGTGTACAGTTGACGGCCTTATTGTTTCATATCAATTTCTTCCAGGCAACCTTTAGGTATAGGAAACTACTTGATGATGTAGACATCTTCTACAATTTGGTCTAAGCTAGAGCGTAAATGTTAGCGTTAGCGAGCGTTATGTAAGATTTTCCCGTAAAAAGTACTCTATGTGTTAATCCAGGGTACATAGTAACTCCATTCCAAATTTCATTTAAATCCGTTTAGTAGTTAAGGCGTGAAAACGGAACAAACATCCAAACATCCAAATATATTTTTACATTTATAATATTAGTGTGATGTGATACGATAAAACCTTGTAATTAATTCAAATTAATAAAAAGCATACATAATAAAGATTATTATTCAAAACGGTGTTACTTAATAAGAACATGAAATACAAGCTATTGGCTTATCAATAAATCAGTGATTAAGCTCGGCTATATATTCCAATTTGGCCAGCTATAAAGGATGTCGTTTAGCTTCAAAGGGTTTCTAAACAAATTGACCCAAATTATTTGAAATTGTTATTATTACAAAAGGAATTGTAAGGTCGTGATCAAGCCACTTCCTTTTCAGTCTTTGGCCTGATCGTGACTTGAGCCGCTGCTCACCCCGTAAAGGGTGTGAGCGTGTCGTTGTACAAAAGAGAAGGGTAAGCTAATAATGGCTGTAGTAGAAAACCGGAATTATTAAGGTGTTAATAATACAAATTAGTCGTTGTGGTTTTCCGGAAGAGGTCTTTGTCCAGCAATAGATTCTTCCAGCTGATAAAATATGATGGTGATGATGATGAAGTGTACAGAATCGAAAAGAAGTCATTTTTTGAAATATAATTCAAAAAGATCTGACTGAGCTACATAAACAAGTACATGATCAGAATGATGAAAAAGCTTAAAGGGAACCGCTAACGGCTTGGTGTGGTGGACTGTACCAAAGAACTTTCCAGAAATCGCCAGTCATCACTCATCAGTAATCTTTGACAACCGACCAGCAAGTTTGAGATACCTGTCATTTCCCTTCAAAAAGCATTCGCTACTCGAAACAGCTGACTGTCAAAATTGGATAGAAGACTCTAGAAATTCTTTTCGGGAAAGGTTGAATATCGAAAAGAAGGTCGAAATAGAACATAGGGGTATATAACCGCCTAGTGTGAGTTCAGTGCAGTACCAAGAGCCGAAGTAAATCAAAGTGAAAGTTAAAGTGCTAGAGAACAAAGTGCAGTGAAAGTGTTAATTTCAGTTAAGTGCTACCCGTGCGCGATAAAGTGCAATTTATGACGTTGCTTGTGTACTATACGTGAGTAATAAAGGACCTATTTCTCGTGAACAAATTTTCCAATCCCTGAACCCTGCTCGCTCGTAACAGTATACTCCCGACACTCCATGTTAAAAACTAAAATGTTTGTAGGTAGACATATAGGGACAGTGTTGGGCTATTTGTTAACTACTATAATACTTTCTCACCTAAATAATACCTAAATAACATGTCATTTTCATTCGTCAGAGCTCTTATAAAAATCATCCATACAGTTAAGAAAACGTTCATCAAGATTTTCTTGTGTCTATTGATCTTCAGCTCATATTCTTATCCACCGAAAACAATTTATCTATTTAAACTAAAATAAACTTATTTATGTTGACCTCTTTCCTACAAGATTCAAAATGTACCATACCATGCATGTTTGCCATGCTTAAATTAGAATTCTCTAATCCTAATTAAAAAAACTTGAAATATTTTATCATAATTGTCTTATTTTAAGCATCGCCCGCCATTAGGTCACTATCAAAATGCAACCATCACAAGTTTACTACATAATTTATATTATTTATTTACAGTCTCGTGATTTAGATTCAATTACCAAAACGTGCAGTCGTCGGTTTGTTAGGCCTATTTCATTCCTCGAATGTCCTTCGATATAGATAGATATATCAGTAAAATGACAAACCTGAAAACTTATTGATCTGCGATTTGACTATAAAAACCTTGTCACTAGTATGATTTGTTAGCAAAATAACTGAACAATTTCGGGTTTATAATTTTCCCAAAAATTAGACAAACAATACTAGAATTTTATCTTCTTTCAAGCTGATCAGCTGACCGAGCCAAAATGTATGGGAAAAATACGAATTTCGAAAAGTTGAACAACAAAACATGCTCAGTTTCAGGGCGCGGGGGTCTTCCGACAGGTTATGCATTATTTTTCTATCATGTTGTTTACAGGCACGACTATAAATAGCTAGACACGCAAATAAATTATAAAGAACAAGATGCATTCAAGGATTTTTATCGATGACGCACTAAAACATATAAACAAAATACAAGTTGCAATGCTTACGTATTTTAGCTAATATTATGAGCCTCTCACCAAGAGTCTTATCCCTACAAACGCTTCCACAAGAAATTCAACAAATCCTCCTCCTTACATTCCAATAACGACGCAATAATATTGACGCGAGTTTAGATCAGTCGCATGCGATCTAAAAATAATTGTCTACATGTATTGAATAAGTTGCAGCGGAACGTTATCATCCAGACATTAGACCATCCCACGTCATCGTCATTCATCGGCTTCGATCGCACGCACACAAACATCCCAGCGTGTCGCACACACCACATACGGCCAGCGACCAACCTGACCAGCCAGCCAGCCAACTATCCAGCACCCAGCCAGACTACAACACACCACACCTGACAATAACCTCTCACGAACACTTCGCCCCTACTCGCTCTCTCTAACGTCCACCATCTTAAATTCATTCACAAAATCGCTATGGCACATCCCCTATTTGTTTACCGTTTTACGCCTCAAAGAGCACACTATCACTTCGAATGTCAACACTATCTTTCTCCTCGGTCTACTAACCACAGTCTAGCACAGGTGTCGCGTGAAATTTCGCGTTTTTAAAGCGGTTTTTGTTGGTGGTACGGTCTCTTGGCTCCGCGCGGAGTCATGACGCGTTCGCGCGACTCGGCTGGATGTGCAACTGAAGAATGGTGGTAGGACTGCGGACGGCAGCGCGCCACGCATGCGCTCTCCCGCCCGCCTAAATACACCTACTTACGCGCATGTATGGGTTGTCTTTCAAAACTTAGTGGATAATTTGAGAGAGATTTATTATTATTACTTTCCGTACCGTTCAAGTCGAGTTGCGAGTCACTGTTTTAAGAGCGCGTTGATGTTTTTATTACTATTAGCTACGAAGATTCGTAGCGCTACACATAGCATCGCGTAGTCGCAGCTGTAGCGCGCTACGAAGCAGCTACGATTAGGTACGCTACGTTTACGAGTGACGTCGACAACATCTGACAAATTAAAAAAGATAAGTTCTTTTATCTTGGGTTGAGGGTATCATGAGTATTTTTATTATACTATGATATTAAACTAGAAAGCAATTATGCTTTCTAGTTTAATATCATAATATAATAAAAATACGCATGATACCTATATTATACCTATATTAATGATATTATAATATAGGTATCATTTTTTGTTATTAATAAAATGCAAATAAAAATCTTGCAGATGTTTTACACAATCCCAGATAACAGATCTTGTTAAGAAACTCAAGCATTTCAATGTCTTTATAATTGTTACTAAAACCCCAGTTAAGTATATAAGTTACAAAACCAAGATTACAAAAGTAACTCTGTCTGTCTGTAACCCCTTTACCGGTCGACAATCGAACTGAATTTGATAAAGTTTTGTCATGCAGATAGTTAAATATAAGAAATAAAATAAAGGTATTGTGTTTAGGTCGATAACTGACCACACAAGCCGGTTATATAATTTTATTTATGACTAGCGGTTCGCCCGCGGCTACGCTCGCGTTATTTAAGATTTTCCCGTGGGAATAAAACTTTTTCCCGTAAAAAGTACCCTATGTGCTAATCTAGTTACAAACTATCTCCATTCCAAATTTCAACCAAATCCGTTGCGCACTTTAAGCGTTCACATTTGAGGAGTCGCAGAACAAACCCGGTCAAATCCATTTTGAGCATAAACAGTATTTTTTAAATGCCTAATATTTATGATGCCTGATCGATTAACTAAATATTTTTGTTCGGTAGTGGTCAAATCCCCTTTAAAAATCACTTTAAAATTACGTCTCGGAACACAAACGGACAAATTCAAGAAAAAAAATAGTTTTTAATGTTGGTTTCATTTTATCAGAACAAAACATTACAAGTCCTTTAAAGAAGGATTATTTCTTAACCTTTGTGGAACAAAACCGGATAAATACGTGTAATTATAATTATGGACTAATAAACAAGATACCAGAGCTATAAAAAAACTTATTGTGTGTGCGCTAAGAAGTGGTTGTTGTTAAGTTTTCGACGTTCTTTTGTTTTTACTAACAATGAGTAATAGTGAGAGTACTGTTGAAAAACTAAATACAGGGTCTCGGAAATGACAAAGCAAAGGGAGAAAAGCCGCAAAGGAGCGTTTTTTGACTTCAGAACTTCAGAATTTTACAGCAATAACATGGACGAAGATGAGTGGGTCACGCTGTTAAAAGCAAACAGAAATCCCAAAAGAATTTTGCGACGACTGCCCTTAGGTAACGAGTTGACCAGGCAAAAGAAAACAGATGTTGTGTCGTTGCTTATTAGGCAGTATGGAGATAACTGGCAAACAAAATTTGTTAATGCTGATCTAGAATGGTATAAAAATATACTAGGAAATGTGGAGAATCAGGAAAATGTTGATGATGTGGAGTACAATAACGATGATGTTAACGAAGATGAGTCATGCAATTGTTGCGAGGAGGAAATTCAGTTGTTTATTTAACTAGTTGCTAATAAAACCATTCCTTAACTGGTTTTTTTACCAAATTGTGGTTACGTCACTTTTGATTTTAAAACTAAATTTGATTACATGAACATTAAAATTCGCATAAAACATAGTTTTTCATTTACAACCTTTTGCTTTTCAGAATAGCATTTTAAAATTTGCGTATCAAATGAGGATAAATCCAAATAGTCTTGCAACAAAACCGGATAAATCCGACGTTGTGGATCAAAACCGGATATTTAGCTTTTTCGAAGTTTTTTAACATCCAATATATGCAACAACGCAATTCCATAAATTGAATATCTTAATAGCTCCCCCCCTACTACCTATAAGTATTCTATAAGATAAAAAAATGTGCTCATAAGCAGGGTGTATACATTTTTAGTTCTCCTGTAAAATATGTAAAAATGGATTTAGCTGGTTTTATTCTGCTGCTCCTCATTTATAATATTAGTGTGATGTGATGTGAAGACAATAATGTTTTTTTTTTGTATGCTGTATGAAAACCACGCGAGCAATACAGCAGACAACCAAATAGTGTTACTATAAACATATTTCCCGGAGAAGCCCGGGAATATTGATTAGTTTATTTCCGCGATACTGTTATCCCGCACCAGATAATCCACCAATGGACCATTGATTCGTCTGGCTGTTTACTACGTCTCGGATATAAATAAACACTGATCCGATTCTAGCAGTCCCCCGAATTAGGACAGGAATGTACGCATACTGGCCCCGGAAAGACATGTTCTAATTCTAATCCTTATTTAAAATCCATGTTTCATAAATTTTTATGGGTAGTGAAAGAAAGTAGAAAAGCGAATGGTATTATTTTGAATGAATGATAACCTAAAATTAAGGCAAATAATAATAGGGGATCGAATTTGGACTATTGGGACATTATTGGTGTTAATGCACTTTCAAGTTTGTAGAGACATCGCTATTCTCTCTATAATCTTATTACTGGTCCTATTAAGAGCGAACATTGTAAAATTAAATTATTTTAAAAATGTAGTGTGAAAATATTAGCTTTTTCTTGAGTATATTATATCATTTTCTTTATGTTGAGAACCAAAGAGTTCTTAAATGGTTCTGAACTATTGTACATTTTACAATAAATTTTCAACATTAAAGATAGCTACAATTTTAAATCAGAATCGTGGGCAAATTTATTTCCAGATATTTGATCCTAGGATTTTTTGTTCCTGGAATCCAGTGTTGTTCCCAATATAAAAATAATGCCACCCCACATTCCGTGGGTAGGCGGCTAGAGGCTTGGGTTTAGTTAGCAACATCGCCTTACCGGCACAACTAACCGCCCACCCTTCATTTCAGGGAATACTCGTGATTCTTTATAATTCTATTAGTTACAGATATTGTTACTTAAGAAGTAGTTAATTTAACATTTATTTGAGTGTGTTTAATTTATCGTAAAATAAAATTAATCCGAAATACAAGGGTGGGCCGGTATATATATAAACTGATAGATCGGCGTATCTTTACTTTACGTACTTCGATCACCCTCTTTGTGATCGAAGTGATACATTTAAATAATAAACACTTTTGCCCTATAATAAGAAGCGTCCTCCTCTCTCCTATTTCAAATTGCTGCCCACCAGGGTCCATGATGTACGTACCTTCTATTTACCTTATAGAACATCTACTCTACCATTGTAGAATGCAATAAATAAATTGAATTGAATTGAAGGGTAGGTACGTATTATATCGACACAACAATTTTGCCCAACCGTGGTATTTGAGTTGTCTAAATTTCTTCTTGCCTCGTTAAGAATTAAAGCGAGACTTCTAACATTACGCGTAGTCTGCTTAGAGCAAAAAGTAGAACAGACTCTGTTTGTTCTAAAAATAAGTATAGCGGTTTTTATATAGTGTAGTGTTTTTTTTTTCACGTAATCTGATGAGTGAGAGTAGGGAGGAACTGGAAGTAAAATCTAGTTACTTCGCAATGCAATACATTATATATCAAAAAATATGCAAATTATATGAGATACAAGCGGTCCGCCCGCGGCTACGCTCGTGTTGTGTAAGATTTTCCCGTGGGAATAAGATTATTTCCCGTATAAAGTATCCTTTGTATTAATACAGGGTAAAAACTATATCCATTCCACAACAAAGTAACAAACATCCATTCATCCATACATACAAATTTTCGCGTTCATAATGATGCGAATATAAATGGGATTACAATTCATTAATGGGATGTTGTTTAGTATGTGAACTAAATGTGGCAGACAATGGAGGTAGGTCTTTGCGCGTCCTGGAATTTGAGGGATCTACAAAAATTGTGATTGAAACATCAATATCGTTTACGACAAAAATAGCTTTTGATCATTCTTGCTACAAAAGTTATTTATATAACCTCCCCAAATTTACGCACAGAAGTGATCTACAGACGACCGGCTAGACACTCCGGCGCCGAACCGACGGGAAAAAGTCCGGCGACGGTTGAGCGAGGCTGTCTGATGTTTTACACTTACAGAGTGTCCACTTTCTGAAAAAGCCGGGAGAAGGTTCATGGTAGAGAACGATCAAGGAGTCAAAAAAAAATCTAAACGTTTCCTATCTAGGATGCATTTACATAATAATATATGTATGTATAAGGGGGACGTCCGCGAGGAGCGCAGACGGGTGACCTGCTCCATATACAGGAACTATTTCACCCTTAATCCCAGTTTTGATGGATGCTCCTTTCATGATAGCGCCGCATCAGCTCAGCCGTATCGCGTGATACTCGTGGTATGTGAGTAGTGTTAGGTCTATCCCTTGTTCTCTCCGCTTCTGGCATGGGGTGACCCAGTGGCCCCAGCGACTGCTCAAGGAGAGCCAGCTTGGCAACGGCTATTGCTACTACCAGCCAACCCCCCCGAGCGCCGCGTGAGCCCCGGTGCCCCCCACGCCTTAAGCTTCGAGAATACCGGGTTCCCCCACACGATTGTTCTCCCCCCGTGAGATCGCAATCGGCCGGGCCTGCCATCGCCCACCCTCGGAGCACCCATCGAAGGAGTACTGGTTTTACTGTAGCTCCTCCGTGATGGCCCCCTCCATAATAATATATAGTGTAGCGTTGTGTTACGCTTCGGTGTTCGAAACTTTTTTCGTGTTTTTCTCAGTTTTTTTTCTTTTTCTAATTTTTAATTTTGAATTCGGTTTTGAAAGGCTTTTGGTTTCTTTTGTTTTTTTTTTGGCATTCAATTTGAGGACTGGTTTTTGAGCGGTGGAAAATGTGCTGATAACCTAGAATTTTGTGCGACAGAGCTATAGTAATGATTTAAAAAGCTCATGGAGCTGTTATTTATCGAAAGCTTATTGTTACCATATCTGAAAGCTTCAACTGTGAGCTCTTTTAACCACAGTTTTTCCTGGAAGACGAAGCTACAGTTCTGGTTCGAGCTGCCTGCTCACCCTCGAGAGGAAACGGTCCTGGCTGAGACGTCGGGGACCGGTGCGCTGGACCCTAAGTTGCTGCTGTGGTCGCGCGTGTGGTGAATCCTGGCTGCAGTCTTGCTGCATCATCGGGGTCCTTGGCATTGGAGGTTCATCGGAGGTTGCTGCAGTAGCTGTGTTGAATCTCGGGACCTTCGCCAAGGAAGTGCGGTGAAGTTTACTTGTTTTGACGTATTATTTTTAACGTACTTTTTTAGATTCAGTTAGGTAACCTGTAAACAAACCCTTAAATTGGTAAGTTGCTAGTTTTTTTCCTTAAATTCAAACCGGCTCTCCACGCCACCGTCATCCATTCCAGGCTGTTCTTTTGGTACTTAACGTTAATCCCCATACTTGATCTACAGTTTTGTTGCGCAATAATTCCCTAGACAGGTAGGGGTCCATTTTCATCACTATCACGGGTTACTCATATTAATTTTGGGGAACTGTTATGTGTTTTGTTATTTTTCTGTTCGTTTTTTATTCTAAATTATTTTTGTTATGTTTGACATATTTTTCCCTTGTATCCGTTTTTTTGTATTTGAACTTTTGCGTGATTTAAATTGGTTTTAATTTTGGTAAGTTTCTTTATATCAAATCTTGGCTTTTTATACCTTTTATTAGTCTAAATTACATTCGTGTATAGTAGTTTTTTTGGCTTTTTATTTTTAATACTACAATAGGTATTATAGGTCTGTCATTATTTTTTTTTTGTGAGTGCAGTTCAGTGAACGTACTCAGAACTCGGAGGAGTAAATATTAGAGTCGATTTCATGTTTTTGTTAATTTTGTTTCTTTGATTCATCATCACTATCGTGTGGGTTGTAAGGTCGACAACCGACCTCACAAACCCTGGTGTCAGTGTTAGAGAGCCGCCAAAGGCCACTGACTTGGCTCGTGTAACGATAGTAGCCGGGACCAACAACAACGGCTTAACGTACCTTTCGAAACACAGAATCTTCTTTTTTTCAGACAATTAGGTGATTCAGCCTGCAATGTCTAACCAAACTGGGGAAAGTCTCACAATAGTACATTGTTATACGAGGGGTGAAAGTAAAGTGTCAACTTATAACGATAGATTCACATATATCGACTTATTTTCAACATCATTAAATGTTTTTAAGAACTTGGTGTTTAAAGAACTGCTAGATCAATAACCTAGTAATGTAACTTTACTCTTTGTTTACTTTTTGAACCTACTTTAGTGAGTTTTTGTCTACTTTATTTTTGTTTTTTTAAATTTAACCTGTGAACATTGTCGCTGGCTGTGTATAGACTTAATACATATAAGTATTATTATTATTATTTTGTTTGTAAGCGTTTGTACACTGCTGTTGTATGTTCCAAATGAATAAAATAAAATAAAATAAAAATAAAATAAACTTATTTAGCGCCGAGACGGGGTTTGGGGCCTGAGCGTAGCGAGGGCCCTCTAATAGTTCGAGGCGCTAAATAAGTCTTTAACCAGAGGTAAACACTGTGCTTTTCATTACGAATACAAGGAAAGTAAAAATAAAAACACGAATTAGCTAAAGAAAAAACGAGTGACTTCCATATCTGAATCAGATGAACTAATTGAAATTGTTAACAAAAAAACCCTACAACTCAAGAAACAAATGATAATCGGATTGTTGCTTTCCCGCCTATTTTTTATTTTTTGCTGTAGCCGTGCCGGCCAGCTTTTGAGCCATTATTTTTTATTTCCATCATTGAAAAATGTAAAATATTTTGCCCAAATCTATTTTATTTAAAGAAATATTTGAAAGTTAACCATAATAAAGTCATTTAAAAAATATATAGGTATTCTTTAATTAATATTAGGTCCTTACATATGAAATTGGCGTTTTGTCGTACTGGCCACTTTGATCACAAATTTCTCCTATTTGGTTAGGAATTCGAAATTCAAATTTATACAGCTATTTCCACATGTAGTTGTGTTTCGTAAACCGTCATTCATTTGTTTTTTTACTTATCTTTTTTCTGTTTGCATCGCTCGATTTACAAAATGGAAAATTTGAAATATCGCGTTATTTACGAGTACGAGTTCCACCGTGGCACCAGTGCTGCGGAAACGGCTCGAAGGGTTAATGGTGTGTATGGCGGTTGTGTCGCAAAAGAAAACACAGTGCGTTTTTGGTTCCAACGTTTTCGTTCTGAAAATTTCGACCTGCAAAACAAGCCCCGTGGACGGCCGGAGACCCAAGTTGATAATGAAGCATTGAAGGCTATTGTGGAAGCGGATCCATCGCAAACCACGTCCGAGTTAGCTGCAGGCTTCGGTGTTAGTGATAAAACTGTTTTAATCCACTTGAAGCAAATTGGGAAGATTAAAAAACTTGAAAGGTGGGTTCCTCACGAATTGAGTGAAGCAAACCGGCAAACGCGCGTCAACTGCTGCGTTACATTACTTGACCGGCACAATAACGAAGGGATTTTAAATCGAATCATTACCTGTGATGAAAAGTGGATTCTCTACGATAATCGGAAGCGCTCATCGCAATGGCTGGACCCTGGCAAGCCAGCCAAAGCCTGCTCCAAGCGAAAATTGACCAATAAAAAGTTACTTGTAAGCGTTTGGTGGACTAGCGCCGGTGTCGTTCATTACAGTTTTCTGAAATCTGGCCAGACGATTACGGCAGATGACTATTGTCAGCAATTGCAAACCATGATGGAAAAGCTAGCTGATAAACAACCGAGGCTGGTCAATCGCTCTACGCCACTGCTGCTTCACGACAACGCTAGACCACACACTGCACAACAGACGGCTAGCAAATTAGAAGAGCTTCAATTGGAATGTCTAAGGCATCCACCGTACTCCCCGGACCTTGCTCCAACAGATTACCATTTTTTTCGAAATTTGGATAACTTCTTGCAAGGGAAAAAATTCAACTCAGATGGGGCAGTCCAAATCGCCTTCAAAGATTTTATTGATTCCCGTCCGAATGGTTTTTTTAGTAAAGGGATCAATGAACTACCTATGAGATGGCAAAAGTGCATAGATTACAATGGCTCATACTTTGATTAAATAAATATACTATATAAAAATTTTTCGACTTTTTGTTCCTCCCATACAAAACGCCAATTTCATATGTAAGGACCTAATACTTAACTTTATGTTATTTCAATTTAACATTGCGCTGTAATTGAGTGGCTGTATAGAAAGATGGATCATAGTTTAATAGAAATGTGAAATTAGAACCAGTTCTTTATTTAATTATTTTCCAGAATGAATGAAAATGAATAAATGAATGACAGCTGTCAGTTGAAAGTGATTCTCCCTCCGGGCTGAAAAGTATTACGTTCAATCCGCTCCTCAGGCAACTTCCGAACAACTTTCAGAGTATGAGTAATGAAAAGATATTTTTGCTTGACAGTGTCCCCACCGGGAATCGAACTCGGAACCTCTGTAATGGGCGTCGAAATCTCGACCACTCGGCCACGGAGGCCACAGATTTCTTTAATTAATAAAGATATTATTATATTTACTGTTTTTGTTAAAAATCAGCAGCTGGATCGACTTGAGGAGCCTATCTTAGTTTCAGGTAGTAGATATTATGTATTTTAAACTAAAGTGTATCTTCCTGAAGAGCAAAGTCAATTTTCAATTATTTAAACTTTCAATCAAGTAATATAAGGCAGTATTATTAATATATTCTTAAAAAAACTCTACTTATTAAATATGAACATAATATTTATGTATTACTTATAGAGCTTGTAGATATAGGTAACATAAATTACACAACAATTGTCAAAAAATAAAAATAATTTAAAGCTTTAACGATACAAGACTAAAGTCGACACGCTAGACCAGTGCGTGTTGGTCTAATTATAATCGCTCTAAATAATACCATGTTCAACAATTTGTCATGAAAATCTATCATCTATCCTTTCTATCATTGTACTCATACATAGATAGATGTTTGCTCCGGAAAGCAAAATAAGTAATATCCCTTATTTGGCAGTGTCCTTTATTTGTTCGGACAAACTTATTTACAAAACAAAAACTGTAATAAACCAATATCGTAAATATTCCGGTCCCGAAGCTGCCTACATTGAGTCGGGACCACTACGCACGACCCGCCTACGGTCTCCACTTTCAAAGCATTCATATATGTTAGAGCGAGAGACAAAACACTGAAACATATTACCAGTTACGCGATAGAACAAGACGGAATTATCCATCGATCGGCTTGCGTCACAAAACACGCGTGGGCGCGATGACGTCACGCCGAGTTAGCCAATCGCAGCGCGAAGAAAACGCGCCACGAAATTAGCGAAACTCGCGAAAATTCGCACAGAATTTTTCCGATGTTCAAGCTAGTCTAGAATGCGGTTCGCGTTAGCGGTGTTTGGTGATCGTGGGCGGTTTAGAATGACGCACGATTTACGAGTTCTTATTCTATTTCCTTACATTAACTGCCTTTGTAGTAGATATAGAGAGCGTTATAATATTGTAATTCATACGAAGTTTTCTACGCCGTAGACAGTCTGTAGCCAGCCGTGTAGCGTAGCTACAAAGTCCATGTTTGTTGTGTACCAAATACTTACAATCATCAGAATAAAAAGGAATATCTGTTGTACTATACATACAGTCTACGAGTATTTATTTAATCGCTTCGGCCGTTTAGGAAACCGGGGTCTAATTAGGACCTAACGTAAAAAGTTGGCAGGATGACGAACTCTTCAGCAGACAGTATCCAGCCAGATACAAAATTATAAGGAACTTTATTAAAAAGTTAAAAAGATAGATCTGACTAACATATTTTTCAAGCGAGTTTTAATTTCAATGGATTATTCCCATACATATTGTGTGAAATTTACGTACATCAGCGCCATCTAGTGACTTTATAGTATACTTTAATGATAGCCGCCATCTGTGTGATTCTTTATACACTTATTAGTTAAGTAGTCTACAAAGGTTTTAATGTGAACGTGCTTTTATTACTCGAGGCTAGATGACGCTTATTTTTTAAATTTCTCTTTATGACAACAGATGGCAATAAAAATGAGATCATGAGAAAATTTTCTATTTACCACCAGAGAGCACTATTTGTTTTCCTTTTATTAAAAAGACAACGACTCTATGACCATGACTTCATCATCCGTGTTCCTCAGAGGTCAATCGCTGCTATTGATTAAAAATAAAAACATCTCTGACAAATTGAAAAGCATTTTTTGTTTTTAAGTACGAGTAAAGTTCGGCAGGTGACCTAAAGTTGTCGTTAGTTTATTGGTAGCACTTTAGGTTCCTAAACCTATAAAAATAGAGCACTAGTTTAGATGCTTATCAAGAGAAAATAGGTTAAATAATTAATGAGTATTGGCTCAGAAAAAAAAAGTTTAGCCGATTTTAAAATACATAATGTTTATTAGAAAAATAAATGTATTAAGTATTATATGTATAAACCTTTACCGAATATAAAAAAAAAACTAAAAATGGGTTTCAATTTTCAATATCTTCTTTGACGAAAACATACGCGTGCAGAGCTTTAAAATGTTATTGACCTGATTAAAATAAGTATAATAATTAGGACTTTTTTATTTTCTGTTTTTCATCAAATGTGCAATCACTAAGCGAATCGATAAAAAATTAAGTATCTAACTAAAACTTATGATCAATAAGGTCGTGACACTCGTGAGCGATGAGTGAACAGCACAGATATAGATAGGCTAGATGACGCAAATGTATCTACCTCGCGTGCCAAAACTCCACCAGAACTCCGACGAGCTGTCGTAGTTGGCCGCCGCTTATTTACAATTGAATATTGAATATTGTTTTTTTTATATATATTAATATTATTGTGTTACTATTGAATCGCAGGCGGCGGTGTCTTTGAATCGGTTTGGATTTCCCATCACTAAGTTGGCACGCTTGGTCTCGTACAAATCGTGGTACTTGCGTTATCTAACCTATCTATATCTGTGGTGAATAGCCTTTGTTCGAAGTTTTTTGTTAGTCTCATTGGGCATTGGATAAAAGAAGAAACGATTGTTGTACCTACTCAATCATAGACATTTATTTATACTTACATCATTTTAGTTGACAAAAAAGACAAAAACATAGTAAAATAAATAAATAAAAATAAAATAAAATAAAATATAATTTATTTCAGGCACTAAAAAACATAACAATGTTGTCCCATATACATTTTATAAATTTAATAAATTTAACAAACTCAATAAATTTCGGACAATAATTAAATCAGTCAAATACATTAAATCAGTCAATTATTATAACAGCTGTTGAAAAACTTTGTCAATACAAGATAATGTTTATTTTAGATAAGTGATAAAGTGAATCCGAGGCAATGTTTGTCAGTTGTTCAAAATAAAGTCACTATCATACTTAAAAAGCGAAACACAGTCGATATGATATTGAAGATCATCAAGCGTAATCAAATAAAAAAAAATGGCGTGTAAAAATGTAAACGTTATCAAAACATCTAGGTACGAGTAGTTAAGATACCTGTGTAGGTAGTACACAACGTAGAATGTTGTAGATTAGTTAGGTACATTTTTTTTTTAAATAGGATATAATCATTTTGTGGTGACGGCAGAGTAGAATACATTTGTCAATAACCCCTACTCTTCCCGTGGGTGTCGTAAGAGGCGACTTAGGGACTACACATTGAACAGGGAACGGGCAGCAGCGCTCTCTGATACAGTAACCTTTTAATCTGCGATCTCCAACCCGCCTGACAAGCGTGGAGATTATGGCAAAACCCTCCACTTAAGTGGAGGAGGCTCATAGTCCAGCAGTGGAGTGTTAACGGGCCGTTGATGATTGATTGATTGATTGATCATAATCATTTTGAACCTTCGCGGTCACTATCATGATATCATAATTCATAAATATGTAAGTATAACATAACATAGACCTAACATATTAATATGATATTTTGACAAATTACTGATTGATTGAATGTGTCATACATTTGACCAATGTAAACCAATTTTATGGACAATAAATTATGATATTGCGGAATATAAAATTCAGAAAACTAAAGTGGTGTTATGTGTTAAGTTATGTAAGATACATCTTTTTATATTATAGCTTTATAAAAAAATACTTGCTTACCTATAATTTTATCTGCTCTTAGCGTTTTTTACAACCTAATCGATAGTCAACTAGCGCGATAGAGTCAACAACTCCTTTATTTGTATATTGACCCCCACTGTCTAGGATGTTGAACCTTATTATATCCAAAGTATTTTTTACAAGTTTTTATGTACATAATATGTAGATTGTAGGTAACTGAACGATGACATACAATATTATATGAGTTTATTTACATAGAAATCTCTTCATATTAATTGTACCTCATTCCTTGAATAAAATAATAATCGTTGAACACCTATAGGTATTAGCACAGAATATATTATAATAGTTGTTACCTAGAACAGATACTTTATTGCACACACGGAAAAATAAACATGTGAACAACAACTAACAAAAGAGTACTGACAGATAACTAGGCGGCCTTAATCTCTTCCCGGCGGCAACCCTATATAACCTAGGGAAAGCTTGATAGCATTTTCACGACATAAATTTTATTGCATTCAAACTTTGAAGACATTGCTACCTTAACAATAAGCCCACCTGTTGAATCAAAAGATTGTGTTATCTGTATCCTTATCAACATCAACGGCCCGTTACAGTCCACTGCTGGACTATGAGCCTCCTCCACTTAAGTGGAGGGTTGTGCCATAATCTCCACGCTTGGCAGGCGGGTTGGAGATCACAAATTAAAAGGTTACTGTATCAGAGAGCGCTGCTGCCCGTTCCCTGTTCAATGTGTAGTCCCTAAGTCGCCTCTTACGACACCCACGGGAAGAGTAGGGGTTGGTGACAAATGTATTCTACTCTGCCGTCACCACGCGGCCTTATGGTGTACAAATAATATTTCCACTTATAGTATTGCAATACCTCTAGTTCGTATCCAGGCCGCATGGCAAGAGCACAGAATATACAGGGTGTTACAAAACAGGCTACCTACCCGAAACACAGCACACATTTTTCAACCCATGTCCCTTGGGTAAGTTGTTTAGTTTCATGAGCATGTGTGATTGTCATGTCGTTGTGTTTTGGGTTTTAGCCGTGTGGTGACGGCAGAGTAGAATACATTTGTCACCAACCCCGTGGGTGTCGTAAGAGGCGACTTAGGGAACAGGGAACGGGCAGCAGCGCTCTCTGATACACCCTGCGTTCCGAGACGCGCTGAAATTGATTAAAGTACCCGTAATCGCGTTCCGAATCACTGTCAGTCATACATTTTTTTGCTTTTCTAATCGCTGACAGCGCTGAAAGTCTGATTCGGAATGCGCCCACAGTAACCTTTTTAATCTGCGATCTCCAACCCGTCTGCCAAGCGTGGAGATTATGGAAAAACCCTCCACTTAAGTGGAGGAGGCTCATAGTCCAGCAGTGGACTGTAACGGGCCGTTGATGTTGATGTTATGTTTTGGGGTGGTACCCTGTATATAGTATAGAGTTGTTAATGGGACAAGCAGAAGAATGGTGTTTCTTCAACACCATAACCGCCACCATCCGTCAAGAATATCGTCTGTTAGCACCAAGAATAGATCTCATATTGTGCAGTACCTATTTAAAAAAGTGAAAATTTGTGAACCAAGCCAACAATACAGAACGTGATAAGAGTTATCACCAATTTGCTTTTGCCATCTGAGAGGTCAATATTGGGACGACAATAATTAGTTTTTATATTTTATTATTACCTATACCTAAACGCTATAACACTGCAAACGACGAGACAGGCACAAAACGAAATATAAAAAAGAGATGTTGGGTTTGAATTTGAACAAATTCTCAAGAATGCCACAACTGTAGACCCTATCCTGAGGAAGTTTAGTATGGACTGACGTTCGACTGCGCATTGTTTTACGTACTACAATCTTTTCACTTCACCAACGTTGACACTGACTAACTGTGGGAACATTAGACAATACAATAGTGAATTCGATATTACGCTAACTTTTATGTAATGCACCTACTATAGGTAGATCAAAAAGAACTAGGTTAGATATGAGTGATATAATAATATACTTCATCAATAGCTCATATACGTCCCCACCGACGGGCTCGAGCCTACCCTAAATTAGGGCGATTAGGCCTTAGTCGACCACACTGACCCAGTGCAGGTTAGTCGACTTCACACACAACCTTTGAATTTCTTCGCATACAGGAGTGTGCAGCTGTGCAGGTTTCATCACGATCTTTTCCTTCACCACCGTAGAGCGTCGATTAAACTGTGGGGAACGAACCCGCGTCTCCCGGATGGGAGGCAGCGGCCATAGCCACTAGACCACCGATGCTCTACTAGACCATCGACTCTCTACTTAAATGTGAGTGATTTAATAAAATTTATTATTTTTCGAAAGCACTTTATGTCCTAGACGTTGTTCAGAGTCTGCTAGAGTGAAATAGTAAATACTAGTAATTCGATATTTTTTTTTTTAAATCTTTTTAATCTTTTTGTACTTAGTTACCTATCGGTACGTTAGTACTATATTAGTTCTGTGCTATACCGAAGTGCTATAGGCACTTTTCCTTTTAAGCCATTTTGCCAAAGAACGAATTGTTGCTGGAAATAACACCATTCTATCTAACTCAAAATCATCTAGGAAATAAATAATAAACAGTCAATCACGTGATAAGGTGGTATTATGTATGTTCTCAAATATATATTTTTTGTACCAACGTTTCTTCACTTGTGCAAACGTTTTAACAACTTGACTAAAATCACACTAATATTATAAATGTGAAAATATATTTCGATCTTTGTTCCGCTTTTACGCCTAAACTACTGGACAAATTTGGATGAAATTTGGAACATATAGTTTGTACACATAAAATACTAAGTTAGATAAATAAAAAATAAGATTAAGATTAATGTAGGTAAGTAATTAAATATTTTAACAACATTACTAAATAAAATTATTATCTAAATAATTAATCGCCGAAATGTATGTACGCGCATAACTTCCGACGTTCGTTATTGTCAGGACAAGGTTTGTATGAGATATTTTTTATTTTTAGAAAATCCACGAAAAGGCCGCGGGCGGACGGCCAGCAATAACTATCAAAATTATTAGGTCACCCTCATTTTCGATTACAAATTGAGAGCTTGGTTTATGGAGGAAGTGAATTCCTCGTCCCAATCGGTTCACTCAATCACTCAACGGCAATGTTGACCTTTTACTTCGCCTTCACCTTTACCGTGGCTTAGGGCTGTATTGGTCAAAGTGAACAAAGTAGTAGTTTGGTAACATGGACCTATTTATCAAGTACCGCCGCTGCACTACCGTCGTAATAATCGAATTGGAGAACCATAAAAAATATTCTAAGAACATAATACTAGGAATGCTGGGAAGGAATTAAGTTAAGACTTTTAGATAAACGAAATTCTAAAAAATCTTAAATAGTGGCTGACTGTTTGTTCGATATCTAGTCTTTTTTGCTTCAATTTCTTTCATCTTTGTGTTAAGGACTTGTACTATTATGTATTCTGTGGTAAAGGTAACTTTTCCTTGTAGTTTATTAAGGGTTGATAAATTTATTATACTTACGAGGTAGGTATTTAAGTATGTCTGTACGTACACCCACTTTCAGACACTTGAGTGCATGTTTAAACCCAAAAAATGGCTTATTACTATTTTTATTTAAAAATTATATGTATTACCCCTATTAAAATTATCAAAATTAGACATTGCTTCCATACAGCATCTACCTATTTATAGAAAATTACCTACCAACCAACCAACCAATTAATGAAGTACTTATATTACAGATAACATTTTTGTGAAATATCTAATAAATTCCAAAATGACGTCATAACATCTGTTACCGTATTTGATATAAAACCGTGGAATCGGTAATTTCACCTCGTTGCTCATCTGCCTCCGTGGCGCAATTGGTTAGCGCGTTCGGCTGTTAACCGAAAGGTTGGTGGTTCAAGCCCACCCGGGGGCGACTTTTTATATTTGCACGTTTTTAATTTAAATAATAATTTCTTTTATTTACTATCATGATAGTTTATTATTTATTAATAAAATTCTTTGTACCTTGCATAAAATATATGTTTTTTTTTCTACTCTTTACTAGATGGCGCTGTTCAAATAGAACAAGCCTTTTTACATTTTGCAAAAATTTGAAATAAAAATACTTCATTGAAATGAACATACAACAACAATGGATTCAGATTCATATTGCTTTGCTTGCACATTCGCTGGCTGATATGATCAGCAAAAATTTTAATTAAATGGTACTTCCCGTTCCCATCGTGATTCGATAAGATATTAAAAATGGTGATAATAAAATATAATTTTATTTGTATATAGCAAGAGAACAGATATTTTAACAAATCTATCGTCCCTTCGATAGCTCAGTTGGTAGAGCGGTGGACTGTAGAGGTGAAACTAAGTAATCCATAGGTCGCTGGTTCAAATCCGGCTCGAAGGAAGTATATAAACTTTAAATAAACTTTTTTCCATTTTTGCACACTGCAATGTAACAATACACAGGTACACCTATAATGAAATATCTTCCAGTAGACGCTTCATCGACAAAAAGATTTTTAGTTTTATTTCAACATGTTTTTAATTTTATAGTTTTATATTACACAAGAGCCCCTCTAGATGTGGGTGGACGTATGATGATGACTACTGCACTGGTTTAAAATTTTTGGAGTGTTTGGAAATGTCCTCGTAACTTTTTGTATGAAATTGAAAGAAGACCTAATATAACCAAAGTATTGGTATCTCGGTCTTTATAATAAAAGTCATGCAATATTAGAATGGTTTACGTTTGGTGGACCGCCTTGAATTTAATATGCGCACCTTTCCTTTCATTCTATTTTTGCATACATATGGGAAAATAATATTACATCTATTTATTATTTATTATTCTTGTACGTTTTTTATATCCTTGGGCCATTATACACGTTTAAAATTAAATTGATATTTTATTACAAATGGTATACCTACTCGTATTAACGGGCCGGTACAGAGACAGCTGAGCAAAGAAGCCAAATAAAAAGATTTTTATTAATTACTGATATTGAAGTTTTTGAAGAATTTTCAATTTACAGTTCTCAAGTCTTTTGAATCAAGAAATCCGTCTATTTTATTTGCGCTACATTTTATAATATGTCAATCAAATTCAAGGTTGAATTGTGTCCGCCATCCATCTCTTATATCTGGAACGTTGTGTAGGTTATGTTCGTAACGCCATATTGGTAGTACCGTATTATATTATAATAATAAAAATTGACTTTTCATATAATATAATTAAAATTCGTTGCGTAGTGACAATAGTATTTATTTATTCATAAAACCGTTTACATTGTGTTTAAATTGAAATACTAAGCAAATTTTGGCTAATGCTAATTAATGTCGTACTTGAATTCAAAAGTAACTTTTAGGGCTAAATTACTAAACCAATTTATCATGTTAGTACCCATCCAGGGATGGAGTTTTACCGCGGAAAATACCTTATTCCCAAGCACCAGCACCTCACCGCATTAAGATTAATATTAACTGCGCCATCTATGTGACGAGCCTATAACTGTACAAGTTGTATTCTGCGTTTAAGAAAATCCACAAATAACGCTGTTTTAGCCGCAGTCGGACTAATTCTAAACCATTTTCTAGTGGACACAAACAAAAAAAAGTACGCGAGCGGCCAAAAATTGTTGTATTAGCCATTTACGTTTTTAGAACTGTGCTTCAAAAGGGTTAAAACCATTTCAGACGCGCGTCGTCGCCGCGAAGCGATCGTCTTTTGTTCCCCTGAGGTTAAAACCATCAAAATTGTTGGTGAGGCTGCTAGATAAACAGTCATAACAATATGTAGAAAAAACAACAAAATTTCCATTTAAATCAAATTCATGTGAGAAATTCGCGAGGATTCAGTCAAACAAATCCAAAATGGAGGCTGACTGTACCCACATAATATTATCATGTTAGTATTTTTGGATATGTAATACGTTTATGCGCAAATTGTATAAGTAGACGTTCGATTCGAACCGACACGAGGCAAGGTCGACTTCTGGAATAAATAGCTCTGTGTTATTGGCAGTTAGACCGCAATTTAGGATTTCACACGGACGCTTTAAAAGCCGGATATCAGGAGACGTATTTTTGATTCACTCGTTGTGTATTTGCAATCCGCATTAGAAAACAATTCACACACGTAATTCATTTCGAATGATGTCGTTTATCCGTATTTTTGAACAATTTGAATACTGTGTTGCCATTATAACTAAATCTCCAAACATATTTAATTTCACGCATAAAATTAAAAACTAGTAACTGCCATTTCATACAAACTTTAAAAAACGATTATCAATCGCAAAACTTTCCGTGGAACGCCAACAGCTGTTCTGTCAATTACTTTAAGTTGGTATAACCCATGCAGGCAGATAAAGAATAGATCTGAAAATGGCGTCCGCTCGCATGCTATCTCGCTCACAATCTATCGCTGTCTATACTCACACAGTGAAGTACGTGCTGCAAAAAAAATAATGACAAAAATCAGTGTTCGCAAACAAAGATTATATGTCATTGATGTTGATGACGTTCTAAAGTCAAAGTAATAATAATAATAATAATAATAATAATAATAATGTGCTTTATTTCACTCCCACATACTTTTGTACTACAACTAATACAGTTAATCATGATAAAATCATCGTACAATACAATATAATTTGTGGGAGTCAGGAGCCCAAACTAGGATACCCTGTGCTATGGACTCCTGGCTCCCCCCTCTCGGAAAAATAAGTACAATTGGTCTCGATTCGGGATGTTATTCTCTAGTTCTAATTCTAAAGTCCAGCTATCCTTTTCGTTCTTATGACTAATGAGCTAACTAAAGTCAAAGGAAATCATACATAATAATGTAAAATATGTAATTTTAAACTTATCCATGTTGTTTTTTCTTATATTTACCCTTGCTCCTTATTTATTTAATTAATATATTTTGTCATTTATTTATTTATTTTATTATTAATTGTACACAAGAACATTACAAAAGAAAATACGAACATAAAGAAAAACGACACAACAGGCACTGCTTATTTCTAGCGAAATGTCTTCCAGCAGACCTAGGAAGAGAGAAATCTGGTCATTATTATTAGTATAATTATTTAATAACAATAAACCCATCCCGTCCCATTTTAAATCATAATAATAAAAAAGAATAATTAATAACAAAAAAAAGTCAGTAGGAAAAATAAAAATTTATCTTCGAGAATTTGTTTTGTCAACCGAATCATAAGTACCCGCCGCCATTTTCAGGTCTATTCTTTATCTGCACGGCTTATAGGTCTGTAGTAGAAATAAAAAAACGAGTGGTTGGTTGGTTAGTTACTCGTAACAGAATTCGCAAACAGAATTTAAAAAAATACAAATTTTAGTAAATCGTATACGTTTGTTGTGATTTTCAATGTGAATTCAAGTACGAGTGACTCAAAAATGCGCCTCCTGAGCGATATAGGTTTAATCATGGATTTAGTATTAACTTTTTGGGTTTAATAATACGTACTCAAAACTCGGTAAATAATCCTGTGTTTTTTGTATTTCTTTTCTAAAATAGCATGGTTTCAACGTGTCAGTATTTCAAGTACCATGGAGTTTTTATTTTAGGTCCTTCAAATATCACGATAACAGTAAAAAATCCGCGAAAGACTATGACTAAGTGGTCTTATATTTTAATTAGGTTTAGAAAGCGAATGCATTTAAACAGTCCTAATCCATCATCCTGTCTGTCTACAAATCTAGTATAGTTTTTAGAATTACGTCTGCCTTTAGCACATTGCATTAGAGTACGGATGGTATATAAAAATCCAAAAATCTATCAGGCTATCTATACAATATTATAAACAGAACTCTTAAAATCTACCCTATGTCAACCTACGAATGTAAAAGGGCACTGAAAAAATGGCTTAAAGAAAAATCGTACATTGAAACGGAAGCTTTACTGGAACGGATTACTTAGGAATTCACATTTCTCTTGTTTGATCCACTACAATACCCATATATCTCTTATGTATGTATATAAGAGATATATGGGTACCAAATTTCACATACAAACACGTATCACCCAAAAACACACGCACGCATACACACTTTCATACATACACATACACATTCATACACACACACACTACATCATATACACTCACATCACATCCTAAAGCATAGTAGGTAATTTTTTAGGCTTTGTATATCTACCTACCTTAGTTTTGTATACTTTTTATTTTTTACAGTGACTTAGTTTTAGTGGAAGAGCGGAGTTTCCCGCCACAAGTAAATTATTTACTTACTGGGAGCTCCTCAAAGATGTTGTGTAATTAAGAATAAGTTACTGAATAAATATTATTATTATATTATTATTATTATTATATTATTATGATGATGATGATTGCATCAGAAGAATTTTGGCTATTTTTGGGAATTCTATTTGAAAATCTAATCACAAATTATACACCGTGAGATTTAATTGGTTGATTTTCGTTAAAGGTTGTGTTCAGTCCATTAAACTAAACGACTTTCCCCAAGGAACATGGGTTGACTAACGAAAAAAAAAACTGCATCCTCCATAGTTTAATCGATCAGCTGGCCGCGCGGTTTTGTATGAACGGGTAATTTTCTTGTCGTTTTAAAGCCTTAGATTTAAAGCCCATGTTCCTTGGGGAAGCATGTTCAGTTTAATGGAATGAACACTCCCGGTATATATGATATATTTAGGTCTTACATATATAAAAAAAAATACGTATCGAATATCAACAGCTTTTTCAACAAAATTTTCAATGCGCAAGTTGGTACAGGAAAAAGATTTACCTGTATGTTCATTCTTAACTACTTTTTAATAGAAAAAAAAAAAATTTGGAGTTCGTAGACATGTAGCAGTGTTTGCTGTTTGCCGATGATATCGTACTCGTCGGGGAAGATGGACTTGAGATTCAGAGTAAATTGGAGAAATGGCAGCAGAGACTGGAGAGTGTTGGCTTGAAAATCAGCAGAACCAAAACTGAATACATGTTCTATGATTTCGGCGGTCTCTCCAGCTTTCTGCCCATTGCGCTTGATGGTGCACCCCTACCAGTTTGCTCCGATTTCCGGTACCTTGGTTCAGTCATTCAGAACGACGGTGAGATCGATCGGGACGTAAAAAATAGAGTGAATGTGGGATGGATGAAATGGCGACAGGTCACAGGGACCATTTGCGACTCCCGATTCCCTTTAAAATTAAAGGGAAAAATTTATAAGACCATTATAAGACCTGTCGTCATGTATGGATCTGAATGTTGGGCCGTTAAGGACATGGATGAAAGACGAATGCATGTAGCTGAGATGCGAATGTTAAGATGGATGTGTGGTGTGACGAGGAAAGACAGAATAAGAAATGAGTATGTAAGAGGAAGCTTAAAAGTGGCACCCATAGTGGACAAGTTGAAGAGTAACAGGCTGTCGTGGTATGGGCATGTGATGCGAAGAGAGGAATCCCATACCACCAGACGTATGCTAGATATGAGAGTGAATGGAAAAGCAGGTAGGGGTAGACCCAGAAAAGTATGGACGGATTGCGTGAAAGATGATATGTGTAAGAAGGGAGTGAATAGTGATGTGTCGTCTGACAGGGATGAATGGAAGAAGAAAACATATTGCGCCGACCCCAAATAAAGGGAACAGGGCAGGAGAATGATGAGACATGTAGACGTGTCGCAAGCATAGGCAAATACTTTCATACAAGTTTATGCAAAATGTATGAGGAGCAGTAGTGTGTCGGATGAGTCAGTCAGACAACGGAATCATACATGGTGGAATAATAATATAGTTACACTTCCATTACGAAATGTCAACTGTCACCTTAACAACTCTTTACTTTTTAATTTAAGATTGGAGTTCAAAAGAGGAATAGGAGCTTTTAGGAATTTAATTTTAGAAAACGCTAGATTATTTTTCTTATTAGGTGTACATCTGTTACTAATAAATAAAAGCGCCTATATTCGGATTACCGAAGAGATGCAAATACAAGTCCTGTTAAAGACCATTGTTTGTTATTTTTTATAATTATCATAATAATTATTATTGGAGAACGTTGTTTAGTTTTCTATATGTATAAAAGACATTGAATTTCTGCTGCACTTTTATTTATACTAATGGCACTAATGGCTCTGTGAGCTGACCTCGCGAGTTTTTATAGGTATCTCTTTATATTTATTTTTATTTTTTCCCCATAAATATCTCCGACCCCTTGAATTTTTGAACTCAATTTTTAATTTAATTCAATTTTGCTTTATTTTTTATTTTTATTGGTTGAGAAATGTGACCTGTAGAGGAAAACAGCCTCAGCGGTAGACCCTGTAAGCTGGCAAATCCCACAACTCCGTCATTTTTTAAAATTTCCATAAACTGACTCAACAAAATAAAACTATTAATTTATCGAACCTGCTCACAAAATTGCACGAGAATCGGTTGAGAAACGCGACCTGTAGAGTGGAACAAACAGACAGATGGACAGACAGATAGACATAAAGCAATTTTGGCCAAGCTGAAACGGAGACGCTTCGCTCGCTCGGTCGATTATTTGAGTATTTAATTTATCTATCTACTCCAGTCTGTAGAGGCCTTTCTCTATATTTTAGCATTACTTAACATTGCGATGTCAAATTAGGTAAGTCCAATACTCATTATTTAATAAAGAACGTAACGTACATTCATATTCATTTATCATATAATTAACATACCTACTTACCCTTTTTTTTCGAGATAGAAGTTCTAGGCAAAACAGAAGTTAAAATTTTTTGAAGATAGATTAAATTCATTATTATTAATTATTAGATGAGGGTGTCATCTTGAACAAATTCAGCACGTTGTCGTTAACTGTACAATGTGAATAAAATAAAAAGAATAATATATAACAGGTTCTTGATATTTGTAATAATTTGACAGATTGACGCTACTTTGCAACCGCCGAATCCTATTACTCATTTTAACCGCATTGTACTAGAAGACTAATTGCAAGACTAATTGTGCTCATATCCCCTCCCCTTTTTACCGACCGGTCATAAACTGTTTCAGGGAATATACTAAAAAGGCTAAGGCATAACGCACACAAGTCATGAATTATGAATGTATCGTTTGCCAATTTTTAATTCCCGACCGCTCGCGCATTGGCAAATCTCATCACGATCTTCATTTGTTTTCAGAACAAGTCTGTTATGTGGTTGCGTTTCACCGGTTTGCGTCCATTGCATACCAGTGAAGGAAAGTGGTTAGAATTGCGGAGGGAAAGGAGTAATGGATGTCGAGCTGAAGTGGATCGTTGCAAAGTGGCGTGGCGGTAAGCTTGTTTCGCGACCTGCGTTGACCGTAGTGTGACGGACATGGCTCAAGTATGTCTACTGATTTATTTTTTAACATGCCTACAAGCTTAAAAGAACTATCATTTAAAGTTACATTTCTTTAAAAGTTTGTTGAAATATTTCTGAAAATACTGAACGTTTACGTATTTTGAAGTTCCTGAAGAAAGGCGAAGATCATACAACGCATGGTAACGAATTGTTGATTGATCGCATTCGAGACCTCTTTTTTTTAAATTAAACTGAGTCTGAGACCAAATGTTGTATATTTTACAAAAAACAGATTCAAAATTATAAAGTGTCTATAAAATCAACCAATTTACAGAACTTAGAAGTTGGTGAGCCCTTATTTGGGAACCATAGTTCAAAAGTAAGTTCTCACAAGATTTAACGCCTTTTTCACCGTCACCTGCAATGGATATTAGGGTCAAAATTTAATCTGACATCCTGAATTTTAATGTGACATTCCGTCTACATTACAATTAATTGATGGCATTTCGTCCGGCCTTCTGTATCAGGTAAATTGTACGTTGCAGAAGTTGGAGACCCGCCATGGCCGCTGAGATCTCGAGTAGGGGAACGAACGCGCGCCTCAACCCGATCGCAGTCGCATTTTCGCGCGGAACGGAGAAGCCCGTTCCAGCCAGTCGCATTCCGAACTTTGAAAATCGAATTCCGCATTCAGTTTTTAAACTTCGAATGCGGTTCAAATTTGACGGTTCGTTCGATCTGCCCCGAGAAAGTGAGTGGTGTAGAAAGTTTGGAAGGATTTTTGAGTGACATTTTTTCTTTTTATCTGTCGTCGTTTCCTTTACGGTAAGCTCCATTATATTAACATTATAATTTATTAATAATAAAGTTTAATTCCGTTTAGGCTCGAGCCCCTCGGTTGGGACGTATATGAGCTTGATGAAAGTTTAAACAATAAAAAATTATTGATATTTGTAGCACATCTACCACATAAACGCATTTATAATACTTTATTATCATAGTCTAACTCAGTCCACATAAATACTATTTCAGTAAGACACGATCTTTATCATAGACATTCAACGTAATTTTTTGACAAGTTATACTAAAAGCTTATATTATAAATAGTTAATAGTTCGTTAATCGTATCGCAATTTTATCGTATTATCGCGACACGAGATGGCGTGCCGCGGCTAATAATTATAGCCGGAGTATATACGTCTCGATTTCTTTCGACCAACCGTGTGCGATTTCGTAATTTTCATCTAATAACATAATTTAAAATTATAAGTTTTCGCGCTAACTCGATTGATGCTCATTACGTTGAACTGTGGCGTGTGATGGAATTTCTTTAGGTATAATTTATTTTAAAAAAAACAACATTAAAAAATATTATCCAAGATCATATGCCTATTAATAATACACCAAAAAATAAGATACACTTGATAGGACATTAACTACCTACATAGTAAAATACAAGTACAACAAACATTATCTATATACTAAATCAAAATTTAAAATACAGGTTTCCATAAAAAACTTCTATTTTCAAATAGACGTCTGAACAGCTAAACTTCAAAACTATTAAATTTATAAAAAATCTAAGCCTGCAACAAAACTTATACATTAAAGCGTCTATTTACCAAAGCACTGTAAATAACTTAATAACACAGTATAAGAAAAATCTTAGACCCCGTATCAAAATTCAATCGATATTCGCATGTAAAAGACATCAACGCGTTCGGCCCGGCCGCCATTACAGTTACTAGAACTTAGATCACTTAAGTCACTCTTACGCAACAGTAAAGTTACTTATCCGATACATTACACGTGAACTGTTACACTTAACTGGAACTTTGGGTTAAGTGGGACGAGTGCGTAAGGTGATGCGTGAGGTTGTATAAGTATCACAAGATAAGTATAAGACAGGTTTGATTTTGGCCAAATTATTCTGGTTTATATTAGGTAGTATTACAGATGGCTAGTCTCTGCCTTCTGTAGTTTGAAAGGTGGATACAACCCACCATAATTATAAATTATAAATAAAATATGTGACACGCGCTATATTATAAAATCAGTTGTCTACCAGCATAGACAAATATGATATTTATAAAAAATGCAAAATGTTTTATTCTCATTTGCATTTTGGAAAAGTGAATACTTTTACATTTTATTAGAAATCTAATCACGATTTTTCATAAATTATAATATTGTGTAAGCAAAAATGTCCAATTTATTATTTAATTATATCTAAAGAAAATATTAATAAATTTAAAAACAACTTAAAAGAGTACCTGTTAGCTAAATGTTTCTACAACCTGCAAGAGTTCTTAAATATGTGATAATATTAAATAATTATCGATATTAACTGATATTGATATTTAATTTTGTTATTTATGTTTTAATTTTGTTTTCCTTCAATTTTTATTATTTACTTAGTTTTTAAGAAAAAATAGCTGTGCCCTGCCGGGTCCATATGTAATACCAATATGTAAACCTACGATCTTTTTTATACCATATAGTGCAATAAACGATTTAAATTTGAATTTAAAATACGTAACAAACTACAAATGTCTAGTTACAATAATTTTCCTCGTTTAGAATGTTAGTATTATAGCAATACCTATAGATAAGTGAATGAATACACATTATATTTGTATAACAAAATCAAGGAAAATGATTAAGTTCTCGCTTCCAAAGTCACATTTTATGTTGTTAGCTAAATAAAATCAAATATATAGCCCTTTTAAAGGTCTTTGCCTCTGACCAGGGTTTGTGAGATCGGCCATTGACCTTATAACGACACGCATGATTGATGATGATCATGTAAGGTAATCTATGTCAAAAGCATGAATAAATTTATAACTTTGAATATCCAAGAAAAAAAAAGAATTCATTTCTTGGTTACATAATATAATCGTGCGAAAACGTAATATGATTCGATCGCGTATTTTTCTTTTTTTACTTATCCCATGTTTTAATGCCAGTAGTAAGACGGGAAATGTGTAAAGTTAATATTGAAATGTAGTCGAAAGGTTCTGTCGTTAGTTTGGGCTTGCTAACGTATTATTTACATAAAATGACTATGAAATATTAATTTTATAGACATTTAAGCGTACCCGACGGTTATTTGCTTTCTACTTTTAGTTATTGACGTAAAGGTTTGAATGCTTTCGAACAGGCAGTAAAAATTATAGTTGCTTTCAAAGAATTTTACGAGCACAACTATTTAATTAAACAAATCAAGGCCGATAATTTTATATACAAGTTTTCTTTGCCATGTTTACGTTTACGTCATAGCCAAAATAAAGTAATCCAGCTTCTCAAACTTTGCTATAAGGCGCCATTAAATTATGAGACAAACTATACGAGTAATAATTAGAGCCAATTCCCACAGTAGTCCTTATCCGTATCATTTCTGTTATTTTGACAATGCCGTCAGAAGAAACGCCTGGTGGGTTACCCACTGGCCTTGTCCGACTTTGATGTTTTAATGCGTAATTGTTACCAGCTCATATTATTATAGGCTCAGATCCTTTTAGGGCTTAAATAAAAAAGAACTATTTATTAATCATTATCATTATACGGAACCTTTTGGTGCTTGGTCGCGACATGCACTTGACCGGGTTTCTGCAACTTTCACGATGCAAAAACTCGTTGCGGAAGTATAGCTCGTGGCAGCCCGGAAACCTGCGCCTGAGTGGATTGACACACGACAACGCAAGTTTTGCAAAAAAGAGAAGAATCAATAAATTATAATTCAAAACTTTATTAAAACAGCCAGTGCCTAATAAAAACTGTGACACTAGACTTGTGTTATGTGTGATTTTTTTATCTAGTCAGGCAAATACCTTGATTATATACGATTACAGACTACACTATAGATAAGTGACTATCGATAGTATTGTTATATGAAACTATCGATACTACCGGCATATCTATAGTGAAGTTTTAGATAAATCAATTTGCCGACACTACTTCCCACAGTAGTAACAGCATCTTTTTTGGCTGAAAAGTGAAAATGAAATTGCTTCTTCAGAGATAGCTACAGATTACTAAACAATGGGTGAGCTGCCAACGGCACAGAAGAAATAATAGTAGCAATAATAGTAGCCAACGGATAGGTTTCGGGTTTAGCTAACACGTGGTAGTACGTATAAAAACAACAGAAAATCTTCTAGCTGTAGCTAATGATTCCGCAAAAAACTCTAGACTTTGCGCTTACGACTAAGAAGTAAGAAAACCGCGCATTGTAATATATCATAACTTTTACTCATGTGTCCACTTAGCGAATACACACGAGGCATTCGTATAATTGGACCATGAAATGATAAAACGCATTTCATGCCTGAAGAATTCACTTCCCTGTAACAAGTGGACTGTACAACTTGTCAAGTGTGAGTTCCACTGGTGGCGCTAGTAGTATAAAATGGTATTTCAGCAGCGTCGTCAGTGTTCTAGTGGATAGGGCCGCTGCTGTCTTCCGTCCAGGAGACGCGGGTTCGATCCCCACCACGTACCAATGTGTTTTCGGATTTCTAATTCAGTCAAACGGGTTCAGTTTTATGGGATAGCTACAATCTGAAAGATTTTGCGTTAGCACATACTATATAGGTACATACATACATACTTAAATTCAAAAATATCCCTTTTTCCCATTGCATATGTAGTTTAGATATGTACGAGATTGCTTTACAGGAATAAGCTCGCCTTTGCCAATATCAATAAATGTTGTGATTATTTTACGCATATTTGGTTCACGGGTGCATAAACTGAATATTCTTAATCATTACCAGCCACTAGTTCATATTATGGGTCTCCATCGAGGGGCTTCAAAACCTTTTTACTATTATTACTAAGATGCAATTACACATACTGCTAAGCAAATAAATTTTTGACTGGCCATCTTTTTGTCAAGAAAACCATTCAACATCATGCAATAATTCTTAATAAAATTACACCTCAACTATTGGACAAAAAATGAAATGGGTATAAAATTGCTACGTAATTCTATAATTTAATATTTCTTTGCCTGTGGCTAGATACTTGTATCCTTGTTGTGTGAAGGCCAAGGTAGTTAGGGATTGTGATAGGATCTAACAAATTGTCGATTGTAATTTAAGAGCATTGAGAAACACGACACGAAATACGAGTATTACATAGCTGAATAAAATATTAACTACTTCAATTTATTTACGCGGCTACGCTCGGGATATTTTCAAACTAGCTCACCGCCTACGGCTACGCTCGCGTTGTGTATATTTTCCCGTAGGAATAGGAGTTTTTCTCGTGTCTTGTGTTAGTCCAGGGTACAAACTACCTTTATTCCAAATTTCATCCAAATCTGGCTTGGGATTGCGGGTTCTATTCCAGCTCAGGGCAAATATTTGTTTTATGAGCGTTTCCTTTGTATCTGGATGATATTTATGTCTGGATCGTAGCAAGTGAAAGGATATAATTACCTGCCTAAATACAAGTTGTATAGTCTGATAGATAACCATAGTACAATTTCTGCTTAATTTAAAATCAAATAGCCGTATCTGAAAATGTCCCGTTATATTTATTTATTTTATTTAGGATATGTACGTTCTTGTTAGAAGTTATAAAGTTAGAAGTGATGATGCACACCTTAGAAATAATTCTAAAATTCAGAGTTATTCTGATACTGAAAAATTTTCAAGGTTTTGTAGCGCAACAAGGATTTTTTTTACAATGAAGCAAACACTAGTGTTTCACAAAATGAATATGACGAAATTGGAACACCAAATTCTTATATCTTTGGCAACAACTGCAAAAGTATAATTATCTAGGTACACAGCGTAAATTATTATGAGAATATAATTATACAGGCTTAGTAAATAGGAATCCAATAATTAGGTAATGAAAAAAAAGCATTATTTATCTTAAAAAAATTTGTTATTTATATAAATTTAATTTATTATGTGGCTATCCTATCCATTACTATTTTTATTATGTTACTGCTTATGAAAAGAGGACTGACTTGTACCAGTAAAATAACTGTCGAGTAATACCAAAAGCAAAGTGAAATTATTTTGCCACCGGCTCAGTTCTTTTCAGCCATTTTTCCTGTTTAATCGTCCTTGCATTTTTCATTACTATTTGTTCTGGTGTCGTGAATCAGACAGGCTGAACGAAATGATTTCGGCCAATCGTTCTTTGCTCTTTATGCCGTTCACATAAATCACATTATGTTTTGACGTCCTTGCTTTTGACATATTTTATGAGAAATTTTTGATACCCAAAGTTGCTAATAGTGAACGTGCCAGCCAACCATGAACAAGCTTTCTTTGTCTTTGGTATTAGTTTTTTTTTCTTATGGCACTAATTGTACTTTGTGCCAATTTGACGTCGAAAAATTATCTAAAAATCTTTATTCGAATAAAATAGTTTTGATTTCATTTGATTAGTTTTTTTTATTTATACGAAAATTATTGGTAACTATGATTGACAGTTTAATTTACATCAAGACTAGCGCTCTGCCCGCAACTTCGCCTGCGACCACGCAACGTTTTATCTCCAAGATGAACTTTTTAACACAAAAATTTAAAAGAAGATAATTCCGCTTTTGGGTGGCGTATCAAGCAAGATGCAACAGTTTTTAAATTAGACCTCCAGCATTATACCTGCATCATATTCCATTCAGCAGTTTTTGCGTGCGCGAACAAACATACAGACAGACAAACAGACCAATTTTTTTAAAATAATTGTTTTGGCTTCTCTTGTTCTTATAAAGATCGCTCATATATCGGCATTTTGTTCTTATCTTCAATAGAGCAGTTACAGTTTTATGAGAAGTTAGATCGTTTCCCCAAACCTTTTAATTCATATGCATAGATACATTTACTATACGCTTTATCCAAGATCTTTTTAGAGAAAGTATTTTAATTTATTCCTGTATTTGTAAGTAGCATTACCGATCTTTTTCTTTTTTATTAAATATACCTGTCAGCTTTTTTACAACTTAAATCTTGGTTCTTTAGTTTTCCAATATTTCAGCTTACCTATAAATTTTGCATTCTTTATTAGACTCTTCCATACTCAAGGGTCGACATAGTAAAGTTCTAGAATCGAGATATTAAGAAAAACAATTACTCTCACGTAGTTATTAACAAACATTACTTCATTGAACGTACATAAATGCATGCATCCTTGTAGTCTAATAATAGTGTATCTCAGGAGCATAGGTCAGCTTGTACCTGTTGTGCATCTGTTATTCAGTCATTTAGGTAATATGTTCGTCTAGACTCAGTAATTAGGTCAAATCAATGAAGTGCAGCTGTATCTGTATCTAAATGGAGGTTTCGCATGAGATATAATGAAATTAAAATCACAGAAATATCTACATAAGTCGGTTGTTTTTTTATTATTTGACTGAGAAGCTGTCTGTGTATGCCGACGATAAAATAAATATAAAAATAATAAATAAATATGTGGCGACCATTTCACACACGGCCATCTGATCCCAAACTAAGCAGAGCTTGTACTATGGGTACCGGACAGCTGATACACATTACATGTATAGATAAATAACATACTTATATAGACAAACAACAACCAGACAAGTCAAAAAATCTCAAACATATCGAAAAACTTTTAATATAGGTACTTACCACAGAGAAGCCACAGAGCAAGGAATCGTTCACCGCTCGCGCCCTACTATCGCCTTATCAACACATTTCATACAATACAAGCATGTCAGGGGGCGGCACCGTTGCGTTGTTTGGGTCCGTTTCACAAAGTCACAAGTAAAAATTCGATATACATTGTGTAGACAATGAGATAAAATTATAAGGCAAATTGGCAACGCAATGAATATCAAATTGTATTATTGTATTACGACTTTTCACAGGCCGTGTATGCGACGTACACGGCCGCGCCGCCGGCGCGGCTTGGCACGCCGCGGCGGGAGCGGCGAGCGATTCCTTACTTTGTGGTACTTACTCATTTACAAGACACATTTTGGTTGTTGATTGATGTATCTTAGCAGAATCAACCTTGTCAAGACTAACAAAAGAAAAATCTATTAGCAAAACAAAATGTAGGATGCAATGTAGGTTGCTTTGCTGTCAAAGTCATATGAAATATAGTTTCACAAAATTAGTTCCATAACATAAACAAACTGTTCGAGGTCGATATAGCTATTTGAAGTTAGAATAATATGCCATGCAACATAAATAAATCGTACAGAAATAAGTATAAAAATATTTGCGAAGAGAGATATAAAGTTTATTGTTTCAAAAATACAGTAAATTTGCATGACTATTTGTGTCTATAATATTGATTTTATATTATATTATTGTGATTTATCTTATATATCCTTTACGTACAAAATTGGTAGTTCTTAAAAAAGTTCATAAATATTATAGATATCTAGTTAATTTTATTAAAGAAAGACTACTTTTTTTCTAAATAATTTTAGCAGCACCAGTAAGAAAAAAAAAGCTGGGTCTCGAACCCAACAAAATATGAAAATATAAATAAAAAGCCGTATTATTACGACAAACTAATAATTTCAAAACTTAGCTAGTTAATATTGTTAGTTGTTCAAATTGTTGTAAATAATCATGTTCGCGCGCTGGAGTGCGATTCGAGAGGCCTATGTTCAGCAGTGGACTTTAACAGGCTGAAATGACGATGATGATGATGAATCACGTTCAACGTGAAATCATTTATAGCACGTTATGTACTGCACGTATTAAGTACGTGATTCCATTAATTTTTCACGGTCAGGAATCTGTTCCACAAAATTAACGTTTACTGCTACGGAGTGCGTTATTTATAGAATCTCTGCGTATTGAACGGGAACCTTGAAGCCAGATGCATCAGTTAGCAGTTTGGATTCGATGTGGACCTAAAAACAGCAGCTTTACAACAAAAAGGCCATAATGTTTGAATCAATTTCTAAATGAAAATGTTAGATTAAACAAGTAAAAGTCAAATATGTGCGGGTACGTCCATTCTTAAACTAGACAGAGCTTGTACTATGGTATTATGGATGGTAAATGCCCTGTTGAAATTCGAACACGGGACACTGTCTTCTCCACAGATTCCGCCATTGTGTTAGTGAACTCACCCAAAAAAATGTAATGACGGATCTAAGTGATGTAATAACATCCTATGGAAATAAATAATTTTGACTTTGACTTTGTGCTTCGTGTGCTTTTAACTAGTTTCAGTTGCCTATCCTATCTCTTGAGGACACGGTATACCGTCCGTCTTCAACGTCAGCAGTCCTATAATATATCCGATGCTAGTTTGCTTGCAGCAACCGTACGATGTCGATGCTTGCCATACATTTTGACTTACGCCTCCGACATTGCCCTACCGAAGACGTATAACATCATGAAGGAAGAAAAAAATTTACGCGCCCGACCCGCAATGGGCCAGCGTGGTCGACTATGGCTTGATCGCTCTACTTCAGGGTAGGCTCGAGCCCCTCGGTGGAGACGTATGATTAGACGTATGATGGGATTATGAGATTAATAACGTTACACATTACCACAGAATTAATATAGTTACAATGTGTAACGGGAACACTCACACGCACGTACGCAACGCTTGTAGCTCTGGCACCAGATGTCTAAAAACTAAAATTATCATGTTACCATTTCTCAACATCTCAAAGCATGAACAAAGCAAGGTCGATTCGTATATAACATTGCTTTAGCGTTCCGAAGACGAAACAAAAACTTTGTACTACATTACTGCTACATTTGCAAAAAAAAATCTAATTCAAGAAAAAGAAGATTTTTAAACTAAAATTCTCAATTTCGAATAGTAAAGCGAAAGGGATTTTTCATTCCTCAATAAGACTTGAAAAATATATAAGAATGCTCTTTAATAGTTCTTCAACATAGCGTCCCGCTTTGTTTCAGTTACAAAAAAAATATGCGCTAAAGTTGTGCCAGTAAATTACCCATACATTATTTCAGTAGAAAAGAGATGTCGTTCTATAGCTGAAAGAGACACTCCAACAAACATATACACATATTCGGTAGTACATAATATATTAATTTTTCATAGTTCATTTTTTTATGGCGAAATCCGATACTGGGCCAAATTATGTGTACTACCATTTCTACCTTTCATATTTAAATACGTTTCCCCACTTAGTAACGTTTGCTACGCCGTAGCACATGTCTACAGCAAACATGTTTTTACAAAAATAAACGGGGGCACTCCGAATTTCCGTGTTCGACACGCTCTTGGCCGGTTTTTTTTATAATCCATCGTTTCTCAGTGTTTGTGTCATCAGAATATTGCACCCAAGTGTGCGTGACGTAGCACCCGAATTACATGCGTTGTTTCACATCTAAGTCATCGTAAAATGTTATAAAATTTTAATTTCAGATTCGTTTTCGTTGTTGGAATTCTCGAATTGCTTCTCTTGTTTGCTAAGTGCGTTATTCAGATAACGTTTTGACGCTTTAGTGTGTTGTTATGTCATAATTTAGGAGAATCCTAGATAAATATAATTTTTCATTCTACATCGTATGTCTTTTTTGGCTGGTAGTCACAACCTTTAACCATACCAACTACTGAGCATGTAAAATATTGCGCACACATACTACGTACCTACAAAATATAACTTCGTGCATACGATTTTGTACAGTTATTACGTTTTTTATCTATAACTTCTATAATTCGTAAAATCATCAATGGCTATCAAATCGCAAAATCTTGAATTAATAATACTATAATCAAAACGAAGAGAAAAGAAAACACATCTCAAGTTCTTCTTAGATAAATTAACGACTTTTACAAACAAACTTTACTTTTATGTGTCAAAATGCAATTAGTTACACGATTTCAATTACCTGCCTACATTGTAATAGTTTATAACGTAACATATTGTAACTTGGGAGGAATAATAGAACACAACCGCCCCTCTTCAATCAAAACTGACGGAGAATGTTTGAAACAAAAGAGGTTTTTGACAACTGACTAATGAACTTGATTCTTTTGTTTTTAATTTTGTAATATTTATTCTTATCCTATTGTTTCTTCATAAAAATATCTCATGGTATAATATATAATATTTTGAACAATCTGAAAACTTTGTAACGAATCACAATTAACGGCAAAGGCGTATTTTTTATTATATGTATTCTATGTTCTTGTTTGTATGTTGTTGTTATTTTCCAAAATAGAAAATTCTCCTTTTTGGACACTTCACACCTGTGTCCCTTGATGCGGCGATTATCCAATTTCTCTAACCAATACAACGAATTTAAAAAAAAAGCTTTTTGTTTCAATAACACTATAGTTAGTAACTAATGCAGCCCAGCACTTTTCATAGATAGCATAGCATAGAGTAGTGCAACATTGCGCTGTCGCAACCATGAATAATCGCTTAGCACGCATACTGTTCGCGCTTTTTGTCTGTCCGTGTCTGTTACACCGTCGCTCGAGTTACACTGTTTGTATGGTTTTTTCTCTAATTTGCATCTTTGTAATCTTGAGTCATGCACTGCACGAAGTTTGTGTACAACATTGAACATCATTGGGAAAGCGTTGTGCGAAAATTTTAACGTTTTGATTAATAGTGATTATTGATTGTTGCGTGTCTGTTTCTTTTTTTTTTATAACAATAAATAGACCTGGAGCTTTGTCTTTTGGGTGAAACCTATAATAGAGTCGAGAGATCTGATAAATAACCTATAACCCTGAAAACTCTTTATTTGTTTTTATTATAAACTCATTTATATACAAAACGCTAATAGGATACAAATATACTACAAATTTGTTAAATACTATACAAAAGCTGTGGTTTTTTTTTATAATAATAATTTATAATTTAAAATCTATTTATTTCAAAAGAAAACATATAGGGTACATATGAAACTCAGCGCTCAATCTCCTACATTGAGATTATGTGCGTTGAGTGGTCAACACTCGGAACGTTTCTATGTCAAAAACAAAACAAAACAAAACAAAGTTTTAAAAGTTATTTTGAGCGGTAATACTTTGTTGAGGTCGTGTCTCATAATTCTGTCTGTAAAACAGCTCGCGTAGATGTATTTTGTATCGAACGCTCGCTTCCATTTTTTATTTTGGTATTTTTAGTGGACACTCTCAGTTTGGGCTCATACACTAGATAGCTTTGCTTTATTGACAGACTAAAAATAGTATTTTAATATTCTGCAAAGTCCAAGTAGGTACTCTTTATTGAAATGTCTTCCTTTGAGGTCTTCATGAATACATAAGTCATTGTTGTGTGCATAATCTATAACAGGAGCGGAACGCACACATTTCGCATACATAATTAGTAGCTTTGTGGTTTCAGACAGGCATTGGCAGGTGTAAAGTTTAAGGACTATTGAAAATAGAGAAACATAATTGTACGTTCAATGTATCCCTTATTTGTCTCACTTGTCCGTCTTAAATAGTATGTTGTAAACAGCTCGTATATCTGAACAGAGCGTCATCGGTGATGTATTGGTAAAACAGATGCCCTCGCTGTTAGGATTTTGAAATCAAATGTACGTTTATTGGACGCTCTTACGCCGAAGGAAAATATCGTAAGGAAACCTGTAAAGAAATTCAAAGGTTGTGTGTGAATTTGACCAAACCGCACTGGACCAGGCCACTCAAATTTAAGATAGACTCGAGCGAGCCTGGTGGAGATTTATCTATATAAGCTGTAGATGATACCTGAATAGTACTTTCTTAAAATTTCACAAATGTCAACTTTTGTGCGTGACACACAGTGCAATCGGAATCCATAGAAAAGTATTGAATTTATGGAAACTGGCGTGTTTGTAGAACAATGAACTAATTTACATGTCACCGAGCAAAAATAACGTGCCAATTTAATTGTGGGAATTGTGAAACCGATGGATGGATGCTACAATTGGAATGTTATAGACAGATCATATATTATCACATATTTATCAGACGTGTTAATAATGTTGACAGAAAATGCTACCTATGTATTCTAGCATCATCGCCAAGATTTTTTATGTGATAGATATCTCTTTGCAATTGCCAAGGTACGTTAGGGGTACATTTTGCGGAAGAGACATTTTACTTATATTATAGGGTTCATTTTGCGAAAGGTGTATTCTGCACACAATGTTAACATGAAAACAGAGTTTCTTTAATTTCTTCTCAAATACACTGAATTAAGAGTTGTTTATGAATACGACCCTAATACGATTTTTTTTACGAAAACAATATTAAAACTAAATGCAGTTACAATATTTCATTGACAATTTATTTAATGACGTAGAAGGCTGTAACAATTACAGTGAACAATAATTCCTATTGTTATTGCATAAACCGCTTAAAGTCAATTAAAGTCTTACGTGTCAGTAGACCTGTTTACGTTGCATAGGTATATACTTACCTACGTTACATTACACTGACTTTACAACTTGAGATGTGACCTGAATTCATTCATGAATATTTTTAAATTTAAATCTAGTTTCAACTTTTCTTTAGGTATACAAACTTACCAATTTATTTCATCTTTAAAATTCCATCAAAATATAGTTTTTTTTTTCTAAATAAATCTAAATTTACGTTATTATGTTTTAGTTTTGTATAAATTAATAATCTTAATACAAGCTCCCATTCAAATAAATTAGTTAAATTTCACGGTGTATATTTCACTTTTTGGCTTAGTTTTCGGTTGTTAAAAAAAAAAACTTTTTTTGTTGACTTTAAAATAAACATCATGCGCTAGTTAGCTTAGCAGTCGGTGAATTGTAATACGCATCTCGTTTTTCCATTAATCCAAGCTCACCTATCATTAATTAGTTCCGTAGCATTTGCGCCTGCCACGATAATTAGCCAAGTAGGCCGACAGCCAGGCCAGCAGAAGAAAACTGCCTGAAATAAGGCTAATTCCTAGACTCGTTAAATTTTGAATATGTAAAATATTATGTGACGGTTACTCTAATAGCAATATTTTTCTTATTCAAATTTTATTAAAAGTATTTGTGATTCTCAAAAAATCAAAGCTACACTAAATAGCTCCTCAAGATACAATCTGTTCTCCAACAGATAAGGATATTATAAACGTAAGAAAAAAGTATGTACACCGTGTTAGTAGAATAATGCGAAAGCTCTAGGGTGGTAGGTCAGCCCGTGAAACTCAACAACTTTTGTTCCAGTAGTTCTACAAAATCTAAAAAAAAACTTTTCATATACGAACTGATCAGCTGACCGAGTCAATTTATATTAAAGTTCAAAAAGGTTTTAAGAATTATAAAGGTTTTAGGTGCATTTTCTGTTGGGCTGCAGTTAGCATTATGAGGAGACACTTTCATCTTTACTTCAGTGCTAAACCCAGGAAATCAAACTATTTAATTTTTTTTTTATATATCAAGACGAAGATTACCATCTCTCGCTGATCGTGCGAAGTTATTCACGAGGTATAAATGCTACGGCAACAATTAACAGCGAGAATCTATCAAGAAGTCAATGTTCCCACGCCTTCGATGCGCGGGCGCAGGTGACGCCGATCGTGTGACGAGCACGAGACGTCGATGATAGTGGAGTATTCTGATATTTCAGAATTACAATACAAAAACTAATACGTATGAATAGAAAAGGCTTTTATTTTAATGGAATTGGCCTGCACATAGAATTTCTACTACTTAACTTAGGAAATAAAACGTCCTTAATTATTCGTATAACACAATCTCGCTAAGAGCACATTATGTGACTCGGTTTTAATTTCCCAAATAGATGCCTGGAGAAATCGCTTAAATCGATAAGCCCGCCAATTGCTTTTTCCTTTATTTATTCTTCTGTGTTTTTATGTGCAGTAAATAATATTTGAATTTAAATATAATTTTAAGCTAATTTCAAACAAAATTTGGTGGTATTTAGTAAGGTTTTGTTGATATTTAAATTATAAATATGGTGTCTGGAGATTTATGGGTAAGCTAAGCGTTCGATAGTATTGATAGGTCATGTACGTAAAGGTATTACTTTTAATTAACATACATAATGTTATAAGGAAGAGCATCTCATTGAATGTCACTAGTATTATCGATTGTAAGAAAATACACTCACCGGCACATCTAACCGCCCACCCTTCATTTCAGGGAATATTCGTGATTCTTTATAACTTATTATTTACAGCTGATGGTAGTTAAAAAGTAGTTAATTTAACGTTTATTTAAGTGTGTTTAAATTATCGTAAAATTATCAATAAATCAATGGTAATGTATAACAATAAGCGTAGTTTAAAATTAACTCGAAATACAAGGGTGGGCGGTTAGATGTGCCGGTGAGTATATTATTGATTCAACATAAAGAAGTTATATAAACAGTAAGAGTAGATAACCTTTTTGCAAACGTTTTGACTTTTGTCTAAATAAATAAATACGTGTGACCAGGTTGGGTAACGTATTTCCAAAAATATGTAAATACCACTAAAGTAAAACGCTTTTGGTATGGTGCGATAATTTGAACAATCAACGATTTAATAGAGTTCCGTGTGACATTGTTTTCTTTGCAATATTACTCAATTAAAATGTCACAAAACAGCAAAATAAAGGTGTAAAATTGACTTACAAAATAGCCTCGGTCGTCTCAAAATGTCATATCAATTTTAATTTCATGTTATCAATTTGACAATTGTTTTCAACTTTTTATTTGTTTATTCATGCCTTTTGACCTTTATTATTTGAAAAGGATTTTACGCTATTTTATCTCACTTAAGCTCACCTTCTGCATATACGCATCTACTGCTTTGTAAAGTTACTCTTGTTTGTGAACTCATTACATACAACCCAATCAATACACTTTGTCAAACCTCTTCAAGGCTGACCTTACAAAAGCCGTTCGACCACAGAATAGCCCATCACAAGTGGAGTAGAGCGGTTGCGTCACAGCGAAGTCTTTGTTTTCTCCGCTTTCGATTTTAGTCGGCGCCGGCGCACCGCACGTCATGTGGACACTGGTGGAAATAAACGTTCGCGATCGACGGATAGACGTAACGTTGACAGGGTTGATAGTTTGAAACTTGAGAAACACTTAAGAGGGTGACTTAAGACATTACTCTTAAAACGGGATCATTACAGTGGAGCGTCGACGATGTGTAGTGGATGGTACTGGTGAGAGCCAACAACAGTTCAAACCCACCACGTACCCAATGTGTTTTCAAATTCATATTATTAAGTTCGTTGTTCTTACGGCGAAGTAAAACAACGTGCGTAAAAAAATCTATAAGGTTGTATGTGGGGAGTCGACCAACCGTACTAGAAAATTATTGCTGAACAAGTGAACATCTTTATTTAACTTTCTATAGGTACTTAATCTTAGCTGCAACTCTCTGCTTGACTCACGTTTTAAAGGTTTTCTGCAAATAGCAGTCAGCCAGCTCTTTTAATGGCCTATACTGAAGTTAACTGTATCTTAGTACAGACCTACCAACTTATCTGTGAAAAAGGCAGCGCTAGTAGTAATACAAAATTGTATTGCAACCGATCATATTGTAAGCATATTATTAGTCTACGTTGAAAACTAAAAAGCAACCCTGACCGCCGAGATCTTGTAGATTTGTCATCCCAACACTACTATCACGAATCGTGATAACTCAGAGTTAGCCTCTAATTACCGAGTGCAAGTCTTAAACAATGGTTTCTTGAGAAATTAAGATCGCATTCGATTAGACGGTAATAAGACACTTTGGAATGTTATCAAAAATGTTGATGTAATATTATTTTGTAACGCAGTGTTTTTTTACATGCTACAAATTATTTATCTAACTCGATAATCTATGCATCGAGACAACAAAAATGTCTTTATATTAAATAACAAAATATAATTACTAACAAATTCTAAGCTAAAAATTAAAGTTATTAATTTATTTCAAATCAAATCAGCGGGCCATTACCAGTCCACTGCTGGACTATGAGGCCATAATCTCCACGCTTGGCAGGCGGGTTGAAGATCGTAGATTAAAAGGTTACTGTATCAGGGAGCGCTGCTGCCCGTTCCCTGTTCAATGTGTAGTCCCTAAGTCGCCTCTTACAACACCCACGGGAAGAGTAGGGGTTGGTGACAAATGTATTCTACTCTGCCTTTTATTACATAAGATATCCTTTTTCCCTTACCTAAAAGAAGAATACATCCAAAGAAAATCAATTTTAATTTTTACTTATCTTCACGAGTTACTAGCATGAGTAATAAATTCACCGTATCAAATAAACATAACTTAATACGACTGTCATATCAATAGTCCAGTGGTCATTATTACGCACGAGAACCGAGATGAGATGACAATCAGCTAAATGTGTATCTGCATATTATGCTAAGTTACACGCATCCAACCGTGTGTGGTGTGGACCCTGACACCTAAATGCGACAACGCAAAAGAAGTTATTTACAATTTGCATGATATGATTTGCTATGATGTGGCGAAGGTATCGCGCGCGATTATACAGTCTTCGATTAATGGCTTCCGTGACTGAATGGTGGAGACATTGCAGGTTGAATCACCTTATTGTCTAAAAGAAATTATCCGTTCTTTGGAAGGCATGTTAAGTTATTAGTGCAGGCTGCTATTTACGGCAGTCCATTACATGAGCCAAGTCACCTATGGTGGTTCTATAACACTAACATCAGGGTCGTCCTTCAACCCACACGGTGAAAAAGAAGTCTTCGACCGTTCAGAAATTCACTGACCTGAGAATTATTCAGAACTAGCAATTTGCCTCTTCCGACTCTATTCTCGTAATAATAGCATTTAAGGGCAATCGATGATTTTGAGCTTAAACTTTATGAATAAATATTTCATTTAAAGATAATCCGGATGGATTGTAATTTATACTGAATATTAAAGATTAAGTATACAATATTTTGCACGATACAACAATTAGTACTCGATCTCGCGTTATTAACCGAGCGAAGCGTCTCCCTTTCAGCTTGGCCAAAATTGCTTTTGTATGTCCATCTGTCTGTTTGTTTACATCTACAGGTCGCGTTTCTCAACCGATTCTCGTGAAATTTTGTGAGCAGGTTCGATAAATATATAATTATTTTTGTTGAGTCTTTTTTTTTGAAATTTTTTAAAGTGACGGATAAATTATGAGGGTTGGAAATGTAAAAAAAAACATAAATTAGCCATTTCAATAGCCATATCCATAAAAAAATACTAGCGAGGTCTACAGCTCACAGAGCGACTAGTGATAAACTTGATAATGTAAATGTTTATACATAGTTTTTAAAGACTACATACAACTCACTATGGTTAAAAAGAATCAGTTACTGAGTTATAACTCAAGCTAAATCGCGTGACCAAATTGTAATTAGCAAAGTTAAGTAAGTAAATGTCATAATTTGTGTGCATTCCATAGAAAGTGATAAGGTCTGATAAAATATTGTTTGCGCACGGTTTAATAAGAAGTATTTTCTTCTTTGTGCTCATGAGTAATTTTTGAGCAATATAATACTGTTTGCATCTCGATAAAGGGGATAAGTCACGTTTCATACAACAATATACATACACAATACTCAAAGAATCAGATAGCAATAAAGCTCTTTCTAATTATCGAGCTAGAACATTTATCCAGACAGGTACATCAGAATATTTAATAAGTAAGCAAAATACTTACCTGATAAGCAAAAATCGATAATATGCTATAATATCATGGATAGTAAAGTTGGCGACGTACATGCACACGAAACGGCGAACGTACTGTATGTTAAGATTTAAGACAGTAATCTCAAACCGGTTGGAGTGACCTATATTACGCGAATAGAAAACGTCTATACTTCATTTCGAGTATATACATTTAGTGCAACATAGAATTTATTAGTTTGTCCTGTATATTACAAGCGCATGCTTATTTTAAATTCTTAGATAATTTAAACGAATCGGTGCAAAGGTTCATGACATGACTCCTGTCGTGAGACGTGGATAACTTTCGAACTCTGTTATTATACTCTACTTAGATTTAACTCATAATTAGATAGGATATTTACAACAGTATAGGATGTAACATAAAATTTAATTGAACTTACATGACACCAACAATATTTATTAGGAAAGGAAAAAATAGTGAACTTTCCCGTCTCGTCTCGTCGTCTCGTCTGGCTTTTTTGTAGCTCAATAATTCTGACACTAGTCCGTCATCGTCATAAGTTGATCGGCAATTTTGTATCATGAAAGTCCAAGAAGTTTTGCCACGAACCAACAAAAAGATATAAAGGATCATACTTTCCAGCACAACAGTACATAGACATGAAACGTAACGGCACATAGCAGTATATTTGGTCCGGTTTCTTACATAAAAATTACGTAAAATCGCGGCGCGCGCCGGACGTTATGCTACAGAAGTGGCTCGCATCTAGGGTTATCAATTTTAGAAATTTTAAATGTTCGGGCAAAAAGTCGGAATTGTCGAGAAAATTTCGGATATTTTCGTCACAAAATGGTCGGTGGTCTAGTGGCTAGGGCCGCTGTCTTCCGTCCGGGTGATGTGGGCTCGATCCCCACCACGTACCAAAGTGTTTTCGCATTTCGAATTCATATGTACGTTTATTTGACGCTCTTACGGTGAAGGAAAACATCGTGATGAAAACTGCACACTCCTGCTAAGAAATTCAAAGGTTGTGTGTGAAGTCGACCAACTCGCGCAGGGCCAGCGTGGTCGACTAAGGCCTGATCGCTCTAATTCAGGGTAGGTTGAGCCCCTCGGTGGGGACGTATATGAGCTGTTGATGATGAGTCACAAAATGCAAATACCACCAAATACCATACACGTATATAGTTACAGACGCGAGGGAACCGATTTGACATTTCTTGTATTATTAGTATTACTTAAAGTGGGACTAAGTCCGGACACAAGTCTTAAAGTTTGTTATTTATGTATTGTACACAATCACAATTTTACACAAGTTCGGACTTTTCCGGACCAATTCTGACATTTTCGGACAAGTCCGGACGGATGGTTAACCCTACTCGCAGCGATAAACGTGTTTCTTCGCGAGTCAATGAAAGTTGGGACCCATTCAGATCAGAGTAATAGATGTAATAGACGTGTCATATGGAGCGGCCATTGATACATTTTCAATAGCGTTAGAATGTAATTTGTAAAAGCTGTTGCAGTGTGCAGGCATTGTTATGGAACGTGCTATTTGAGACGTTTAAATTCTAATAGGAGTTGGCAAAGGAGATGGTTAACTAATACTAACTAAGGCCTGGATTGCCCTAATTCAGGGTAGGCTCGAGCCCCTTCGTGGGGAAGTAGATGATCGAAGGAGACTTTAGGCAACCACGTCATATTTTTTAGAATTAATTGTAATTTGTTTGCTTACAAGCAACGACCTAAATTATTTCTTATCTTTATCGGAGGCCGTTATCGTACGTAACCAATTTTATTCCTCAGATAGAGGTTAATGCCCTTCTTTATTTTTCTGTAGCCATTTATAGCTTTTTGAAGGTAGACGTAGAAAGAGTTGGCATTCAGGTAGACGATTTAATCCAAATTATGTAGATACATACTTTATCGTGCTTAATTTAGAATTTCTCGTACAACAATTTATTTCATAATGAGTACAGGAGTAATCAACGAAAGTGAAAGCTTCACGCGCGATAGTATTACAGGAAATCAGCCGATTGTTCAGCAAGCGCCATTTTGTACGCTTGTTTGAAATATCTCGGCAAGACATCGTAAAATTATAAAATGCGTTAAATTGTAAACTTGATTGTCTATTTATTTTAACTAATAGTTTCTTGCAACTTTACGGAGGCAATGTGTAGATTACACAGATTGCAGGTCTAAAAGTCATTTTGATAGATGGTTCTTTCTATGAACTCTTGTGTCTGCTATATTCGTAATATCTGGTTTACATGTAATGAACAATTTGGCTGTGGTAACCTGCATTGGTAATCTAGTAATCATGCGCCCGCATGTGCAATATGATTGCATGCGCTGTAGTAAACTTAGCTTAAGCAAGTATGTCTTAGATATGTTTTATACAGAAGCACTATTATAGAGCGCTCCATAGCAAGGAAGTATCTTGGATTCTGAATTATATTTCACGGGAATTTGTTTCCATGACGAATATGAAATGAATGTCATCATTATTGTATGGATCTGTCACTAACACCCTGTATATTAAACGCTGCGTCAAATCGTCGCAAAATATGGAAAAGCTCTTCTCCACAGATTCCGCCATTGTGTTAGTGAACTCACCCAAAAAAATGTAATGACGGATCTAAGTGATGTAATAACATCCTATGGAAATAAATTAATTTGACTTTGACTTTGGAGAAATAGAATACAAGACATTTCTATACATCAAACGAAATAGTCACATATATACAGGTATAAATAATACAAACAAACATAAACGAAAGATTTACAGTCGCAGATATTGCCATGCCTTATAAAAGCTTATTTTCTTTATTAGAAAAGTAGAGTCGTTTCGTATTACAATTAATTTTACAGTCGCAGATATTGCCTTGCTTATTTTCTTAGAAAAGTAGGGTCATTTTGGATTACAATTTATTTTATATATTTAACTCACATGGGCAAGAGTACTCAGTGGACACCTCATGACGGAAACAGGCGTCGAGGTAGGCCCCGTAAAAGATGGCGGGACGATTTAAATGCTTATCGACAGGACTGGTGGGAGATTTTTCAAAACCTTGACGAGTGGAAGAAAAATGGGGATGCCTTAGCCCAATAGTGGGACCTTTTAGGCAGAATTTAATAATAATAAAAAACTAATTCATTACAAAGTTAACAAATATAGGTAAATAATAGGGGATCGGACTACTTTTTTTATTTTATAAATCCAAACTTCTTAGTTTCTGCTATCGAACACTAAAATAATTTTTGCTCTATCTTTAAAATTGACCGAGTTATAAAGGTTTGAAATTCAAGATTAGACAGAGAGGCACATACCCACTTGTGACGTCATTTGTTAGTAGCGCCATATAATCTCCATACAAAAAATCGTTTTTGAAAGAGACAGACATATTGAAACTTTAAAAAAATCACTGTAAATTCGTTTTTCAACCGATTCTGTTTTTTTCATCGCGAATCGTCTGCTACTAATCTATATTTTAAAAATAATTCATATAATATGGTGAATAGTCCGATCCCCTGTTGCTAAATTTCTCTTTACCGACTCTTACAGCTTTTACGAATCTTATAAGTAAACAAGAAAAGTATAAACAAACAGTTTAACTATACTAACATGTTTTTAAATTACTAAGTCAAAAGTTCTTTCCTCGATTGTAAATCTTCCTAGTAGCAATTATAAGTCATTACGAAGATACAGCTACAATTAGAAAAGGTTGTAATGGGACAATTGTCAACAATTGTATACAATCGTAGGTACCTACGCCAGTTAAGATTATACCTAAGGATTATACACACTCTCTTTATCTTATAGTGAGAATCAGCGACTAGTATAGTATAATGAAATAATACAATTAAACAATGAAGCATTGAATTTAGGAATTACTTTATGAATTTCCTTAAGATATGTTTTTATTTTATTTTGTTACCAACGGCCTTATAATATAAAACTTTTTATATTGTAGGTATATCAAAATTAAATCATATAGGATGAGTATTTTTTAAATACTTACCACTATCATCGAATGTGTTTTTTTAACACTCTGAAAAAACAATAAAAAATATCTTAAATTCCCTGACTACTGGCTTATATACCTACATTATATAGTTATCTAGTATATAATAGCTATGAAATCCTTTTTCATAACCTACATATTGCACCTGAGTGCATAATTTACTGCATTTGCGTAATAAACTAGTTGAGCCGAGCGAGTACGTCGTCTAACTACCACTCTGCACTGAGCTATTACTAATTAGTAAAAATATTAATATGCAAAAGAAAAGAACTAAGTAACACTATCGTACATTGTTCTTAATGTCTCAAACTAACTTACTTATATTACATATTTATTTTTTTGTTATAATAACCTAGTAATTCTAATATTGCCACGTGTGACCTCTTCTTGCCTCGGATGATAATGAACAAATATAAATAAATAAAAGATATAACTCAGCAAAAACCGAATGTATGTAACCGACTGAATGTTAACGAATCAAATCATTCTCAGCACATATCCACCTACTGCTGATTATATGTTCTCTTCTCTACTGCATCACTCCTCACGTCCTGCATCCAATATTGACGGACCATATCGGGCTGATGGTTTCCATTCGAGGATACGTCTACACCAGGACGCCTCATTTCGGGCCACGTGCCCAGCCCACTTCCATTTAAGGTGCGCTACCCGTTTCGTTACGTCTGCGACTTTGCTTTGCTTTCGAAGCCATTTATTTGTTTTGCGGTCCATCAATGACACTCCTACCAGTTTCCTCTGGGCTACTTCCAATCTGTAAGCCATGGGGAAAAAAGCGGCCTCAAGGACGACCACAAATGCGCTGGAAAGATGACGTAAAGTCGCGGGCTCGAATTGGATACAAAGAGCGCAACACAGAGAGGAATGGAGAAAGTTGAAGGAGGCCTACACCAAAATGGTTGAAAAAGGCTGAAGAAGAAGAAGAAGATCGGGCTGGTGGTCTGCCCACTAGCTTTGTTGTTCCTCTTGGCCAGTACTCTGTGTCTGCTTTGGTCTACGGGCCGTCATCCTGTCTAGCCAAGAGTCCTTTCCGCCTCTACTTCAATCTCGTGATGCGTTTACCTACGTGTACTGTTGTTGCTAAATGGTTTCGACCTTCTGTAGTCGAGAGTGATTAATTAATTACACATTTCACACAAAGTTATTAAAGAAATCTCGTTTGAGCTCACGTGAGGCGTCAATTACACCAGTAGTTTCATTGTCATAATATGCAGCTAAAGGGGTGTGCAGAACAAAGGCAGTCTTTGGCTCCGATGCTATGCTGCTATGCTATCAAGGCCTATGTGAAGACACGCCGTTGGCATAAAATAGCGGCGCAAGCCAGTGCCAATGACTCTGATGTACACATAGTGTACAGACTCTTTAAAACAAACATAGTGTAAAAATATTATACTAAGTAAAAAATGTTGCCAGCCGATATAAATAAAAAAAAGTCAAGATTGCATATTTAAGCATGCTCAATCGGTTACTCCTTTTTAAAATAATAATTAGACTTTTACGTTTTACTTTGCACATACCTAGCCAGTGAAGTGAATGAGTTCTTTACCAAAAATATGCATAAAGTTTCATCATATCCGCGAAATATGCATATTTATTTATTTTATTTATTTATTTATTTATTTGTACATAACGAGCAAATTATATATCTTCCGAATATTATGCAATTTTGTAATTTGTATGTCTTTAATATTTTATGCTAATTTGCTACCCACGTGGAAACAAAAATATATTTACTGCAATGATTATTAAACAATATTAATATTATTCTTTCTCAAATTACTTACACATTTGCTACCTATATAGATAGGTACAGGTATATTGACAAAGATGTTTCGCTCACCTGATATCGGCATACCATCTGGTAGTATAATAATTTTCTCCATAGTTTTGTCTTTGTTAATTTGTACGTGTATACTACAAGTCTGCTCTCAAAATTGCATTTGTACAAAAATTGAATGTTTTTAGAGTTTCGTACAGGAAACCCTTATTAGATCACTCCGTGTCCGTCCGTCGTCAGTCTGTCACAGAGGACTTTCTCAAAAACTACGAAACGTATAAAAATAAAATTTGGCATAGTATTTTTTTTCAAACACAACAATCTGAGCATGTTTTTAATTATATATACCTAGGTATATTATCATTAAAAAACTTTTTACAATGTTTTGGTAGCATGCTTGAAAAATGCGCCTGCTGTGTTTGGCCCAGATACCTGAGGAGATGCAAATTCAAATGCTATCCAAGAGTAACAAAAAACGATTTTTTGCTTCGTTTAAAACTATTTTCAAACAGTTCAATTATATGGGATCAGATCAACTTCAAAATAAGCTCTTCTTATCCTCATAATTTCAGTCAAAAACGTCCACCGCTGGACAAGGGTCTGGCCCAAGGCACTACTGCTACAATTAAAATTAGCATACGTAACTGATCCCTATTACAGGTCTCAAGTCGGTCAAGGCAACTGCACTCCATGGCTATCAGATGCCATCGTTTGTCCCTATTAGCTGGCCAGTATTAACCTCTTTACGTACTGACCCCTTCACCTACTATGAACACCTGTTTAAATGGGTGTTTTATGTGTATGTTAATAGAGATAAATATGCATCACATTAATTATTATTAAAATACATTATGTGGGTTTGGGAGTATTTCTGAATAAGTAAATTAAATATGTGGGACTTGATGCTATCTCTTTCCATTTCCGTTCTATGATATAATCCAGGACGCCCTCATATTAGGGCCATTCTTCTCCCATTGCGCAACCATAATTTAATCTTTGTTTATTTTCATGCTTACGCGGACTATAATATTTTATCCTAAAACAAGTTACAGATTTTGTACTTAAGAAATAAAAGTAATACAACACATATTTATTCATTCATTCATTTACGTAAACCAAACGTACATTTTCGTGTATTTACATTTCGTTTTGATCTTGAAGACTACTATTTTCTACACACACATCCAACTGTACACCCTAGGGAAATCTCGAGCCCATTGGTGGGGATGTAGCTCGATCTGACCACAACAATAAACTATTTCTTTAGACGTTTACATATAGTGTTTTTGTACACCTCCACTCCTCCATAGATTACCTTGATCTCATCAAGATATGACAAATGCAACTCGTTAAGCGGAATAATTACAGATCTTCAAATACATCATTATAACGGACCTCATCATTGTATGATCCTAAGATTATCTTCGTAGAAGTTATATTAGTTGAGTAAGGACGTATCTTTATATATATATATGTATATATATATGTAAAATATGTATATATATATATATAAAGATACGTCCTTACTCAACTAATATAACTTCTACGAAGATAATCTTAGGATAACGATAGGATATAATCTTTCGATAACGTTTACCTTTATGTATATATATGTATATATATATATACATAAAGGTAAACGTTATCGAAATACGTAGTAGAACGTATTTGGAAAACACTCTGGTGCTCGTAACAAGTTGAATTAAAAAAAAAAACCTTCTTAAAAACAAACTTTTATTATATCAAGATTTCGAGTCCATGCTAGGTACTAACCATTTAGGAGTTTCCTCATTAGCAGACAATCTTAGCTGCAGCATCAGGTTATTCCTAACATTTTTGTATTATCTACCATCAGAACTGATCAAGCATGCAAAAAATTTAAGTGTTAGGTAGAGGGGATAGCTCAAAGGCTCAAAGACATACCCATGCACGAACTTAAATATACAAGCTTGTAAAGGCAAAATATACACAGACTAGCGGTCCGGCCGCGGCTTCGCTCGCGCTATGTAAGTTTTTCCCGTTGGAATAAAACTTTTCCCGGTAAAAAGTGTCCTGTGCCAAGTTTCATCCCGATCCGTCCTGTGGTTCAAGCGTTATTCGGCAACAAACATCCAAACTTTCGCATTTATAATATTAGTAGGATTTTATGCATCAGTAATAAATAATTGTTATTATAGGCATGTTTTTTTCATGATTTATTTCAGTTTGACTGTTTGATTATAACTTCAAAGAACCGTACGAGTACCTTATCGATTCCAAGTAGGGAAAATATTAAATTTACTCTTATTTACAAAACATCAGAATAACACTTAATTAAAATTAACTCTTATATTATTATCTCCCGCTTATCTAGCTGTTTCCGTTGTTACAGATACTGATGCTGTGGCCTCCAGGAATCGACCTCTTCGCATTACAACTCTCTGCCATGCCACTGTCACTCTGACGGCCGAAGCAACAACACGCGTCCATACAAACGCTTCGTCTTTTCTGCAATTTTAGGTCGTAAAATAGGGCAGTGCAAAAAACTATGAGGATAGATCTCTTAGAAAGATAAATTTTTAACTAGCTGTGATATAATTTAGTTATGGCGTCGTTTAGTAGTGCGTTGACTGTTTGTGTAGTGTTGTGTTTCCTGGGGCAGATCTCGGGGCTAGACAATGGGTTGGTGCTGACGCCCCCCATGGGCTGGCTGGCCTGGGAGAGATTTAGATGTAACACGGATTGTAAAAATGATCCCGATAATTGTATAAGGTAAGTGTTTTGACTTTTAGAGCTTTTTTGTCCACGTCTTCCTTCGCAGCATTTTTTTTAAATTTAAAAATTTATTTTACTTTCTGCTGTAAAAAAAAGGCATCCCTGTTTGTCCTGGAAAGATTTTGTGTCTTTTGTGTAAAGTAAAAATTTTTGATCTATCTTTTGGTATTTTATTTACTGTTATAGGGAACGGGCAGCAGCGCTCTCTGATACAGTAACCTTTTAATCTGCGATCTCCAACCCGCCTGCCAAGCGTGGAGATTATGGCAAAACCCTCCACTTAAGTGGAGGAGGCTCATAGTCCAGCAATGGACTGTAATGGGCCGTTGATGTTGATTGATGAATACTGTTATGAAATAAATACTGCTTAAAATCACTAAATCATCTTCAAAAGATTTTCATTATTTAAGAAAAAAATGTTTATCCACTTCATACCTATATAAATAATGATCTTCTGTAAACATTTAAACTTTGATTCACCATAATGAGCATGTTATATCATTCTAGTAATGAAATATCGCACGATGATCACTGTGACGAATATAATAATGAGGTAGGGAGCAGTTATTATTGTATGTATCAAAGAGCCCTTTGATTTGAGTAAATAAACAAACCAAACAAAGTAAATAAACTCATAACATATAGTAAATAATAAAAAAACACTATATTCCACAAACAAAAATGCAATAATATATTTAAATGAATAGTACTAAATTATATTTATCCTTTGTCTGGGGTACTCTAACATTAAATTATAATCATATTCAGGTCTGTTCATTATCGTGTATGATTTACAGAATATTCCAAGTGGAATAAAAATGTCTTATGTCTATTATGTATAACGTGATATTATAAAACACTGACATTTTTTTTATAAATATTTAGTAAACTAACTTACTGGATTAAGGACTGATCACTCTAATACAGGATAGGCTCGAACATTTCTGTGGAGATGTATATGAGATGTTGATGATGATGTTGATGAACTCAGCAGCCTGTCAACACTGCGTAGCTCCTTTCTGTATAGAAATAATGAAAAGTCTGGTTGCTTTTTGTGAGCTTCTAGTCTCACTGTTTAATTTATGAGAAATTTGATTGAGCTTAGACAGCTCACTTGTAAAGTTTCGAGTTATCTATACACGGCAAAGTCGAGTTATCTATTGAAATTTTGCATGTCTATTAAACCTTGTATAGTTACCTAGAATTTCAAATTTCATGAATGTAGCTCTTGCCATTTCCGAGATATTGACGTCCGAAATTGGCTATTTTCATCACTCACTTTTGATTTTCTACAGAACTTGGTACCCATGGAAGATCTCACACCTTTTATTGGACGAAGCCCTTACTTGAATTTGGCATACATTCACATGTTTTGGTGAGATAGATAACCATTACCTCAACACAAAAAATAGGGGTTGTTCCCAAACACTTTTCAACGCTCTATAATATTCCAGTGACCGATGATGATGTGTCTCTTCCGTACGATGCCAGATATCCGGGTCTCAGAGGGATTTTTCAGAGAAGGCTGGCGCTTGACTACTGTTCACCCTCTTATACACATTTTAGGAGCTCTTAAAAGCGTGTACTTGATATATCCTATTAAACTTCAAATTGCCAATAGTATCCTAGGGACCGTCTCTTCCAGACGATAACGGATATTCTGTTCTCCGAAGGGTATTGTAGCAAAGGCTGTCGTTTGTCCACTATTCTCCCTCTTTTCCACTTTCCTCGGAGCTTTTACTTGATACCTTCATCCTGTAAATTGTAAACTCATTAAACTGTCCAACATATTCTAGTGACCGTCTCTTCCGGACGATGACGGATATCCTGTTCTCCGAGGGGTATTTTAGAATAAAGCTGCCGCTTGTTCCCGAACTTCCTCTTATGCATATTTCTCAAGAGCATGTGATGACACCTACCTCGGTTTAACAAAACATGATTACCTGTTCAACTATCTATAATATTTCAGTGACAGTCTCTTGTAGAAGATGACATATATCCTGGTCTTGGAAAGATTATTTAGTATGGGTTAGGTTCGTCCACTGTTCTCTCTCTCTAATCCACATTTTAGGGAGCTTTTAGGAGCAAGTACTTCATATCTACCTATCGTACGTAACCCTATTCACCTATCCATCATATTCCAGTGACCGCCTCTTCCGGACGATGACGGATATCCTGGTCTCCGAGGGGTACGCGGCCGCCGGCTACGAGTACATCAACGTCGACGACTGCTGGCCAGAGCGGGAGCGCGACGCCAGGGGGCGCCTCGTGCCTGACAGGGAACGGTTCCCGTACGGGATGAAGAGCTTAGCTGACTATGTAAGTAATTTGTTTTACCTTACTGACGATTCAACTTAGAGTATACATTTATGTCCTTGTAAGTGCCAATCGCACGGATGACCTAGTGCGCAACGAAGGCAGCTTCAGTAAGCATGTGTCGTGAATTTTTGTAATATTTTACTGCATATTTCACAATTCTTCTCAGAAGAACAAAGTATTTATTTAATTAATCAAATACGAACTTGTATATGACGCTTACACCTCGATAATAACTACTAGGGACTTGCTGACGGAACGATTCAGTGTTTACTTTACAACCGTGCCTACTGTTCTCACTCTGAAGCGCTAGTCCAACTCTTTGGTATATAATATGATACTGATACGCTTTTCACGTGCGTACACTTGATTTCGTTGTCTCGGGTTTATGCTTATAACTCTTGAGAAGTTCAAATTACACCTGACCTAGCAAAATGATACGACACTGATATTAGAATTGGTGGTATATCAAATATCTGCTGGACTATAAATTGAATACGAGCAGAGAAAGGTAGTCTTTAAGATATTTTATTGCTAATTTTGCCGTAGTAATAAAGAAAAGAAAAATGGCGCGTTAGAGTGTGCCGTAGTCGTAGGTCGTTGCAGAAGTTAAAAGTGTTGTTTTTGTACACAATATGTTTTTATGCTATCTACAGTTTTAGGAGTGATACCAAATGGTGATACTAAGTAAAAATTTTCCCCAATATTATTTGTGAATGTCAAGTATATACAATACATACAACTAACATATATGATATAACAATAGGGAAAACTATCCTAAGTCCATTATTTTTTCTAAATCAACCTAGCAATGACATTGATATGAAAATTATATTATTTTGGATCTATTTTGTTTGCTTCCGGTATACAGATTTATTTGAGTTCCATGACATAATATATTATGTCAAACTTGCTGTCAGTCAAATATCTCCATTATATTTTCATCTCATTTTAACCCATATTTACATAAGACGTAAATAAGTTTATATTATCCTTAGTGGGTGGCCAATCAATATAAGCAAAAAATACTAATAAATCTTTAATTACACCTGTCCTCAGTAATAAAAACAGCTTACAATCCTAATCTACCCAAATCTTTCCTAACGTTATACTATAAAATGGCCATAATATTACGCGCGAAGTCTATTCACAAACTTAATGGTACCTATTAGATTAGATGAAGTCGAATCGTACCTAAATCCATGACAATAAACGCCTACGCAATATGCTAAAAGAAGATGTGTATCTTAGCACACGTGTCGAGCTTCTAAAGGCATATCTCCGCATTCATCTCTAGATCTTAGGTTGGGTTGAATCATTATGTAAATCTCCGAACGTGGTGTTTCTATTGCGTCATAGTGTTTTAGGGTTATTTTTTAATCAATCCTTCTATACAACATTTTTATATCAACTCGAACCATTTCTATAAGAAATTAAAGATTATTTTTCCAACTATGTTCCTTGAAAAAAAGTTGTATTTATTATTCTATCTTATTTGTCTTGCCAACTAAAAAACAATATAATAGAGAAAAACTACACATGCAACAGGCGCACTGTGTAAACAAAAATCGCAAATATACTCAAGTTATTTGATTTTTTTCTTATAATTATTTATTTGAGCTAATATTTACGTGACCTGTGTGGCCGAGCCTTGCTCATGGAAATTGGCAACGATTTATTAGCCCGATAGTAAAGTACAGCTGCTATTATAAAATAATATTTTCTTGCTTAATCCATATGTCATGCATTGCCTCCTCATCAAATTTTTTTGACCGTACTATAAACATATCTAATTGACTGTAAATGCACTGATGTTATATCCATTCTTAGTTATTAAAACTTTTTTTATTAATCCAATAAATTAATTAAACTGCGCGCTCTAAGTGCGTAAACAAATAAACCGATTTTGCTTTCTTTGTAACTCATTGTCACAGATAAATATCTTAAAAAATCAATTAGCTTGAAGAATGTGCAGGCGCACATGCCGCGTGACAAACCCGCCTATTTCATTTACGCCGATGATGTTTGTTCGAGTAATATGCGACAATTACAGGCCTGCAGTGTATCGCCCGAAGTGCTAGTCAAATCTAATTAATAAAAGTTCAATATATGTAGAATTTATTTACATAAACGTGTGGTTAGTACTATATAGTTTCCATCAACATCAACGGCCCGTTACAGTCCATTGCTGGACTATGAGCCTCCTCCACTTAAGTGCCATATAATTCCATTCCATTTACAATTATAGGTGTCCATATAATTTTCATTATTTAATAGATAAAAAGGGACGTATCTAAAAAAATGCTACGGAAATATCTTAGCTTTGAAATCACATTTTTGGGAGAGTAGCTGTAACCGCACTGATATTTGCATGAAGTACTGGAATTAGAGGAAAAATAAGAAAAATATGCAATCTTATTTCCATTATTGCCTGTTTAATTTCAAACATAATTTCAACTACGAATATTAGCAATGTAAACTACAACATCATCATCTGATCTGTCTTTCAGCTGAGATGATGAATGTACTACATATATACATCAAATTATTATTTTTCTTGTAATATCAGTTCATTTTGAAAATCTTAGTAACGCAATTGTAGCATAGCAACACTAGCAACTCTATGATATTCCGTGTAAAATATACTTAAACTACCAACTGAGTAAATTATCTAAAGTAAATGCAGTTGAAATTGTGCAGCGTGTGACGGGGTGTTAGTTGCAATTACAATGATACGTTCTTAATTGCACGCTTTGCTAACACGAAGAGAGCTTCGACATGTATTTTATACGAAAATCGATTTTGCTGTTTATTTTTGTATTCCTCCCTCTTTATTGTAATTATTTTTTGTACATAATTATGATATTTGTCTAACAAGTGGAGTTTTTAACAGTTTATTCATCACACGATTCATCATCAACATCAACGGCCCGTTACAGTCCACTGCTGGACTATGAGTCTCCTCCACTTAAGTGGAGGGTTTTGCCATAATCTCCACGCTTGGCAGGCGGGTTGGAGATCGCAGATTAAAAGGTTACTGTATCAGAGAGCGCTGCTGCCCGTTCCCTGTTCAATGTGTAGTCCCTAAGTCGCCTCTTACGACACCCTCGGGAAGAGTAGGGGTTAGTGACAAATGTCACTAAACGGCTAATCACAATCACACGATTACTTAAGTAAATATAAAATATTATGTTTCATCTCTCAGGGTAGAACGTGGGTCGAACTTAACGATATTGTAACTACTAAGTACTTAAATATTTTATTTCTTATTAAATACCAAAGTTTCAAAACTGTTTTAGCATTAATTTCGTACACAAAATACGTTTCAATTGAGGAATAATTAAATTTGTACTTATATCTAGGCTAATAAGGCTATGAAGGATATGGCACAATAAGTACTATTTCGTCAGAGATCCGGCAAAACTGTCAGACTTAGATTTAAGACGTCCATTCGCTAGAAGCCATAATGCATCTGGCAGTTTGTAGGTGCAATAAAATACATAGTTATCATGAAATTCGTAATCGTGCCAACTGCATCAAAACTGATTTTGTATGAATCCTTATTTTGTCTGCATTAGATTTGCATCCAAACTATTCATTTAAAGAATATATTTATCCTTTAAACGCAGTTCATCTGAATAGACCATTATTAAATATTGACTTAGAAGGCAAATCAGTCAAAGAAAAGCAGCAGCCGAGTATACTACTTTTTTACAAAGTCTAATAAAATAAGCTACGATTTCAATGTAAATTCTAAGTTCTAAAAAGACTAATTCTTCTATGTCACCATGAACCACTTCAATATTTTTATCTCCCCTGATTATTGATCTTCTGCTTATCGAGTAGGTTGTTAGGTCGATGACCGACGTCACAAACCCAGTGGTGTTGTTTTTCATGGCTCAGCATAAACCAGTGTAAGCATCAAACTACTTAGTTTCAGTAGCACCCGCGTGTGTAACAAATAGCACAGTGTTCACGCTTCGTTGAGACTCGGACCATTCAACCTGATAGTTTTCTTGCTGTTTTATGCTATCATGTGCTAAAATTATTCTTCTATTAGTTTAAAGATTTCCTTGCAATATTGTAAGAGAATAGGTTTGTTTAGGGGTTGCTGCTTTTTGAATGGGAGGCAATCATGGATTTTGTATTTATAATTCGTATGCACATTGAAAACGATCATAATACAGAGATTGTAATATTTGAATTCAAAAGCAAACGACCGTTTATTGTTTCACTTATCATAATCAAAATAAAATATACGGTAATAACGTCATAATTACCTAAAGCCACAAAAAGATCCTAATAAACATCTAATAAAGCATTTTACTCTACTATGATACTCTTGGTTCAAAGTACTTTATCGATTTCATACAGACTATGCGAAAGGAGATAATAATATTTGCGTTTACTTTTATGTTAGTTTTTTTTAGTGATTATGCTGAAGTTAAGTCGTTAATAAGTAATACAATAATCTTATTTTTTCGGAGTTATTGTGTCGAGAGGAATGAAGCATGAAGGCATGAGCAATGAGCGCGTAAGGACAAGCTTTAATTAATCGTATGTTTAGCTACTTTCGGTCACAATAAATGTATGTAGTGCAGATACACAATATAAGTACTTGTAACTTGTAACATTTAACCTCGTGTTCGCTCGCCTCGTCTTGTCTGTATGAGCTCCTAGAAAACGGGTCTTTTGTTCGTATTTCTCACGCCGTAGTAAGAGTAAACATTGTAGTTTCGTGATCTTGTCATTGAGATCAAGCTGTTAGGTAAGAGCGAGGCGTTAGTTGCATCATTTTCAAACCGTTTGTCTTTTTATTCATGGTACAACAAGTTACAGAAAGGCGAAATAATAGTAGTTAGATTTTCAAGTATATAGTGCTTGCTTAAGTCTCAAACACATTTTCTTATTTCAAAATATAAAATTTTCCGACGATCGCACAGAGACACAGTTATTATTAAACATGGGATGAAAAGGTCATGTACACGAGGTGTTTTGGTACACGAGCGTCTTTATTCTGTGGTGAGGGCGCTGATAGTGCGAGGGTGGAAATTTGGAACGTTCAAATTCTTACGTAATTTTTTGGTTGTCTTTCTTCAGCTTGGTTAATTGTTTATCGTTTAAAATTTGTAAGTTTCCATTTTTCGACGATCGTACTGTTATTATGTACTTGCCTATATCTTTTCTGTAGGCTACACCTTACTCACATCTTGTTCGTAGTATCACATCGCAAGGTACGGGCTTCTATCTAAAGATATAGTGTAGTTCTATGTCAAACACGTTCTGAACCGTAGCAACTACGCCCATAGTTATAACGGTGCCTCATCTGCATGCGAAACCAGAGGTTATCCGCAATAGATTATAACGAGCGCCTATTAGTTTTAATGTGTTTACAATGCTGATGACTAAGATATTGAATATTTACTAGTTATAATACCGTTATAAGTCATCGGTCGCGTCGCGTCACATCAGATTTTTACCGACCTGAAAAAAGTCGAAGTTAAGGCGATACGATTCGTAATTGGCCCCACCTTTTGCTCTCTAGTTAAGAAATGTGAGGGTCTCTTTTTACGTCCACACGTGTTACAACAGGTCTCTTTTGCGACTTCTTATTCATATTATCCTAAAAATATTTTGAGGTACAGGACAGAATATCATCAACTAAGGTAAAATTCAAATCTCATAAAATATTCAAATCAACCACTTAAGTGGAGGGATTTTCCATAATGTCCACGCTTGACAGGCGGGTTGGAGATCGCAGATTAAAAGGTTACTGTATCAGAGAGCGCTGCTGCCCGTTCCCTGTTCAATGTGTAGTCCCTAAGTCGCCTCTTACGACACCCACGGGAAGAGTAGGGGATAAAATAATAATAAGAGAAATAGAACCTTGCTGCTGCTTCAACCAGTGTGTTTTTCAAAAACAATTTACACTTAGGGATATAATAATAATATCTTCTTATCACGAATTTCAATCAAGAAAGGTATAATGAGTTGTATGCGCATAATAAACTTGGCAATTCGTGATCAGTGCCTTAAATCAGTCTGAAGGTCCACCACAACAATTATGATGATATCATAAAATATTACGTATCTATTATCAAAGACTAAGTACCGAGTGGGTAGTAATAGATTACTATGAGAATATTACAGTAACACGACATGTGATTGCAACAAAGTGCGATCCTTGGGCGCCCACTTAACTGCCTACTACATGATTACTATAAAGAGATAATAGATTTATATACAGGATAGGATAAGCTAAAAAGCGTCGTTTGTGCAGTGGTTAAGACTGCTGCCTCCAGTTCAGAACACGCCAGTTTGAACCCCACCCACAGGATTTTTTGGTCCCTGTCAGGATTCCGGCCGGACTTGGAAAGTGTCAGGATTTTTGGATTTTAGAGTAAATCAAATCATAGAAATTTAGTTTTATTTATTGATCTTTTCTTTGGTAACAATCAACCAGGTACATTGGCAGTAAATAATAATCAACACAATCAATAAAAAAAAACGAAACACTAAAACTTTCTTTTTCCACTTATAAATTTTACGCGAATAGAAAAATAGATACCTACCTACTCATTTTTGCTACACCACCGTGGTGGGCGGGCGCTTTGGCGTAATGTCAGGACTTTTTATTAAAAAACAGGGTTTTCGTCAAGATTTTATAGGTATCATCATCAACGGCCCGTTACAGTCCACTGCTGGACTATGCGCCTCCTCCCCTTAAGTGGAGGGTTTTGCCATAATCTCCACGCTTGGCAGGCGGGTTGGAGATCGCAGATTAAAAGGTTACTGTATCAGAGAGCGCTGCTGCCCGTTCCCTGTTCAATGTGTAGTCCCTAAGTCGCCTCTTACGACACCCACGGGAAGAGTAGGGGTTGGTGACAAATGTATTCTACTCTGCCGTCACCACACGGCGTATACCATATGGTAACCCTCCCACCAAGAACCAATGCGTATCTATATGTGCGTTTATTTGACAATGACGGAAAACATTGTAGGGAAACCTACACTCTCCTACGACGACGATGGCTTGGAAGGACATATACTTACAATGAACGTAAACTAAAAACAGAAGTGTTTCTTTTTTCTTCTAGAACTTTTCTAATTTTTTGAAAAAACAAAATAACTTTCATTCAAACTAATCAGCTGACCGAGCCAATTGAAATATGAAAATTGAAAAATATTTTTTAACACTTGAAATTTTGTGGAACAAAAGTTGTCCAGTTTCATGGGCTGAAAAGTCCCCAAAAAGTTATGTGTTATATACTCACCGGCACATCTAACCCACCCTTGTATTTCGAGTTAATTTTAAACTACGCTTATTGTTATACATTACAATTTATTTATTGATAATTTTACGATAAATTAAACACACTTAAATAAACGTTAAATTAACTACTTTTTAACTAACATCAGCTGTAAATAATAGAGTTATAAAGAATCACGAATATTCCCTGAAATGAAGGGTGGGCGGTTAGATGTGCCGGTGAGTGTAGTATGAACTGGTAACAAACAAAATGAGAACTAGTAACAAACAAACAAAAAAACATTAAAAAAATTGTTTATTTTGTTCTTTTAACAATTTAGCCAACTGACCACAATGTTTCTATCGCTAGGACGAACAAAAAAGTCTTTATTACAATGATATTTTATATATAACATTATTTCTCCATTGCACAATACAACTGAACACCTATAAACACAAACTCAAACAAAACCGCCTTTAGCATATTTTGGTTTCTTTATTGCCAGAGCTGGACGGAAACGGGTTGTATAATAATAACTTAATTTATAATCGCTGGGGAATGACCCGGTGTATTATATTATACGTACGTCTAATATTATCACCTGAGTCTTGCATAAGTATGGGATAAATAAAAAATCTTTCATCCAACTGAGAAAGATCGCAGTTTTTTTCTCCTTTCTTTTCAAGAGAGCAAAGTTATTTACTAGAATCGCTCACTTTCATCAATTCTGCTTTAGAAATCTTCATTTTACTTTGGATTATTTATTTTGCCTACATAATATGCTTTCCAATTAAACAAGCAGATTTTTTGTCATATCAAGCATTTTTATTAATTCTATTTATTTCATTATGCCTCTCTAAGGCAAATAAACACATGCAGTAAATCAGAATTTTCGCTTTGATACAATTTTAATTAATTTGTTTCTTTAATATTCTTTGATAATTATAGAGAACTCAGATTGGTTCTACTACTAAAACTAGCGTTCAACGGAAGTCAACGAGAACGACAAGATATCGATACAAAATACTCGACTTACAAGAACGAAACGATCGGTTTCACCCTCGCCGGCTGAGTGACACCAAACAAGAAAAAACATAATAACTAGAATCGATTACCTTAACTGTAGATAGGTGACGTGAGGTGAGAGACTGAAAAAGTTGACTTTTCTTGTATGTATCATAACATTCGTGGCTAATCTCGTATATTGCTCGTGTTACTATGTTTTTTCTATGCACACGCAACAGTAAAGTTTGTTTTTCTTAACAGATTTTTTTGCTCTTTTGAAGTGACATTACAAAGTTTAATTTATTAAATTTAATGTTTATATTATATCTGAGGTTTTGGTATGTCAAATAATTATATATTAATACTAATTCAATAATTTTGATAATCGTACTGTATAAAGGCGCTTGCTGCAATGTATACTTTCGCACGAAAATCGACCATATTTTTGACAGCTACTCATCTAAAATCATCTTCAAATTGTACTTTTTCATTGGGTATTTATTGTGTCGTAATGACTCTATCAGTGCATTCCACATCTTAAAATTAAGTTTGATCTAAGACAGGTAAATAAAAAAGAATCGGTGCAACGGCTCTTAATTGTGTTTGCACATGTAACCGACAATTGAATACATTTTTCTAACGGAAAATTTATTCTTAAGTGAAGAAAGAAGGTAAAGTTAAACTGACGTTTCTGTCAAAAGAGGTAAAATATATAGATAATGTTAAAACGCCATTGAGTTGTTGATTTATTGTTAAATTGATTCCTATCGCTTTACAGGCATAATAGCTAATAGTTCTCGTTACGATTCATTGGGTTTGCATCTAATAAGAAAACATCGCATGTAACGAATATGCACCAATATTGGTTGTCCGCTTGCAAAGTTGTTTGCGTGACTTTAACTTCAAAATTGATTTTACTACTATGATATTACCTATAGATAGAAAAATCACAAATAAAATATTATAGATCGTTCTGTTAGTTTAAATCACTCGTACTCATTTCGCAGATAAAATCCTGTTACTAAGACTAGAATATACTAGAACTAAGAATATAATAACGCGATCATTTTGATAAATTGTTATTGACTTTTTCTATGTATGTATGTATACGCTTGCCTGTTTTACTAATACGCACTTCACTCATAAATCTTACAATTAGATTGTTTGTTATACAAAAAGCTGCTACAAATAAGTAAATAAAAACAACTCTATTTGAGGACATAATACCATTATAATAATAAATATCGTTTGTAAGTTCGATGGCTGACCTCACAAGCCCTAGAGTATTATTAATGTTAATGATAGCAAAACTTAATTATACTAATAGAACTTTTCTCATTAGTTCGATATATTTACGACTCATGAATTTATTAGTGTTCTACAATAACAGGGCTACTTATGCGAATTCTAATTAGTATTAATTACGTTCATAATAAGATCATCCCAGTAGGATCTCTAGATAATCGTGATAAAAGGTCTTGACCTGTTTTAGACGTCAGTAGTAAATAGATCGGGATAAGGTTACAAGGTCTACGTTGTTTTGTTTCTTGCTTACGTTCTTTTTCCATCACAATTTTTTTACTACTGTATGTTACCGTTAATTTGTTTTTTCTCAGTGCAGCTGTAGATCTTTTTCGGTTCAGAAATACCGTAGAATTAAATGACTAGATTTTTGCATCCTATTTTATAAAATAGGGTTTTATAAGGTTAACATAATGTATATGTGTGTGTGTGTGTGTGTGTGTATATATATATGTGTATCTTTGATTTCACTGAGTAGTTTTGTTTGTCGATTCGGTCTTAAAACATGCACAGAATAAAACTGAATAAAGTATACTTGTCTGTCTAATTTAATACAATGTTAAAATCCAGGAAACCGTCAACCCGTCTTCATTTGTAACGAAACCACAATTTATTTTAAATGACTATAATCGTCTGTTAATAGAATTTTAACCGCAGTCAGTGTAACCGCACTGGATGCAACCAGCCCGCGCGTGAAAGTGCAGGGGTCGGCGAGATCTAACTGCACTGTCGACGATGCACTTCATCCACAGATTAACTAACTAAAAGGATCTCGCTTGCTTTTAAAATTTACTTCCGATTTTGACACACCCCAACTGGCTTTGTCTACAAATTAATATTACCTGGCCTTACTCTTAACTAAGCCATTTTTCAGCCGTCATAATAGTTAAGTACTTAATACAAGATGATTCAATATTCTTTTATTGACTTTACAAATAATTTTATATATTTCGGCCCCGTTATTGAAAAAAAATATACTTATAGCAAAACTTCTATATTCACAAATTAAAACCACCATTATTTATCCATGATATACTTAACGTTGAATGTAAATTATGATGAAATGTCTAGCTGGAAATCTGCTCATTAAGCGCCAACCTTCAAATCTTCGTTGATCTGCTCCTCAATGACACATAAAGTTAAGAGTGCAGTCTTTCCCGGTTTGTTGGTCAGTGATCCTTCTCTCCAACTCAATTGAACTATTGGGAAATGACTCGGTTGTAGTATTGCTTGGCAATTGATTGTGTACAAACAAACTTGTGGAAGACTTCTGCAATAGATAATTTGACAGTGTGGGATCCGTGGCAGTACAAGATATTTATTTATTTATTATTAGTGATACTTCACAGCACATAAACACATCTTATATAAGTGACATTAAAATTATACATAGCCAATAACGAAGATCACATATTACATTTTATCAAGGGTAGGGAGAAAGATTAATGTATTTAATAAGTGGATTTAGAAGCTCTCTGAAGTACTCATGTATACTACTTGAAACTTTGACTGTAATTTGTACACCATTATTTACGACAAATTTATACCAAATACGCAGCTTGATCTATTCTACAAAAAATGGTCTAGTGGCTAGGGTCGCTGCCTCCAGTCCGGGAGACGCGGGTTCGATCCTCACCACGTACCAATGTGTTTTCAAATTTCGAATTCATATGTACTTACGTTTATTTGACGATCTTACGGTGAAGGAGAACATCGTGAGGAAACCTTCTCACTCCTGCGAAGAAATTCAAAGGTTGTATGTGAAGTCGACCAACCCGCACTGGGCCAGCGTGGGCCTAATCGCCCTAATTCAGGGTAGGCTCGAGCCCCTCGGTGGGGACGTATATGAGCTGTTGATGAACCGACAGTTATCTTCACAGTATTATGTTCCTTCCTATCAAAATCTCGGCTGCTATACTCGCAATGATATCCCTGCATGTATATACCATTACCTATTCTTTAATATACCGGTCATCTGTGTGCTTATGTCATTAAGTTGACAAAAGTCCACGTTCCAGTTTCAAATTGTATGATCTTTCCACTGTCATGGTTTAATATTGAGGCTAATTCTCACTGTCACGCTCTAATCCTTTATTTAAGTTCGTCTGTCTTTTTCACCATATAGAGATTGAAAAGGGACAGGAGATGGCCATCCTAATTTAGAGCTGTCAAACATCGAATTTGAACCTTATGGCCGTGTGTAAAAATCTCTCAACCTGACAGCTATGCCCTTATTTTAGGTTATCATTCGTTCAAATTAATATCATTCGTTTATCTGAATTCATCACCTCTCTTACATTGGTCATAAAAACTAAAAGGATAGCTGGATTTTAAAATGAGAATTAGAGTATGACTTCCCGAATCAGGGCCATTACATTTTTTACGGAATGGATGTAGATAGCGAAACGAAAGCAATATTATGTAACAAACGAACTCGGTACTATATTAACTCTTTTATGTATACATAGCCACTTTGCTGTGAATTCCTATACAATTTGTAGTTTTTTTGACATTTCAAGCTCCGTTTGAATGTAATTTGTTTTTGACTTGCGTTTTTATTTGCTATTCGTCAAATTCAAGTCTTTTTCCGGGTTTTAGTGTTTCGATTAGAATTGGTTTTATTCACAACAACATCAAGGAAGCATGTAAATGATTAAAATTTGGTTTTTGTAGGTAAACATTTTCAGATTTATTGATAAACCGAAGAAAAAAAATAAGTGTTTTTTTTTTTTTAATCAAACGAAAAACCAAGTCCCTAATTACAATGCGTGATTTTAACACTTACTTTTTTTATTTAGTTTGTTCACTTTGACTGCGCCATAATGTATCCAAAATGCAATTTGTTTGCGTAAGCTCTTATTTTACCAAATTAAATCTTGGCGATCGTATATGAAATCTTCAACAGTTACTAAGTGTGTGTTACTCTCTTAATTAAAATTATAATAGGTATAATCTACAACTTTTGACATTTCAACATTTTCTCACGTGAGTAGAGTGTGTTCAACTATTAATATCTTTGACAAGATCATCGATTACCTTAACGACCTTAAAGACAAATGATGCGATCCGTATCGCCAGTCACCACAGATTACGAATTACATTCAAGTGACGAAAAGAAGCATTGAAAACACTGATGTTCAACTGTATTCATAAATTTGTGATGCATAACAGCCCACAAAATGCCATAGCTCACCAATTTTTCAGTTCAGAGCATATAGAATTCCAAATAAAATTTCAATCTAAGAGATAAAACGTTCACTTTGTCCCCTAGGTGTGAAATAACGCACTTACCGACCGAGAGTTGTAAAATCACTTTTAAATAATTAGTTGATTATCCATGACGGTGACACAGTAGTTGCCGAAGACAATACAAATCCAACCGGCTTACTCTTTTACTTAGCACGTTGTCATCTTGTGGCCGGATTACTTACTCCAAACGGTTTTGCTGTCACGTCTGCGATCACCTTTACATAATCCTCCTTAACAGAATGAAGTAGGTATAAATCATACTATTATGCCTCTAATGGCATTTTTCAACGGCTCTTAACCGCACAGTCGTAACTTTCGTGTTGTTTAGTTATTTGCACTTGAATGGTTGAATCATAGCAACATACAGATGTGTGAGAGAGTAGAAGGGGTTTATAATCCTCCAGGGCATCTAAAAATAAATTTATTGTAATGAATAATGAATCATCAACGGCCTGTTACAGTCCACTGCTGGACTATGAGCCTCCTCCACGTAAGTGGAGGGTTTTGCCATAATCTCCACGCTTGGCAGGCGGGTTGGAGATCGCAGATTAAAAGGTTACTGTATCAGAGAGCGCTGCTGCCCGTTCCCTGTTCAATGTGTAGTCCCTAAGTCGCCTCTTACGACACCCACGGGAAGAGTAGGGGTTGGGGACAAATGTATTCTACTCTGCCGTCACCACACGGCTTGATCGCAATTACAATTAATAATGAATCAAGCGGTCACAATTACACAAGAAAACATTGTCGACCTCGATGCATTTCTTTGTCAAAGATGATAACCAAAAACCATCACCGGCCCTTGATGTTACATTACAATGATCTTGTAAAGTTGTTGGGTACAAGGTACAGGATTCATAATGTTGAACAGGTTCAGCATAGCAACAGATACGATACGACAAGCGGTGGGCGGGTCATTACTGGTAGATTATTATAACAGTCACAACGCCGTGAACTAACGGCCATTTAGGTCAGAAAAGGATTCCTACGAATCCGATTGGATCCGATCATATCCGATTGTATTGTTTGCTTGCTTGCGGATTACATTGGATTATTGTGGATTTGCGTTTCTTTGCAACGAAATAAGAATATCATGATAGTCGGGAAAGTAACCAATGATAATAAATTCGCTACATGCACATGTCCATAGTTTTGTTCATCTAATTGTCTGCGGTAAGTTATGAGTATCTCCATCATAGCTACGTGCTAGTATCAGTGTTATTGTTATTCCATTTACATAAATTAGACGGATTGTTTTTTGTTGAATCTCCGAATGATAAATGACCGCACTCCACGAATCTGAATTAGGTATAATAATATTTATTGCGATTATAAAGTTGATCTTTTGTGTTAGGTTGATGATCTCTGCAAATTGCGGGAAAACCGGAGTTTATTTTAACAGCATTAAGGAATTTAATTAAACTACATTAACTTATCACATTTTTTTAAACCTTCGTCTTCACCAACAGCTTACGTACATCCCCCCCGAGGGGCTCGAGCCTACCCTTAAAGTTTAAATTACAATATATAATTTTTAATTAGCCAAGAACGAAAAAAAATATAATTCTCTCTACGATTAAAAAAAAACCGAAATGTTTTTTTTTAGTTTAGCATTGTGATTTAATCTTTTAGACAAAAAAAGAAATTAAAAAATACTTACCATACAACAATTCCATTGGTCCAAAGCTTATCAACTTCCAAGTTACCTTGTTTAGCGTTGATTACGAGATAAAACACTAAGTTCCAAGAATCAGTTCAAAGGTTGTACTTAGACCTTTAAAAGGTAGTTCTGTACTATTGATATTGCAACATTTGCAACACTCGGGTACCACTGCGCCTATCAGAAACATGCCCTTTAGTCTGACCTATATGGCCGCTATGGTGGTTAGGTTATTTTCTAGTTATCAGCAGTGCAGAATTGTATTCTTACACTGAAAATAACAAATTATTTTTTGACAAAGATTTTTTTAAGTCGATGAATAAATTAATATTCTTTAGGGTGATGGATGAATGACAGATGAAATAAAAATAACTTTAGATATAGTGGGATTTAACCATTAACACAAAAATTTAGAATTTTGTAATGAATGACGTCAAAATTGGCATGTTCGATAGCAAAAAGTAAGTATGCGTTCTTTTGAAATTTTTCGTATATACCAATCCCAGTAGGTAATAATTAGTATCCCTATTCATTAAGTTTTACAGGTCATACTATAATTATTATTTATGCCTACATGTAAGTTTAACTACAGTTTAATAGTTTGTATAGTATATTATTTTTACTACATACCGCGACGCAAAGGCAAACTTTCTGCTTAGCAACAAAACACTATAAAAGCTCATCGATAGTTTATTACTTTTCCATAAATTAATCATTTAGTAAAACCTGCAAGAACTTGACGATGATGGTAGATTTCAAAATGGCCGGGAGTAATTACATATTGCTTCATACGAACCAGCAAGGAAGCGGCGAAACCACGGAAACAACCAATGTAATTGCCCAGTTTGTGATCAACTTATTGCGTATGCTTGATGAATGAAACATTGTTAAATTTACAACTTTTTAACAATAAATTTTCCTCGACAGAAATTTGAACACAATATTTACAATATATAAAATTACGCAAAATCTCTCGGGCAGTTGTTCAGTGATGTGAAACTGAACAACTTTAAGCTCTAAAACTTATTTTAAATTCATATAAAAACATGGCTTTCCATACAAACTGGTCAGCTGACCGAGTAAATTTTTACAATTTACATTTTTGAACAAGAGTTAACTCAGAGTTTTGAGTTTAAACTCAAATTTCAGCTGAGCTCAAAAGTTATTTAATTCTCTAATAAAGTTCAAAAGTAAACGTCAGTTTTAAAAATCTTAACAAAGAATACAAAACTACATAGTTTTAGTTAAAAAGGTCGCGCCGAATGGTACCTGGTAGAAAGGAACCCAAACCAAAACCAACAGATATATCGTTTTATAAACTCTGAAATTCGTTAACCATAGCCTGTTCTTTTTAAACATACGTAAAAGAAGTTCATTAATTTGTATAGCTTATAAAGTCAACAACCCGTAGTATAAAAATATACAAACGCTAAAGACTTGTTAATGCTACTTCAAATATTTAACTTTAACTTATTCCTTCTAGACAACTTCACAAAGTTTGTTCACCTTTGCAAGTTCACTGTTGATAACTGCATATCTTTTGAAGTTTTACGATTATCTAGTGGGAAAAGATACATGCGGGTATCAAAGATTTAATCTTAGATTCTCACTTATTGTGAGAAAATCTTGTTCCGGGGTCCATTTATTTCAGTTTATCATAAATTCATAACATAATACTTGTGCTGTATCCGATAACATTGGTCACGACTTGTTTGAATTAAATGTGTTTTTGTTCAAATCAAGCTTTTTTATAAACAGCTTTCACAAATATAGTAAGGTTCAAGTTGCTCTCAACTAAAGACTGAAATTTTGCACATGGACACGAATCTTTGCAAATACGATTATCAAATTTGATAGCTTAACAAGAACTTCTCTTCACTAGATTGTTTCCTCATGAGGGATCCTCGACTTATTTGCTTTATCGAAATTGCTTTCGATCGATTCCTTTAAATACCTATATACATATTTGATTTGACAACGTTTTTCGCGCTTCGACAACGTAGTACTGTCCTAGACCGAGAGATGAAACGCTTTCCTTGACTCTAAACTCAGCAGGAACAGAACCACATTGGCCTACTTTTATTGGCACACAAAAGAAAGTATTTTCTATACCGCAGAATGCAATCGCAGCCCCCCAGAGCGGAACAACGGTGGCATCGCTTGTTTTAGTAAATGCGATGATTTGGCATCAGACTTTAAAGAAAGCAAAATAGATTTTCAGGCAATTTTCATGGGTTTAACAAAAACGCAATTGATTGAGTAAAAAACACTATCAGCGCCGCCGCCGCGGTCCGAAAAAGGAGTCGTTAAGTGTGTTCATTTTTTTTACTAAAAAAACTGTATTTCAGGTTTATGAGGGTGATAGTGATGAATGAACGATTGAACGTCTATGTTATTCTTTCTGTTTTTGCTACAAAAAGAGAAACGACCGGCTGTTTTTAGTATTCCTTAGTAATTGGTTTCTCTCCTTCGTCGTATCCTCTAGACTGAGCCAGGTGCGTTTAGTTTAAATTGTTTAAATTTTAAATTATAAAATAAAATTTCAACAGTAAACAACTAAGATAAATAAGACTAAGACAAATACGACTAAAGACAAAAACGACGACGACTTAAGATAAATTTTAAAATATTGTTTTTTTTTACAAATGACGGTGACTTGCCTGTTTGGCAAATAATGGAATATAATTTCAAGAAGATATTATAGAGATTTCAATTTTGTTCCGTCTGTTTTGCCCAGTTTTCTTAGTAAATTGGGTAGACGATAGACACTCTTGGACCGATCACGATCAAATTACCAGATATTGGTTAGAAAATGATATCTCCATTGCGGGCCCGAGACATATCTTAGTCTACTCTTAGTAAGTAAGTAAAGAAGAAAAATACTAACATCAAACAAGCAAGTAGTAGTAATAGTATCAAGCTTTGGGTCCAAATGCTTTTGAATAAAAATTGCTGACACAATTTTTGTTTTCCCTCTTAAATGTAATTTTGCTGTTGTTGACAGCTTGTATACCTAAATCCCAAACATAGGATACAATATTACACAGCAAAGTCATTTTTCATACTCAACATCAACATCAACGGCCCGTTACAGTCCACTGCTGGACTATGAGCCTCCTCCACTTGAGTGGAGGAGGCTCTTAGTCCAGCAGTGGACTGTAACGGGCCGTTGATGTTGTTGATGTATCAGAGAGCGCTGCTGCCCGTTCCCTGTTCAATGTGCAGTGTAGTCCCTAGTCGCTTCTTACGACACCCACAGGAAGATTATAGTAGGGGTGCTTACATACATATGCTTTTCATACTCACATACTCATAATATTTGTGTGGCGTTATGATAATTGCTATATTATTAGTATCAAAACTGTTTAAAAGAAATATCAATAATAATTCTTCGAATTCCAAACAAACCGTGAACTATAATTTGTATTAACTTTGAATCTACTTTAAGTAAATATGGAGGTAGAATGAATAACGTATTTATTTGTAGCAATTAAAAAACTTAATAGAATTCTTGTAAGATCATATCTTTTGAATTTATCTCATGGCGATGATTACATATTATATCGAAGTAGATTACTTTGTAGTAAGTACTTACGAGTATATCGCCATTTTGTGATTCTGAGAAAAGATTAAAATCTGCAATTAATCATTGTTTGCAGAATCATCTTATTTGATCAGCAACGTTTTTATAGTATACACGTAAGGTACCTGCGTCTGAATAAATTTAAGCCCTTTATAACGTGATATTTTGGACAAATTTTCTATGACTATAAAATAACTAACAATCTCTCGCACAAATACTTAAGTGTGGTCATAATAAATACCAAATCTTAATTAAAAACAAAATCACAAACTGTTAACGAAAAACAAAACAAAATCTCACGAGTCACGACCCTGCTCTAGATTTAAATCGTATTATTTATTATTTCCAACCAACACATACACAAACTACACACGACGCATAAGGACAGAGACACCTTGAGGCATCCAAAATGCAAAAAATCTCAAACTAATAATGTTACTTTCAATATGCTGATTCATACTTTTTGTATAACGTCCGGACCGGACGTTATCTAGATCTAATTCATTCATTCATTTAATATTTGGTTTCGTTCAATGTCAGACTGTCATCGTGAGAAAAACGCTAGAATGAATTTGTATGACTATAATTTGCGGTTACAAAATTGATTCATATAAATCTATATAGCGTATTTTTTATTTTATTTTTTTATTTGACAGGAGAACCAACAGTTATATTAAATCTAAGTAATTAATACAATTGCAACTTTTAAACCAATTAAAGGTTCCCACAGATAGAACTAGGTAAAAAAATGAAACTACGTTGAGACTAACAGCCAAGAAGACATTCACGTGACAAGTAAGTACATTAAGCACCAGCTTACCAACACCACAAAACACAAATTGAAACTTTAAACAAAAAACCAAAAAATAAATCCGCAGATGAGAACCGCAGCGCATTGCAATTAATCAACCAATGTAAAGATGTGACTAGTAAGTTGACGCCTTACTGACTCACAACTATATAGCGTATAATTAAATCATTTTATTGTGATAGTTTCTTGTGGATTACTTTGCCTCCACACAAGGTGGACAGATGATTTGGTGATAGTTTGCTGGGCTGCCGGTGGATGCAAGTAGCGCAGGACCGTTCACGTTGGTAACCTATGGGGGAGCCCTATGTTCAGCAGTGCACGACTTCCGGCTGAGATGGTGATGATGTTTTGCTTTATTTGGAAAGGTGTTCTTTATTTAACAATCAAGCGAGTTTTATTTAGCTTCTTGTTTTAGTATTATCTGAATATTTATTTTTACTTCACCATGATGTCACACGACAAAACAAAATGCATTTCAAAAACGCATTTCAACCATAACAGAACTCGTTCACGCCAGATAAGTTACTCTGAAGGTCACAGTAAAAGTGTGAAAAAACGGCAAAGAGCAAACGCCCAGTTATTTAATAATAAGTAGGTCAAGTGTACAACCGAGTCAAATAGATTTTTTTCCAGTGCGTAGCGAGACAAACAATTCTACTTATTTTAGAGGCTTTTAGCGGGTAATAGATTGAGATCTGTTTCCGCTTTCTTTCAGTGGATATTTCTATTCGATTCAATTTATACTTTTTGCACTTTCAGTTTTGTTTTAGGAGCGATTAGGACAGAGAGAGCGTTCTGAATTCAATTTTGGAAAGAAGCCTAGGCGTTTTTTATATATTAATTATCATCGTTTTGGATACAAACTTCTACGTCCCGAAACAAATACATTTTATTTGTGATTCTACATTAAAACACTATGCTGGTATGAATTCTGCTAGTATGACAAACTTAACGCCAGACATTTATAAAATAAGCCTTAACTCATTCAGACTCATATTTATTTATTATTATTTTATTAACTTGTACGTCGTTTTTTTATCTTTTAGTGTTTTGCCTATGATGGATGCTTCAAAGTACTTTACAATAAAGTACATTACGAGCTATAATATATTTTTTGTTGAAGTATATTATTGACGTATAGGTTTAATCAGGCTACGCATAATGAACAAATGAATGAATAACTAAATGTCTAGCAGAATCACGCTAACATATCCGGGCTAAGCCATAACGAATTCATTGTTTACTAGTTCCGTCACTTCAATCAAAATTCCGACACATTTTTAGCAACATTTTTTCCCTTATTCACTATCGCAATACATATCCACAACACAGTATCAGAAATGGTAATATTATGTTGTTATACCTAGTTAAGCTGCTAAAATTAAACCGTGGAAATTATCTACTCAATACTTATCCAAGTTACCCAGTATTCAACTTCTGGAAGGAGCTGGGCTGGTTGGAGTAACCAGCCAAAACCGAACGTAAAACGGACCAATTCAGAGTCTAATTGCGGAAACGGGAGCCCACCAACTAACTACCCAGTATTTACCTAGCAATTCCATTAATACAAATATTTTGAATATCACAATTAAAGAAAAATATCTGCTCCCAACTACAGCGTTCACACTCTTGGACTAGCAACTAATTCTAATGAAATTGTTTTATTTAGTTCGCTCTTTGGGCGGTAAATAAGTACTGCATCAGCAATGACGACAGCCTCCGTGGCCGAGTGGTTGAGATTTCGACGCCCATTACGGAGGTTCCGGGCTCGATTCCCGGGGACACTGTCAAGCAAAAATATCTGTGAGAATTTCAGTTTGATTAGGACATTGCAGGCTGAATCACCTGATTGTCCGAAAAGAAAGATGATTCCGTGCTTCGGAAGGCACGTTTAGCCGTTGGTCCCGGCTACTATCTAGTCGTTACATGAACCAAGTCAGTGGCCTTTGGCGGCTCTATAACACTGACACCAGGGTTTGTGAGGTCGGTTGTCGACCTTACAAACCACACGATGATGATGAAGGACTCGGTAGTTGCTGGCATCCGATACTCAGGAAAGTGAATGCGATTTATTTTTTGGCGTTTGAGTGAAGTTGGAAGTACAAAGTCAGAGCGTATTAGAGGAGCAGACCGCTCTGACGATGCAGTTCCAACTTCAAAAAGATTTATACCCGATCCATAACTTAAATTTCTTTTTTCCTTTATTTTCTGCGTTTTGCGATCGTTCTTCCGACCTTAAGCAGGAGCTCTCTGAGTACATAGCACGTGTGGTTGTTATCCATAGATTAGTAGCCCTCATTATGGTCCACTCCTTTTTTTTTCAGGATAGTTTTTCTTTTTCGTCTCCTATTGGTGTTTCTCCTTTCAAAAAGATGTGCTACTAGTAGGTAACTTAACAATTTAACAGAGCGTAGCAAGCTCATATGCCTCTTGCTTCGCATTTTGTCACGTTCAGTTGTCAGTCACGTCATTGACTCCACTGTTAACCTTCACCTTGACTCCAGGACGTGCGACAGCATCTGACAGTATAATCGCCTCTCGAGAGATGCATAAAAGAGAAAATTGCGCTACAATTTTTACATCCAGTCTTTTCTCGTGGTCCGAACTGAATGATATGCTAGTGGCAATTTTAACTACATAAATGTAGTAAGTATTATAGTTAAGTACACGATATACATTATACACGAGATATCAGAATGAATTGCGGATATCAATTTTATCGATTTAAACAATCGACTAAGTAGTTCTTGAAACCAGACTGTAAACAAAGTCAAGTTCAAGTTTTTGAAAAAATAATACAAGGTAAATAATAAGTACACAGGAATTAATTAAAAAAGGGTTTGACATGATTCAGAACGAGGTTTCTTAAAGTATTGACACTCAACGGTGACCTTTGATTCAAGTCAATGACTATAATAGCACTATACCTTCCTTACAAATACGTACTTGTCAGGTATATGTAATATGAGAGGTCACTGTAATTTTCTTGTCATAATTCTGATGAGACTGATTTTTGGTTTAATATTTGAGTGACGACGAAAATTAATGACGACGAAACGACTCGTTTAGATTTGGTATGGTTTAAAGATATTGCGAAAAGACTATCCGATAGTGTGTGGGAGTGTAGTAGGCCATTTATTATTATAGTGTGAGAATTCGTGCGAACGCTTTTGCCTTTAATAGGACATGATTCTGTAGCTGATAAAACCGCGGGCGACTACATAGGTACCACAGTTTCGAAACTTCAAACTACAACCAGACATTGTTTTGTGCTATGATTTTACTACTATTGTTTATATTAGATAATTTTGTTATGGTGCTTTAGTATTCAAACGAAAGCAATAATGCCTGGGACACGCGGGTTGAAACCCTATCGTTTTAGAGTTTTCGAATTTCAAATTCATTAATTTATGTACGTTGATTCAGCGCCCTTACTGTGAAGGAAAACATTGTGAGGAAACCTGCACACTCCCGAAAGGTGTGTGTGAAATTGACCAACCTGCACTAAGCAAGCGTGATCTACTAACGCCTGATCATCATAATTCAGGATAGGCTCGAGCCCTTCCATGGGATATGAGTTGTTGATCTTGATGGTCCAATAACAGGGTACGTCTACACCCTCAATAGAACTGGGGACATAATGAGCTGATAAAGAACAAAATAGGACAAAGACGATGCTGAACAATTTTATAACGCAAGTTTCCCAGTGATCGATGAAGGTTAGCCGTTCAATTGTCTGTAGCCCTATTGTGAACCAGCTAAATACATTGTAGAACAAAACATTTACACCTGTTTTTACCAGACATATTTTTCTGTGTTTCTGCAACATGGAACAATCGTATGTCGAAACGACACCATGGTCCTAGGCCGTTGGGATGTGAACATGGTAACAATGGCAGATGTATAACAATAATTGTATTACTAGAATGTGGATAATACTGTGTACTATCGCGTCTCTTACAGGGCTATCTACAGGGCATGATGAGAAAGTAATAAACCAATCGCTTGTCAAATCGTCAATTGTCAGGAACAAGGACAGAATAGATGAAAACCTGAAGCAAATGCGTAATGCTGGAAATATACAATTTCATTCAACAATATTTTCAATCAACAGACAAATATCGTCCAAACATGTTACGTTACGTTCCAAGTAATAATAATAATAATAATAAAAATCTTTATTGATTAAGCCTAATTACATATTTTATCCATGTCTAAAGAGAAAAGTACAATAAGGCTAATGGTCGCATATAAGTGTAACGAATAGCTCCCAAGCTAGAATAATCTGTATTATGGGAGCCAACGTTCCTCCGAGTGACAACAGCAAATCGATTATAAGCTATAATTGGAAAACACAGGGCTAAGTAATTAGGTTGAAATAAATATATGATATGCGTGTGTGTGTGTGTGTGTGTGTGTAAGTGTGTGTGTGTGTGTGTGTGCGTGTGTGAATTATGTAATGAAGGTGGGGATAGAAGAGAGGGAGGCCAGCCCTACGCAGACAAATGCTTGGGATTGGGAGACCACTAGCCTCTCTCTCTATCTACCTAGTACTCTCTCTCTATCTATCTAGTACCTAAGATTGCATTCTGAAATTAAAAATATTTCATCGTTTGAGATTTTCTTTGTAAGGCACAGTCACAAAATTAATATAGTACTAAGTGCAGTGACAGTAAGCCGTGTGGTGACGGCAGAGTAGAATACATTTGTCACCAACCCCTACTCTTCCCGTGGGTGTCGTAAAAGGCGACTTAGGGACTACACATTGAACAGGGAACGGGTAGCAGCGCTCTCTGATACAGTAACCTTTTAATCTGCGATCTCCAACCCGCCTGCCAAGCGTAGAGATTATGGCAAAACCCTCCACTTAAGTGGAGGACGCTCATAGTCCAGCAGTGGACTGTAACGGGCCATTGATGTTGATGTTGACTAAGCGCAGTTAGAAAGCGCGTACTTACCTTAAAAAAAAAGAAAATTACTAGTTCCCTTCCCAGACATCAGGAAAGTTGACAGATTTCAGGAAAACCCTTCGAAAACGTTCAAGTGGAAAAACTTAACTCTGTGATAGAGACTGTTTGTATAGTATACCCAACTAGAATAAATCGCATAAATACATTGCGGCAGCCCTATCTCATGACCTTCACGTAAGGATCTGGCGCGGCTCTCACGCCTTCGCCATGTCGCTCGAATACAAAGAGTTCAAAGATGAGATAAAAGATAACGCAACAGGTGATGCTGACCTTTTAATTTAGCGAGTTGCTACAGTTTTTTTAGTATACAACTGTGCAAGGTTGATAGATAAACAAAGCGAGAACATTGGTTACTGTTCTACATCATTAAATATTCAGAGTTCGCCTAAGCTAAAAACCACAACATAATTATGATGTGGACGGACATATTATAATTTATTATGTCTGCACTAACTACGATTACTATAACAGAAGTAACACATGACCCACCAGGTGGAGCTACCTGAACCTACATATTTTCGGTAAAAAGCAAAAGCCATGTTTTAGATTATATCACTGATGGGTAAAGCATGCACGGCCTATTAGTTTGATTCAGACTAGAGCTTGTGACTGAGAATGATAAAAATCAAAGAAAACTGTAGTCTGACAATAGGGCCAAAGGCCTAATGAGGTCAGTTCGCTCGTCGCGCTCCCGGCGAGTGCACGCGTCGCATTGCTTGGTCTGTGTAGTACGTTTATCACCGAAACGTACGCGCTGTGTGAACTTGTTACAATTAAGAGGTAATTTGCACCGCGTAAGTTAATATGGTACAGTGTAAGAAGTGCCGAGTGCCTTTAACCAAAATTAAGGAGGATAATTTGGTGAGATGCAAAGGCTCGTGTGGAGATATTTATCATAAAAAGTGTGCTCAATCAAGTAAGTTTTTTGATACCACCACCGAGATGTGTGGAAGATGTCAACAGGGCGACTCGCCCCGGGTGCAGCCGAAACTGAATATAGACCCGAAGAAAGACACAATTGAGCAACTTTTACAACAGGTAAATGATAAACTGGAGATAGTGCACAACATCAAAACGACCTTGGATGACCTAAGTGAGGCGGTGGATTTCTATGCGGAGCAGTATCAAGTGCTGGTTGAAGAAAATAAAAAACTGGAGAAAAAAGTAACAGCTATAGAAAATAAGAATGTTCATCTCGAAAAGAGTAATAAAGCTTTAGAAGAAAGAATTTTGCATTTAGAAATGAAAGAAAAAGAGAAAAATATCGAGATATTCGGGTTGAATTGGAAGGAGACGGATGAAATTGAAACTGTCATAAAAACAATATCAGAAAAAATAGGCCTTGATCAGCCCGGCATTGTTTCGTTAAAGAAAAAGAAGGTGGGCGTAGAAAAGCCTAACGGACAACGAACTGAGCGGCCAGGCTCGATAATCGTCGAGCTTGTCTCACGCACTGCTCGTGATAAGTGGCTTTCGAAAAAGAAAATAAAGCTGAATAATGCTGATATTTATAAGAATGGAGATGTGTCACCTATTTATATCAATGAGGATGTACCAAGACTGACGAAACAACTTTTTTGGAATGCCAAACAAGAGCTAAAACCTGCATTTAAGTACGTGTGGATACAAGAAGGAAAGGTACTGGTTCGTCGGGATGACCCGAATGATAAGAAGATTAGGGTGATACGCACAGAAGATGACCTTGCTAAAATCAAACTCACATGCAAGTGAAGAGCATTGTCATGTGCATTAAAGCTATTATGGTAATTAATTAGTCTTTAAAATTCGAGGATCAAACAGTATCTATACAATCTAACATACAATATACAAGATATACAGAGCACGAAACCTGGTATAAGAATCTCAAAACTCCCAATAGCTGTAACATTATACATATGAATATAAGATCGCTTAGAAAACACTTCAACGAACTTCTAGTTCTGATACACGATTACGAAGAGAGTATTGATGTAATAATACTGACTGAAATTAACATCAAGGAACAGGAATTGCCACTATTCCAAATTGAGGGCTATGAAACGTTTTTAAACGCTAGAGTGAAGAGAAGCGGAGGAGGAATATTATTTTATGTAAGAAAAAAGTACACTTTCATGTCTAAAAATATTACGGCTCAGGCAACTGAAATCATACATGGTGAATTGTTACTACAGAACGGCAGTGACAACCCTATGCATATCATCGCGGTATATAGGCCTCCGAAAACAAATAAGTATCGATGTGTTGAGGAGCTGAAGCAGCTGATACGCTCTATACCAGCCAACTGTGAAGCCATTGTGGTTGGTGATGTAAACATCGATATATGGGAAGAGAGGATGTTAGGAAATCCAGCTATACACTACATGAGTGAGTTGTGTGAGTTAGGGCTACAATGTGGTATTAGGGATGTTACACGGGAAGAGGTATTAGACGGTAAACTAGTGCAATCGTGTCTTGACCATGTGTGGGTTAGATCCTTAAAGTTGGTCTACTCCCACGTATTAAGATACAAGATAGCCGACCACTATCTGATAGGCATTCGTTTGGAAAATGATGGCAGTGACTGTGGTGACTCGTTGAGAAATTGTGCTAAAGCAGTGCTAAGTGAGTCAATCGTGAAACAAAAAATGGATGAAATTGCTTGGTATGATCTGATGAACTGTAAGTGCCCTATTGATTTATATAATAAGCTATGTAATATTTTTGGTAGTATTTATAATGAGTCTACATTTCAACGTGTTATCCATAAAAAAAGAATGAGTAAGCCGTGGATTACCTCACGTTTGAAAAAAATGATAAGCTTTAAGAATTTATTATTTAGATCCTGGAAAAACTCGCCAAACAATATGAATAAGCGATTGGAGTTCACTAAATATAGAAATAAACTTAATAAGTGTATTAATGTGGCCAAAAATAAGCATAAGCAAAATGAAATACTAAAATGTAAGAAGGATATGCGCAAGTTGTGGTTCTTAATAAATAGTTGGACTAGTAAGAAAAAGTTAAGTATAGATGAAGTTGTTACAAAATACCTAGGAAAAACGGACACCTTAATAAATATATGTAATAACTTTTCAAAAACATTCACAAAAGAAATAATAGATATTAAGCATAACTGTAATTATACTTTTCTCAATAGGTCAGAATACATAAAATATAATGATGTTTCCATTAGGTACAAAAAAGCGACACCACGTGATATAGACAGGATTATTAGTAATTTAAGTTCCGAAAAATCTCCTGGTATTGATAAAATAAGAATATCTGAAATTAAGTATATAAAAAAGAAAATAAGTCCTGTATTAGCTTTGTTTGTGAATCTCTGTGTCGGAAAAGGTGTTTACCCAGATAAATTGAAGATGGCTTTAATAAGACCTATATTTAAGCAAGGATCGCATTTAGAATACTCTAACTATAGGCCTATAGCTATTTTATCAATTATTAACAAAATTGTAGAAAAGTACATTGTATCGCAAATAAGTTCATTTCTTGAAAAATCTAATATTTTACATAAAGCACAGCACGGTTTTAGACAGGGCCGGAGTACGGCCACGGCGCTGGCACAATTCACGGATGACGTAAACGGCTGTCTGAATGAGCGGAAGCAGGTGGTGGTGGTCTACATTGATTTCAAAAAGGCTTTTGACACTTTGGGCCACCACCAACTGCTGAAGGCCATGGATGAGTGTGGAGTCCGGGGGCCATTGAACAAGTGGTTCCGGGCTTACCTCACTGATCGGACTCTTCAGACGGCCGTTGGCGGCGTGCGGAGTGAGGGAGCAGGCATACACTGCGGTGTCCCGACCGGCTCGGTGTTCGGCCCAGTTGGTTATATTATGCACGTAAATAGCATGCCAAATGTAGTTAGAAAATGTCGTATATACATGTATGCGGATGACACGTGCCTCGTCTATGCAGATAAAGACATGAGTGTGATAGAAAGAAATATACAGGAGGATTTCAATAATATAACTAAGTGGGCCCATGACAACGGAATTATCATCAATATAAATAAAACGAAATGTATGCATATATATTCACCGTATAATAGGGGGCTCTGCGAGGTGCCATGTTTGGTAGGACACACTTATCAGTGCTTGCATAACAGTGCGCTTGGACCATGTAAGTGTGGGGAGATTGAGGTGGTGGACCAGTATAAGTACTTAGGTTTGACTATAGATACAAGTTTCACTTGGAAAACACACGTGGACAGTGTTTGCGATAAATTGAGAACAGTACTGGTAAAGTTTCGCCACCTGAGTTTCCTCACAAACCGGGCCACCCTGTATACATTATACTATGGCCTTGTCGATTCAATACTTTCCTATGGACTAGGCAGTTATGGACGTACATTTAATTCATATCTGGATAAAATAAAATCACTACAAATAAGATATATGAAACTAATGGTGGATAAAAAGACAAAAACTGAGTATAGACTAAATTACGATTACTTATTTGTTCATTGTAAAATGCTGCCGGTCCATGGGAAAGTATTGTTTTTGATTGCATTGGATGGCTTCGACTGTGACGATTCCAAGGATCTTTTATCCCTACCACGCTTACATAGGAACGCTAGGAGAAATGTGTTAAAAGTACCAAAGTATAATAATTACTATGGACAAAGGACTGTGGCATACCTCATACCTAAAGTGTTTAATGACTTACCTAGCAGTATAAGAGATAAGTGTACTTCTAAAGCGGTATTTAAATCAAAAGTAAGAACCCATATGCTGGAATGTCATAAAGCGTCACTGGACGCTTTATAAGCTGACCTACCCAGTCAATAATTTATAGTAGTCTGTAGTTATTGATCCCAAGAGATAATCGTAGGGGCTGGGTAGTGCCAACATTACCTTCTTATTATTATTATTGTCTCGATTCTTATCGTGCGGGTATTTGTTTTGTAATCACTGTACCTAACAAAATTGTATAAAAGCAGTTAGTAATGCTACAATAGCTACTGATATATAATTTACTAAATTAAAGGGAGCAATTCTTGCTGCCTACAAACTATATTGTAGTTTGGCAGAGGATGAAAACTTAGCAGAGTAAGTTTTGAAAATAAAGTGTTTATTTATTTATTTTATTTTTTTTTTTAGGTATTAACCTACCTTAGAATATGACTTTGAACTACAATCTGATGAATGCGGAGTTAGGAGTGGCCCTGTGCAACGCCAAATGAGAGCAAGATATTCAGTAGAAAGCGGGGCACATTCTCCGACATCATAAAAGCGTCAACAAAGCATCACAAGCGATATGAACACACATAATAGGAAAACAGACAAAAGACTGGCTAGCTATAATTCCATTTTCAAACCTGGTATTTATTTATAGATAAAACCCGCAGTAAAGCTAAGGCAGTCAACTCTTGCGCTTTCCATGAACTGGTCAGCTTTTGCAATACCAAAACTGGTCCAAACCAGATGCAGAGGAAGCTATAAAGTATAAATTCTAAATATCACTCGCAAATTATGCTGGAACTAATGAGGATTAAAATATCGATATCATCAACATCATCAACAGCTCACATATCGAGGGGCGCGACTCGGCGCGAGCCTACCCTGAATTAGAGCGATTAGGCTTTAGTCGACCACGCTGGCCCAGTACGGGTTGGTCGACTTCACACACAACCTTTGATTTTCTTCGCAGGAGTATGCAGGTTTCATCACGATGTTTTCCTGCACCGTAAGAGCGTCGAATAAATGTACATTATGAATTCGAAATTCGAAAACACATTATTGGTACGTGGTGGGGAGCGAACCCGCCGCGTCTCCCGGACGGGAGGCAGCGGCCCTAACCACTAGACCACCGACGCTCTTCGATAAAATATCGATATACTTGTACGTAACATTGTTAGGTTCTAAACTTGTACTCGTATATTATTTTTTATTGTTGTTCCTTTTACTGTTGTTTTTTATTTTATTCTTTATTTTTTTTTTTTTTTTTGACATGGACCTAATGCTTGTGTCGCAAAATCTACGTATCAAGCGTAACCGGGCTTTTGGGGGAGCGGAAGGCTCTTACCCCTAGTATTAATAGCAACAGCCTAAGGGCGCCCACTTGGGTTCAATATTTTGTATTTGCCTTAACTGATATGAATATCTTTAATTGTCTTATTTCCACTGTTACCATTTGATATTTCCGAAGCTAGACTTGCCTTTTGCCTGTTATTCATGTCAACACAGACATAAAGTCCGTGAACTCCATGCTTCAGAACATCGAGCAAGGTAAATGTCGCTAAAGATTTATCATCAGTAGGTTGTCTCCAAGACCTTTTACTATGTCATGCTGTCATGGTACTTACTTCAATGATACTTGGTCTTAAAACGTAGCGCATTGTTGTAGATAATCAGTTTAACATATACGAGTAAATTGAAATCAGTCTTTTAATCTATTTTTTATTTCCTACCTTAGTTTTCCATTATTTTTTGGGATTTACTAACTTACATGCATATTATTATTCAAAATTTAAGCTTTGGTTTTGTTAAAAGTGGTTTCTTCCCCTTATTTTTGCTCTGCATCTTCTTCTTCGTTACAATAAAAAAATATTATATTCATCTATTTTTCAACGATTATATTGGAATTAGATATAATTAACCTTCTGTTTTTTTTTAAAACGTAGAATTCTACGTAAAATTTTTGATTCTAAATGTATAACAAAAGTTTGTTTAGTTGGTACGTGTTCTCATTTCAAATATACTTAAAAAACGACATTATAATATTGCGATTTTTTAAGACCTTTCATTTATGAGAAGTAAACTCTTCCCTTTTGGAGTTCCTCAAGGCGGACCTAATGAGGTGGAAGAACATTTTCGGAGCCAAGGTTAATCGCGTTGACATTTCTGAGCTGATTCATTGAACTTTACTGGCGTTGTGTCAGGTTCACTCGCCATGTTTACAAATTAAGAGTATCTTAGCAAATATTTACAGTCATTTTACAAGTTTTAAAGTAAGTAGTTCTTAAGCTGTTAGACTTTAAAATAATAACAATTTAAACAGTTTTTTTTACATTTCTTGAGTTTTTATTCCCGTATGGCATGGGCGCCTTCATGGCGTTTTCCATGTTACATGTGAATGATGGCAAAAGTTAGTTACTTACTCAAATGATAACCTACATTCACCCATTCTACACAATTTATCTTTATAGTGTTCTAGCATATAAGATATTCACTGTCTAGGCTTTTGGCGGCTCAATAACCTGATCAGGGTTTGCAATGGGTTCTTTACAAACCACACGATTTTATTACGATGACAACCAATTCATATTGTGTCTTAACCGAATTACCACACATCGCCATCTATCTTAATATAAGCCTCAGTCACGTCACCCGCATAATAATTCCCTTGCTCCAAAGCACAAGATAAAGGAAGCTATTAGGCTCCATCACAGTGGCCCAGTGACGCGGGCGCATCGTTTCGAAACATGCAGCGTTCCCACGCGCTGCTGCAATGCGCGAATGCACGATCGGAGTCAGTAGCTGGTGGTAACTGCTTTAATGTACTCCTGAGTTTATTGTACGTGCGTTTATGCTCTTTCCTTTCCGATCACAATTTTATCGAGTGAGCAGATGATCAGGGTGCGGATGGGTGATCAAATCACTCAGTCACAACTTTTATTTTCCATAGGATGTTGTTACAAGTCTTAGATTCGCTATTATTTGTTTTTCACTAACACTATGGTGGGATCTGTGAAAAATAGTTCACTGAAAAAAATAGTCATATCATGAGCGTATTTTCTTGCTCCAGAAGTTAAGCCCTATGTCCTGGATGCTACATAGTTGTGCTGGTGTTTAAGCCTATTCAGTACATTTCCAGGTCTAATAATTTTATAAAGCGAAAAATGAAAAATTTTGTTGATCTTGGACCGAACCTACATCTCCTTGGCTATCCGGGCCAGAAACAGGCGCAATACCAATTATGCCACCAAGCTCTGTGAAAGGTCGACGAAATTTGACACTGTTTTTTACTTTAATGATCAGAGTGCATTTTTCATTTTTCACTTTATAATTATTAGATATTTCTTTAACAGACGCTTTCTGTAACAATAATAGTCTATAGACCACATGTCTACGAGTAAGACCACAAGAATAACAAAGTATAACGGACACTTCCGACATCTTTCACTCACAAAGATTTTTGAAAATGTAATCAAATTACTCAACATTATTGCGTGTGTTTTCTGTTTGGCTTGGTTATCTTAAATCATTAAATTATTATGACAATGTGTTAAAGTACTTATCAATGGGCGCTGACTGACCTCTTTGGCATTATGTTATACTTTCAACCTTGACATTTACCTTTAATGACAAAGCTTTTTGACAATAGTTTTGAAACATAATACTTAACTACGCCAATTTTTCTGAACTATAAAGGTATCTGATTGAATATTACGATCACACCAACCTTGAAAACCGAAAGAGTGACTAGTTTATTTATTACACTATAATAATGATTACAGATAATGATCTATTTGCAAGACATTTCGAAATATAAAAAGATTATCTAACAGTGAGTGAATTGTTGATGAGATAAACTTATGATAGTCGTTGGCGTAAGTTACTTTTGGTTAGTTTGTTAGTCAAGAATAATTTTACTATCTAGTAAACCTTACCATTAACAAAAAGTTGAAGAAGTGTTGTGATAAATTTGATGAAGCTTAAAAAATATAATAATATACCACAGTATTGTTGTCTTATACTTAGATGAAAGAGTAACAAAGACCAACAAATCTTGGTTATTTTTTATCCGCCGTAGTAGTCTGTTTAATTTAATTTGTGAATATGCGCCCAGTTTTTTTTTTACTTGTAGATATATGCAACTGATCATTTCAATGAGAATTAATGTTACACGAATGAATTGCTCGAGTGTCTGAGAGATATTGCAGCGTTCTAGGCAGCTGTCATTAGTTTTATTTGTTTTTATGTTTTATAAATTCTTACCTTTTTTGATTGCAGGTACACAGCAAGGGTTTGAAGTTCGGTATCTATGAGGACTACGGTAACTTCACTTGCGCGGGCTACCCTGGCGTTGTCGGCCATCTTGCTGGAGGTAAGAACACTTTTTTAAACATACAAAATAGATATTTTACACACAGCGAAAGTTAAAAGGATTTCTTATTTAAAAGAAATTTTATCTTTTAAACACTAAACATATTATAGTTGCTGTTGAATCAGAAATTAGTCGGGAGAAGTTGAGTTTGATGGTTACCTTACCAGAAGAACTCCAGGATCTGCAATGTTTAACATTTCGAAATCCTCGAATATTTTTCATAAAAATAAACTAAATGAAACTAACTAACTATTATAATGAAATAGCTATTTCACATATCGACACTCAAAAATAATCAAGATGGGCCAAAGATTTCAACAAGAGATACGTACAAAAAAATCTCAAAAATATGTAATTGAGTAAAATAATAAATGGTAATAAGACGAGATAATGCCTTCTTAGGCAACTTAACCCGTCCATCAATATTCACTAAAGTAGATATTTCATAACACGGCACAATAGTGATGTCAAAACGTAACCTAAATCACGAATACGTAGTCCAGTATTACACAGACGTCGCCAATGGACGAACAAGGCGATTATGCTATGATAGTGATGTTTAAAATTCAATAGATGATGTCGATGGTAGTAAAGGTGGTGCAAAAACGTATAATGTACTCTTTAACATATTCGAGTCAGACCCCAAATTCACAATATCTCAGATTCACAACGGATTCGTTATGTTAATAACTGCCGCCGTTAGCCTCGCTAGACTTAAAAGCCGTATTTTTCGTTTTTATAATTTATTAAGGTGAACGAATTATGTCAAATGAATGAAAACGATGATAGCGATAACGTTATGTTACGTCACGTTTAATTTCGTTACGTTATAATAACATTTATGGGCGAAGCTGTCAATTTAAGATTTTTTCAATATGATGAGTTTTCTATAGTATACTCGTCGTCCGTCGTCGCGTTGCGCGATATTTTTTTAATTTGTAATTTGATGTTTGTTATGTTATCTCAATTTTAAAAAGATAAATTCCTATTCTTTTTTTTCTTTTGAAGTTATTTTAGATTTAGAGCATTACTGCATGGATCGGTGGCATTGTTCCGAGTCGAATCTGTGACAATTATGGTTGTGTATACTGAAATAATGATGCAGGTCTGTCGTAAAAGAAGTTACGACGGCAATCAGTAACTTGTGAATTAGCAATTTTGTGAACATGATTTGCATAGTAGGATCAATTCATCAGAACTTACGGCGATCTAAAAATTTCTGATTGATTTACAGCTCTACCTATTTTAAACACCCAACTGCCTCGTTCGATCGAAACTTCTATTGCACCAATCGTAATGGTTGTAAAATCTTGTTTAGCATTCGAAGATTTATTTATTACCAGTCTAAGCTATTTAAAATCTATCATTATTTCAGGCAGGTCATTAATAAATTAGATAATTGATGAGTCGAATCCTAATTAGGTCTGACAGAATCTGACAGCTTTTATATTCACCTGTTTACAACAGTAAGTGTGCCAAGGCGATGTTTAGCCAATCGGGAGGGTAAGCAATTAGCATATGTGACTGTCAGTCATCCATGACGGACACTACTTGCAATTAACTAATGTGGAACGCATGTCGGTCGCCTGTAATACTGCCAGGAACTGTGACAGCTTCCGTTTTGAAGCAATCAATGGGAGGAACATTAGTAGATCTTCAATTGCCATGAATTGTGCACGAATTGCTGTCGTAGCTTCCATTGCGTCAGAAATGCCATTCTCGAACATAAACAAAACCTAGACCTGAAACAAGTGGTTTTCATCTATCAAATAACTACCCAATCGGAATCTGAAACTGAGATCTTTTCTACAAAAGTAAGCAAAGGATTTCACTAAGATAGCTTCGTCATCAAAACAAAAAGACATAATACTATATTTTACTGTCTTCTATAGACACACAATAAATAGAATTAGTTATTCTTCGATACGCTTTGAATACAATAATTATGCTAGACAAATTTAAACGTTACATAAACTAGTAGATAAGTAACCTCATATTACAAGGAAATTGCCTCTGGTCAACTAGAGCCAGTAAGGCTCTACAAGATTTCTCAAACATCCTGTGATGCAACTGATGTTATTTATGATAATCAGAGACAACCTACATGTCAAAACTCGTCTAGTTATCTAATAAATGTGTCAGTCCAGTAAAATTCTACTCAAGATATTATTGTGTCAGTTTCTATTAAATCAATCAAACATAATATAATGGGTTTGGGGGACTTCAAACACTACCGTTTCACAAGTACCGGGTGTCCTAAAAGGGTGTGGGCAGTTTATACCCAAAAATTATATATAAAAAATATATAATTTCATAATTTTATTACTATTTGCAAAAAGTACATACAATGGAAAGTTTACGACGAAAAAAATTATGTTGTCTAAATAACGTCTATTACGTCTTAATCCATTTTCTAATGATATTCGCACTGGGAGATAAAGAAATGTCCCGTAAATTGAACTGCGCGCGATGTAGCGACGAGCTGTTATTATCGAATTATTGTTTTGACAATAAGCGATTCTGTTTTTTTTCTTCGCGAATCGTCTGCTACTAATCTATATTTTAGAAATAATTTATAAAATATGGTAAATTTAGGAACAGTCCGATCCCCTATTACTTTTTCTGGTTTCGATAGATGGTGATGGATGACTTAGCAAATTTTAACTGTCATTTAATTTATTCAAACTGGTTTTAATGGAACAGTTTTTTTTTGTGTACGGTGGGTTGCCCTACATTATTTGTCAACTTTATTAAAATTTCATGTTCTTCAACTCCATCTATTAACACCGTTGAATACTCGAACTGACTGATATCTCCAAAAATGGCTCATTACTACCTATTTCGATTACTTTAATAAAATAGTTTGTTCTGGTACACGAGCATCGTAAAGAATAAGACAATGACAGCACAAGCGCATCGTCGCGTGGTCAAATGCAAATGATCTTCCGAATGGAAGCGGTTAGCCAGAACAAGGCTGGCAGAGGAAGTTGCGTGTGTAATAAACACACGTTATAATCTATGGTCGTAACTCATTAGGCTTGGTCAGGAAATGGGCCAGTGTTTTAATGAGCCGAAGACTACATTCAACACGAAGACACATTCTTTGTTACATCATCTGTTAGAGGTTTCCAATGTTAGTTCAGAGATTAAGCTAAGTGACTAGTTGCTGATGAGTGAAGATCTGTATTGTTTTTTAGTTGTGACGATGATTAGGCCTATTGATTTTGTACATAATATTCAGAGACTTAAATACATCCTTAAGCAAATATATAAGCGATGAACTTTTACGCATTCACGTGTAATAAATTACGGCTCTACAAAAGCATTTAAAGTTTATTGCCATTATTATTGACATAAAACCTTGTTCTTTTATTTTTAGCTATACAGAGTTCAGATCCCATGGACTAAAATCCTCCTTACCCTGTAGTTTCTCGTATTTATCATCTTCAAAATGGCGATTCTTCTTTCCTCCACAGACGCGCAAACCTTTGCATCATGGGGCGTGGACTACGTCAAACTTGATGGGTGCTATGCACTGCCTGGTGACATGGACCACGGCTACCCTGACTTCGGGAGAGAACTCAACAGGACTGGCAGGGCCATGGTTTACTCCTGCAGTTGGCCTGTTTACCAGATCTATGCTGGAATTCAGGTAAGAAGCAGGAAAATGTATAGTAAAATTAGACTTAACGGTGAAAGACGATATCGTAAGGGCATAAAATTTTGTTAAGTCCAATTCATACATGGTGCTTTTGACTGTGACCTTACGCCCTATTTTAGGATAGACTCGAACCACTCGGTGGGTGCAATGAAGAGCAGAGAAAAATCGAGTAATTACTTAAAAACAAACAAATGTGTTAACATTTAGACATTGAGATAAATAAGCGCCTAGAATTTATTGATTTACGATTTTGACAAGGCTGCTTTTATTAAAATCGCATGTTACTTTTACGTTTTTAAATAACCTGACCTTTATTAAAATACTTACCTTGCTAGCCTTGTTGCACTTGTTTAGTTAGTTATTGATCAACTTTCATATAAATGGAGTAAACTAATTAATTAATAAATAAATAATAATAATAATAAAATATAAAATAACATATTAATTAATTATATTTTTCTGTATCAAAACAATATGATTCATTGACGTTTATCAAACAGTTAATGAATCATCTCATTACTAAATCTACTTCTTATTTGTGTGGGTTGTAAGGTCGACGACCGATCTCACAAACCCTTTTACAACTAAGTGTTAATTTCAACATGATGCTATTTCGATGACGCACTCCACTCAATCCTACTATTTTTTTTTTTTATATTTTATTTATCCTAATGACCAGACTTCCTCCTTCTCCTGCGCCAAATATCACTATGTGTTTATCTCTACTGCTTCCAGCCCAACTTCTCCTCTATAATCGAGCACTGCAACCTGTGGCGCAACTTCGACGACATACAAGACTCGTGGGCTTCCGTCGAGTCTATCATAGACTATTACGGAAACCACCAGGACGTCATCGTGCCGAACGCAGGACCCGGCCATTGGAATGACCCGGACATGGTAAGGGGAAACATTGTAAACTCTATCTGATAAATACTTTTCTAATACGCTTTTATCCATAAAAGGGCAACCGGAGTTTTTGTTGGTTTACAGGGAGCAATAAAATTACGTTTGGTAAAGTTGATGGGTTCAGATTCAATATATTCCACTTTAATGACGTGTCTCTCGCATCACATTGGTTGTCTGGAAGAGATCTCTCTTTAGAAATAAGCTCGCATATGCTATTCATAATATTATTTCTGTATAGTGTACTGTTGCAATAAAGAATATATATATATATATATATATATATATACACCGTGTTCCCAGTGATATACTTTAGTTTTGGCACGCTATTCAGACCATTGAAATAGTCATTTCTCATTATGGACACAATTATGTATTTTTATTTTTACCTTTTTTGTAATTTTCATACAAAATAAATGCCTTCAAATTAACTATCCATTATGCATAACTCATTGTACGAGATGGCAACGTCGCAATTTGATAAGTTTTCGCGCGCATAAACTTATTGACACTACCTCTGGACGTTAGTCCTCAACTCGGTCCTCAAATTTGTCTTTGGCCTTTTTTGGTTATAAAAAATATCAGCCACTTTAATAATAATAAAAAAATAAAGAAAGAAAATCATGATTATGACTTTTTTTTAATCAAAAGAGTATTTATCTTATCAGGTACTGTGTTTGATATGCGGTGACGAAATCATCTTACTTGTTAGACAATCGGGTAATTAGGCCTACAATGGTTAACCAAACTGCAATAGAGGCAGTTCCCCAAAGGAAATTTTGTAGGATCGATATTCCTATAATATCCTAGGATCTTAGGATCCTTTTGCGCTAGTTAGACTATTGCCAGTGAATACTAAAGCGGTCATGCATGAATAATAAATCGCAATTGCCTAAAAGAAAAACCATCACAAGAAAAGAACGTATAAAATTTAATGTAAATAGTTTTCAAAATGACCACCTCCTGTTTCAATGCAAACGCTCAAACGGGTTCTAACTTGCCCATTCAAATTGACGCGCATTTGCCGCATATCTTCTGCAGCTGTATTGATTTATTGGAGCAGTTCCTCACGGCTCTGAATCTGCTCTGAGTAGACCTTGTCTTTTAAAGTCCCCCAGACGTAAAAATCCAGAGGAGTCAGATCCGGGGATCTTGCTGGCCATGCGATAGTTGTACTGCCCCGTCCAATCCAACGTCCAGGATATGTCATATTTAAATATTCACGTACTTGTGCTCCATAATGAGCAGGAGCACCATCATGTTCCAGCCACATGGTTCTTAGAGTTTCAAGATCAATGTTTTCGAAAAATTCCAAGTAATTGTCAGAATTTGGGCGGTGAGGAATTTCGATAGGACCAAAGTCAAAAGTCAAAGTCAAAATAATTTATTTCCATAGGATGTTATTACATCACTTAGATCCGTCATTACATTTTTTTTGGGTGAGTTCACTAACACAATGGCGGAATCTGTGGAGAAGAGCACCAATCAGTTGATTAGTGAAAACGCCAGCCCACATGTTTATGGAGGATTCAGTTTGATGTGATGCTTGACAATGCGCATTTGGATTACTCTCAAGCCACTGAATTCGATTTTTTGAGTTGAATACTCCTGCTCTTGTAAATTGAGCCTCATCCATCCAAAGAATTTTTCGAAGCAGCATGGATTACGTATCAGCTCATCATTCAACCTCTGGCAAAATGTAATTCTTGAAAAATGGTCTGGTGGTAAAAGGCCTTGAAATTTTCTGTAGTGGTACGGATGCAAACCATATCTTCTCCAAAGTTTCCAAACTAGCTTATGGGATACACCCACGATTCTTCCTACGCGTCTGGTTGAGAGTGTCGGATCGTCAATAATAATGTTCATAATCCTATTCTCTTGTGCAACACTCAAATTAATTACTCTTTCAGCTCGGTGTGGTCTGATACCCAACTCACTAAATCTCCTGTGTATGGTAATAAATGTTCGTAGATTAGGAATACGGCGACCAGGAAATCGCCGTCGGTACTCTCGAACAGCTGCTGCAGCATTTCCATCACAGAAGCCATAGATATAATGAATATCAGCCTGGTGCTGAGTTGAATACTCGTACGGCATAATTGCATGCACGCCGTGCACGTAAGCAAAGTACTTTGGCTTTACTTTTGGTTTTATTTAAGCTCGAAAATTGACGAAACTTCCAAAAATAACAAATTGACAAATTGAGTTTATGACAGATAAATAATAACTTCGGTAACCATAACGACGTAATTGTACATTTCTGTCAGATCTCGGGAGTACCTAGCTTTATCCTCAGAGAAAGAGGCCACTCAGAGGTCGTATTGTTGTCAAAGAATACCGACGCGCCGCGCATTGCCTCTAGGGCCTCAATATTTTGTTTTCAGCCAAGCGGCAACGTTGCTCGAATAAAGGTAATTTCATAACGTAGTACTTTATTAAATTGAATAAAATAAAGTCACAAATAACTTTAAATCGAAGCGTTTTTAAGAATAAGTTCCATTGTAAAATATGTTCAGTAGAAGCTATAGAAACGCTCTGCAAAGTTAATGTATATCCCTGGGAACACGGTGTATATATATTATACAGACGCAGGTATAAGCCCCTCACCCTTGTGTTTCTTGGTACACCAAGCAGCATGTTTGCCTTTCTCGAAGGTATCTACTTTATACAAAACCTACGTGAAGATATGAGGTAATAGTATATATTAATACTATGTAAATAATAAGATACATCTCCCACTCATCTCTCACATCTTTTGGGTACTAATGCGGAATCGCAAGCAATCTTCTTCCAGTCTACAATGTTCCACAAACAAAATCTAATACTACCTGTGTCTTTCCAGTTAATAATCGGAAACTTCGGCTTATCGTATGAGCAGAGTAAAACCCAGTTCGCGATATGGGCGATCCTCGCTGCGCCTTTGCTGATGAGCGTGGACCTTCGCACCATCCGGCCGGAGTACAAAGCCATCCTGCAGAACAGAAAAATCATCGAAGTCGACCAGGACCAACTTGGTATTCAAGGCAGAAGAATATACAAGGTGAATCTTAAGATGATCTTACTGACCGAACGAGCGAAGCGTCTCCGTTTCAGCTTGGCCAAAATTGCTTTTGTATGTCTGTCCATCTGTCTGTTTGTTCCACTCTACAGGCCGCGTTTCTCAACCGGTTCTCGTGAAAATTTTGTGAGCAGGTTCGATAAATTAATCGATATTTTTTGTCGAGTCTGTTTTTGGTTTTTTTTTAATGACAGAGCTATGGGGGTTGCCAGCTTACAAGGTCTACCGCTGAAGCTGTTTTCCTATACAGGTCACATTTCTCAACCAATAAAAAAATATATATATGTAAGGTAAATAAATTGCAAGGGATGTTTGTGGAGAAAAATTAAATAGAAAGAGATATATAGATTCGCGAAGTCTACAGCTCACAGAGCCACTAGTTTTTTACTTTACTTAATATAGTCTATGGGTCGTGTTTGACGACAGTCTCACCGGATGAAAAGTTGTTGGGGGTAATTTTCCAAAATCCCTTCTGCTTGCGTACGTAATAAATACAACAGTTGTTTCTAGCTTCAGTAGTGTTTGCGCTGATGAGTCAGTCAGTCAATCAGTACGGGTTTCTCTCTTTATAATATTAATAAATATATGTGAGACTAGGATCAGTTACGATGCGAGAGATCTTCAATTACATGACTGGTTTATTTTTTTTTATGGGAAAGGTTCCACGTTCTTTACAAAGCACGCGTCCGTACTTACACGAGCTTATAAGGTATGATAAGAATTCGTAGAAAGAGTTCGTATGGCTATGCTAAACTTTACCTTAGCAAACAAAACAGCAGCTAGCTAGATAGTGATACTATCTTCTAACTTTACTATCTTCGACTAAGGCCTAATCGCCCCAATTAAGTGTCGGCTCGATCCCTTCTGTGGCGACGTATATGAGCTGATGATGTAACCAGGATTAATCCTAACTGTTTTATCTCCATAGCACCGAGGAATAGAGATCTGGTCTCGGCCGATCCTGCCCATCCAGGGCACGTACTACTCTTACGCGGTTGCGTTTGTCAACCGGCGGACCGACGGCACGCCTTCCGACGTGGCGGTCACGCTGCGGGAACTGGGGCTGAACAACCCTGCGGGATACAGAGTCGAGGTGAGCAATAAAGATCTTCCCACACTTTGTTTCCATAATCTTCTTCTTCATTGTGTGTTGTAAGGTCGACAATCAACCTCACAAAACCCTGGTGTGTGCAATAGAGCCGCCAAAGGCCACTGGCATGGATCATGTAACGACTAGATAGAAGGCGGGACCAACAGCTTAACGTGCCTTCCGAAACACGGAATCTTTTTTTTCGGAATATCAGGTGATTCAACCTGCTCAAACTGAGGAATGTCTTACAAAGATATTTTTACTTGACAGTGTTCCTACCGGGAATCGAACCCGGAACCTCCGCAATGAGCATCAAAATCTCAAGCTAATTGGCTACGTGTTTCCATAACAAACTTTTTCTTACCGAAAACCGCGAACTTGCATTACTTCCTTGCTACGCGCGTTACGCCGTAGCAGAGCGTACAGACTGCTACGAAATTTGTAGTTTTGTCTACGCCCGATCTAACGAGGGCAGTATTCGAACCGAATTGATGAAAAACTGTTCTTGTGTGATTTAGAAAATAACGGATTTAATAAGAGGATCACTTTATATTTTTACAAAGTTCATTCGCTTTCTGAAAGTGATTTAAATATAATAAACGCGTCTTATAAATACATTGCGTAGAGAAAAATGCAGATGGCGCTCCTAACTAGTGGTGTAACTTACGATTTTTTTAAAACAAGGCTAGACTTCGATCCTGGACTTGAACTTTTTTCTATAGGTATCATGTGTTTTTTTTTCAGGACCTGTACGAGGATGTGGACTATGGTGTATTGTCGCCGCAGACGAAGATCAAAGTGAAAGTGAACCCCTCAGGTAGAAAGTGTCGCACTAATACGGTATGCTGGGCGCGGGATCACGATCAGTCACTCGCCGATCGGAATCACTCACTAGTACCGTGGACTACCAAGAGATGGCGTTAGGGTTGTATAAAACATTATTGATTTATCCGTATTTCGTATTTTCCGTTTGAAAACCGGAAGATTTTACCGAACGGTATTGTATAAATCTCTTCGTGTAAATATAAAAATTTACACGAAGATTACTATGATGAAATAAAAATAACATACTTGTTGTTATTGTTGTTGTTGCTGTGAGCGCATATTTATGAATATAATTTCCTTCTCCAAATTTTCTGTAAAAAGAAAATATAGTAAATGTAACTAACATAAATCTAAATTGTTATTTAAAAGCCATCTCTTGACAGTTCCGGTGAAGCTTAAAGCGGTAAAGTATGGGGGAACTACATCAATATACATTAATGCTGCTATATAACAAAAAAACGCTTTCATTATTATAGTTACCTCACAATTAAAAAAAAATACAGGTGGAAGGATAGGCGCAAAAAAATAATTAAGATAAAATTCAAATTCAAAATCTAATTTAAAATTGACAAACACGCAGGAGCTTTACTGTTTTATTACGTTTATTTACTTCCAACACGATGTATACAAATCAACAAAAAGTGTTATCCAAATATCTACCATGTTTTGCCAATAAAATAGAGGCATGCTGAATTAGTAAGAGCCATAAATTTATCACCCGTGATTTTTCTTACCATACAGGATATCGGCAAGGCTTACTTAATTTTTTTGTTAGGTTATCCGATAGTCGAAGATGTGGTTGTCATTATAAAAAGAACTGTTACCAATTATATTAAAATAGTTAGGTATGATATACTCAGGTATACGCGTTATGTACATAATGCTTAATGGACATCGTTACTTATCATTGTAAATATTGACATTGGCCTTGATTCGGGATGTCACGCTCTAATCCTTAATATAAGTTAGTCCGTCCTTTTTACCTTGTATAGATTGAAAAGGGACAGGAGATGGCCATCCTAATATTAGAGCTGTCAAACATCGAATTTGAACCTTATGGCTGTGTCGATTGCACAATTTTAGAGAGCACTTAAAACAAAAATCTCTTAAACTGACAGTTATGCCCTTATTTTAAGTTATCATTCGTTCAAATTAATATCATTGGTTCATCACCTCTCATTCATTGGTCATAAAAACGAAAAGGATAGCTGGATTTTAAAATTAGAATTAGAGCATGACATCCCGAATCGCCATTACCTTGCTTTATATTCCATTCTCATCCTGTATTAAATGTGTCAAAAAAAAAATTTCTGATTGTTTTTAACTGCATAATAGAATCTTTTTCTAGATTATTGTAATACCTGTAAGTTATATAATTAATTAACTAAAGAAATGCCAGAAGTGATAAATAGACAGTAGAGCATAAAGTATGTTATGTACATCCTGCTAATACTAACAAATACGTTAATTATCTAGGTGTGGTGATCCTTCGAGCCGACGCGCAGCCTTCATTTGCATACAACGCCATCCCGACGAGAACGCCCTATACGCCACTCAACGACGTCTTCAGACTAAACAAGAAAAAGTAACGCCATCTATCCGTGATCAATGGAACTACTCTTAGCTTCGTTGTGAAAAAGATGTCGCTCTCGGTATAGTTCTAACTTTATAGTTCACTTTTTTAGCCACTGAGCCTTTTTGTTATATCTTTTGCAGAAACTTTTGTAAAATTACGTCTTAATACCTTTGTGACGACTGCAATTTCACTGATTTTATAATTATCTAGGAAAAAGGAACTTTTCAATTATTTATGTGTAATTTTTACCTTTTGTAGAAACTAGCAAAGTGTATTTGCAATAACAACGACCAACCTCACAAAACAGGTAATCGGGTCTCTGTCTATGTATTTTAAAAATACATTAGGTTTATGTAATAATCAAAATTTAATCTTCTTACCTTTTCGATTGGTGTGAATTTAATATAGTTACCATCCAGTTTTCAGTCTTGCCTATAGGTTTATTTATGTTTCATTCTCGCTAGTGTGATAAATTTTAGTCGCTTTCCATGAAAGGAGTTTCTGCGCCGTGGTAAAACAATTGTGCCAAAAATAACCTTGTTCTAAGTGAATCAGTTTTTAATTAACAGCACTTAGTTATTTCAGCAATTTTTAGTAAATATTAGTAATATTCATAAATTTTATTAGTTTTGGCCATTTCGTTGGAAACCGGGTTATAAATATATAATCATTAAGTATTTACCGACGAAATTATTTTTATATTAATTATAAAAGAGTGGCCCTAAGACATTGCCCAGAGGTACTCCTTTCGTGAATAGTAGTAGTTATTGTGTAACAAAATACGTGGAGAATTGTTTTTGCCATTACGTTGTACCTAGGATAAGGATGTACATTTTAGGTGCCTGTAAATGTAAGTTTTGTAGAAACACAATAAAAATAATTTCTATGTTGTTTCAAAGTTTTATTTACGTTGACCTCGGAAGCGTTTCCAGAATTTATTTATTTTAATAAAACATTATAACACTGACTTTTAAATGTAACTACCTAGATTTATTTTATTTTTATTTATTGTACACAAGAAAATTACAAAATATACAAACGAAAAACGACCTAACAGGTACTGCTTATTTCTATACCTAATTAATATTTAATTATTCTTATTTCTATGTTCTTAAATTTTAAATATTCAAACAATAGAAAGGTTATTTATTTGCATTCAGTCATCAACATACAAACAGTCATGTTAACCCATTTAAAGTTGCTACTTGTTTAAAGTATAATTACTTACAAATATACAACATTATTTAAAATTATTTAACCCCTTGACGGCTAATGGTTTAAATCTAAACCAAAACAAAACGTCGAATGTTTGCATCCGTCATCCGGAATGTAATGTGAAATATTCAGAGTGGATGGCAAGTTTATTTTAGTTGATTTAGGCAAAAAAAGGGTGCTGGAATTCTGCCGCCGCCGTCAAAGGGTTCGGTGAATAAATGAATCACATGTTGATATTTTTAAAAGCTAAATCTTGGTTAAGGAGAGTCGGTCGGCCAGTGAACTTAAAAACAGAAATAGTCGTAACAATGTTTTCTTCCTCGATGATATTGGCGCTTCTGAAATTTAAATACATGCAAAATTAATATTACGGTTATGAAATTAGTAATGTCGCAATGTCACATCACGATTGCTAAAAACGTTATTTTAAACTTACAAACTACTTCTACTACGGCTATGCGTCACAAATGTACTGAAAACATTGCGTAAATGTTCTTTTCTTACCTCTTCAGTCTAGATTTAGCTAAATCAGATTTAGTCTTTATTACATTCTTGTAAACCTGCATCTTGGGTTGGAAACTGTTAATGGCTATCGATTTTAGAACGTCATTTATATCTTGAGATTTATATCTACCATCGTAAGTGGCCGTAGCCATGCGCTTTTTTCTTACATTACCGAACTCGGCAATGTTTTTATGTTTTGAGTCCAGATTATTTTCTCGCAACTTGACTTCTTTTTCATAAACCGAAGCAACACTTTCAAAGTTTTCTTCCTGATTTGAGTACGGCTTTTTTGTTTTGTCGTCTTCTGTCTCCGCGCTATCAATTATTTCTTCATTAGAAAAATCAACAAAATCCTCTACCGACTCATTATTAACAATTTCAGCGCTATTTATCAAATATTTAAGATTAACCTCTGGTAGTCTATTGTAGCGATTATTAAGCTTTAGTGGTGTATCAATAGTTATTAATGGTTTCTTTGGTTGAACTCTTACATGAGATTCTTTATTTAAAAATGCATCAGTGAATTTATTTTCATTCTTAAACCAGAAACTAGCTTCAGAAATTTCACGAGCTTGATATTGTCTATGATTTATAAAACTGGCGGCAGCATCTAAAGATCTTTGGGTGAATTCTGAGTATGGTATATACCTATACTTAGGGACTATGTTATAAACTTCACTAGATGTTATACCGATAATGAGAACGACCTGAAATCAAAATTAATATTTACTTTCACATTAATACTAAATAGCTGGACATGAAATATTACATTTCTTCAAGCCATACTTACCAAATAGTGCTTCATATTATATATTACTAACTTACTACGCACTTTCACGAGTATTTCGATGAAATGTCAATACTAAACTGACAATCTACTATCAGCCCCATCCTGTTATTATGCATAATTAATAATGTCAATCAAAAATTATTAATTGGTTCATTATGACCAGTATTACGAAAAACAAATATTACAAATTATATTAAGATGCTATAAACACCAACATTTTCAAATTACTAGATACTTACCTACTTAAACGAATATTATAAAATTGGTTAAAATAAATAAAAATTTCCAGTTTGTATTTAATTAAAATTAGCTGTCCAGTGTCAAAATGAATTTTTCATCAATAAATCAAAGTCAAACCAAATTTTATCAAGTTCAATTAGATTAGCCGTGAAAACGTAATAAATTGAGTAATATTATTATGAATTGCAGACGTTTGCCAGTTTCAGACTTTCAGTTGGGCAGTGGGGAAAAGTTATTTTTTTGTCTGTAGTGCTTGAAATTGTTTATTTATACCTAATTTACTAATACAGTTTTTGAACATATTATTTCAACTCACACGATGATGAAGAAGAAGTAAGTACTAATATCCGTAAAATAAACTTGGATAATAAATAAAGATGGACAAGACGCAACACAATGCCGCTCTGACCTCACTTGCTCCAAACGATAACAAAACAAACATGCCACAGCAAAGGACATTGACCCAGCTCTCCGAAGGATGCAATAACCTGTAATGCGCTGCCTGTATTTAACGATTTCTCACTTCTTCTTCACCAAAACATCTGTTCTCCTTATATCTTTCGGTACATCATCATCATCAGCCTGTTAAAGTCCACTGCTGAACATAGGCCTCTCCAATTTCGGTACATAGCCGGTCATAACTAGTAGATTATATCAAATCAAATCAACGGCCCGTTACAGTCCACTGCTGGACTATGAGCCTCCTCCACTTAAGTGGAGGGTTTTGCCATAATCTCCACGCTTGGCAGGCGGGTTGGAGATCGCAGATTAAAAGGTTACTATATCAGAGAGCGCTGCTGCCCGTTCCCTGTTCAATGTGTAGTCCCTAAGTCGCCTCTTACGACACCCACGGGAAGTGTAAGGGTTGGTGACAAATGTATTCTACTCTGCCGTCACCACACGGCAAGACTATATACAGGGTGTAAATAAATTAGCTGACACTATTTTAAAGGATTAACCTACCCATGAAACTGAACAACTTTCCCCAAGAAAAAAAAAAAAAAAAAAGTTGTCCCTATAATACAAAACCGTGCGGCCAGCTAATTAGGCCATTTACTATGGATTTTAGGGATTAGGGATTCACTGTGGAAGATGCATATTTTTTCGTCCGACAGCCTATGTTTCTTGGGGAAAGTTGTTCAGTTTCATGGGTAGGTTGATCCTTTAAAATAGTGTCAGCCAATTTATTTACACCTTATATAGTACTAAATTTATTAGCATGGCGATAATGCATACAAAGTGTTTGTGTTGATTCTTTAAAAATAGCGATTTTGACCTTTTTATGGTATCCAATATGATGTCATATCCGTGCAAAAATGTTCTACGCAACTTTTTTATATTTCAGAAACCAGAAACATAAGCTAAAAAAAGTATATAAAATTATTCGGATAGCCATAGATTTGTATAGGCGACAAAATTAGCCACCTAATAAAAACCTATCATTGCCGAACAGTCCCCTACTCTAGGCGGTTATTTTAAAGAATTTTACCAGACTTAGGAAGTACTTAAAAATAAATAATATCAAAGCTAAGTAAAATAAGTATAATAAAAATATAAAATATTTGTATAAAAACCTCTATAAAAATATAACATAAATACATAAATAAATAAAAGCTGTCTAATTAAGTCAAAATTCCGTTTACAGGAAAATCAGGTAAGTGATCTACTGTCCTCCTGAAATCTGGTACTGCGCAGCAGAAAGTGTATCCTTCATGGGCATTATCTGGATGCCAAGTGAGCCAACCGAATTCCGAATTACCACGACAAACATCCTTACAGAAAAATAAATCCCTAGCTTCCTTTTCAGTGTAAAATGGATTGTTGATGCCTATAAATGCTACCCCACGCTCTGTCGAAGGCTCATAGACAACCTTGTAAAAATACTCAGGCACTGGTATTACTGGATTGTTGTTCTCATCCGTATAAAGGTAGACGTCGACTCTCCGATCGAACTGATTTGCCAAAGAAGTAACTCCAAAAGTTCCGGTGTACACGATCGTATCGTAGGCAGCTAGGTGGATGTGATTCCTCAAGTCCACCTCCAGGGTATTCCAGTTGCCTCCATTAAGGCCATACCATTGTGGTGCGCAATTTACGTAGTGGAAAGTGGCACGTTCTCCAAAAGATAACACGAAATCGGTTTTAGCAGCCAAATGCCCTCTTGACAAAAAATCCTTATCCGTCATGTATTTAACAATCAAAGGTCCTACCAATTGAGCAACTGCTGATTTTTGACCCCTCGGAGAAAATAATGTTTCCACAGGTATGTCTCTAAAAACATCATTCGCTATAAAAAACGGACGATCAACTTTGGTTTGATAATGAGCGTTGTATGGCTTCTGAGTATATTTTGAGTAAATGGCAGAAAAAATGTCCTCGTTGAAACATGATTCGAATACTGGATAAAACTGGTCCACGACCTGATATCCTACTTCAAATATCCGATGTCCGCCGTAGCATGTTCTATTGGTGCGTTTGCTGCTGTAGTTTGGAGGGTAAGGACATCTGAACATGGTGAATTGTGCTGGAAAGGAAAGCCATTCTTCGTTTACGAAGGTCTCAGCACCGTCGCAAGCAATAGTAGCAGTGCTGACTTCGCGAATAGCATTTGGGTGTCTAATGTTTCCTGTTCCTTCGCAGCTAAGAGTGATAGATTCTCCAAAGTCCAACTCGATGTTTCCGAAGTTGTCAGTCGGCTCTAGGAGTTTGCCATCCTTGATGATGATCGGAAGAGGCTCACCAAAATGAATTCTTGTGTGCAATCTACAACGCTGCCCGTGTTGTAAATTAAGTGCGCACACCATTATCATAAATATTTTACGGAGAAAACTCATTATATTATTTTTGTGTATGCATGAATGTCTTTGTTATTTTAATACAGTATAGTATTACTTGCTATAATAATAAAAAGGCTATTTTGAGATTGTTTGGCGTAGACAGTATTTTATTTTTGACTTATTACTGTCAGATTATAAATATATGATAAATATCATCTTTTTACTCATACTCCTTTTTGGGGAGATACTATGCTCGGGGGAGATATCTAGGAGAAGGGAGATTTCATAGATAGAGTAGCCTTACTTACTTATTGTAATACTCATTAGGTACATCTCAAATTAACTCGTAGAAAATAATCAGTTAACGTATTCGCTCAAAAGTGAAGAAGAATTTTACCTAAATAATATACAGCATGATTTTGCAATCCCTAGCAAAATTTAAATATGATGTTCAGACCATCATAAGCAACCACTTTTCCCAAGGAACATGGGTTGAAAACCCCCCCAAAAACAATCGACTTTTCATACAAAATACACAATCAACTTTACTAATTTGTGTGGGAGGTCAATTTTTTTGGGGGTTTTCAACCCATGTTCCTTGGGAAAAGTTATTGCTGAACATTATATATTTAAATTTTGCTAGGGAGTGCAAAATCATGCCACATAAAAACAAGTGCACAAAAGCTAAAGGAGTATGCCCAAGCGACTATGGATCTTAGTATCGGTGTAAAACCTAATGTGTCACAATGATTTCTTGCTTAATTTTAAGTTTGTTATATGAACTTTCAAATACAATTAGCCATTTGATTATAATTCTCCGGGTTTCGCGGTGATAAGGCTCGAATTAGTTTCTACTGTCGCTGAACAAACGGCTATTTTATACTGTTAATGGAGATAAAGGAGGTTGTAATATAAATAACTTGAGGTTGGCTACAGGTGAGAGCGTCGGTGGTCTAGTTGTTAGGACCGCTGCCTTCCATTCGGGAGGCGCGGGTTTGAATCCCGCCACGTACCAATGTTTTTTCGATTTTCGAATTTAGATGTACGTTTATTCGACACTCTTACGGTGAAGGAAAATATCGTGAGGAAACTTGCATACACCTATGAATCCTAGGTTGTGAGTGTAGTAGCAAAATGTCCAATTTGCAAAATGTCCAAAGTAGCTAAATATGCTAAATTCTCAAAATGCCCAATTTGCAAATTGTCCAATTCTCAAAATGACCAATTCGCAAAATGTCCAATTCTCAATCAGTCACGCAAATTGTCCAAATGATACTTAACTAGTACGAGTAGTGCTATTATAGTACTCTGCGAATACTTTTAGCCCTCCGAGGACCCTTTTAACCCTGACCTGAATTATTTCCTGCATGTTATTGAGTGCGCATTGTTGCAGCGCGCCAATAACTGGGGTTTGTTCTGTACTGAATACTTTCCTGGACGTTATTGGACTGCGCGTTATTACCTGCACAATGTTCCTTACATTTTATTCAAGCGCTTCAACAAAATGCAGTAAATAATTCGCAACAAGTAAAGCAACAAGTAGCTGACGCCAATTATTCAGTGCACATTATTTGGCGCGCTTTTTTTAACTCAAATTTTTGGTGCACATTATTTGGCGCATTTTATTGTCACTTGAAAAACCTCAGAACAAATACCTACTTGAAAAACCGACGAAAACGCAACAGTGACGTGAGTGAAAACGTGACGTTTGAAAGTAAATGACAGAAAGTAGCGTTGCCGGATAGATGATAATCGATTTTTCATTTCTAAAGAAATCCAAAGGATCCATTCTAACTATTCACATCGTATAACGTGACAATAATATTGACTATAATAATAATTATCGTAATCCTAAACCGTGACGGCAGAGTAGAATACATTTTGTCACCAACCCCTACTCTTCCCGTGGGTGTCGTAAGAGGCGACTTAGGGACTACACATTGAACAGGGAACGGGCAGCAGCGCTCTTTGATACAGTAACTTTTTAATCTACGATCTCCAACCCGCCTGCCAAGCGTGGAGATTATGGCAAAACCAAACACTTATGTGGAGGAGGCTCATAGTCCAGCAGTGGACTGTAACGTAACGGGCCGTTGATGATGTCGATGATCGTAATCTTTACTTCTTAATTTTTCTCTTTCTCAGCCAAAAGAAGTTCGCTATGAATAGAATATAAATCCGTATCTTTGTCTATCAGTCTGTTACGCTTTCATGTCTAAAAAGCTGCACGGATCGCGATAATACTTCACAGGGTGAAAGCCTATTACCGTTTATTTCTCTACTTAACCCCGCATAATAGAATTACAATCATACTTAGATTAATCGATTTCTTTGCCCATACTATTATTGACGACAGTATTACACTACATTCAGGTAATTCAGGGCTCTTACCGGGCCGGTTTTAATTACATCGATGTCTTAGTTTTGCACTGTCTACGGTAAGTGAGCACTGCAAATGCAATGACTGGTAGTTGGGGCCCAGACTGACCGGGTAGTGCAATAGCAGCATTAGATCGGCGGCGGAATGTTATTTCGCTAAACCTTTTTCTATTGATTGATCAAGGTTTATCATTGATTTGATCGAAAAAATAACACTTTGTTTACAACTTGATCCTCGTAATATACAAAGTATTACCCAGTGAAAAAACATTTGAAAGGAATGGCAAAGAGAAAGCCCATACAGTCAAGTCTTAATTATTTATTTTTTCATGTACAAAAGCTATATATTATTTTATATAAAGCTTGATGATGTTTTTTACTTCTTAGTTAACTCCCCAATACTAATATGACAGGTAGGTATACGAGAAATAAAATTCGAAAAGTATGACAATCGTATCGATTTCAGTGCAAAAATACCCACCCAGAGTGAGTGAATAAGTGAGTGAGTGAGATCAATTTATCAAAGAAAGTAAATAACGGAAACAAGTAAAAACACAATAGATATGTATTTTTTTATTATATTTATCCGGAGCAGTTAAGTTTTATTTAATAGATATAAAATCATATTATAAAAAAATATGAATTACATATTTTATGAACTTGTGACACAACTTGGTTTTTATGATTTTAGCGATACCACCCGTGGGCAATTTCCTTTGCAACATACCTGAAATATTATTTATTAATGTTTGTTTTATTATCTTTTTGTTTTTATTACCTTTTGGTGATCTTCTAAAAAATTCAAACATTTTTTTAATTTCACTTTTTTTCAATTTTTTTATTCGGCCAAAACGAAGTCCGAAATCGAATTCCAAATTTAAACAATTAAAAAAAACTTACAATTGTCCTATTGATACCAAATAAACTGTATTGAGCAGGGAATAACATATTTTTTTATTTAAAAAAATAGGCAAAATTAAAGAAAAATCGGAAAAAAGGTATTACCTATTTTTAAATATATTTTTCTTTTCCCATTTTTCTGAACCAAAACAAGGTTAATTACCAAGTATTATTAAAAAATCTAAACTTATACATTTAAGGGCTAATATTCCAAATGAAATGATGTCCATACAACAATCTAATTTGGTCTAAAAACAAGACCAATAAACGTTTAAAACAAAAATCAAGTATTTTAAACAAATAAAAAACATCCAAAAACTCCCAAGTCCATAAATAAAATTCAAGAACCGCTCGACAGACAACTTGTTGTTACCATGTAGAAACAAATCATCAAAATAGTAAATACCGTCTCATCCAAACTATACTTAAACACATCGTAAACTGGTTAAACCTGTCTTCATTTATCTAACTAAGCAGTAAAGTTGTAATAAGATAAGATAAGATAAGATAAGAAAAATAGGATATACTATTAGTTTAAAATTCAAATCTATTTAGTAGGTAGATTACCTACCCATTACCCTTAGATCTCAGTGTAGCTCTTACCTTAGGTTAAAACCTACACTTCCATAAGAAGTGTATAAATACGAAAATAATCGGTCATTGTAAATATAATCATACTAGCGGTCCGCCCGCGGCTACGCTCGCGTTGTGTAAGATTTTCCCAAGGGAATAATATTTTTTCCCGTAAAAACTGTCCTATGTGTACAAACTATATTCCAAATTCCATCCCAATCCGTTCAGCCATACTTACAAACTTTTGCGTTTACAATATTAGTAAGGATTACGCTTGGATTCATCATGGATTATTAAAGTAAAGTAAAGTAAAGTAAAAAGTCGTTTATTTCTTTAACAAAAGATATAACCTTACAGCTAGTGACAGGGGTCTCCTTTTAGGCCTACAAAAGCCTGTACCAGGAAGCCCCGCTCCTCCTAAATATTACATAGTTTGAATTATAATATCCTATGTAGTAGCTAAATATTATTATGACTCACTATTGATAAGAAAATCGGCGTGACAATTCACATTACAGTTCAAAGGTGGGGAAGTAAGTACCTACCTATAGTTACACATGTAACACACACACATGTACCGAGTAGCTGTTTCGTATTCTACAGAATAAATTATAGAGTCATTTCATATTTTTCGCTCGCATAGACATAATTATACAATTTGCCATAATAATAATTTTTTAAATTTGGAAGCGTTTGCTTGAATAACAAATCAATTAATTGACGTTCGAGTATTGGGTCGCTCCCGTTTGGTAACGAGCCGAGCATCGATAAAAATATTCATAAACACTTTTAGAATAATAAAAAATCATTATACCTATATAGTAGATGTTAAGCGTAAGACAATTGAAGTATACTTATATAATATAAACAATTCTCTAGTGAACTCTTATATTACTCTACTATATTTTACGATCTGTGCAGGTAGAATATAGATTGGTGGATTTGGCTCTTACAATGCATTTAGCACTTTGATCCTACATCTAAAATCTGTGACGGTATAGTCGTCAAAAGGTTCTGCAGCATTACCGCAGGGTTTTTAATAACCTTTTTGGTATGGTTCTTTTTTCTTTTGGCCGGTTTTTATGTCACATTTTCAAATTTAAAATTTTCTTGGTTTGACCTTTTTCTAAATTGAGGATTGTTTTTCTGAGCTGTCGTCTATCATGAGATGGAAACGTTTTATCCCTTGAACGTGGTTGAATTTTACTAAATAAATATCTGTAAATGATATAAAGCCTTGGGATACAGTAATAATATCGTCTCTTGCTAATGCGGTGAATATTAAATCTGAGTACTAATAAATCTGATACAATAAATATCGCGGATTCCTATTTTGGACTAGCCGGTGTATTTCCGGCCTCTGCGGCACACACACGAGGGTCCCTCCGTGCCTTTCTCGATCTCTCGCCGTGGTTCCGGACCCCTGAGGCCACCGGGCGTTGGACGTGCCTGGACCCCTGCGTTGTGTGCGTCCGCGCCCGTGCCAGCTGAGTGCCGCAGACCCGCGCACCGGCGTCTCCCCTGGGATACTGCCCATCATTTTTTTAGCCTTTTTTTTGTATGTGTTCTGTAATTTTGTATGCGGATTTTGCCAAATTTAAATTCTTTTTCCAAATTCTAAAAAGGCCGTTTAGGTTGCTCTGGCCCTCCTTTTTTGGTTCCCGTTTGGTAATTACTCTCTCGGGGTACTCCGCGGTTTTGGTACACCTTCCTGCATCGATACACCACACTAGTTAGCGACACGATATCGACGGAGTCCCCTCAGGACTCGACTCTCGGCTCATGCTTGGCAATTTCTAGGCTTTTTTAAATTTATATTATACCGTTCGGACAAATTCAACCAACTCTTTCTCTGTTCTCCTAAATTTCACGTTTCGCCTGTGGTCGTCGACCACAGGTTAGCTAGCTTTCCTTTTTTAACGCTACAGTACCTACTGAAAACTGAAAATAAACACGAAATGATGCGTCGAAAAGAAAATGTTGGACTCCAGAAATAGGAAGAACTAATAAACGGCAAGTTCCGGACTGGTCTAATTATTTTATCTTTAACTGTACCTGTAGTCGAAAGATGGACAGGAAGGAAGGAAGATGGAAAGGAAACGCAAAAGATGCGACGACTGTGGAGTTTTTTCGGTGAGCTCTTCTCCACAGATTCCGCTATTGTGTTAGTGAACTCACCCAAACAAGTGTAATGACGGATCTTAGTGATGTAATAACTATTTAAAAAAAAAACGATTTTGAAAGCCTGGAAATGAAACCATACTGAATCATCACCACACGGTATAATAAATAACCATTACTATCCCAAAAAAAAACTTCTCTATTCCAAAAACACATCGATCCCTCCATTGCTGCTTAGTGAAATAAAGAATACAAACAAACAAACAAACAACCTCTAACCCCAAACGCATATACCGCCTCCGATCCGTTCCGTCCGTCGCACAGAGGGCTGAAATTCGCGTTTCATAGACCCTTATTAGGCGCAATCGAGCGATGGTGGAGATAACATCATTGATTATGCCGGCTCCATACATTTTTTTTCCAAATAAATTCTGAATGCGCTGTTTACGATTATAAACATGAAAGTTCATCATACAAGGCATGTAATAGGTATTCTCAATCGTTACCAAGCAAAAAAAGCGTCACTTGAAAAAAAGAATTTCAATGTCTATGAAACGCGAATTTCAGCCCACTGTGCGTCGTGGCTAAAAATAGAAAAACATTTATTTAGACGAACGAAGACATATACTTTTTCTATTTAAAATATTAGTATTATCAGTATTATTAATAGCTCGCCGCACAGATGTTAGAATTATCAACTTATTAATTTATTTCGTGACTAAGAGTTAATTTTGCTGAGTTTGTTTTCATAGTTTTCTATTAGTTTTCTAATTCTGCACAGTATCATAATAAACCATTTTGAGTACTCGTATGTTACATTACCTACGTGTCTTTTTCTACGTGCCTAATCATCGCAAATGACTGACCATGGACCAAGTTGCCTACGTTCTATTTTCCCCCCATTCTCAACAGCTTACTTTTAAAGTAAATTTGTTTAAAATCACTAAACCTTTCAAATCACTAATTTAGTCCAAGGTTTCTGTTAACAAACTAGGTAAATGTAGACCTGTGATAAATATCTACTTCTGTACGTCACTCGACTTGGTTTAATGTGACCTGGATACAAGACCACTTATATACCTTTAAGCCAGGAATTATAATCATAGCCGCTAAACATAGCCAACATAGAGAACTGAATTTTCTAGTATTTACTTATGTTATGGAATAGAATCTCACTGTATTTTACGGATATTTTATGAATTCATATTGTATAGGTTATTCACAATCTTGCTCATGTTCCTTACAGGGCGAGCAGAGTTATAAAGCTAAATGGGACTCAGGAAATACTGAAACAAGTATTAGCCAATAGAAAGGAAGGACCCAAACCAGATAGTACTGCACACAAATGGTGTGATACCCGAGGGCGAACATAGATTACAATATACCTATTTAAAGGTATATAAAATAGAGGAGGAACGTATAGAAACAACGTCACGGGGGCGACTGCTTAAGAATAACACTGCACAACCTTTCCCCATGTCTACTTTTACAACTTGTTCCGGAGTCAGGCTGCTGTATTGTTTTCTTCTTGCGTGGATAATAATTAATATAACAACAACTTCATAAAGTGGTGAAAATAGAATGGGTAAATGACCTCTAAAACAATACGAGCAGTGAAATTATACAAACACACTGGTATATTTCTAAATACTGCTTCTGTTCTATTCCAACGAACTATGTTATTATTTTATTATCAAAACAAATCACTGTTATATCGAAACACGGCTGGCAGGGCAGGCAATGTTTTAAGAGTGATTACTTTCTATAATGAGGATGACAAAAATAAACCTGACTAGAACGGTGCGCGGTATCAAAGAGTTTATAGATGTTGATTTGTTTTTTTCTCTACTCCTTTCCTTTCCTCTCTTCTCTGCCCTACTCCACTTAGCTTCACTTTGCCCTACAACTTTTTTTTATATATGTGGGTACATCTTCACACATGGCCATCTGATCCCAAACTAAGCAGAGCTTGTACTATGGGTACCAGACAGCTAATATACACTACATAAATAGATAAATACATACTTATATAGATAAACAACAACCAGGACACAAGGCAAGAAACACAAGTGCTCATCACACGAATGTTTGCCATGGGCGGGATTCAAACCCGCGACCCTGTGCGTTGGAGGCAGATACACTACCACCTGATTTACCACAACTCTTCTCATCGCCGCTGCCGCTTTAGCACAGTTTCCACTGCATTCTGCGTCCTAACTATACCATCGGGATGCAAAAAAAAACAATAAATATTTAAATAAATAAAGATACTTTGATCGTCGATGATCGAAGCAAATGCATTCTGAAATAAAAATAGCTGTCATCACGCAGACCATCTATAATAGACACCTAACGAACTGGACATTCACGTCCAAAAAATAAAAAATCTACTCTGCTATACCTTAGGACCCTTAGGTTATACCTATTAGAGACTAGAACTAAAGGTGAAACTTCGTAATGTTTCCAATAACTTTGGAAGTTTTTATGATGATATTTTTTGAATATTCCTAGATTTTAGAGTTCCGTTAACGGTGAGCACAGGCAGACAGGTACTATAGATGTAAAACCGGTTGCTCTGAATGTCTTAAAACGTGCAGTATTTTATAAGCACTCTTTTTTTTACTAACACTACCAAGGGCGAAGTCGTAAGGTTCTATTAAGTTTACTACAGAAAAATAAAATTCAAAACTTCCGAAGTTGCCAAAAGTTTTGAAAGGTTTCAAGAATACTACATTTGAACTTACCTGGAAGTTTTCATCTTTAATTAGGACTCGCCTCTAAAGAAAATTTAGTAGGTGCTTGTATACCAGCGAGCGGAAAGCTACAGATCTGCGCTTGCGTCGAGATAAATCAGCCAGCACGCGACATCCCTACACGAGGACAATATTCACTCGTTCTCATTCCGCCGTGCGTGTCAGAACTGCGCAGACGCATTTATCTTTGACGCACTTACCGCCAACTACAAACGTGCTAATGTGAAACAAAGCTAAAACCATTGACTGGAGTCGGACTGAGATTTAAGACAAAAAATATGGATAAAAAAACGGTGAGCGTCTCTCCAATTTTTTGTGTGTAATTTATGTGGTATAAAAATAATTGACTAATAAAAACAAGGACTTTAAACTTAAATTTGAGGACAGATTGTTCTGCGTTTTTATGCTCATAAAATTTGAAATAATTAAACTATTTTTACTTTTTGCGTTGGTAAACATTAGATTTATTTTTATTAATGTACTCGTACTTGCCGTTCAGGCTACAGCTACAAGGTGGGGATATTAATAACCATGACCAGAAAAATAATGCTTATTTTACACAAATACAGTAGTGAAGTCATAAGTGGTGGTGTATGTAGTCAGTTTTATGGTGATTACATACATATACACATATAAATCTTATTGATCCAACTAAACATGCACGAGGCAAACACTTGACGTGCCAAACGTCTCCAATACACAGACAAATTAATTAAAGTGGCAGTTGCCTATATTTTTGTATTATTTTTCATTTAGTGCTTTGATTTTCTTCTGCGTTGAGCAAAATATCCTGTATAAAATTAATGTACAGTCAACAACTAACAAAAGACAACGTTGACAATGATCTTTAGTCTTCGATCCCTTGGTTATTAATAGTAGATTGTTAACCAAAGGGTGAAAGCGATAAATTACTCCCAAAGTATTTTAGCGCACGAGCGTAGCGATGGCGCTTATAGAGTAAGAGTGGAATTGATCTTTCCCACGTGGAGAACACTCTGCTTTTCATATAGATTGCGACGAAAGTAAACAAAACAGTTTGTAAAAAATATGTATAGGCTACATACCATTACGCGCCATATTAGTGCACCGCACCCTATTTGACACACAAACTGGTAAATTTTCAGTTGGTTTTTATTGAAATCACTGCTAATTGTGAACAACTGCTAAAAATAAACATAAATTACAAAACAATTTATCAAAACATTGATAACAAACCACAGATAACAATATTTTTTTCACCAACATTTTATACCCGCCTTTTTTTAAAGGTTCGCGTTCGTGTCACTTTGGCCAATATTTAAAAGAATATTTGTTTGTTTTATAATAATTAATGTTTTTGTTTATATTTCTAGGTAAAAACGAGAATTTCATATTCATCTTGCTTAAATAAAGTATATTGAAACATTTTTTTCTTTTTTACGGAACAAAATTAATTGTAGAATTATCTAGGCTGTATAGTGTATACGTCACTTCCTTTGCCAATAACTGTGTACAATTTTCTATGAAAATAGTAAAAGAAAGGTTCTAATTTCAAAGTTACTTACATCCTTTCTTTGGGGTCATTATTGGACTACTTTCAGAGCAAGGGAGATGAAAATTTTGTTTAACAGCTATTTCATGGGCATTAGTTTTAAGCTCACAGTCACTAATTGTACAGCATGTGCCAAAAATATACCTAAGTAACCTAAGTAATGTAATTAAATTATGTTTGTTTTATACTAGCTTTCCGCCTGCAGCTACACTCGCGCTATGTAAGATTTTCCCGTGGGAATAAGACTTTTTCCCGTGAAAATGTGTTAATCCAGGGTACAAACTATCTCCTTTTCAACTTTCACCCAAATCCGTCTAGTAGTTAAGACGTGAAAGCGGAACAAACATCCAAACATCCAAATATATTTTCACATTTACAATATTAGTGTGATTATTTTTCTTTTTTTTACATTATAAGTCAATAATATCATAAAAACTAAAGGTAATTTAACACGTTCCAAGTAGGTATAATTCGGTGAATATTGCTAAACCCATGCCTAAATTTTCCCGGTTGTATATTAGACACGCAGTGTATAACGAATTGTATTCGTAATTAGTGAAACGAGATAATTAGAAAAGCGACTGATGGATAAAATGTGCAGGATTTCGTTTCCTTTTTTATACTGACTGACTAGACTATCATACATTATATATTATATTCGTTGATTATAGCACGTACTTAATATTTATCTGTGTGTGTGAAAAACGTGCCATTTCATTAAAAGACTATGAAAATATTATAAGTAATAGCAAAGTGGTGGTTACACGAGATGTTTATAATACGAATATTGTTATAACAGTTGGTTACACAGTTTTGTTTAAAAGATTTGTCTATTCGTCGAATCGAGTCAACAATTTCGGTTGCCTACGAGTACTGTTGCCTGCTTGTAGCACCATTATACATACAAACTTGACAACCTTAACAGAAAATTATATTTAGACGTGTTGAATCTTTATATGAATCGGCACTCATGAACCCACTGCTGGATATTACTATACTTACATACATAAAGTCACGTTCTTATCTCCAAAGAGGTGAGCAGAGTTTCAGTTGGCTATAGGGCAGCCAGGGTTACAGGGAGTAAGCACACTAAAACGTTTGGAAACATTATTGTTAGATTAAGACTCGGTGTAAAATAATATTATTCAGATTAATATTCGGGCGATTAGGCCTAGCACGCTGGCCCAGTGCGGGTTGGTTGACTTCACACATAACCTTTGAATTTCTTCGCAGAAGTGTGCAGTTTTCATCACGATGTATTCCTTCACCGTAAGAGCGTCAAATAAACGTACTCGTACATATGAATTCGGATTTCGAAAACTCATTGGTACGTGGTGGTGGTGGTGGAGATCGAACCCGCGTCTCCCGGACGGAAGGCAGCGGCCCTAGCCACTAGACCACCGACGCTCTATACACACGGTAAATAATAAACGGAAAATCAGAGACGATTGCGAAGAACTAGACGACTGAATTCCACTTGGCAGAGGAGACAAATCGCGATCATCTGATTTACCGTGAAGTAAATCAGATGATCGCGATTGTGTCTTATTGCGACCAAGAAATTGTGTCTTATTTCATTTATACTGAGGTCCACTGGATATTCATAAACGTGTGTCCAAGGAAGAATCCACCCTCAATTTATGAACATTCTCCCCTTTCTGTGATCGAAGATTCTCATACACCCAAACCACAGAGTTGATATAGTACTACCCCAAGCTTTGGGTAGAATCTCGGAGTTTTTGGGGTGGATAAATAGAATAACTCGGAATGCTTAGTATCGTATTGTGATTCTTTATTGCCACGGAACTTCTGTTCGTGTCGATTTTTGTCACTAGCCAACATGGTACCGAAAAGTTCGATCAATATTTGAATACGCACACGTGATGAGTAAATTAGAAGCTCGCGAAGTTGGTGACGCTATTCGACCTTGATCTTCTTCGCCAAGTACCTTGATAAGAAATGTCTTGAGAATGTCGTACTGTAGAATCAATCAGCTGCATGCTGAATATAACCATGTGCGAATCCGTCCAATCAATTTCACACGTAGGCCGTGCTATTTCAATTTTCACCCAAAGCAATTTAATTAACACCTTAAATACCATACGTTTCCAATCTAACCTAAACTGATGCTGAAAAAAGTGGGTGTACGAAAAAGTCACTTGGGAACAAAACCGACGCCTAGCTGTTGGAATGCTGTATCCGCTTGCTGGTATTGCTCTCCCAGACGTCCGCAGAGATGTGGCAAGCTCTACTGAACCTGCTAAAAAGGATTCGGACCCGCCGCGGCACCCAATGCACTTCCATGTGCCAGTGAATCATAGATTAAAAAGCCGGCCACAGCTTTATCAAGGAAGTTGCTCCATTAAATGGGGAAGCTTCCCAAGCCCGGCTTAATTCCTGGAAGGACAGATACCCCTCAGTAACATTTACTCGAACGACAGAGAGCCTCCCCCCTGGGCATAGTTTACCTTGGCCGACGTGGAAGTCTCTTAACAGACTCCGGACTCAGGTCGGTCGAAGTAAAGAAAACATGCTTAGGTGGGGATATACAACTGATAGTGCATGTCTGTGTCGTGTCTCTCCACAAACAATGACTCACTACTGTCTTGCCCAGCGTGCCCCACCACCTGTACACGCGAAGACCTCTATAATGCCACAGATAATGCCATATCTGTGGCAGAGTATTCGTCTTCCCAAATTTAGTCGCCGAATCGACTCGAAAAGAAAGAAAGACTCGGGAACTGACAATAACTAACAAAATATCGGGCGTCGATTAAAACTTTAAAGGAGTGCGCAGACCGACGCGACAGCGACAGCGACGCGACAGCGATTTGAGCGCGATGCGATTCACTCTCACACCGGCGCGACACGCGACAGCGTGACATATTGAAAACATCGGCCTATAATTTCGCGACCTAGAATATAATTTCCTTCAAAAATTACATAATTTTGTAGTTAAATTTCAGACGAAAATATATCATTATTAAATGTTGCTATAAAATCCAGGATCATAAAACTCGATACAGTATATAGGTATATAGTATATAGGTTATGTTACAACTATACATAGTTGAAGAGTTCCTATGGCCGCCTTCCGGCTCCATCACGAGATCAGCTCCAAGGTACCATAATATTGCATTGTCATCGAGATTTAATAAGTATGTCAAGTTACAACACAATCGGATAACAGCAAGTGCTCAAAAAATGAATTACAAGATTCCACTCGAACAAACAAAAACAAACAAAAAATAGTCATAATATAATTTGTATTATTACACGACTACCCAAAAAGAGGAGAGTATGTATGTATGTATGTGGATTTATTTATTCCACCATAACTTCTAAATGTTTGAACAGATTTGGATGTGTGGACTATCATTAAAATCCTTGCATCTGACCGAGTCACACTGGTATTATTTTTTTGCAGGGCAGTCGTTTTAATTTTAATTTTACATAATTATTTCTTGTAACGTCAATCACTGCAAAAAAAGCGCGATCAAGCCACCGTTATCGGTCCTGCCTTGAACCAATCACCGCGCTTGCCGGAATATAACGCATCACGTGAGCGCATTCAGTTGGTGTTGTTCTTTATTTGAATACTTGATATTTGGGGCCATATTTCTTGTTGAGTTATTATTTCATTGCCAGCAACACTTGTATTTGTTGGCAATTAACGTTTTAATACTGGCTAAGAAAAATGAGCTCATTTCATACTTGAATTAAAATTTGACATTTTGTGTGCTAGTTCCAACTCTTAAAAGAAGTGACGTAAGGTCAGAGGAGGTGTGCCCGACATAGACTCTCTATCTAGTTAATAAAATATATTTATTTTTTTGTTTACAGACATGAATATTAATTACTTCGGCTTAAATATTACAAATTATAAAATAAAAATTAAAATACCTAAAATGCAAAATATACAACGTGTTAGCTAAATAACGCAAATCCTCTCTGGCGGTTCCATCGGTTCCAGTTGTCATATCTTATTCTAAATTTCAATTTTGAAAATATTATGAATAAGAAGTTTGTAAGAAAGACGGCGGCGATGAAAAATTACAAAAATCCAAATATTCCAACTTTTTTTTATCAACCGATTTCGATGAATCTCGCGTTAAGACACTATTTTGACAAGAATCTTGATTTTTATTGATAGTATCGAACTTCAATATCGATAGTATCGATCATTATGAGCTGTCAATAATACTCAAATAGGGTTGATAGTTTTGATAAACCTGTCGATACTATCGATGTTTTTCAAGGCCAACTAATAGGTTCAGTTCAAGTAAGTTTTCATTAAATAGCAACTGATTAGATCGTTTTGGCGTATAAAAGATAACTCTTTTCTGATGGTGTTCCATTTTAGGCATATTCCCCTTATTTTGAATTTGGAGTTTACGTATTTTGTTTTGAGTAGCATGCCACCCTTATTTTGAATTTAGAATTTTCGTATTTTGTTTTGAGTAGCGTGTCGCTCTAAAATCGCTGCGGTGTCGCGTCACTGTCGCTCCGGTGTGCACGGTGCCATTCAAATAACATGGGCAGCGATTCCAACGCGACGTCGCTGTCGCGTCGCTGTCGCGTCGGTCTGCGCAGTCCTTAAAACTATAGTGTTAGTTCAATAACACTTAAACCTCTCAGGTCATGAATCTGAAAATCATTTGTTTCTCAATTTTGCGTGCCTCTAAACTATTAAAAAAAACGAATTAACTATTAACAACTATAAATAAATTATATATTATTTGTTGCAGATTACTTCTGTTATCGAAATATCTAATAATTATAAAGCAGAAAATGAAAAAATTACACGTTAATTTATGCGTCTACCTTTCACAGAGCTTGGTGGCAGGTAATGCGCCTGTTTCTGGCCCGGATAGCCAAGGAGATTCAAGTTCGAGTCTTGTCCAAAATTATCAAAATTTTTAATTTTCTGCTTCATAATTATTTAATTTTAATTTTTACTTACAACCTGATCATTTGATGAAAAGTCAAAATTTAAGTATTTTTGGGATTGTGGAAAAGTTTTTTAAGCCCGTTTTTTAGTTATTAGTTTTTTAGTATAGCTATATAAGTTTTAACCACATGAAGAACCTATGCAATCTATGTAATTTCATGCAACCTATGCAATCTATTAATCATGACATCATCGCACTCTACCTTTAGGTACTGTTTTTTCTCTTCGTTTAGGTTAGGAAGCTTCTCTTCAATCACATCACATCACACTAATATTATAAATGTAAAAATATATTTGGATGTTTGGATGTTTGTTCCGCTTTCACGCCTAAACTACTAGACGGATTTTGATGAAATTTGGAATAAAGTTAGTTTGTACCCTGGATTAACACATAGGATACTTTCTACCGGGAAAAGTCTTATTTCCACAGGAAAATCCTACATAGCGCGAGCCTAGCCGCGGGTGGATCGCTAGCAATACTCGTATCTTATATTTTATAAGTTGAATTAGCCGTATTAAGACGATGTTGACCATCTAACTAAATCATGCCACTTGCCGAGGACGACGACGTAGGCAATTGAAGCTAACTGTTCTAATTATGTTAATTAGACCTCTTTGCGTCTCTACATTTTAGAGTTCAGTCAGAAATAATACTTAGGCGTATTACTTATAAACCGAGTATAAATAAAGTTAATTTTCGTAAAAAATAATAATAACAGTAGGTACCAAGTGAGTTTAGTCATCATCATCATCTCAGCAGAAATACGTCCATGCCTGGCTTAGATGCCTGGATAAAATTTTCCCCAAAAAATCTCCACAAGAAACAACCCAATTATACAGAGTCTGAAATATTTGCTTATACTTGAGGAAATAGGTTTTATAACTATTTCTTTTATTCCGTACTAGCGGTCCGCCCGCGGCTACGTCGCTGATGAACTAAGATGTGTTAATCCAGGTTACAAACTATCTCCATTCCAAATTTCATTAAAATCCTTTGAGTACTTTAAGCGTGAAGATGGAACAAACATCTAAACATCCAAATATATTTTCACATTGATACTCTGAGAAAGAAGACAGGCAACTCAAATAATATTTCCTAAACTTTGACACCTAGGGCCCGGGAGACTAAAATCCTGAGTCTCGAAACGTATTCAGCCTCTTTTCAAGATTTCAATACTTTCGAGACTAAAACAATCTAATTAAAACAATTGAGTGTCATATTTTAGATGTAACACGATCATATCACTTGCAGAAGATCTCTAACAATATAGTTTTAATTATGACGAATGTCAATATTTTCATTACTGAACTGACACCTTTATGGAATTATTTTTATAACACCATCGTACCAGAATTTACTTAGCTTACACGATTTCTGCTGGACAAAAGTGTTTCCCAATAATAAACTCCACAATCCATTAGTATGAATAGATGTAGGTATTCAAATAGTTAGCTCTTTCATTAGATGTTAAGTAGAGACAAAAGAATAAATGAATTTATACTTTATTGCACACACAGAAATAATTACAGAGTGGAAGTAAGAACAGGAAGACGTGTACAGTTAGGCGGCCTTATTGATTCATGACAATTTCTGCCAGGCAACCTTTGGGTATAGGAAACCACTATGGTATCACGGGATAGTGCAAGTATATCGTAGAAGTATATCAACTACAAAATGTAGTTTACAGGGTAAACGTACCTACTAAAATAGAGTGTGGCCCTTAATTTTCGAAAATCAGTTTTTCTTGGTTTCATTTTGTTCCATTCTCATATTTTCCTATTGCCATATATATAAGTACATAAAATATATAGAATAAAATACAATATATTAATAAACATACTTAGTAATAGGTACACGACTACATAACATGACTACGATCATGGAATAATCCCAAACTATTAGTAATAATAATAAATGGACATCTCACCGAGTGTGACCCTTGATTTCCGAGAATCAGTTTTTCTAGGTTTATTTCGTTCCATTCTCATATTTTCCTAGTGCCATTTTTTCCCAATCCCAACCAAGCTGAGCCTGTACTATGGGTACCATATAGCTGATACGTATAAGCACAGAATTAATACAGCACGTATTGCCGGAAGCCCCGGCTTTAAGCCCCTTATCGACCGTCAGCTTCTTCAAAACTGTTGGTCTAGAGGAGGCTATTTAACATCGAAGGGCTGACTACAATAGATCCATCTCGGGTCGCAGTGGTCATTGGGACATCACGTGCCCGATCCCTTCTACCTAAATCATAATCATAATACAGCACGTACTTATAAGGTATAGATAAATACATAACTTATATTGATAAATCATTAACAACATCCAGACACAAGGCTTATCCACATGAATGTTTGCCCTGGGCGGAATTCCAACCCGCGACCCTGTGCTTCGTAGGTAGGCATACTACTAACTCGGCTTCGGGTAATCATACTGTACGGCCTTTTTCTGCATAGGTTCCTACGGATTTTACTTACGACTTACCCGCGAAAAATCGGTTGGTGCATATTTCCTTCCCAAAGTTAAATCAGTAAGATATAAACCTTTATCTTTTATTCCAGATGATTCTCCTGCTGTGCCTGATTGCGCTGGCTAGTGACATCACTTGTTTGTACCTACCCTGGACGAACCGCACCGATAACAATGGGGAAAAACAGAATACCGTTCCAAAACAAAGACAATTGTCAGAAGACTATAGAAAATACAGCTATTTGATCACCACGTACTTATAGTATTTAATAGCTATATAATGCTTTAACTCTATCTAAATGCTATACCTAGTTTAAGTAATAGATGTCCTATTTCGTTGGTCTTCGATAGACTTGTCAACATAATTGGAACATGGAGGTGCAGGTTCAAGTCTTCTCCATGAACATAAAATAATTTGTCATTTTCGCTTTTTGAATGTTTTTTACTATAAAGAGTAAATCGATAGGTTTAAGTAAATTATGATTTTACATGCCTTGGACCAAGAATAGTGAAAGGGAGTGAGATTTTTTAAAATTTAAATTTAGGTACCTAATTTACTAGTTTCATTTCTGCCATATGATTGTATCCCTAAAATTTTTGTCTGATTGAATATACTTATTAGTTCAAAATATCATTTCAAAAAAGTCTAGTAAATAATTAAGAGTAAAATAAAACGATATACCAATATTTAAAATTTTAAGAAGGTCGTTTGAAAGATATTTTAGTAGTCTTTTTTTTAGTCATCTAACCTTAATTATGTAAACCAGAAGATATATTTTTTTATGTTTTACGTAGGTACCTTTACTTTGTGGTCTAGGTCAGAAATATTTAATTTTAATCTAGAACTCTACTTATGCTTCCAATGGCACATAATTTATAGCTAATTTATGTTACATATTTTTATATTATTTAGAATAAGTAGTAGAGCACGCAAAACCTTAGCAGTGGGGAAAAAGGAATCAGGTGCTGCTCATTCTATGAAACTAATCAACTTTTGCTCTACAGCGTTTTTAAATTCGTAATTTATGAAACCTAAAATTACTACAAGTTTTTCTAAGTTTTAGTACTAAGGTACCACCGGAGAGGTTTTTTTTTTTTTTGGAATTTATGGCCCGGTTACTAGACCTTTAAGCCAAGTCTTTTTAAAATTTTAACTGTCACTTCACTTCGTCGCTCACAACACAAGTTTAAAGAGGTTTTGCTTAAAAACTCTTCCGCCATACTACGTACACATATTAATTTAGGTTGATAAGCTTGTGATATCAACTTACAACAATTTATTTAATTATAGTTATAGGTTAATAAATATAATTGTGAGGGATTATCTATACATTATATTATGGTGATTGTAATATTAATAAAAATAGTTACCAATATTACAACTTACTTAGTCTACTTTCATTATGACCTTATGTATGGCCTGTGGTAAGGCCAGCGGCCTACTTGATACCTGTAACATGACATTTTTTTTACTTGGTAAAGAAAGCTTGACGAACTCCGATCGTTTGGTCCAAGATGGATCTTATTATGGCCATATTCAATACTCTCCACTGATCAACTTTATATTTTTTCTAGGAATTATTTCTATTTTGAGTTAAACCCTCGTTTAGTTATCTTCAGTACACCCTTACACAATAAAATTTACAGTCGATGGATCTAAGAAGTTGTGCAAGTACCTAAAAATGTTAATAGTTTGTTAACTAGACCATTTGCGCAAATTAGCAATTTATTAAGTACCGACAATGAGAACCAACACGCTTTCTCCCATAGAGTTAATTGTGACTCAAGGACTCATTCATGGATGACACTAGATTTACAAGTCCCATTAATTAAGCACTCGCCCTAAGGAGCATATAATGATTTACGCAAATTACCTTAAAATCATATATAAAAGTACAAAAATTAAATCGAATCACAATTCAATTGTGCAGCTAGCATAGTAACATCAAAGGCTTGGAGCCGTCCAGTCCACATAAGAAAAAATACAAAAATGGTGTCCATCCAGGTATGTATCATCCTTACTATATTCCTCTATTTTTCTTTTGTTCCTTAACATTATATGATTTGTTTCAATTACTTACCAATGTACATGTATAACACCCGTACTTGTACACATTTCTTTATTTCATCGTGTGGGTAGGGGTTTATATTCCGTGGGGTAGTCATCCCTTGCTGTCCGGAGCAAGTCGTCCACTTGACCACTTTCTTACCTTAATCACTTTTTAAATATGTCATGGACTGTACACTTTCTGACCAGTTGCTAATCTGTCCAGCGGCGAATCAGTCCAGTTGCTCCGGAGGGAAGACGACAACCGACCTCACAAACCTAGGTGTCAGCACTAAATAAAAAGGGCATTAACTGCTTTTCTGACGTCAGTGTTAGAGCCGCTAAAGGCCACTGACTTTGACATGGCTCGTGCATTTATTTATTTCATTTTTCTTTTCCAGAAACTGTTCTTCGTCTTATTTGTTACTCTTGCATACAGCTACGCTGCATCAATCGGACCAGGTTTCCAGGACAACCAATTGCAAACTCTCACTTACTACGACAATACGAATGACGATGGCACCCTAGTGGATATTAACCAATACAACCCTTCAAATGATCTCGCTGTTGCAAACCCAGAGGACTTCGAAATTGGCAAATTCTTTGCGCAAATCAGCAAGACGGTGGTTGACTTATTCTCCAGAATGGAACTCACTGAAGATAGCCTGAGGAACATTATCCAGCTGGTGGTACCGTTGATGAATAGGTACTTCGGGAATTACTCTCCAGTGGTGGTACCAGTTATATCTGGATTAGCTACTGCGCTTATCAAGTAAGTGTGTTTGATATGTCTACATAGTTATAAAAAATCTTGGTGAAAAGCCCTAGTTGTGTAATACTCGTATAGCATAATGTAGCCAGATGCATCCCATCTCTTCTTATATACATTGAGTCATGGCGAAAAGTGACTGGCCATTCTTTTCTGTTCCATCTAGATACATTGGAGTTACATGTAACTAGTTGGAAGAGCTTCGGTGGTCTAGTGGCTAGGGCCGCTGCCTCCCGTCCGGGAGACGCGGGTTTAATCCTCACCACCTACCAATGTGATTTCGAATTTCAAATTCATATGTACGTTTATTCGACGCTCTTACGGTGAAAGAAAACATCGTGATGAAACCTGCGTGTGCAGGAGTGTTCCTGCGAAGAAATTCAAAGGTCCCGGTCGTGGGTGTTTCGACCAACCCGCACTGGGCCAGCGTGGTCGACTAAGGCCTAAATTCAGGGTAGGCTCGAGCCCCTCGGTGGGGACGTATATGAGCTGTTGATGTAACTAGTTGGGAATATTCTGGCCCCTGCCTGGCCTGCATGGAAATTGTAAGCGATAAAAGGTCCCCGGCTGGCCCAAGATATGTTATAGTTCCTCGTGGCTTTTACCGATACCTTTTGTTTCGAATATTATAGTTGCCATCTTTATAGACATTCCTTCAAATTGTAAAGGCACAAGAAATTGTCTCTATCGATAAGACAGGTCAAGGTTTATCTGTATCTTGAACTACTGTATACAGACTCTCAACTTACAATAACCTCTTCTTCTTTATCATTTACCAGATTCTTATCATCAATCAATAGTATCATCTGCCTTGTCGTATCAAGGGTATCGTTGATAAGTTCACTATCGGATGTAGGTCAAGTTACCTAAGGAAATAATTTAATCCTCTTCTTTTATTAAACAAGTCGCCTATCTACCTAAACTACCTATATACAATCAAATATAAATAATTTCAGTGGGTACACCCTGCAGCAAGAACTTTGTGGTTGTGCATCTTGATACCTTGAGTGTTTTGTTTCGTTTGGCACCACATGCCACATAATATAATACTGCAACCACAAAATGCTGCAAGTATCTATAATATGGTTAGAGTAAGAGGTGTAGTAAAGCACAGTAAAGTACTAACAATATTGGTAGAGTACTAAATAGTAGAAGTACTAGTTGGACGTGCCTTTCGAAGCACAGAATTATTATACTTTTCGAACAATCACGTAAATCCGCCTGGAGACCCTATCCAAATTGTAGATAGTCTTGACCGTGTGTGGGCAGGATTCGAATTCCAAACTTCCGGGTCGAGAACCAAACGCTATGACCAACAGATTATGATACAACAGGCTAAGACACAAAGACTATCTGTGGTATTAGATTCTGCTCAAAATTTAATCATATTAATTTATTTCCAGATCTTTGGTGCATTGACGCTGTCTGCTGATAAAGCATTCGCCCAGTAACAGGCATATCCGGAACAGTCAACTGCGTAATTTGTTCATACTTTACTCATCGAACTATGGCCCAGCTTATAGCTAGTTCAAAGGACATTGTTCTGCTATTCAAAGAAACTGTCTACGCCGGATATGAAGTCAGACTATACAAAGATTCGTTGAATCAGCCTCGAATGTTTTGTTATTTGTTGTCCCCGCAGCTGCTCTTGTAATATACTTAATTAAGTACCGAAAATTTAGAACAATCGCACCTAAGTACATAATTTATTTTAATTTATTTAAAATTAGATTAATCCAAATAAAACCATACAATTGTATTCCATCTTTTATTTCAGTTTTTCTCTTTTTTTACGATTCCAAACACCATTACCAACAAAAATTACTTATTGTCTTTAAAAGACCTTATACGCAACTACGCGCAAACTGGCTCGATCTACCAACCCAATCACTTTATTTTGTCTTCCTCATCATATAGCGCTCCAATCAGCCAGCATTGCAACCCCCAACTCTCCACAACAACATACAAATATTCGTACAACGCCCGCAAAACTGAGTACATCTCTTGTTTTAAATGCAGTCGTCGTCTGCTCGCCTCCTCGTCGAAGGCATAGGCTCCTTATATCGCTGCATGGAAGCCCAGCAGGTCTTGGCTGTAGCACTGTATGTGTCTTGGTACTCAGTTCTTCCAGGGAAATCGGCGAAGTACATGCTAATTGACTTCGGCGCCAGCCCAGTATGGATTTTTCCTAAAATTTAATAATAGCAAGATTTAGAACTAAAATTACTTTTAACATCATCAGGTACAAAACTCGTATGTATTAGGCGTACGAATGGCTAAAATCGCCGCAGTGTGCATATTTTTTTTATTTTAGCCTTCGGTATTAATCGAAAAACACCCCAGTCCTCGAAATATTTTGCATGATAAAGCGGATAGGGGCAGAACGGGATGTGTAAATATTTATCAAAATTATATTGCTCGAAATAACCATCTCTCAAAATCATTTCGCTTGACATAATAATTCCGCTCCTCTCCTCTTTGCTTCAAAAAAAGTATATCCTTATCCTATGTCAGTCAGGGGGTCAGATGACTGTACGCAAAAGGATCGGAATGACTATCTTCAAACCTGGAGGATGGATGGTGGGGCGAACAGTTGGCGGCTTCTCCGTGAAGTGAGTTGGATCCTTGTAGCATAGCAGGATGCCAAGTCTGTTGGCCTCCATAGGAATCGGCGCTGACGACTGTGCGGCCGCCACTATCGCCCTGTAGTCCGTTATCGGGAACGCTGTGCGATATTTAATTAATGTTATGCTATTAACCGTTAATAATTTATTTTGTTCACTATGGTCAGGTTCCGCTTTCGTCAAAATAAGCGCTCGAATATCTACTGTTGCTGATTGACCTTTCGATCATGAAAATATTGACCAGGTTCTAGACACCACGGAACAAAATCAGATAAGAGAAATTTCACGATTTCGAAGTTATCGGTAACAGCAAAATATTTTAAATACTAGGTACCTACTGAAAATACACGCACGCACGCATGCAGGCTGGTTTTTAGAATATGATAGTTTTTAAAACCGATATTGGTAAACTCAGTATGTAAAACTTAGTAACTACTAGACGTGCTACTGTTAAATTTTACGTACGTAATGCTTAAAGCAAAGAAGAGTAAGTAGCTGTTTTATTATGTCGTATCGTAACATAATATTTTCCCACAACAAATCAATGTAAAGAGTTCAGTGTACGACAATGAGGCCAACTGAATTGTTACAATAAAAAGCGTCGAACTCGGCTAGATAAATAATAGTTACCTAACGATTCCAGTACCTACATTATTAAAGTTTAAATATTTTAAATTTCAAAACAACTGAAAATTATTGTTGATTTAAAATAGGGGTTGAAGTTGAATCCATATCTCCTCATGGTAATATTATAGATAATGCATCCTCAAATATTATTTGACTCTACATAGCGGCCATTACGAATACCGCGACTGTGACCAGACAATGAAAATATTCATCAACAGCTCATATACATCCCCACCGAGGGGCTCAAGCCCACTCTAAATTAGGGCGATTAGGCCTTAGTCGACCACGCTGGCCCAGTGCGGGTTGGTCGACTTCACACACAACCATTGAATTCGATTTGAAACCTGCACTTTCATCACGATGTTTTCCTTCACCGTAAGAGCGTCGAATAAACATAGAATTTGAAAACACGAAATTGGTACGCGGTGGGGATCGAACTCGCGTCTCCCGGACGGAAGACAGCGGCCCTAAGCACAGACTATGAAAATATATGTCAGTACCAGGTATTGTATAATAAGAACTTACAGCGTTTCTTCATGGTCGATTGATACATGGTGATCATTTTACTATCCAAGTCATCGCACGGGTGGTCCAAGATATCGTTGGTGACATCCACCATCTGAAAGCCAAAGACAATCAAAACCTGATTTGAAACCCAAATATCAGAAGAACGAAAGAATAAAATTATTTAGTGTCTCTGTGCATCATAATGCTACAAGGAGCACATCTTTATCTAAATAAGGGTTATACGTTATCTTGTAGAATTTAGTTTGACTGTCTACCTTAAAAGCATTTCACCCCTCAAGATATCTCCTAGAACGCTTATAAATATTATACAGTTTAGTAAAAGTGGGCACAACCTTATAGTCAGCAATAAGAGTGCCTTGAGAGAGAGTTCGTCTGTAGATGGAGTTAAGAGTGGTATCTTATCTTCTTTCTCAAAAAACCCTACTCGAATTCTACTAAACAATTTTTAGAGCACGAATTAGTTTTGTAGATAGTCTCAAACCAATATTAAGGCAATAGCAGCTGTTCTTACTAATGCAATCACAACACCAAAGTAACTAAAGCTAATAAAAAATAAGATCAAACTATTTTATAACAGATTAAAGGTACGCGCACACTATGCCGGGCCCCAGCAGCGTGCCGGGGCGGGCCGCATCGCAGCGCAAAATGCGTCCATCCATAGCACAATGTGACGGGCCGGGCCACAGCGCATTGACGGATTTTGATAGTGCGATAGTTCATATAAAATACTATACGAGCTAATTGAGCGGATTTTTGCGCTGCGACCCGGCACGCTGCGGCCCGGCATTATGTGCGCGTACCTTAATAATATGCTATGATGGTGTACTATTGACAAGTTAAACATTTTTATTAAAGCATGGCGTTTCCACTTTAGCTAGACTTCACAAACTTACGAGTAATCGAAATTGAGCTCACCACCGCCACACTCGATTTGTTTAAAAAGGAAAAGTTCTTAAATTTACCGTCTTCCTCAAATTCTCGTAGTCCTCACATAGCTTCCGTTCCTTCTCCAGCAGCTGTTTGTATTGCTCAACCCTCGGCGAGTAAGTGTGGGCATCACAGTGGCAGTAAGGGGCCACTGGGGGCGGTCGCGGCGGGGGCGTCTGGTTCGGACTGGGAGGCTCGCAGGGCCTAATAGGGCAAACATCATTAACTTACGGTAAAAGCATAAACAACAGATCTGAGTCACATGGAGATTCTTCTGGCCGTTCTTCTCTACACATGGCGACGTGCCTTCCGAAAAATGGAATTATTTTACTTTTAGGACAATCAGGAACCATTTAAACAAATACTTTCCATTCTACGTACATTGCGTAGCCAATATGATAAAAAAATAAGGGTTTGAACTAAGGCAAAGAACATTATAGCCGTGGGATATTCGCCCTGCAATATTATTCTAATCAAATCGAGGTCAGTTTGTTTACAAAGTACTTCTTTTGTCTTGGCAGTGTGTTCCCATTGGGATTCGAACCCAGAATGTCCAGAACGCGATGTGAATGCTCTATTGCTAGGCCAAGGGAAAGGTTAAATTGTTGCATAACATTACAGGAACGAAATATTACGCATTAGTTAGTAGACAAAAGTACTGCTATAGGACTATGCTCGTTAACGCCTGTGAATAGTTGCTTTGTTTTTAGACAATCTTTTGCTATATACAAATCTGCAGACGTTACCTTCCAGTGATGGGCTTGGGAAACGGCCATTGGAAGTCCTTGTGTTGAGTCGTGCTGAAATCCATTTTTAGGTTCCCTTTTTGTTTTGTATGTACTTAAACTGGAACCTTATTTTTTTTTAATCTGAAATTAGAACAAAGTCAGTCCGTATTTTTTTTACTTTTCGTTACTGCCAAATGCTACTAAATGTGAACTGTACTTACGTCTTTAGTTACGATATAACGTTAATATTTTTGAGATTTATTATTACTATTTTTGCTAATTGACACCCTACATAATTTAGTAATATCTTGGAAGCCGAAAATTTTAATTGCAGTAGAATTTCTTCCACAAGGGAATATAAACTAATCATTTTGATGTTTGTTTTTTGGATTTTTATTGTTTTTATTTTGTGACGTTTATCATAAAATCAGAACGTTTCAAAAAATCTTTAGTTCGTAAATAGGGTAATTACTAGTTAACAAATGGCGACACTATATATTTTTTGTAAGTTAGCAATACTGCATATTTATCTGTCAGTGTCACATCATTCAGCAAATCAGCTGTGTATCACGCAGTGAACATGTAATAACAAATGTGCGTTTTAAATTATTGGCGTGAAAATGTCCAGTGAGACAATTGATAAAAACTCAACTCAATGTTTATGATAAATTCACTGTGTAGAAGAAATGGCGCGCCGGCGGTGCAGCGGCATCACGAGCCTGGGGTTTAATCAGGATCAAGGTTTGTGTCATTGCCTAGTTCGTCAACCTTTCCTTTGTTCTCAGGTGGAAATTGTATTATTCATGGCATGGTTGAGTCAGGGTACAACTCCTGCGGCATGGTTTCGTTTTTGGTAGTAGTTTGAAGAAAGCTTGCGTGGTGTTTTTTCTGTTCATTTTTTGAGCGTGTGGGGAGGTCGACGCGCCACGCGCGTCGCGGGCGTATTCTCGCCTCACGCTACACGTGTTGTTTATATTTTTAGCGCACGCACGCAGTTTTCAAACTACGCCTATTGTTTGGGCGTTGGTTTATTTGTCCTTATTATATTTTTGCTAGATGTGACTAAATAAACAAAAACTATGTAATACCTATCTACTTATTTACTTATTTATTAAATGCTTGAAGAAATCACTGTCATTGTTGTTTTTTCTACAGAATTTGGTCACTATTAAATCTGCATGTCTGCCGTATTTAATTAGCAGGCTAAGTAAATAGTAGATTTCTTTGTTCTATGAATACCTTATGACAAAGCTTTAGTAGATAACTTGACACAACTTAGGTTTCACTCCAATACTTTTGAAACAAGACACCAGACTTGCCTTTTCCTTTTTTTAACGAGGTCACACAATAGATCTTCTTTATCATAAAGCAGTACTGCATTTGGGGCCCAAAAAGACAATTTAACTGCTTCTATCACTAAAAGTCTGCGGACATGAAGCTTCTTATTCTACCTTCAAAAAACAAATGTGCATACAATTTTAAGTTATTTGTTAACTATTCCAATAGAACTCTAATAGTAAAAATGAGCAAATCAGATTGTTTTTTTTTTTTTAATAAACTGACATTAATGACCATATTTGTGTAAATTATAAATAATAATAAAAATAGAAACCTAAAATAAAAAAAAAAATCTGTGTGTGAATAGAATAATAAAAAGTAAGAGTTGTTGCAATATTGCTTTTAGGACATAATACTCATTGGAAACACAGATTTTCATAGCCAAAAATATATTATTCTTAGTTTTCACTATTAGTGGTCTTATTTAAAACCTTGCTTATTTATTACTATTAAGAGTTGTGGCTGAATACAGTAGGTAGAAGCATCGGCGGTCTAGTGGCTAGTGGAGGCCGCTGCCTCCAGGAGACGCGGGTTCGATCCCCACCATGTATCAATGTGTTTTTGAATTTCGAATTCATATGTATGTTAATTTAACACTCTTACAGTGAAGGAAAACATCGTGATGAAACCTGCACACTCCTGCCAAGAAATTCAAAGGTTGTGTGTGGAGTCGACCAACCCGCACTGGGCCAGCGTGGTCGACTAAGGCCTAATCGCCCTAATTCAGGGTAGGCTCAAGCTCCACGATGGGGATGTATATGAGCTGTTGATGATGATGATGACAGTAGTTTTACAACTTACATGTGGTATTTACAATGCAATTAAAATAATAGTTTGATGGGCTTTTGCAAACTTTAATCTTGTATAGTCACAGATAAAAAAAAACAATGTGAATCTGTATATTATTTTAGTAAAGTTTGCACAAGCCCATCAAATTGATATAACAGGTTAGCTGTGAACATCCATAGCTGTTCAGAACATTTAATTTGTTTGTAATTTAATTTAGAATAGTCAATCATCCTAACTTAACATTTATGTATAAGTAACTATGTAGTCTAACTATTTTTTTGTAGCAATTACATATTAAATATAGTCCCAGCCAGATAGACTTTGTCAACATGTTGAGATCTATGCTTGAATATGTTTTTTTTTAACTTATAGGAATATCTAATTTAATACTAGTTAACAAGAACATTCATTAGCATTTCTAAGAAAAACATGGTATAGGATTTTTATTTAGAGTGGGGTCTTGCCATTTAATTATTTGTTTGCCATCCTCCAAATCAATTAATTTTGCTATGTTTATACTCTCAAACATTCATCATCAACAATTCATATACATCCCCACCGAGGGGCTCGAGCCTGCCCTTAATGTGGGAGATCAGGCCTTAGTCAACCACGCTGGCCCAGTGCTATACTATCAAACATTAATGTTAACCATTTTTGTTAACTTCTAATTTCAATCAATCAGCCTATTGCAGTCCACTGCTGGACGTAGGCCTCCCCAAGGGCACGCCAAAGCGCACTATCACCCCTCGCAGACGTCCCCCTTATACATACATACAGGTCATCAGTCCACCTGGTCTCCATTCGAGAACCCGTCTGCTCCAACGCTCATCGGTTCTGCGACAGACGTGCCAGCCCACTGCCATTTCAGCTTGCTACACTTCTGGACGATATCAACTACCTTACCTTGGTCCTCTGCCGGATGACTTCGTTTCGGATTTTATCCCGTAGCGAAATACCAAGCATAGATCTTCTAATTTACTTTCTACTAATACTGGTTGTCTTGTTTAGGCTGCTTCATTTGCTGTCGAACATCAGGGCTGCGCGTTTACAATGTGGACCCTCTCGTCGAAAAATCACATTACAGTAAGTACAAGATAATATATTGTTTACACTGGTATAGATGGCGCCAAACTTCTAGACCGCTCTGAAGTTGCTTCGCGCGTTGCGCGTTGTCCTTTTACCTATATTTTGCAGTAGCAAATCGAATCGTGCCGTTCGATCTGTACTTGTTTGAGTTACCATATTATTATGACCAGTCTTAGATGATAAGCAAGATCTGCTCAATGTGATTCCTTAACCACAGAAATAAACATACATATAAGTGAGTTTATTTCTTCTCTTGTATCTCTGTAAAGCACTTCTGTATTGAATTATGCATGACTAGCGGTCCGCCCGCGGCTACGCTCGAGTTGTGTAAGATTTTCCCGCGGGAATAACACTTTTTCCCGTAAAAAGTATCCTATATGTTAATCCAGGTTTCAAACTATCTCCATACCAAATTTCATCCAAATCTGTTGAGTATTTTAAGCGTGAAAGCGGAACAAATATCGAAACATCTAAATACCCAAATATATTTTCACATTTATAATATTAGTGTGATGTGATGACCAAAATATTATGGTATCTGACTTTACTTTATTTATTAAATTGTCTATCTTTCTTTCTTTAAATCGAGAAAAGTTCGACAATGCATATAACCTGTATCCATTGTACCAGGCAGGGAGGAGCTGGGGGAGGTGTCAGTATGCGAGATGGTCTACCGTACCAACTGGCTGCTGCTAGTGCGATCGCGGCGGCCCTGCTGCCTGACGCTGCTGGATGATGCGGCGCGACAGTTCCGCGCAGAGGTGCTCTTCAAATCGCCTATAAGAGCACTGCGAGCGAGGAAGGACAAGTAAGACATCAAAACAGGACGTCATTCATGTACACCGAATATAACTTGGAGCCCAGAATGTCGCCTTGCAGAACCACCGTAACTAATATTTAGGGCACTGCTTATTTCCGTCATTAATTAAACATACAGACTTTCTTTAAACACGGAAAACAATATTGATAAACCGCTGCATGAACACAAACAAACATACCTAAAACTGAAAAAAAAAACCGGGTGAGCTACCTTAGTAAAGGCCACAGACAAGTCTGTAGACTGAAGTCGTCATGAGAAATAGCTCATATCGATGGTCGTAAAATGGGCCACTAGGGCATCGAGATATGACGTTACTGATTCAACTAATTCCGCAAGGAAAGTGAAATTCACGTTAAGCATAATAATAGGATCTCGTTACATATTGTATTTAAACATTTTTGAACGAGCGTTTTAGGCAATTGAACAATGTTTGTTGAAAAAAATAGATTTTGAAATCACCGATTAACGCCGTGGGGTAGGTATCTTATAAATAGATTCAGTTAACTGTCGATCCGTAGAGCTGAATACGTTGTTGCTTCCGCGTTCCGCTAAGATCTTTTATAACCCACGTAGAGGGCGCGATGAAGGACAAGTCTGAAGGAAGAAGGAAGTAACGCGAATTGAACTACTTTTCCGAGTTTCCTATAGTTCACAAGGTCAATTCTTTTTAAAGTCGGTTCTTAATAAAGCTGAAGGGAAATTATGTACTTACTCGTGAAAATAAACAAGTTTCCAGATACAATCCATAGGAAATATTTTGCCTAGATCAAAAAACGTTCATGTCCTTCTGACTTCAGTCTCTCCGCTTTTTTGTATTCCTTCGAAATTAGTTTAGCTGTCGAATCTTACAAGTTATTTAACAAAGAAACAATACTTAAGTAATGTCTCCTACTGTAACGTATTTATAGGCATTTCAGTATACTTTTACATTTTATCTATACACAACATTCAATAAGTATATCTATCAGCTGACTGCTTTTCTATCTATAAGCGTTATTTTTTGTTCTAATAAAACCTCACTCGCTTGCCCTAATGTAATATATTATTGTGACTAAATGGATCCGTTTTGTCATCGTCAAACTGCTAACGAATGCAGACGCCGCGCCAGGCCAACAGCAAAATTTCTATTTTTTTATGTTATATTAAGCGTAATAAGTATATTATGATAAGATAACGCAACCTTAGCCGAATAACCCACTCACGACACGAGAGTAAATAATTAGACGGACTTAATTGGTTTTTGGTTTGATATTTGTTTGTTGATTATTCATTAACAATATTTACAATGGTTTTGATTAAGCGTTGCGTCTGGGGGCTCCGGCTATTACCAAAAACACATTGGTTAGGATAAGATTCATATCTGCCCAGCCGAGATTCAAACATGAAAACTAACTCGTACCAATAGAATGATTTTTTCGAATAAGTACTAAACTATTTAATATCCAAAAACAAGTTACCTACCACATAGAAGTGCGAATTTCTGTTTAGTTTTCCTCATTTGTAGGCATCTACTTATTATCGTGTCGTCACAGAATACTAATGATATCGTCCGCCTCATTCATATTAATTCACATTATACATGTAATATTACCTACTAGTCACGCTCAGCAACGATGTATTTGGTACCCATTTTACTACATCCAAAACGGAGAATAATCGTACATGATATTTTTGTATGGCGGCCGACATTTAGCCTTTTCGTAATATTCATTCAGCATATCCAATACTTGAAGATCATGTTAGACTTTCAACTGCTTGTCTTGCTCATAGGTGTACCTATCTCTTTCTGTCGGCTAAACTGGTGAACTTGATTGACGCCAGATTAATCGTGTAACATTATTGATCGAAGCAAAAATGATCAATTTATCGATATTGGACAGGATTTCAACCTACATCTTCTCGGCGATCCGGGCGCTTTATGCTACCAAGACAAGGAAAACTTTATATCGCTTCTAATTTTGATGCGTGCACAGTTGCACGCACAGCACACCCATCGAGAAAAATACTATAATTGCTTACATATCGCTCTTAACCATTACAGAGTCGCCGTGGTCCTGCAGTCCAGCATCCAAGTGTTATCCCTGCCGTCTTTGCAACGCGTCGCGCTGCTCCGCACTCCGTCTACGCTGCGACCGCTGTGTGCGATCGCGACCGAGGACAATGCACCACACATGATCGCAGCGCCCGCCAGCAGAAAAGGGTCCATACAGTTGCTGGTATGTTAATGCTCTATGCGTCTGTATTTACCGAATTGCTAGAGAATGCTATGCTTGGAGTCTCACTGCGTGATCGAATCAGAAATGAGGAGATACGTCATCGACATAGCTCTCAGGATAAGCGAGTTGAAGTAGCAATGAAATGGCCATATAGTTCGAAGAACCGATAACCGCTGGGGAAGAAAGGTTCTCGAATGGCGACCACGGGCCGGAAGATGTAGTTTTGGACGATCTCCCACAAGGTGGACAGATGACTTGGTGATAGTTGCTGGTGGATGCAAGTAGCACACGACCGGTCACGTTGGAAACCTATAGGGGAGGCCTATGTTCAGCAGTGGACGTCTTTCGGCCGAGACGATGATCACAGGAGAAGGTTTTGCAACTGCTGATATGTTGACGGTGGGTTACTCGCACGAGTACATTAGTAACTTTTAAAAATAAAACAAATCTCCTTGTTCCAGGACGTATCACGTGCGGTGAAAGGCGCACAGTCCAGCTCGCCAGCAGTAATGAGTTGCCACCAGACAGACCTCGTCTGTATTGCGCTCTCGTCCAACGGTGCCAAACTAGCCACGGCTTCGGCTCGGGGCACCATCATCCGACTGTGGGACGCTTATAGCAAACAGCTGTTGCACGAACTGAGGCGAGGGTCGGACTATGCTGACGTCTACTGGTGAGTTTCTTTCCTGGTTTTACCCTGGTTGGTTGGTTTACCATTACCTATGTCATAGCTAAGAAGCCAGTTTTCTCTAGATAGCTTATGTAGTGGTCATCTTTAGAGAATTTAGTCTGCTGGTATCTAAAGTCAGTTTTCGCTGAGGTAGCCAGGTTATCTGGGTAATTTAAGTAGCCTATTTTCTATAAGTAACTAAGAAAGACAGTCTAAGACTAAAAGCCATATTAAGTTCTAATTAAGATAAACAAGTTATATTTTTGATCCAAGAAATAAATTATTTGATTTGATGTAAATCGTTTGAAATGTGTTCCATTTCAGCATAAACTTCAACGCGTCCGGCTCGCTAGTGTGCTGTGTGTCGGATAAAGGCACATTGCACGTGTGGGCGGCGCGCGCGCGGGCGTCGTACGCGCACCTCGCGCAGGCGCACGCGTCGCCCGACACGCGCGCTCTCTGCGCCTTCAACGACGACAACACTGCTACCGGTGAGCGAACGAAACATGCCAGCACTACTTCACACGATAACACTTTATTTTTCGAACGTAACTTCATACTCTAGCACTACTTCATAGACTGACACTACTTCACAGGCTGGCACTACTTCACTCGATAACACTGCTTACTTCATAGGCTGGCACTACTTCATACAGCAGCACTACTTCACACTTTATAGCACACGATACCAGTACTTACTTATTTCACACGATAGCACGACTTGCTTCACATACTAACACTACTTTATACGATAGCATTTTTACCTGGACCTGTTTAATACTGGTTCCGATTCGGCGAGATGTTTGCTAAATGTCATTTTTTTTAACTGAACAATCTGTTTGCGAGCTATAGCATTCAGGCCAATGAGTGTATGACCTTATAGGTACCAGAACATACAAAAAGGTAGGTACATGTGGAGACCTACAGGTAATGGCTTTTTGGTATTACTGTATTTACTATTTAGTTAACAAAGGAAAAAAGTGTTACTCCTGTGTTATGCAATAAAGTGTTTACTTACTTACTTAGTTAACTTTAGCTGTTGGTCTTCCTATTATTAATAAATAAATAAATAGCACTACTTACTTAACACGCTAGCACGACTTACTTCACACGCTAGCACTACTTTCTTCACACGATAGCACGACTTTTGCTTTACAATTTTACATTAAAGAAGTACAAATCAAGATCAACGGTCCGTTACAGTCCACTGCTGGACTATGAGCCTCCTCCACTCCGCGTGTTTGGTTTTGCTATAATCTCCACGCTTGGCAGGCGGGTTGGAGATCGCAGATTAAAAGGTTACTGTATCAGAGAGCGCTGCTGCCCGTTCCCTGTTCAATGTGTAGTCCCTAAGTCGCCTCTTACGACACCCACGGGAAGAGTAGGGGTTGGTGACAAATGTATTCTACTCTGCCGTCACCACACGGCTCAAGAAGTACAAATACATACGTAATAATGTTGATTGTTATATTCTAGTGATATGTGAGGACGGCACTTTCCATAAGTTCACTTTCTCGGCGGAAGGGAACTGTCATCGGAGCGACTTCGATTATTTTCTGCAGGTCAGTCCATTCTTATTATCATGCGAGTTGTAAGATCTCACAGAGTTTTTATGTGTCAGTTACTCGCTTGTTTTTATCTGCCAACTACGACACAGATAACTATTATAGTGCGTGTGATAAAATCAGTATTTTTTTTTTATTGCTATATTACTATTTCGATTATTATAGAAAAAAATTTTTGCTATTTCCAATTAATTAATGATGATGAAGGTTTTTGTTTACCTACAAATGATAAAATAAAAATAAAAACATTGTTGCAGGTTGGCGATGACGACGAGTTTCTACAGTGAGTTATCAAATAATGACTTTTTTTATTAAAATAAAAAAAAATAATGAAAAATGCGATCGGACAGTGAAACAAAGTGACAAAATGATGAAAGGACAATTTTTTTGCACAATATAGGTATTTGATAAGTTGTGAGTCTTATTTCAAGTAGATAAATGTTTTTCATTGATAAATATGTATATTAAGTAAACGTACTGACATTTTGCCCGGCCGGGGTAGGCTTGTAAATTTTTTATGATTATTTATGCAAATTAATTTGTCCATATCACGCAATAAAATACTTCTTAATTGAATATAATATAAAATAAGATGATACGGCTAACATTTGGTGATGGCCGCCTAAAATTTTATTTTATTAATAAAAGTAAGTTTTTTTTTAATGTAATTATACAAATATTCAAGAAAAGATTTTATCCCCTTTAACTTTAGAAACATATAGGTACCTAGTACATTTAAATTCGTGTTGCATTATATTATTAGTGTATCGATTCGGTATCGCTAGATGTTATTTTAATTGCGTTCAAAAATAAGGCAAATGCGCCGGTCAGAGAGGTGACAAGAAAACGAGATAGATATAATCGCACATAAAAAGAGTGCTGCGCTGTATTCTTCTTTAGTGTAGTGGAAATAAATAAAAAATAAGTACCCGCGGCAACTTTTTAGAAGACGTAAACTATATCCATCTTGCTTACTCGTATAGGAACCTCTCATATTGCTCGGCGCACCTACCCACTTTAATTTCGTACGCACTTTGACAGTAGATGTTAATTTTATACCTAAAACTTTACTACTTGTATCAAGTCATCATAAAATACAGTTTATGGGCATTTTTTTTACGAGAATATCAATCATTTTAAAAAAACTTGTTAAATCAATCAATAGATCAGACAAGTATTGAATTAGCATGTACTGTAGTATATTTTATAATGTTTTTGTCACAAACTTATAAACTCTTGGTATTGTGACAAAAAATTTACTTGAAAATAATATATTTTGTTTTATATGATATTATAATTATAATGATGAATTTAGCTTTTTTTTTTTTGTTTGGACGAGACAGGTAAAAAGACAATGGGCGTAATTGCATTTTTATTTTAAAGGCGAGGGTTGAAAAGTGCTTCTACAACTTTTCAGGCGGTTCGGTGCTTTACATGGTGCGTTACTACTGAGGAGCGGAGCGGAGATGTGGAGAATTTCACCAATCATATTGTTCGGAATAAACAGCTCTCTATTTCGCTTTAAGGCCAACGCATACCTGCCAAGGTGCGGCGAAGAGACTGAGAAGTTAAGCAATTAAAAACTAAACCTTAACATCTACAAACAAAACACGGTTGAACCGATGGCGGCGGTTGATCACGCACGACGCGCCATTACACCAATATAATAAATGTGAAAGTATGTTTGGATGTTTGTTATGTTTTCACGCCTAAACTACTGAACGGATTTGAATGAAAGGAATGTAGATAGTTACTTTTTGTGGGAAAAGGTCTTATTCCCACGGGAATTAGTTTAAATTGATTAATTCCTCAGTATCTTCGCCGCGCCACGTCTGCTGAGCGCTGGCCCTTAGTGGAAATAGTGCTAGCGGAGACGTGAAGAGTCGAGTCCAATTGAGCTGAGTGGAGCAGAATAAAACCGAGCGGAGATGTCATTCATCACCCGTTTCGATTGACACAAAGTCCGCTCCGCTCCTCAGTGTAAACGCACCTTTATCTAAGAAAGTGACAAGTACTCTATGCTGCGTTCACACCATTTAATGAGCCATTTCACTATACCAAGCCGTTATTGGCGTTGTGCAATTTATAACAAAGGAGAATATTTTGATAAACCTCAATATTAGAATTATTTGTGGCTAGGCTTAATGAAACGGCTCGTCAATTGGCCCTTTAGATCTAAACAGACGTCTGAACTGACAGATTGAATGTAGTCATAGTGCAGTAGATATGTCACCGTAAGATTGTGAACGCCGTTAGCTTATAATCTTACTCGCGATATTATAAACTTACGGAAAATTGTGAACTGAAACCAACCATTTACAATTTAACGTATTATTTCTCGTTAGTTTATAATCTTACGAAGTCAAATTGTGAACAAAGGTGCAGAGTTCATAATCTGTCGGGTTTCATCACCCGTAAAATTGTGAACTGCGTCCCTCATTGGTCGGTTTTGGCAGTAGCTACCTACAGAATGACAGCCGTCAAACGTTTAACCAATCAGCGTGCAAGGTGCGTTCCGTCGTATGCCAATTTTTAATCAGTTCACAATTTGACGGTTTGACATCGTAAGATTATAAACTAACGAGAAATAATACGTTAAATTGTAAATGGTTGGTGTCAGTTCACAATTTTCCGTAAGTTTATAATATCGCGAGTAAGATTATAAACCCACGGCGTTCGCAATCTTACGGTGACAGATATAAATTAATAAAAAACGTGTTTGGCATAGTTTTAATAATGAGACCGGAAGAATTATAGGTAATAACCTAAAAGTGTATGAACTGGTAAATAATCATGTTTGTTCACTAAAACTAATATTTACACTGATAATTACAAGAAAATAGCTACAGCTACTTTATCTGTAGGTAAATAATATTCAAAAATCATTAAATATTTAAATTGTAAGATGTTAAGAGCAGAAACCAACCGGACTGGACTGATCAAATAACATTAAAAATACTAGAAACTCTCGGAAAGTAAGTACAGCCATTATTACTAAACGTTTTTAATCAAAAATTAATATATAGGATACTTAAAGAAATATCAGTGTAGTTTCATATTTTCTTGTGTCTACTTTATATTTATGTATTTTTCATATTGTTTATGAGCGAGTTAAATTGGATTTTATTTTTCAAAACATTGAAATTGCAACATCAGAGTGAATTAGTAACGCCGACTACTTCTTTTAATTACACAGTGCGAGCTAGCATACCAGTTGCTGTCAACTAATATAGGCAAGTCAGTAGGTACATTTTGTTTTTATCAGACATTTGCAATTGGGCGTAAAGGGCGTCACAAACGGTTAAAATACGATATTATAGTACGAGGCAGCTCTCTCGTCGCCATATAGTCGTCATTTTGCATCCGTTCATAGTTCGTCTTCTGATAGATTTGAAAAGCCGTTGGTCGACGTAGATACTCGTAGCACAAAAACATAGTCTACGTGAAATTGTTATCGAGCCATAATATAGTAACAATTATTAGATGGAGACTAGTTCTTTTTTTATGACTAGTTATAAGTTTCTGAATGAGCCCGATTACCTACACTGAACCAGTAACTGGCCTCGTGTAAAATAGCCTATAGTCTGGTTCTCTTAAGCCCGTCACAGACGGAGCTATAATATATATTATAGTACGAGGCAGCCAGCTCTCTAGTAGCCATTCACTTTGTGTGCAAAGCGGGGGTCAAGCAGAATGGCCGGTCACTGATTGATTCGCCATTTTGTTTGCATAAAATGTGAATGGCGACGAGAGAGCTGGCTGCCTCGTGCTATAATATATATTATAGCTTCGTCTGTGACGGGCTTTAGAACTTTCGAGTTTGTTCTGCATAGAATCCTGTTATAATTTATTTATAAAAATCCTTTTTCTCCACCTTCTGTAGAAACGTTGGTTTATTTATAAAGATCTACATTAAATTTTATTTGAAGATGTTATATTAATTTCAATGTGCTGTGTGCGATATTACATAAAACAGTCCTTTGGTAATAATAATGTTTTTGTCTTGCTCACAGTGTAATTAGGTATTTGACTATTAGTAGTTGTCGTACGTAGATATTCCTAACCCTGTGGTAACTGAATGAAAGTTATTTTTAGGTCAATCGCTAAAAGTGGCTGATGTTGCCAATCCATAAGATCATAATTTCTTATATTGTTTTGTAAAAATATATAACCAATTTAGAAATAGTCAAATACCTTGTTATACTTGATAAATAATATAAATAATCGATGTTATATAAAATCAGTTATTAATATTTTGCCTCTTCAGTCCCTCAAGATTGTTAGAATTTTATTTCTATTTTTATTTTATTAGTGTTAGTTCAACATTAAAATTGTACCTATTTGCATTTTCTCATTTTGACTGTAATAGGAGGATTCCATTTTATTACTCATTCATTAAGATCCTCCAAATCCTCCAAAATTACTAAATTCCATTATTTTTATTATTTAAGGTAGGTACAGTAGTTTTAGAAATTTTCTTAATCAGAACTGAGAGAGTCTACAATATATAAGTAGTAATTTTTAATATTCTATTTATATAAATAGATGGTATTCAAAAGTAAGCCCTTTTAAAATTAAATGTCTATTTTATGGTATAATTAGTATGTAAATAATGGTATCATTGTTTTATAATATTACTCACGCCGAATTGTTTGAAGATTAAAATATCTGAAGCATTTCTTTATACAGTTTTCAGAATTTTGTTTTGATTTATAGATGTGAAATCGTATCTATGGCGTGTGCATTCAAAAACTACTTTTTTTTTATCTCGCAAACATGATAACTAAATACTGAAAAAGTTGTTTAGTCCGTTTAAAACTCACCTTTTGTTCTAAAACTTTATCAAAATCATAAAAAATATTGTTGACCTTTCGTACAAACTGACCAACTGATGAAGTCAATTTGTATGAACATTGATAACATTATTTTTTTAATGTTTTGAAACAATAGTTGTTCAGTATCATGGGCTGAACTTAGATTTTCCATACAGTTTAGGTTTAAAGAAGCTTTATTCTCACTAAAGACCTACGGTCACTTACATGAGAAAAGAACTTAAGTAACATTTTTTTCGTTCGAATTGCTGTTCACATTTTACATTATCATTAATATAAATAAATAAATAAATATCAATGTTACAATATCGATAGAACGTTCAACTTTGTAATGTTCAACATAACAGAATGCTCACCCCATACAGTTTAGATATACAAATTTTTATACTCATACAGATTTTTTAGCTTCATTGGAATGTGAGTAATAAAAAATTAAAACACATAACAAATGTCCGGATTTTTGTCAACGTTTTAAAATTTATTAAATAGTAACCCTAGCTGAACTAAGTACCACTACCACCTGAGAAGTTTTCCATTATTTAGTAAATATTTTGTAGGTGCGAGCATCCTTTTCGATTGACAAGTCTCAGACTACGGAGCAAGTGGTATTTTAGATTCTGTGACTGAACTCAGCATGTCCAGCAAAGTTCTGTATAAAATGTAGTATTTAGCTTTGTGTAAACATGAAAAATAAATGGCAACTACTTATAGCGTTTCGGATTGTAAATAGGTATCATGTTTTATAAAGTTTCAGATGAAAAATTATTTTTCTATGTATAATCATAAAGACTCCATTTTGCATAAATGCATTAGAGTATGGCAAACCCAAATGGGTAATTCGGGATTTTAACAATAAAACATTTTTTTCTATAATAATGTCTATTTTTTCGTGAACCTATCACAATTTTTTAAATATAACAATTATTTAAAGACTAGATTTAAATAAAAAATAACTATATTTACATTTTAATACTCAACCAATTGAAGTTACTCCTTTTCTTTTTTCTTCCGGTCGAATGGGTCTGACCAAACTTTCATATCTGCAGAAAATATAAAATTTTGAATTACCTAAGTGCAAACAAAATAAAGTCTCGTGGCCACAAACCTTAGGTTAAGATGACAAAAAACCTGAATAATAAAAACTTGCCTTTTATAAAAACCATCAAATAAAGCTGCTATTTTAAATTCGGGTCTTATTATTTGCAAAACAAAAGGAGATTTGTATAGAAAACTTAAAGAAACTCCAACAAAATAAATGGTTTAATATGAATGAACCTCTTTCCAACCCTATGTATGGGCTATGGCATGTATACCCTAATAGGTCATCGTTTTAGACAGTCGATGGTAAGTCAAACTCTACAATGTTGTAACTTGTAGCTAAGAATGTGGCCACTTGGACAGTGCAGCGGTTTGTTTCTTGCTGTGTGCAGGTAGCACTTTCACACTCATCAGTTTATGAAATGGTAACAACACTTTTTTCTAACACACTTTATTGCTATTTGTACCAAAGTGGTAATATTTTTTATTTTATTTATTTTAGGGATAACAACAGCCATATTTAATTAATACAATTACATAGTTTAGTATACATAAGTGAAAGGCCAATAACAGTTATCCACGATCTAAATAACAGAGTATTAATGAAAGAAAATTAAGTTAGCCGCGGAAAGCAGACGCCACGCAGCTAAAATGTTGCGCAGCAAGTAACAAAATAAATAACGCACTATTATAGGCAGTGAGCGCGGTGTAAGATTTACGTGTTGTAGGATGATGTAAGATTGTGTGAGAGTGAAGGTGTGAGGTGTGAGTGTCTGCCTAGCCCTACCATCACGTTGATCTTGGAATCGGATAATCTAAGACCACTAGGCAGGGTGTGTGTAGTGGAGGGAATGTGAATGTGTGTGCGAGTATGGGTGAGTAGATATACCTACTTAACTGGTAAACACAATGGGTATTCATATTCAAAAGGCGAGCGACAGCTAAGAATTATAAATAAAATGAAAGTATTAAAAAGTACCATTCCTGAGAAGAGAACATTGCGATTACAGTTAAAAATAACTACAGACATATGAAACTTTCTCATAACTGGCACCTATACAAACTAAGTAGGAAAGTATGGGTAAAGTATTTGTCATCTTAGGACAAAATAAGTTATTGTATTACTTTTATTTTATAAATAATCAATCTTGCCTAGCCCTACGAGCACATGGATCTTGGAATCGGATAGAAATATAATAGACCGCTAGGCAGGAGTGTACGATGTTCATTCATACACAGCTAAATAAAATAATAATGTTATAACTATTGCCCGGAAAGAATCTGCAATCTGACATCATCCTTAAACTTTTTCTTAGTGAGGTTAAAAAGGTCAATCTCCTTGAATTGTGTGTTGTAAGTTTTAACAAGTCTTGTACAGACAGGGTTTTTGCCATAATTAGTATGGTGATGGAGAACGTGAAAGAGAGACGAGTGCCTAGTGCGCGGACTTGAGCCTAGACAAATACTTATTTTTGTATTCTTTCTTTTCTTTCTTTAATGGGTATTCTAATTAAATCCAAGAACTCAAATGATATCACACAGTTTACAGGCAATTATCTCTTTCCTTCATTCAATTGAAGTCTAGCTATCTCATGGCATATTGTTGTTTTATTGCTATCATCATTACCATCGTGAATACTTGACCTATATATATAATGATGATGAAGATGAGGTAGTGAACAATTTTATTGTGGTTTTCAAAGATATTAATACTGAGAAAATAAGGAACTTACTTCCAGGCTGAATATCTTCCTGTTGGATTCCCCTCCTTGTTTGTTGTTGTATTTGTTCTGTAAAAGATTTAAAATTATGCATAAACCTACAGGTCTACAACCATAACTACCGTTCCACAATCTAAAAAGTGGTAAAAGTAGAAAGTAAAACAGCTATTCTATTCAACTGTAATGTAAGTAAAACGCACCGCAATAAGATTTCACACGTTCTGGGTCGACTTTTAAGTCCAGGGAAGATTTTGGCCGAGAAGAATATATAAGACAATTATTATTTTGAAATCTACTTACTGTATTTCGAAGAGTCGATCATTGGACTTATTGCAATAGGATATAAAGTCAGTCCTATGAAACCCACGAATGCTCCAATGAATGCAGTATATCGCCAACCCTTGTAAAATGCCATTTTGTATAATGTAATAGTTCCTTTCCTCTACAAACAAATTTATATAATTTTTCGACTTCTATTCTAACCTAACCCTCAAGGCGATTCGATTCGATACTGTGATTCGATAACAAACAATTATACGTTCCGAATCAAATCAAACTTTCAGCGCCGTCAGAGATTAGCCCTGCGTTCCGAGACGCGCTGATATCGATTAAAGCACCCGTAATCGCGTTTCGAATTACTGTCAGCTGTCAAAACTCATACATTTTTTGCACGCTGAAAGTCTGATTCGGAATGCGCCTTAGAAATGCAAAAAAAATGCGTTCAGTTGACTGACGAGGGGGCGCATTCCGAATCAGACTATCAGCGCTGTCAGCGATCAGAAAAGCAAAAAAACGTATGAGTTTTGCCTGCTGACAGCTCATTGGCTGACAATGAGGCCCGGTTTCCACCAAAGCGGAGAGGAGAGGAGATGTGTTTGAATAACCAATCAGATTTCGTTATTTCCACATCTCCTCTCCGCTTAGCTTCAGTGGAAATGGATCAAGCGGAGAGGAGATGTCTAATTTTTTTATAGCAAGCGGGGCGCGGCTGAGCTAAGATGTGTGTAGCCGGGCGGCGAGCGGCGAGATGCGAGCCACTCCCCGCCCCGCTGCCTTCTGCCCGCGCTTCGCCGCTACGCACAGCTCACATCTCCTCTCCACTTTGGTGGAAATAGCCTGCCAGCTTCGGAGCACATCTCAACACATCTCCTCTCTTCTCCGCTTTGGTGGAAACCGGGCCTGATTCGGAACGCGATTAAGGGTGCTTTAATCGATTTCAGGCGCGTCTCGGAACGCAGGGAAAGTCACCCTGTTCAGCGCGCTCAATTAAAAAGTGGCAAGTGTCGTCCTGGGACGCATTCCGAATCAGACTTTCAGCGCTGTCAGCGATCAGAAAAGCAAAGAAACTTGAGTTTTGACAGCTAACAGTAATTCGGAACGCGATTACGGGTGCTTTAATTGATTTTAGCGCGTCTCTGAACGCAGGACTGTTTTCACCATTATATTGATTTGAAAGGGACGCCACTACAGTATTGGGGCGGATTCGGCATACGCCCAACTAAACTAATCTTAAAATTAGTCCTGTCCTGTCACTTTCTATCATTTTTAATTGAAAAGGGACCGAAGTTCATCGGTTTTGTTTTTGTCTAAAACTTCACGACTAACTGTCAAATTTAGTCTTGTTTTACACCATGACGAATAAAAAGCCACTAAAATTGACAGTTAGTCGTGAAGTCAAAGACAAAAATAAAACCGATGATCTTCGGTCCCTTTTCAATTAAAAATGAAAGAATGTGACAGGACTAATTTTAGGTTTAGTTTAGTTGGGGGTATGCCGAACCAACACCATTGTCACTTTTTAATTTCTACTCTTTTTAGACGCATTTGTATGAGTAACACTAGCCCTGCGTTCCAAGACGCGCTGAAATCGATTTTGGCGCACTCAAACGGGTACTTTAACCGATTTCAGCGCGTCTCGGAACGCAGGGTAGGTAAAGCCACGGAATAGTAAAGCGGTGGCGGCGCGGGGAATTTCAGACCTAAATCTGTATCTGTGAAATGGCCAAAATTGAAACTACTGCTATTACAATGGAAAAGTCAAATTGCAGCAAGTCCGTGATTTGTTGAAATGTAATTTTGTATTACTACTAACACCGCCGCTAGCTATCATTTGGTAGGCCTGTCTGTACTGTCAGCAGCTGCGGGCGAAATCCATACTTTTGTTTTTACAAACTGACACCGTCGACAGTTAGATTCGGAACGCACCCTGAAAAACTGCCTGCCGCCGTTTTTTTGGACAGCTTACCCTATACGCGCATTAGCGACTTTTGTCGCGGCGACAGTATGTCTCTCTCATCAAGTTTACTAGAGTGGGAAAGAGAGGCACATAGTGTCTCTCTCGAGACAAAAGTCGCTAGTGAGCGCATAGCGTTACGTTGGACAGACCTGCACTTAAAATAATAATAATATACAGAGCGGAAATTTTTAACGCCACCTGGGGGCCGTTTCACGAAGCTACAAGCAGGCTACAAGTTACAAGTACAATTCAATGTACATTGCGTAGACAGTGAGATTAAAACGATAAGGCCAAAGGCGAATTAACCACGCAATGAATATCAAATTGTAACTTGTTACTAGTAAATTGTTGCTTCGTGAAACGGGGCCCAGGGGCCGTTTCACGAAGCTATAAGTTACAAATTACAAGTACAATTCGTTGACGATTAGAAAAAACGATAAGGGTTTACAGTTTAGGCGAATTGTAACTTGTTACTAGTAACTTATTGCTTCGTGAAATGGGGCCCTGGGCCCAGGGTAGGCTCGAGCCCCTCGGTGGGGACGTATAATATGAGCTGTTGTTGATGATATAAATAATCCGTTGTTTATTTATATATTTATTTTATTCGTTGGGGTTAAGTAAAAAATGAATCATTAAGAATTTATAATTTTTAATACCTATGTTTTAAATCTACATAACCTACGTACGGCGATAAACTTACTAAGTTACTACTTACCTATACTACGGACCAAATATCTAAATGAGTCGTAGACCCGTCCTATATCCACCTGGGCAAGACTAGATATTTATAACAATTTTGTTTTTTAATCTCATTAATGTAAGTTGGTATATAATTATTAAATGTATTCTCTACTTAATAATCTTCTTCATCGTGTTGGTTGTAATGTTGACAACCGACCGATTTATTAATTAAGTTAGTTTAAATCAGTTTACTTGGTTTGTTATGTAACAAATACAACAGTCCAAAAAGAAGAATAAACTTAATACATATAATATTAAATAATATTATTAGCTATGCTTAAATACATATAAGTAGGTACTTACAGTGCAAAATTTTTGTTATTTTCTATTAATTGACATTAAAATAATCCGCCGAACTTTCTAAATCTGGATTATAGTATGTGTGACTTGAGAAACCATCTTCTAAAAGCTGGAGTAATTTTGAATAAACAAGTGCAGGCGCATCAATTGCGTACAGAAAATCTATATGATTGAATTCTTTTAAAGGCACAATGTAATGTTCTATAGGATTCGCTAGTTGCACGTACAAATTAGTAACATCGACATCACTTGATAACCAATCGTTTTCAGCACTTAGAAGAGCAATTGGCAGTGTAATCTGATGTACGGGGTACTCGGGCGGTATTGGTGTCCCGTATTGTGCAAAATTTCCTTGAAGTCCATAATCGTATTGTTGAAAACGACCATCGTTGCGTATCATTTGCGCATAATGTATTAACGTTTTTGTAGAAGCGCCGGCAGGTGTGTGACCAAGAATAATCGGTAACAATGACTGATTAAATTGTTTCGGATCATGACCGCAAAGAACAAACATGGAATTCTCACATATCGCTTCCTCAAAGTGGTTTATTTCGCACATATGTTTTGATAGCCATTTTAAAACCACGTTTTGTGGTAGAAACTCATTCGCGCCAAACAATTTCATCAAGTATTCAATGTTATTAGCGAACTTAGCAAATACTTTTATAGGGCTTTTGATATCAGTCATGTACGCTACTGGTGCCAGTGCATAACCGGCTCTTAAGACTTTGTTGTATTGTGTTTTTGTTGACAGTAAAGCAAACAACACTGTAGTTCCCATTGAATGACCGATATAGTTTATCTTAATGTCCCACGATTTTAGTTCCGTAATATAATCGATGATTGCAGGCAAGTCATGTTGACTAATATCATGAAATGTGAAATTCCAAAAAGCGTACGAATCTATTGGTCTTGAAATATGCATTCTGGAATATGTATTGCCCCTGACATTTGCCATCCAGACGTCATAGCCAGCATCTGATAAGATGTATGCTAAGGCTTTCCTAGGGCCAGAAATAACCCAATCCGCAGAGCTTCCGAGCAACCCGTGATGTAGTAACACTGTTCTTTGTTGATTTTTAATGGTGTTATTTTTATGATTAGGTATTCTGTGGACGGTTAAAAAATATCCATCATCCGTAAGTATTGTATGAGACTCTGCAGGATATCCATGAACTGCAATTAATTCCGGTGTACTCATATGGTTCATTGGATCATCATCTGAACATATTACAGTTGGCATTGGAGTCGATTCTGTTTTGTTGCTGTTTTCAGGCGGTTCTGCTGGATCTTTTCTTCTGGATCTCATTTGTTCGGTACTCCTTTCTATTTTATTTACTCTCACGTCAGGCTCAGTAAACAAAGATGCAACTTTTTGTCGTACATTTTCAATGTACATCCTTCTGAAATCTCTTCCGCGCTGTCGAACGTATTGGGTAAATTGTGAAGTTGTGTTCGTGAAATGTCCAAAGATGTTTGGGAACCACAAAAGTCGACATTCGCCGTGCACAAGAAACAGCGTAAACACAATAAAAATACATGTCGTTATCTTCATAGCGGATGTATTGACCCAGCGGGGGTAAGCGAGCGACTGAATGACGAGCAGCTGCCGTATTACTATATTACGTAGCACGAACGTTGTCCCTTAAAAAATCGTAGGAACGCCAAAGCGGCCGCGCTGGGTAGGTGCGTCAAGTAAACTTCATGTTTCTTGTTTTGCAATGTCTTTTCTTGCTATTGTTATTATTAGGCATCCAAGTTCAAGGAGAGGTTACATAAAAAACTAGTGCGCATGAATGTGTGAGTTGTTATGTGTTATACCTAATTACTGCACGTATACTTAGTAGATACAGTTTCTAAATAGATCTTATTGTTTTATCAACATCAAATGTTAGGTATAAAAGTTATATTCATAACTAATAAGTAGGTACACAAAATGTTGCGACGATACAATTTTACGAACCTTTTATAGTTTATTGCATGTTTTATGTGCGATAAATAAATATTTGTATTCTTGCTAAATAGATATAAATCTTTTACAAATTGATTTCTATTTGGCATACCTATTACCTATATTTTTGGTTTTAAACTTTGTTTAAAACTATAAGCATTTATTAACAAATGAAAAACGTTATGAGAGTTAAATTGTGTTTATATTACCAGAACTATAACATAGATTTTACATTTTCACATAAAACATCGAAGTTGTCAATTTTCCAGTTTTTCAATTCATGTTCGATGTCTTCAGCCATTAGATCTTCAAAAACGGTCTTATCTAGAATTAAAGACAATGCAAAATATATTGAAAGTTATTAAATAATTAAGTTTAACGGATGAACAAACACACAGTTTTCTGAACCGAAGGTTGCTAAGTTGATAGGTAAATCTAATGCACTAGTCCGGGTTATTAATTTACTAAAGTTTAATTTAATTTTAATTTAATTTTGGAAGCTTACAGCTAAAATTTACAATGAATGTATCTGTATAGATAACACAAGGGCTAATAACAAGCCTCCACATGTAGGAAAGAGTTAATATTAAAGAAAAAAACGGATTCAGTGGATTTTAGAACAATAATACCTAATAACAAAATCTAGAAACTTCGCGAAAGTGTGTATGTGTGGCATGTTTATTGAAAAATTCGTTTGACAACACCTTTTTAATAATATTGTTTACTACAGAATAGATCAATGTGACTGCTGCTGCTAATACTGACTTCATTAAACAATTTTGTTGACCTAACTAGAAAACTATTACTTCTGTAATTAACTCTAGACGAGGGAACATCTAGTAGCACATAATGGCGTAACTTTCTTGATCGTACTTTAAGTAACGCCATAGATAATAATGTTATGAACATTTTAGAGGCCCATAAATATGCTCTTGACTAATACTACCTCTGTGGTATATTGTATTGTGATATAAACGAGTTATAAGAATTAAGCGAACATGCCCACCGTTTCAGGAGCAAAAGAATCTCAAACCTTTCTAAAAACAACTCAAAAGAGAATGACTAATATACGCTAATACGGAACGAAGAGTTCGTGAAGGTTTGATCTGAGTAATGTTTATTCAAAACAACTTAAAAACATATTAAAACTTTACATTTTGAACTTTACACTGAACTTCTTATCAAAGTAGAGCGATAAACAAATAGTTTCCAGAAGTGTATTCATTTTTAACTCGTGACTAACTCTTGGCCGTCTAAAGGTCTATCCACACAGCTCAGTGCCGTGTCAGGGACGGGGCCGAAACGTGGCAAATGTCATAGAAAACCGTCATGATCACGAATCTAAAAAAATATCGGTACATACATTTTCTATGACATTTGCCACGTTCCGGCCCCGTCCCTGACACGGCACTGAGCTCTGTGGATAGACCTTTAATCAGGCGAAACAAAACATGCATTACTCATTCTGTAAATACCTAAGTAAGTAGGTATATGTATATATATACCTATCTAATTCACAAGATGTACTTATTTAAGTTGTATTGGCGGAGACGTAGGGGACACGTAGGTATATGAGCTGTTGGTGATGATGGATGATAATATCAATGAAAAAAAAAAATATATCATAATCTTATTGTGTGAGTGAGTTTAGGATCCAACTTAATAAAAAATAAAAAAAAGTAATGATAAATATAAAAAGTAAGTAGAGAAGTTTACTCCAACTAAGTATAGAAAGAAATAGACGTGAAAAAAATAAAAATGTTACAATAAACGAGAGTGATATGAAGGTAAGGTAAGGGCAAAAAGGATTTTCAATGCTAAAAAAAGAATTGTTCCCTCCCTTAACGCCGCTTCCCATAATGCCGCTCTTGTAGATTCGCTTTGGTTGTGTTCCAATTCCAAAATTAACAAACTTAATAACTTACCATAAACAGGAAACATTCCACCCAATTCCAAAGCAGCCATGTTGAACTTATCAAACTTCTTCGCCCCTGAAAAGTTCTTCCTGGGCCATATTATCACCCTGACCACCTCCTTGATATCGGCTCCTGGCACCACACTATCTCCTCTCGTAATGAGGAGGTTATGTGCTATGGAGTTATCAAGGAAATAAGAGAGAAGTTTAAATATTTCTTTAGAGGAAGCTTCTACAGATTCTTGTGATTCTATTTGAAAACAAAATGCAGGGATTATGTAGTCTTGGAAGTAGAAAATAGAACCGCTTAGGTGTATGCATTTCTGTAACAAAATTAAGTTATATTATATAAAACTGCCTCTGAGGTGGTGGCTCAGCCCATCAAACTGAACAACTTTTGTTCAAGAAGTAACACAAAATCTAAAAAAAAAGAACATTTCATACAAACTGATCAGCTGATCGAGTCAATTTATAAGAAAGTACATGTTTTTGCGAATTTAAATAAGTTGAGGAACGAAAGTTGTTCAGTTTCGTGAGCTGACCTATCACCCGAGAGGCTTTGCGTTATTTCGCTAGCACGGTCTCAACGTTGCAGTTCACACTTTTTTATACTTACTCATACATTTTTATTCTGATAATTCAAATTAATTAATTCAATAATAGTAGGACTTACGGCAGTTTCCACAGGAAGTGTGTTTGGCTCTAACATCAGATGGTAGTGCAGATGATTCACCGTAGCCATTCCGCAAAGACTGTTGAACGCAATTTTTAGGTCTCTGGAAATGATTTTTAAAAATACTAGTACAGGTACAGTGGACAGCTCATCAAGCTTTCCATTTTTTATGCAAACTAGACGATATTACCAATGCGCATGATACCCCAATGTATATAATAGCCAGATAATGCTGCTTATTACATAATTAATTACTAACATTGGAACATTTAACTGATTTTAAATTTAATTGGAACTGTCTTCAATCAATTTCGATAAGCTCTTACTAAAAATTATAGTAATCATTGTATTTATATAAATACGATACGAGTTACGGGTATACAACGAGCGTATATACGCTCGAGTACCTCGATTGGAGGTTGCTAAGGATATAATATATAAATAATAGTACATTACTGCCACGGCCGCAAAATTTATTATTTTTGGACGAGGGCACGTTTAAAGTCCGAGCCGCAGACGAGGACTTTTATTGTGTACGAGTCCAGCAAGAGTTATTGCGGTCGAGGCTTGTATGTAGTATAGTCCTTTTCTCTGAAATATGCGAGGAAATTATAAAATACTTAAAAATAATGTGGAACCTTGGATTTAGATGTCTACTTGTGTCGTAATAAACTTATGTGTTCTGATCTTTATCACTTTCAACTTTACTGCAGCTTCTTGAACCATTCATTGTTATAATATTTCCCTAGTTCAATGATTAGTTAACTCCATCATGAAAAATAAGTATCAGAATAGTATGATAAAAATATAAAAAAACATTGGTACACTTATGTAACCGCGATGACAATGTAATATTATGGAACCATGGAGCTGGTCTGATAATGGAGATATACACCACAACCTAGTCATGTTTGGGCTCGTTGAATTTGTCTTAACAAGATCTTTAGTCATAAATGATGTCCAGGACCTCATGATGGAGCCAGAAGGTGGCCGTAGGAATTCCTCAAATACTCAATATAACCCCGTCATGCTTTCTTACAATATGGGTATCAAATGAAAGGGTTTGCTGAGAATATCTCAAAAAATAAAGTGACGTCACTCTGATAGGTCGTCTGCTTACAAGGATACTCCACTGCACGGCTTTAAAAGCTTGTTTAAAAAGGATTTTTAAATAAGCTTATTAATACTTAGGAATATGAGAGCCTTCCGCTCTTCCCAAACCCAGATTTTATACCACGAGCATTAAGTTAAAAGAAAAAGAAAAAAAACAAACCTATTTTTATACTTAGGTACTAGCCATTTGAGTACTTACCGATGTAGCGCAACAAACATTATATCCAGGGCAACTACTAAACTCTCTTCAGTTATAATTTGCGGGAGGCATTTGGAAATCGATGGACACAGAAGGCAATGATAACGAGTGATCGGACTCACATTTGCTACTACAGAATGGATTTCTGATTCTGCAAAAAATATTTGTATAACTTTAAGAGGACTGTGAAGCAATTTTTCATACAAAAAGCGATAACGTTTTTGAACCCTAAATTGTTCAATTTTCATATTTTTTTGATATTTTGTAGATATACCTAATGAAAAACTAGGCTTGTACATTTTTAATTTAAATAAATATTGCTTACGATATAAATTATTAGCAGCTAAATATCGCATTTTTTAACTTAAAAACCACCTCTTATTAATTGTTATTTTTTAATTAAACTAAACTGATTTACTAAAAAAGAAGAACGTACAAGCGTAGATTAAGGTATACTGAATCAAATGAGACCAAAACTGTCTCATTCCGTAAAGATTTAGGGGGATAAAAAAAGTTATCGCCCGACACAATATTTAAAATGAAATAGAATAGTAAAAATTATATTAGTAAAAATATATACTCACCGGCACATCTAACCGCCCACCCTTGTATTTCGGGTTAATTTAAAATTACGCTTATTATTATACATTACAATTGATTTATTGATAATTTTACGATAAATTAAACACACTTAAATAAAAGTTAAATTAACTACTTTTTAACTAACATCAGCTACTACTAATAGAATTATAAAGAATCACGAGTATTCCCTGAAATGAAGGGTGGGCGGTTAGATGTGCCGGTGAGTATAATGAATAGTATAATAAATATATAATTAATAAATAAATAATATAATTAATACTAAATATAGTGAATAAAGTAAAATAGATAGCATTTTTGAAAATACCTACTCGCGCCGCGTATCGGTACTTCTTAATCCTCAACTAGATGACCGTTAATAGTTGTCAAGCTGCAATAAACAAAATACTTTTTATCTTACCATCGCGCTTTATATTAAATAGTATTTCATTTGTAGAAATCTTGGTAAAATTAAATTTACTTTCATCAAAAGGTTGAAGGATATTATCAATTTGCTGCGGCATTCTTCTTTTAGTGCCACGGGCAGGATTTAACTGAGAAAAATATAAGAAAGGACATTGGTTTGAGATATTTAAAAAAGTGTTCAAAGAAAAGGTATTGTTTGTTCCTCAAAAAAGTAAGTAAAATCTTACCAGTATTAAATATTTGTCGTCAACTATTCTTTCTTGTAATAAATCGATTTTGTATTTAAATACATCGCTTTGGTCATGTATCTCAACCCATTTTGTTTTTATAAAATTTATTAAGTTAACACTTGTGATATCACCAAAGCTACAGTTTGGGTCATCAGCTTTTAAAATTGTATAACTATACATCTTTTCTTTGTAATTTTGGTACCTTTGTATTTTATTTAATGTTATCTGTTTTTTTTATGGATAACCAAAAAATATAACCTATAAAATGTCTATGAAACTTAAACAAGTTTTTTTACACAATTTCAGCTTTAATTAACATGTGAATGTGAGAGAGTTACTATTAATGGAACTAACTTGAATGTAATAAAGGTAAGTTAATGTTATTTATTTATAGTTATTATTGCTTACAGTAAAAAGTTACCTAAGTACATACCTAATGAAAGTAAGAAACAAAAAAAGCACAAGGCACATTCAACTTTACTATACCTACTATAAAATAATTTTATTAATTATAAATCATCATGTTTAATATTATTAGGATTCATTGGATTATTCTCATCATACAGAAGCAAAATATCCATTATTTTTTGTGATGTTTTAGCAGCCTCATAACTATTTAAATTCGAGAGTTTTTTAGATACTAATTTTCCAATTTTACCATTTCTTGTATTGTCTATACCAAAAGAATCATTTTGGACATTTTTAAATATTTCCACTATATTTTCAGCCACTGTGTTGCAATGAGTTGTCTCATTTATTGTTGTATCATTATTTTCAGAATAGTTTTCTTCTTCTGTTGACCAATTTTCATCAAGATGTTGCATTTCATCCTGAAATAATTTTTACAAGTAGCTTTTAATTTGCAGAAACCATTAATAAATCATAAATAAAGTGTGTATGTTTATTTTATCTATATCTGTATGTGTGTGTTTGTTATTTGTAGTTGGTTTGTTATTTCTAGTCTGTTAAACGGGCCGTTGATGTTGATGTTATTGTTTCATTGATTGTGTAGGTATATATATTTTTTTGATTAAGAATATTATAATCTAAGTATTTGTACATTAATACTTATTGTTCACGTCTAATCCGCTTCTCTGCACTCATTCTCGCTTCCTAGGTCTGCTGTAAGACATTTCTTTGGAAATAAGCAGTACCTGTTGTGTCATTTTACTTTTTGTTTGTATTTAATGTAATGTTTCTGTGTACAATAAATAATAAAATAAATAAATAGGTAAATAAAATAAATCATGTAATATTTTGAAATAAGCTATTGAACATGACTTACATCTGCATTGATATCTTCTTCAAAGTAATCTTCTCTAGAAGTTGAAGCTTTTATTTTTTTGTTTACTCTCATTAAAAATTGACACGGTTCCCAAAGATGCCAATTTACACGATACTCCTGAAATTTTAATATAATAGTTAACTATGTAGGTACCTACTTCATTATTTGCCTCAACTTCACATAACATTGTAAGTATTATATGGCAACTAGTTATTGGTAGAATAATTTATTCCCTATTTTTATGTTTCTAACATCTGTCATTTAAATGTAAAGTGGACAGCACATTAAGCTACACATTTTTATAGCAAATTAAACATTATTTCAATTTTATTACTAACACACTAGATACCTCAGGGTATATATAGCTTGATAGGCTGTTCACCGCACCTAATTCCAGCCGCTCTATTCTTAATTTTTCTTTATTTATTTTTAATTAATTTTAATTGTAATTCAAACACAATGTAGGTATATTGTTTATGAATAAATAATCTAATCTAATCTAAAATGGTTCTAAAAATTGTTTCCTAACCTGACTCAAACAAAAATCTTATTATGGACTCAACTTACATACTACCTACTAAAAAATGTTCCTACCCCTACCCTATTCTACACCTACCCAACATCTACCCTACACCTACCCGCTTATTTTTTTTTTCATACAAACCTTCTCCTGACAATAACGAACACATAAAAGAAAGATTTATCCAATTTGGTGCAGTAATTTGGAAGTTATGCGCGTACAAAACATTTCGGCGATTCATTTTTATTTATATAGATTTGTGTCAATATTTAAAGATTCTACTAAATTCTAAACACTTTGTATACAGCCAGAACTTGCCGAATAAAACCAAGGACGTTATAATAGTAACGTCCTTGAATAAAACAGTTTGTGCACTATCTCCATCTCTTTCTGGTTTCTCGTTTTGATATCTCACAGGGAAATTAAACTGCACTGCATGCAAGCAACCGGTTGTAGAATTAGCGTTGACAACAAACAAAACTAACCTCTCCATCCATTTTTCCGCGACTAGCGATCACTTTCCTTAAATAATTAGCAAACGTTGACCTAATATTAGTCCATCTTTCTTTCACAGCCTGTCCAGTAAACTCGTCGCCGTATTTCGAGGCAAATTCGTTGTAAGTTTGGTCCCTGACTTCAATCGAAGTATATTTAGGATGTTTCGGATTCCAAATGTTTGGGCGACTTTCTATGAATTTCACCAATTTCAAATTCATCTTTCTTGTCCAAAACACTTTCTCCTTCTCAAATTCTGTGATCATTTTCGTAGTAGGTTTCTCTTTTGCCAAAAATAAATAGGCATACAAAAACTGATATAGTACAGCAAGCAACAGCCAGCAAGCAATTTTTTTCCTATGGGCGGGCGCCAGTGCTGCCACCTCTCTGAGGCCAATCAGCGCTAAAAGCACTTGAAAATAACGCTAGATTCCGCTAGGGCCGCGTTCCGATTTGCGCTGACAGCACTTTGAGTACCCAAAACCGCGTACCGAATCACTGTCATTAGGATTACGGCAGCCATTGTGACGTCACGGATTGCGTCATGACCGCCGCCATCTTGCGCTAACGGCGCCCATGCTCCAGAGCGAAATTCACGTGAGCCGTCTGTCAAAAGTGACAGTGAGTGACAGCATCAAACGCGTAGGTGATAGATTATTGAGGTTATTTGTTTGTTTTGAACATAGAAGATTAAGGAAAGAAAGCTTTAAATTTTAAACTATTTTCAAGATGGAAGTAGTTGTAGATAATGAAGAAAACGGGGAACAAATAAGACTTCAATTGTCAGTTGATCAATTTGAGAGGGCGCAAAGAGGTAAGCAAGCAATCAAACGATACGAATTCGATGTTCTCTCCTATTAATGGTTTTCTTTAAATTACTGGTATCTTTTCTTTACAGATCCTGAATTCTGAACGAAATTATAAATCAAAACAGAACAGTCGAAATTCGACATGAACGTAAGTATACCAACTTATCAGGCAGTATTATTTTTGTAGCGCAGTAAACGAGAAGTAACCAACCCAACATGATATTGGTAATAAAGATAGCTTATGAATGTAATGGTAGAAACCTAGTTAAAGTAAAAATTTAAAGTAATCATCATATTCTGTAGGTTGCAAAGCCAATGACCAACCTCATACCTAAGCCGTCAAAGGCCTAATAGCTGGTATCAAAAGCTTGATGTGTCTGCTGAAGCACAGAATTATCATTCACATGGTAGGTACCTTATTGAGGAAAAAAGTGTGGAAATAACGATATTAAAGATGGAATTTAGTATGTACTAATAGTTTTAACCAATAAAACATATTCATTCTCCTTAATTATTATATTAACATATCTAATTTCAGTGGAATCAGAACAAAGATCATTATTCATATGGAATGAACAATGCATTTTTTTGTTGCTGACCTTATATGAAGAGAATAAAGAAGACTTTGTGAGTATGAGGCATAAAACTGTCTATGACAACATAGTTCGGAAGATGCGCGATGTTGATCAACGATACCAAGTAACAGGTGGTCAATGCCAATCAAAAATATCTTCTCTCAAAAAGCATTACAAAAAAATTGTAGATCACAATTCTACTTCATAATCGCCGAGCGTAGAGGAGGCCATAAATGCCATAAATGGTTGGTTTAAAGAGGTTGAATCCTACCTTAAGGAAAGGCAGCTTATGGAAGTTGTAAAAGACCCAGCACGGGTATTTAATACCGACGAAAGTGCATTTTATTTATCGCCAAAAGCCGGAAAAGTCCTAGCGAGAAGAGGTGATAAACATATCTATCAATCGTCTGGTGATGAAAAAGATAACCTAACAGTATTAATAACAGGAAATGCCGCGGGACAGTTAGCTCCTCCAATGGTTGTTTTTCCCTACGAAAGAATCCCATCAGCAATATCAGCTACTTTCCCGAAAGAATGGAGCATTGGTCGTTCGCCGAGTGGTTGGATGTGTGGCAGCACATTTTATGAATACATAACGAACATTTTCAACCCCTGGCTGTTAAAACAAAACATCCAAAAACCCGTGGTATTCTTTTTGGATGAACATAGTTCACACCTCACACTGCATTTATCAAACTTTTGCGTTGAAAATGAAATAGAAATCATAGCCTTACACCCAAATATAGGTTTTGGTAGGTAGGTTTAGGTATATTTCAGTTAAATATCTTGGTAAATTAGTTAAAAAGAAATAACGACACAAAATTAAACAAAAAAAAATCAACTAAAAAAAACCATTTAATTTCATAAACATAAACCTTATGCGTAAAGATGTTACTTGCTGCTACGGAACTCTTCATGGGCGAGTCCGACTCGCACTTGGCCGCTTTTTTAAGGTACTATTTAGGTACAGTTTACTGATACATGTTACAGATTAAGGTTCATACGCGTTGGCTAGATGTAGTAATGTACAAGCCAACCATACATCAGAATGGATTGAGCATTGCGCTACCTATTTATAATGTAAATGCCTGAAGTACTATTTATCTTTTCACAGGTACTATTCAGTACTATTTAGGTACAGTTTTATAGTATACATTTCGTAAATTTTCAGACACCTATCAAGCGGTCCTGACGCTCATTAATAACTCTGAAACCCAGGTTTGTGAGATTTGTCAATGTCCTTGGGTATGGATAAGAGAGAATGATTATGTTAAGATAAAATAAAAAAAAACATAGTATAAGGATCTAAGTAGTATTATTAAAAATATTTATTACAAAAACGTGATATTTTTTTATATTGATCGCATCTTAGATAAATGAAAGGCTCGCGCGGCGGGATCGCATCATTAAATTATTTGATAAATTTTGCCTTTTGGCAATTCCCAAATTGTCTTCTCTCGTCAATAAGACGTCCTCTTGTTGCTACACGTAACCGGTTTTCTACTGGAACCATGTCTCTTTTAGTAATACATATATTGTGAAGCACAGCAAGTGCCAATATGGATCTTCTTGATGGAGACCATGGGTAGTTAAGCAGTCTCTTATCCATCGACATTTCAGTAGACCAAAGGCACGTTCGATGGACATTCGAGCCGATGACAGTTAAATTTTTTCTGCCTGGGGGTTAGATGTCAGATCCAGACTACCTGCCCCTGGGTTTTCCATGTCTCGTCTCTCTCACCACTTTTTTCCTGAAAGACCTGGGGGCCGTTTCACGAAGCTACAAATTACAAGTACAATTCGACGTACATTGCGTAGACAATGAGATAAAACGGTAAGAGCTAACAGTTTAACCCTTTACCGCACACGAATCCATATATGGCGGCAAAAGTTTCTTATTTTTTTTTTAACATTATCGAAACGATTTATACTTGCAATCTAACTTAAATAACAAAAAACATCTTTTCGTGAAATGGAACGTATATATTTTTTTTATAATGAGGGTAATCTGTCATAGTTATTTGAGATTAAATGCAGCGCTGGCGACTAAACAAGTGTAACATAAATAGTGCGACTTTTATCAGTGGAAAATAAATATAAAACGGTAAGTATACGCTTCAAATAAAATCAAATTGTACTCTTTGAGTTACGGAGCATGTAGAATGTGTGTTTTTTTTGTGATTTAGTTTGTTTTTATACGATTTTTGAGCCGGTTTTATCAAAATCCATATTTGGCTTCGTATGCGTTCCCATCAAAAACATTACCAGTCATATATGGCTTCGTGTGCATTTATGCTTTTTTTGATTTTTCAGTGATGGACGTGTCTCGCTTTTACGGTACATCCACGCATGTAAACCCTATATATACCTGGTGATGGGTCATTGAGTGACGACGATCTTATTTCTGACTCCGATCCTGAATACGAACCCTGCTTTACCCGTACACGTAATAAAAAACATAATATTATCATACCGGAGTCTGAATTTGAGAGTTCTGATTCTGAGGATGATAATATAACTTAACGAAATTTGCAAGTACCATCTGGATGTAAAGCTAAAAGTAGAAAAGCTAAAAAAGAACCTGTAAATTGGGCAGAAGAAAAAATGGACCCCCACAAAGCGATCTCGAAAAACTCCTGCTAGACATCAAGACTTGCCTCTCAATTCCGTGCGCACTGATAACATCGCCCATATCCCCATGTGGAAGAAAAATCGACAGCTGTGCAAAAACTGTTCAAAGTTTCGTTCTTTCACTAATTGTGAAAAATGTGGAGTTTATTTATGCTACAATGATAAGTGTAATTGCTTCAAAGATTTTCACTTAGTATATATTTTTTTTCACTTATTGCATACGAAGCCATATATGCCGATGCAACTTTTTCCTAGAATGCATACGACGCCAAATATGGCTTCGTATTTTATTTTCTAAAATAAAGGTCGTAATTTTTTTTTTCTTTCTTATAGCTATTATTCAAACTTAATAAAACAAATTTATGAAAAAAAAATATTTTTATTGCACCTCCTCAATAATTCATGCGGTAAAGGGTTAAGCGAATTGGCTACGCAATGAATATCAAATTGTAACTTGTTACTTGTAAATTGTTGCTTGGTGAAACCTTATAACCTTATTACATATGATTACCTGGTGAAATCCTGAAAGAAAACTGCCTGCACTAGAAAATGAAAAAGAAATCTACGAAACAAACGAAAATACCAATAAAACAAAACGGAACGGAGTTGCCATTAGAAATCACACAAACTAATAGTACTGCTGCCGTTTATTTAAATAACAATATAAAACAAGACTTTATTTCGGATACGAATCAATCGTTATTATAGAAAAATTACACGTAACTTACATGTAACATATCAAATAAGTAATCATATCTTTTTAAGTATTCAAGAAATATTCAGTAATTACTACATTAAATTTTTAGTAGAAAAGTTAAATGGCAATCTTTTTCTTTTTCGTGAGCAGTTCAAATGCGTACCGAATTGATTTCGCTCATCAGCCGTATTATCGCGATTTCTGAATCGGTACGCGAGTAATCGCTGTCAGTACTTTGAGCCGCGAAATCTGATTCGGAATACACCCTAGATTGCATAAAACTAAAAATAGCGCTAGAATCCGCTAGCATGCATGAACAAAAAAAGGCATAACAGTAATTTTTTTTTATTTATTTCAATACAAATTGTATTTATCAACTTAAATCTAAAATAGTCTTAATATGAACAAGTATGATGGCTAATCGATTTCGACGAAACAACTTATTTTATTCGGAGAATACCCTAAATATATGAAACGGAAGCTAAACTGCTTGCGGTGTTGCTGCTTACTTCCTACATTTTGCCGAAATTGCGACGTGATACTACTAAGTTTGGTCTGTCATAAAAAAGCGCTAGATGTTCCGCTAGGAGTTAAAATTAAAATTTCAGCGCCAAGTGACCCAAGAAAGCGCTAGATCTAACTCCGAAAGCGCTAAGGTGGCAGCACTGGCGGGCGCGTTCTGAATAAAACTGTCAGCGCCGCCGTTTCACGAGCTTTGAGTGTGGTCTTATGGTGCTGTGATAGATTACCTGCATCTCGGAACGCAGAGTACCAAGACCTTTTTTTTTATTTACGGTCCTAACTTGTGTTGCCATATAAAAATATTTACCTGTTCTTCCGGGAGAATTCTTTTTTTAGAATCGTGTAGGTTGTCGTTGTCATTGCGACATAGTTTGCCCGATCCCTTCTACAAATAATTATTATTAATAATACAACGATAAAAAATATTATTGTTATAATTATTTATAAGTAAATGGGGGATTTTCCGATTTCCGATTTTCCGACAGCCAATAAAAAAAATAGTTCATAAATCTGCGATAGATGGCGTTGACGATTCCATAAGGCTTATTCCAAAAATCCCCTGCCTAAATCCCATTAAGGGGATTTTTGGATTTTTTTCCAGAAATCCCCTTAATCTAATAATGTAATAATATTTTTCAATACACCTTGCTCGAAAATTGAACTTACGAAGGCAGTAAACTGTGCGGTAAATGCGTTTTACAGCACTAGTGCGATTTTATTACAGTTTTTTTTTAATACCTACGGTCTTCAAAATTGTTATTCAGCCAGGATCATTTTGACACTAAAAAATATTTAAATCGATTCATACAAAGAGAAAAGTATTTTATACTTTTTATTTCAACAAATTGTATCAAAAATATTATCAGCCAGTAATATTTTAATTAAAAAAATAAAATTATCTCGATTTAACAAAGAATCTATTCGTAGAGGCTGAATGTCCGTCAGAGCCTTTTCTCCGTAATTATGCTTATAAAAAAGAAACATAATATCGATTTGTAGTTGGCGCCAATTTTGTGAAATTTTCATTTAATATTACATTGAATGTTGTTTTATGAGTGATTAAGTGTTGATATTTAGTGATAAATGTGAATATTAAGGATGCTCAAACTGCGCACGATATAATAAAGGTTAGTTTTTACAACTTCTACATGATCAATTTTACCTGTAAGTATCATAGCTTTTGTAGGGGTACCTTCTTAACCATTTCAATTTAATTATTTACTTTCAGTTTTCTCACAAGTGTATTGAAAAACGTCGTACAACACACGGATCTTAGGTTTTATAACAAACTCGTGACATTATAAACCCTCGCCTGCGGCTTGGGCTTAAAAAAGTCACCTCGTTTCTAATAAGCCACCTACGATCCTTGTATTGTAATGTACTATTATTAAAATAAAATACTGACATCTATAATTACGTATATCAGTTTTTATTTCTCATAGTTAGTGATTATAAATAAAGATAAATATATAAAAAAAACTGTTCTTTTAACAATCCAAATGCAAAATCCCCCTCAAAATATTACAAAATACTGTAATATCACAAAAAACGGATTTTAATAGTAATTTTCTTTCAACTATGTTCTATAGGTTGAATTGTTAAAATATTGTTTTACCTAGTTGTAAGAAATTTTCTGTGATATTACTGTAAATATTATGAGAGGGCTTTTCCATTTGGATTAAAAAAAAAACAGTGTTTTATGTTTATTTATAACTAATAAGTATGAGAAATAAAGACTGATTATACGTAATTATATTTTAATGAAAACAATTTACATAATTAGACTAAGGGGATTTTAGGCAGGGGATTTTTTTAATAAGCCGGCCATAATAGGATTTAAAGAAAAAATATCCACAAAGCCTGGCGCCATCTATCGTCTTAATTAGATTATTTTTAAAGAGCTGTCACAAAATCCCCCATTGCTCTTAGTATTTATTAAACAGTCCTAATAGAGGTTTTAAATAAAATTCTGGTAACGTTTCAGAACGTAAGTATCAATAAAATGAGACAATAGTTTTGAGCGCGGAAATTCGAAAAACTTTTCTTATGTCGTATGTTTTTTGGCAGTGTGGTGACGGCAGAATAGAATACATTTGTCACCAACCCCTACTCTTCCCGTGGGTGTCGTAAGAGGCGACTTAGGGACTACACATTGAACAGGGAACGGGCAGCAGCGCTCTCTGATACAGTAACCTTTTAATCTGCGATCTCCAACCCGCCTGCCAAACGTGGAGATTATGTCAAAACCCTCCACTTAAGTGGAGGAGGCTCCTAGTCCAGCAGTGGATTTTGATTTGATTTGATGTTTTTTTTGACGGCAAGTGAGGACTTGCAGGGGAGCAGAGAAGGCTCAGACCCTTAACACAATCATGTACCTACTTAGGACATACTGAAAGTTTCTGGATTCTGATAAATTAGACTAGATATAAGATTTACGATACATTTATTGTTTTTCAAAGTATATTCCCTCGCAATTAATGTATTTTTGCATTCGCTGAAACCAATGTACAGTCTTCCTTAGGGACTTCTTCAATGGCTTCATGGAACGCATTCACCGCCGATTCAGGGCTCGTAAAATATGTGCCTCTAAGTTTGTCTTATTTTTGCGTCATGTTTTACCAGTAGTCTAGGACCAATAGTTTCCGAGGTATGAATGTTTTAATTTTGACAATTATCATCGAAAATGAAGATCTCGTTCAGACTTTTCGTTAGTCCCTAATTTTGGAAACAAAAAGAAGTCGCAGGATGCGAGGTCCGGGCTATAAGGCGAATGCGTCATAAGTTCCAAATAGGCTTCTGTTACTTAAGCGGAATGTGGTGAAACACTGACACCACTAACCCTGGTGTCAGTGTTATAGAGCCGCCAAAGGCCACTGACTTGGCTCGTGTAGCGACTAGATAGAAGCCGGGACCAACGGCTTTACGTGCCTTCCGAAGCACGGAATCACCTTTCTTTTCGGAAAATCAGGTGATTCAGCCTGCAATGTCCTAAACAAACTGGGGAAAGTCTCACAAAGGGATTTTTGCTTGACAGTGTCCCCACCGGGAATCGAACCCGGAACCTCCGTAATGGGCGTATAAATCTCGACCACTCATTGATAAAAGAATAAATACGTGTCTGATATTTTTGTATTACCTAGCTGATGGACAAAATAGAATTTCGTTTACTTTACGCAGGCATCGTCTCCATGTAGGTAGAGATACTGATCAAGCATAAATCCATTTATTTATTCATGACTAGCGCGTTGTGTTAGATTTTCCCGTGGAAATAAGACTTTTTTCCGTAAAAAGTATCCTATGTGTTAATCCAAGGTACAAGCTAATGAATGAATGAATGAAAATATTCCAAATTTCATTCAAATCCGTTCAGTAGTTTAGGTGTGAAAGCGGAACAAACATCCAAATATATTTTCACATTTATAATATTAGTAGGATATCGAAAGAAGCTAAGCGCACTGTCTGTAAACCGTAGCCAAGTTACTCGATGTCTGCACGCACACAAAACAATTTGAAGCAAAACTTGCTTTATATTAATGAGCATCCGTGGTGAATCTATAATGAGATAAAACTGGAGCAGTGGGTTTATTCTGTAAAAATCTCCGAACTTAGTTCGTTTGTTTTTTAGTTTCATTTTAGTATATAAAGTCTGGTCTCGTGCTTTGTTAATTTTTTCATATTGTTCACATTGTTTTCCTTCAATAGCATCAAATAAACGTACATACATTTTGAATTCGAAAACACATCAGTACGTGATGGGGGCGCCTAGCAGTCGGGTGACATACATGGGTTTAGTTACTACACGTATACAGGGTTACAGGTTTAAGTCGACCTAGATCCTTTATAAGGCTATAGTTTAGATCATTTCTGACTGATTCGACTTTGAAACACAATCCTAAACTTTAGTACATACATACGGGGATTACAAAGCCGACGCTTCCACAAGTAGTTGATTGGAAATCGACCCGTTACCACCGTTACCTTACATTTTGTCAACAAAAGTTAAGTAAACTTTCTAGTTTAAAACTTTAAGGTCAAATAAAAAATCAGAGGTCAAAATCTTTATTACTTCGTGCCATTTGAAAATTCAAAATAATTATTATAAATCGCATGACGACAACTTAATAAAAGCAGTGACAAAGCCGAAATCCCATTACTGACACTCATTAACTAAAAAAGTGAACGGAATGTCCGTGACTCCGTGACCAATAGTGAGCTCGTACTGGAATGGCCTCGGGCTGGCATAACGGTGCTCGGTGGATCCACGGCAGTCGTGATCGCGGCCTTACCCAACATGGGTCGTCTCACCACACTCACCGCGCTCGCCCAGCCTTTCGCGCCAAGACAAGTGCGTTTCACCTCAACATGCCCGTTCTCAAAAAGACAGCGTTCCCAAATCGCCCCAACCGCGGAACTCACGGAGGAAATTTTCGCCAACGCGAAACCTTACTCCGAAGTCCCGGGTCCCAGACCAATCCCGATCCTGGGGAACACGTGGCGAATGGTGCCTGTGATTGGGCAGTTCGATATATCGGAGTTTGCGAAAGTGACGAAACATTTTTTGGATAAGTACGGTCGTATAGTGCGTTTAGGCGGTTTGATCGGACGTCCGGATCTGCTGTTTGTGTATGATGCTGATGAGATAGAGAGGATGTACCGGCGCGAAGGTCCGACGCCTTTCAGACCAGCTATGCCGTGCCTCGTCAAATACAAGTCTGAAGTCAGGAAGGACTTCTTCGGAGAGCTACCTGGAGTTGTTGGAGTGTAAGTTTGATCTACCAATTTTATAATTCAGGACATTTCCGTGCTTGTTTCGTTGACATAACAAATCGAACTAAGTATAAATAAGTTTAGTAGGGTAGTAAATACTCTTTGTATTTAACCATTTAAAACGGTGTTGGATACAAAAATCGAGAACTACATAAATGTTTAACTTTAAGTGCAACAACTTACTATATTTCCTTTGTTACGTTTAACTAGTAATAGTTTAAAGTTTTATTAGTAAAAAAACAAAATTGAAAATTTTAAAAAACCCACGCCGTTTGTTAAAATATATTAGAATAAAAAGGATTAAATAACATTTTTGGAAATCCCCCGACCAGAGTCAAATAAGATAAGAAATATAAAATAAAGAAATCTATAAAAAGAGTGATTTCTCACGAAATCCGCCACACGAACAACGAATTATGACCTTTCTTAGTCCTTACGTTTACGTACCTACTTACCTTTTGCTTTCTCGTAGAGATAGACACAGCAATAATATTTATTAATTTAGGTACTATTACATACTCATCTATCTAGTAATATGATACAAATCCAATAAAACACGTCGAGGTCTGCCATTCCCTGCTCTGACATTAATAAATTTTATATAAATACCGTGAGTTTTACTTATTCAGAATCTACATTATATTTAGTTTTTGAGTAATATAAATAAGTAGTTATAATATTTAAACTGAAATTTCGAACAAAGAGAGCGATGATGGCAGCCCCCGACGTGTTTTATTGGATTTGTATCATATTATTAGATAGATGAGTATGTAATAGTACCTAAATTAATAAATATTATTGCTGTGTCTATCTCTACGAGAAAGCAAAAGGTAAGTAGGTACGTAAACGTAAGGACTAAGAAAGGTCATAATTCGTTGTTTGTGTGGCGGATTTCGTGAGAAATCACTCTTTTTATAGATTTCTTTATTTTATATTTCTTATCTTATTTGACTCTGGTCGGGGGATTTCCAATCTTATTTGACTCTGGTCGGGGGATTTCCAAAAATGTTATTTAATCCTTTTTATTCTAATATATTTTAACAAACGGCGTGGGTTTTTTAAAATTTTCAATTTTGTTTTTTATTTGAATATGTTTTAAAATCCGGCGTGGGTTTTTTAAAATTTTCAATTTTGTTTTTATTTTAAACTTTTTGGAAAGTACGTTACTTTTGTTTGTTATCACTTAGCACACTAAAACATATCATTAAAAATGACGACATTTTGTTTTCTTTGTGTTTCGATATTGTATATTATGCTAGTAATTAAACATACATAATTTATTAGTATGCCTTTTTAAAACTAACTGGCGGTAATCAAAATGATGGATGTTGTTTGGATTTGGCAGAAATTTGGTATGTGCGATATTGAGACTACTAGTTACTTAGTGTCCAAGCGGCCACCTATCCTCGCTGTTGCAGTATTTCTTTATAGTCTACCGCCATGCGCCATAAAACATGTCCAAGAACCTGATCTGTAAAGATACCGGTTCAGTAGTTTTGAAAACTCCTGTAATGCCAACTTATCTGGCTACTGCAGGGCTCCCTGGTGGTCTACCGCCTCAAAACATATCCAACAACCAGCTCCAAAATGAAGCCTTTTGAATGCAAAAAACCGCATCGAAATCGATTCAGTACTTTTTGAGAACTCCTGTAGTGCCAACTTATCTGGCTGCTGCAGCGCTCGTGGTCTACCTCCATAAAACGTATCTAAGAACCCGCTCCAAGATGAAGCCTTTTGAATGCAAAAAACCGCATCGAAATCGATTCAGTACTCTTTGAGAACTCCTGTAGTACCAACTTATCTGGCTGCTGCAGGGCTCCCTGATGGTCTACCTCCATAAAACGTATCTAAGAACCTGCCCCAAAATGAAGCCTTTTGAATGCAAAAAACCGCATCGAAATCGATTCAGTACTCTTTGAGAACTCCTGTGTTGCCAACTTATCAGGCTGCTGCAGCGCTCCCTGATGGTCTACCTACATAAAACATATCTAAGAACCTGCTCCAAAATGAAGCCTTTTGAATGCAAAAAAACGCATCGAAATCGATTCAGTACTTTTTGAGAACTCCTGTAGTACCAACTATGTGGCTGCTGCAGGGCTCCCTGGTGGTCTACCGCCCCAAAGCATGTCTAACAACCAGCTCCAATATGAAGCCTTTTGAATGCAAAAAACTGCATCGAAATCGATTCGGTAGTTTTTGATAACTCCTGTGTTGCCAACTTATCAGGCTGCTGCAGCGCTCCCTGATGGTCTACCTCCATAAAACGTATCTAAGAACCTGCTCCAAAATGAAGCCTTTTGAATGCAAAAAACCGCATCGAAATCGATTCAGTACTTTTTGAGAACTCCTGTAGTACCAACTTATGTGGCTGCTGCAGGACTCCCTGGTGGTCTACCGCCCCAAAGCATGTCTAACAACCAGCTCCAATATGAAACCTTTTGAATGCAAAAAACTGCATCGAAATCGATTCGGTAGTTTTTGATAACTCCTGTGTTGCCAACTTATCAGGCTGCTGCAGCGCTCCCTGATGGTCTACCTACATAAAACATATCTAAGATCCTAAGTTGAAGTGATACCTTTTCAATGCAAAAAACCGGAACTAAATCGGTCCAGTGGTTTTCGAGATAGAAGGTAACAAACAAACAAACAAACAAACAAACAAACAAACAAACAAACAAACAAACAAACAACCTCTTACCCCAAACGCATATACCGCCTCCGTTCCGTTCCGTCCGTCGTGGGTAAAAAACTAGATAATCTATAAAATATTAACAAGAATTTAGAGTTTTTTAATCATTTACTATTTATAAGCATTCCTATTGCTCTCATCATAGATGTAGTATAATATAGGTAAGAGTCTATAGGTAAAAATATTCAGAAAAGAATGTAATTTAATCCTAGTACGTTCCAAAACATCATTAGTATAGTAAGATGCAATCATGACACCATAATGAGGCAGGTTGGCTATACTTAGCAAATTCACCGACTTTCTATTCTGCTTTTGTACTTTCACAGTGATATAAAACGCTGATGGAAACGATCTCATAAAGATTTACACTTAGTTACATTATTATTAAACCCACACAAACTATGTTGTTTTGTTTATTATTATTAAAGCTGTATATCGTTTGCATTTATAGCTTGCGGTTAGTTTAGAAGTTTTTGAATGATAGATCGAAAAACAAACTATAGATACAACATTATTAAACAAATACATCTGTCACTCTTACGAAAACAAAATTTTCTATGGCGGATGTATGTCCAGCGTGTATTATGACGTCACATGACCATAAAAATCGGTCCAACCGTTTTGAGTTATAAATGCTGTAACCAAACCGACTTTGTTTTATAAATTTAGAAGATAATATTACAAAATATCAACGTAAACTTGAAAGTTTTAATGACGGCGATAAGCACTGTAGTTTGTTGAGAAACAAACTACTTCGGTACTTATAAAATTTTCGAATTAGAGTTTGTTCTTGCGTTTGGTTCTGTTGTTTGTTACCTGTAATTACAAGTAAGTAAAAAAAAAATAATAACATTAGTTAAATATTTGAAGAAGAAGTCAAACCAGCACTGAGCTAGCGTGGCTGACTAAGGCCTGATCGCCCTAATTCAGGGTAGGCTCGAGCCCCTCGATGGGGTCGTATACGAGTTTATGATGATGAGCAATACTCGCAAGCACTATCCATAATTTCCACATTCCTCATTTTACTCGTACCGGACCGTAATGTTGAATTTGCAAAATGATGAATTCCAAAATGTCGAATTACCAAAATGTTGAACTATAAATCCCGTAATGTTAAATTAGCAAAATGTTGAACTGTAATCCCAAAATCTGTTTCCTAGTTTTATTTATACCTACTGATCAAAGAAAAACATCCAAACTATGTATCATCATCATCGATAGCTCATATACGTCCCCACCGAGGGGCTCGAGCCTACCCTGAATTGGGGCTATTAGGCCTTAGTCAGCCACGCTAGCTCAGTGCAGGTTTGACTTCTTCTTCTTCTTCAAATATTTATGTTATTATTATTTTTTACTTACTTGTAATTACAGGTAACAAGCAACAGAATCAAACGCAAGAACGAACTTTAATTCGAAAATTATCTCTCTACTCATCTAAACTCTAATCTAATTCGACCACGGTGACCCAAAACTGAAACTATGTATGGCAGAGGCAAAATGTGAGAATACATTCACATTTATTATTATGTAGGCTTTTTTTCTGTTACCTATTTATTTTGTTTTGGTTAGTTAAATATTTGTTTTGTCTTATTTGCATTTCCTCATTATCTTCCATATTACTGTTAGAACTATTTGTATACAATATTTCCTTTGTATTTTGTCGTCTTTCTTAATGTTTTGTCGTTGTAATAAACAGTAAATAAATTCATACATTTCCATACATATGCATACATACATATGCATGTATTTATACAACCATCCATAACCTGAGGATACAGTTAGTTATTATTGTTCTAAAAAGATAATTGCTACCTTGTGCTTGCCCTATGAATCATACACGAAATATGCTTAGATAAAACTTGCATAATGAAGGATATGCGAATCAAAACAATTATTTTAATAGTAATACTTAACTACATAAGAATGATAATAATTAAGTAATGGTAATGAAACCTTGTTCCAAATCATTGTTCTAATATAACAATTCTCAAACTACGAATTAAGGCCGCCTATCTGTACACCCTTTTATCTATCTTCTGTACTTTCAAGCTATATCCTTGTGTGCAATAAAGTATATTCTATTCTATTCTAATTAATCTACCTACTTACTTCGTCATCATATGCGAGAGCGAAATGTTCTTGTCAATAAAAGAATCCGGGTCTTGGGGGGACCTACAATTGCCATCCAAGAAACCCAGGGTTTGAGCCCCTTATCGACCGTCACTTCTTCAAAGCTGTTGGTCTAGAGGAGGCTTTTTTAGTATCGAAGGGCAGACTACAATAGATCTTTCTCGGGTCGCAGTGGTCATTTGGTATTGCCCGAAGCTCCGAACCCTTCATCATAATCATCATGGGGATACATTCCACTATTATATTGGTACCCACCTGATCTGGAACCCATCAATATAGCGTTTTCCGGATCAGATCGCTCTAAGATTTATCACTGGAATGCTTCAAGTTTTCTTCTGAAGCAAGTTTTGTTTGACCACAACGTCCGCACCAGGATTCGAACCTAGAACATCCGTTATGAGAACCGAACGTTCTACCGTCCGGCCGCGGAGAAATGTCTTGTGTCGAGAGACATTTTGCCTTAGTGGTGGCTCTGTGAGCTGTAGACCTCGCGTATATTATTTTTTTCAAAACAGCTGATTTATGATTTTGTTTAAGTTTCCAACCCTCTCAACACCGTCATTTTTTAAAATTTCCAAAAACTGACTCCACAATAAATTTTATATATTTATCGAACCTGCTCACAAAATTTCACGAGAATCAGTTAAGGAACATGACTTGTAAAGGAGAACAAACAAACAGATGGACATACAAAAAAGCAATTTTGGCCAAGCTGAAACGGACGCTTCGCGCTCGCTCGGTCAGTTTTAGTAATTGATTGAACTTTTATTAGCTCATAAATACACCGAAAACTATTTTTGTGTCATTTTAACCACAGATTTTAACTAAATCGTTGGGCTGTAAAAACTACGAGTATCTAGAATGTAGGACAATTCCTGTGTGTCAATGTGTCAATACACATCGACTGATTCCTTAGTTCACAATACTTAATTACGGAAAAACGGCGTAGGATGATTGATAGTGCACAAAATATTACAAAGTTAATTTAACTGTATTTTTTATTATTAATCGTTGTAAATAAAATAGGGTATCGAATTGTTGATGTCTGTAGGGGCGGCAAAATTTAGATAGCCTACTGGCGGCAAATGTTTAAATCCGGCACTCGAGGTATTAATGGAATGTAAGGTCGGGCTGGCTGGTGGTGGCAATAGCCGCTGCCAGGCTGGTTCTTCTTGGGTAGTCGCGGGGGCCATTGGGTCACTCCACGCCAGAAGCGGAGAGAAAAAGGGATAGACCTAACACAACTCACCTACCGAGAGTATCACGCGGTACGGCTGAGCTGATGCGGCGCTCTCATGAAAGGAGCATCCATCAATACGGGGATTAAGGGTGAAATAGTTCTTAAATATAGAGCAGGTCACCCGTCTGCGCTCCTCGCAGACGTCCCCCCTTATACATACATACATACAAGGTCGTGTTGCGGATACATTGGTGGCGATTCGGCATACGCCCAACTAAACTAAACTTAAAATTAGTCCTGTCACTTTCATCATTTTTAATTGAAAAGGGATCGAGGATCATCGGTTTTGTTTTTGTCTATGATTTCACGACTAACTAACGCTAACTAACTAACTTCTTGCTTTCGTAATAGCATTATTGTTTCTCTATCGTTTCTCCAGTTTGCATGACGTCAGGTGCGCAGATATTTCCGACGGGTTGTAAAAATATTTATCGCCAATTTGGTATATTATTTTTTATTTTTGTGCGTAACTGTCCTATATCCTTACACTTACTAATAACGAGTATTATAAACGCGAAAGTTTGTGTGTATAGATGTATGGATAGATGTTTGTTACTCTTTCACGCAAAAACTACTAAACGGATTTGGATTAAATTAGGAATGGAGATAGTTTGTAACCTGGATTAACACATAGGATACTTTTTATGGGAAAATGTCTTATTCCCACAATTAGTTTGCCAAAAAACTAATCTGCCCAAATAAGTATCCACCATGACAAGAATCTGTCGTAATCAGAATCTGTCCTTAAGCGAACGGAACAAATTTAAATATTTTTGAGTTTGGTATAGTTGTGTAATTTAATTATATAGCGCTATTGTTATTGTATTAACGGTTCAAGTTCACTTTCGTTACTGCAGTGACCTTGCTTGCTTCTGGTCGTCAATACAAAATGCAAGTCACTTATACACACAACATAGAGGTGCTAAAATGAACGACAATGATCAGTTAGACCTGTTCTGTCAATTGTAGGCCTAAGAGATGTTTAGTTCGTCCAAGACAGACCACTTAGCGGGTATCTAACATGATAAAATTAGGTACCGCTGCTGTGTATGACATAGATGGCATAATATTGGTTGTTGTTGTTTACACGTCCTCCCTCACCTGAATTATGGCACCCTAGGGCGGCTTTATCGACATCACACACAATATTTGAATTTCTTCGCAGACAGGAGTATGCAGGTCTCTTCACGGTATTTTCCTTCACCGTCAGAGCGTCGAATAAACGTACATAAAATGTATCTAAACTATCTGCTCCCCCCATAGTCTGTGTTGCGCTATATTAACACTTCATACACAGCCGTGGGACAAACACATCAGATAACGATGGAAAATATGCGGTAAGCCTAAAGGATCAGTTACACTTAATATTTTCTACACCAAATAATAAGAAATCTTTCTAACCCAAAGATTCTAAAACACGATGTACGAGTAAGCGGAATATTTAATTTTTTTTTCTAGGAAAATTCTCGGAAAAGTCGGATTCTCAAAAGACTTTATTCATCATCATCATCATGCCGGAAGACGTCCACTGCTGAACACAACATGGAGGTGCTGAAGACTTTGTTGACTAAGTTGAAATATAGATTATTACAATAATTGGCTTTGTGATTGTTTCATGTCATTTATAAAAATATTTTTATTCATATATATTTTTAGAAAACAAGGAAAAACGTAAACCTTCCGGCGGGACTTGAACCCACGACCTTCGGCCTATACGCAGCCAACGTGCTTACCTACTACACTGAAATATAAAATTGTTCTTTGGCACATCCTGTACTGAGTATCTTCCAGTCCAGACAGAGTAAGCAGTAGTACGGCAGTAGTAGGAAAGTCGCGTCATCATCGCTTTCGCTCCGCCCCGCTTCCCAAGTGGGCCAAGTATCACTGACAGCACGCATCACCAAGTCACCTACGTGCGTCGGTTTGGTTTTGAGTACTATATAATGACAGTAGCCTTAACCTGGCTTACGTATGAATAGTGTTTGTTAAGTTTTAACTTAATGTTCTTAACCTAAATTAATATTGATACTACTACACAACCAAAACAAATAGGGGAACAGTTAGATTTTGAACTCATCATCAACAGCTCATATACGTCCCCACCGAGGGGCTCGAGCCTACCCTGATTTAAAGTGATTAGGCCTTAGTCGACCACGCTGGCCCAGTGCGAGTTGGTCGACTTCACACACAACCTTTGAATTCCTTCGCAGGAGTGTGCAGGTTTCATCACGATGTTTTCTTTCACCGTAAGAGCGTCGAATAAACGTACATATGAATTGAAAGTTAGAAAACATATTGGTACGTGGTGGAGATCGAACCCGCGTCTCCCGGACGGGAGGCAGCGGCCCTAGCCACTCACACACGCGCGATGCTCTCTTTTGAATTTTAATTCCTCTCAAAGATTATTTAGAAAAAAATCTCTGAATAAAGCCGCTGAAATGTACACTCTTGTTTGTTTTAACTAACATTTATGTGGATTTATCACAGATACTCGTACATACAAAAAAGACACGCAAAGAATGTTTAATCTTTGATTTATCTTTAATCTTTTTCGTCATCATCAAAGTTTAAAAAAAAAATCTTAAGGATTTTCCATTATTGAACGAAGTGCAACAGCTTCTGATAGAAAAATAGATCACAAATATTTAGTTAAAACATAATACAAGTTTTGTTTTGTTATATATGTAGCGTTGAAGCCACTCCAATAAAAAAATATGGTAAACTTAATTTGGAGAAATAGTGAAATAATATTAATATTAAATAAATAAATCAACAACGCGTTAACATTACGTTAAGCTCTAGCTAAATATTGAATCTTTTTTAAATTTTGTGACTGGCCTGACTGGATCAACGCGAGACGCGACGTTTAAGAAAGTCGCACGCATTTAGACTCCTGCGCAGGCCCAACCCACTGCAATGGAACCGGTTTGAAAAATCCGGCTCAGTCTTACTACCATGTTGGTGAAGAATCGCTCGATTAAGTGTATTTTTAAGGACGTAGTTTTTTTTTTCTACACGGAATCGCTCACTGATTTTCGACGTTATAGGCAAAAGCTGAGCTCAGTAGAGACATATGGAGCATAATTTGCTATTATTAGGAGGGATATAAAAATTGCATCGACAGCTGATAAGCGTACTATTTTGAATAAAGTCAATCTTTTTAACGTTTTTTTAGCGTTTTTTTTATATATTTAATGGAAAAAGTGGCAGTCATTCATTGCCCACCATTCAATATAAGTTAGACATATAGGTAGGTTTAGGTATATGTATGTAAAACAAGAATATTTTTTGTTGTAATAAGCTGTTGACTAAGCACCTACATCATATTTTCTAAATTGCATATTGATGTAAATAAATACATACCTAAACTGCGCGTTGATGTTAGTTGCCGTTGGTAGCGCAGGACCGTTCACGTTGGAAACCTATGGGGGTGGACGTCTTCGAGCTGAGATGATAATGATGATGAATACATACACTATGTAATTAAGTATGTAAATCAGGAGTGACTAGATGAGATAAATCAGCTTTTTCAATCGTTAATATTTTTTCGAAGTACTAATCGTTGATGAATTTTAATAGTACCTACTTAGGATTACCTAGGCTGGCCTACCTGCCTAGCTTGTCTAATCAAACACGTGTAGGGTACGTTTACTGCATGTTACGCCAAGATGTTGCATCATTTGACTTGGTCACAACACATACACCTAAGCCATAGGAGGCATCAATGCAACGCAATAGTTTCAATTAGACCAAGGATTAGTAAAGCTATGATGCAGCAATGCTTTTGATAAGCTAATAAGCGTTAACTACATAAATTCAACATTAAATTCAGTTTTTAAGGGACTCCACGAAGTAACAATTTGGGATTTTATGTGGCACGTCTCTACGGCATAAATGTACGAGCACGGCTTGGGGTTATAAACTAGCACCCATACTATAGGTCAATTTGTTTTTATTACTAATACACCGTGAAATTTACATCGTTTTGTTCCCGCCGTGTAGAGATAGTACCCGTCAAACTGAACAACTTTTCACGAAAAAAAAAAATTCCAGTGACAAAAAAATTTTTAGTCTCTCCATACAAAATGGGTCGCTCGGGAGTCTCACTTTGTATGGAGAGACCAAAAATTTTTTTGTCGCAGGAATTTTTTTTTCGTGAAAAGTTGTTCAGTTTGACGGGTACTATCACTACACGGCGGGAACAAAACGATGTAAATTTCATGCTGTATTTAGAAATCAGAGTCTCGTTGGCAACTCATCGACCAGAGGTTACTCTCTTAAGGTTATCCTCTTAATTTCCAAACTATCTATTATTCAATAAAACATGATTTTCTAAATAGTCGCCCGCCAGACAAATCCGCAATCTATTATATAATCTTATCCCTTGACCAGATTAGAGCATACATATTATTAAAATCAAAATAGCAATATCCTTTGCATGCAACGTTAATTAATCCGGAAATATTAGCGTATTACAGGAGTCCACAGTTTCTTTCGATCTCAAAAAGGTTTATGCTTTTCATCAGAATACATAAATCGTCTTCTTTGGTCAACTCTGGTGTCAGTGTTTAAGCCCAATTCACACAGAGCCGTGCCGGGGGCGGTCGGGCCGGGAAAGCGGCACGGTGCACTATGGCGTGGCATAGCGCCGTCCCGCTTGTGCCGGCCCCGGACCGCGCCGCCGCCGGTCCCGCTCTGTGGGACTTAGGCTTTATAGTGCTATCACTGACATGACTCGTATATCAACTACTTTCTATTCGGACAATCAGATGATTCAACCAGCAATATCCTAACCAAACTAGGGAAAGTCTCACAAAGGCATTTTTTGTTTGAGTGTCCCGAACCGGATTCGAACATGGAACCTCTGTAATGCGAGTCAAACTCGAACACGGAGTTAAAGTTCGTGATCTTCTTCATCGTGTGGGTTGTAAGGTCGAAAACCGACCTCACAAATTCTATTAGTGTTATAGAGCCGCCACGAAGGCTGTTAATGTGTTAAAGTTCGTGATGAAGATTTATTATTCTGCAGTTAACTAACTGTGATTGATTATTCATTGATCAGTTACTAAAACCTCAAACACGCAAGCCAAACTCAATGAACCAGCTCATAGTAATTGGCAACCTTGAATGTGCAAAGACAGAACACAACGTGCAAATATCTGTGCAAACATCCTCAGCAATTTGTACCTGAAGTATTTGCTCTACGTAACATTTTGTTTGAGTGTTTGCTCAAGTTGTTTCGAACGTATCTCCATATTGACACCCAAGATTGACAATGTCCATACAATGCAGGACTTGTTTTTCTTGTTGATTTTCACACTTGCTTTAGACCCGGTTTCCACCAAAGCGGAGAGGAGAGGAGATGTGTTGAGATGTGCTGTGAAGCTGGCAGGCTATTTCCACCAAAGCGGAGAGGAGATGTGAGCTGTGCGTGCGTAGCGGCGAAGCGCGGACATCAGCGGGGCGGGGAGTGGGAGCGCGGGCGCCGCCGGCCGTCGCGAGGCCCCGCGCGCCGTTCGCCGCGCGCATCTCGCCGCTCGCTATAGAAAAATTAGACATCTGTCCGCTCCGCTTGATCCATTTCCACTGAAGCTAAGCGGAGAGGAGATGTGGAAATAACGAAATCTGATTGGTTATTCAAACACATCTCCTCTCCTCTCCGCTTTGGTGGAAACCGGGCCTTATTCACGTACTTTGTGGACGTCATGAATGATATCCATAACGTATTTCTATTCGAACTATCTTACTCGTTGAAAAAGTAACAAAAGTTATAAGTAGTAAGTTTGCTGTAATAAGAAAATTAAACATCAACCATCATAGACACAGTCAGTCAGTCATTATACCAGGACAATGACCACCATCTTTCCTAAATTCTAAACATGTCCTTTATAATATACTCATTAGAAGAAACCCAGAAGTGCTCTGAACTCATCTGTGACTCAAATCTAGTGGACAGAATGAATAAATAACATTACCTTATAAATAATGCATAAGTATTGCTTCAGTAATACAAATGCACATTTGCTAGGGTACATAAACAGAAGTTTTAAATATCATCTCTATAGAATATAATCTCTCGGAATATCTCTGTATCTCTTGGCTTTATCCTGCAAGGCATAACATGAAGATAAAGCCTTTTATGGGAAAGTTGAGTAGGTATTTAATGCGATTATTATAATTTCATTATGTTCAAAATAGATTAACGTTAAGAAAAATCTCTTCATTATTTATTAGGAAAATACTGTCGGTTTTCTAGAATTAATACTCGTGCTTATCTGACGGCCTTAAAAGGAAAATACTGAGCAGTCTGTCAGTTGAATACAAATTAGATAAAACATTTTTTTGTTGGTACGCAGAAAAGCATTGCTCCCAAGAAATCGCGTGCAGAATAATGCTGTACACATCCGCACGTTGATAATATCACACAAATGGGCCGGCTGTGGGGTGTTTAACTGAGGGTCATAAAAAACACTTTATTAAAAGTACTAATTCGTAAAAAAATAAGATCTGATCATCAAAAAAAAAAAACAAGAAAAATAATAATACTATGGACTGTTAACTCTCTAAATCTGTTGAGTTTTATCTAATTAAAAATTGCCGGAAAATTAAAGTAAAAAGAATATGTTCTACGTCTATGGACGTATAACTTTTAATATGGAGCTCTCCATCCAAGGGCGTCGCAAGTTGGTGGTGGTAGGGGTGGTAAGTGGATATATGGGGGATGGGAAAAGTATGGTTTACTCGCTGCCCGCGGTTACGCTCCCTTAAAGTATCCTTTGTGTTAATAGTACAAACTATCTCCATTCAGCTGCCCCCCCGCCTCCCCTTGGCTCTCCATCAATATCACTATGTAAGGCTCTCTCCGGGTTGATTTTAGTCAATCACCGAAAGAAATATGATTCAGTGCTTCGAAAGGCATTTCATTTTAAAAAACTGAAGAGTTTTTTAATACCACCTATACTTCATCATCGACATAGCTCATTACCAGATATTAATTTTTAAATTCTAAAATTACTAATTAATAAATATAATTAGGTAATAAGGTTGAGCAAAGTATTCTAACTGTTCCTGAACTCTAATTTGTAACATACAAACTAGTCCCCCGAGGCCCTTAAACCGTCCCTGGCGTCGTGATCGTGAGACAATGTGTGGAATCCAGACACATTATTCCAGTAACGCGATTTTTAATGCGCTTGAGACAGTAGTGTAGTGTAAGATCATCTGTTCTTCCTACTGTCAGGAATGCGTCTTTCTGATAAGAATTGGTAATATTTCCTACGTGGACTGATTCGGAAATCAGTTAGTGAAAAGTTGTCTGGGAGATTTATTGATTTTTTAAGTATGCTTGCTATTTAGCTCATTGGCCTCGATTCGGAATGTCATGCTCTAATTCTAATTTTAAAATCCAGCTATCCTTTTCGTTTTTATGACCAATGAAAGGGAGGTGATGAACGAATGATATTAATTTGAACGAATGATAACCTAAAATAAGGGCATAGCTGTCAGTTTAAGAGATTTTTAAGTCGCATGTTTTAAGTGCTCTCTAAAATTGTGCAATCGACACGACCATAAGGTTCAAATTCGATGTTTGACAGCTCTAATATTAGAATGGCCATCTCCTGTCCCTTTTCAATCTTTAAAAGGTAAAAAGGACAGACTAACTTAAATTAAGGATTAGAGCGTGACAGTGTGAATCGGGGCCATTATCAGCATCGTGTGTGGTTGTAAAGTTGACAGCCAACGACATCGCAAGCCCTGGTGCCAGAGTTTTTCGAAGACAGTGACTGGGAAACAACCGAAGTACAGAATCAACTTATTTTTCGGACAATCAGGTGATTCAGCCTGTGATATCCTATCTAACGAAATTAAGAAAAGTCTCACAGAGAGATTTTTGTTCTACAGTGTCCTCACCGGGATTCGAACCCGGAATCTCGGAATGAGAGGGTCTACCACTCGGCCACGGAGGCTGTATATTATATAGCTCTATACATCATTATTTAAGTATTTCAACACTGAATAACTCATTTTAAAGATTTATTTAAAATACTTGCACTCGACTAGAATTTAGATTTATTGCAGTATTCTCACTTTGACAAGTACTCCTATGTTTGAGTAAAGCCATTTGAAGTGCTCGTAAACTATAATACGAACCATAAAGAAGAGCTGTAGTAAATAATACCCACGTTGAACTGTTCCAAGGATAAATGGAGACTTTGTAATAATAAATAAAATTATTATGAAGCAGAAAAATAAAATTAGCCAAGAAAATGCAGGTTCGAGTCCTGTCCAAGATCGACAAAAATTTAATTTTCTGCTTTATAATTATTAGATATTTCGTTAACAGACGTAATCTGTAAAACATCTATGAGTATTGACACACAAAAGATGGGTACATGACACTCAAAATGAAAACTCCTGCGCAGCGAAGGAGTTCTTATCTAAGGCATGACATCCTCCTTCAAGTGAGCAACTCTTGTAAACACAGCAATTCAAAATGTGTGTTAATAACAGTGGCCTTTTGTCACACAGTGATCATGATGTGATCTCGCCTTGAGCCGCTGAGGTCTGCGGTTGCGAAATATATAATTTTCTAAGAACAAGCAACAAGTTTAGGTGTACATCGTATTGTAGCCTATTGAGAAACAGTATGATGTCCGTATATAATATAAGCAGTTTGGGCTCCTGACTCCCACAAGACAAAAAAAAGAGATTAACTTTACGATGTACGATGACATGATTAACTATATAATGTATTAGTTGTAGTTACTTTTGTGGGAGTGAAATAAATAGCATTATTAATAATGCTATTAGCAAGCTGAAGTGGCAGTGGGCTGGCCACGTCTGTCGCAGAACCGATGAGCGTTGGAGCAGACGGGTTCTCGAATGAAGACCGCGTCTCGGGAAGCGTAGTGTGGGACGCCCCCCTGCCAGGTGGACTGATGACCTGAAGAAGGTCGCTGGTGGTGGCTGGATGAGGAAAGCGGGTGATCGTGCGCTTTGGCGTACCCTTGGGGAGGCCCACGTCCAGCAGTGGACTGCAGTAGGCTGATTGATTGATTGAATAGCATTATTATTATTATTTACCAAAATCTTATTTATCTTAGCTCAAAGCTGGCAAAAACTACACTTACGGGCCAAAAAAGTCTGTCTTAACGATAAAAACTCAAACCAAGTAAGTGTGGTGTGTAATTATTTATTAAGTATTCTGACTATGAGGTACTGTTGTTTCATTATCGTCGATTTGCATGAACTTTCTCACTATCCTGCATGTGTTTAAAATGGCAGCTTTCTGAAGGGAGATGTAAAGAGATTTCTGGAGGTCTATTAATTTCAGACTCTTGTGCAGATGATTGGGTATCACACCCGTGGTTGAGAGGACAATGGGTACATTATTATTTTTATTATAGAAAAGAAGAAACTGACTGACAGATCAACGTACCTAGTCCCGGCCTGGGAACTACAGGGTCTAGAAGCTTGTAGATTTCCTTAGAGGACGTAGGCAAGCACTAAAAAGGATGTTTTGAAAATTCGCTTGCTGTGGGAAAAGAGGGAATTAAAGTTTATGTGAACTTTGTCATACTCATTACAAACGAATACCACGCGGTTGAGATTGCGGGCGGAGTGCTAATCACATTGTAAATGCAAAAAATACATTTGATGTTTGGATGTTTGTTTCGCCTTCACGCTTATTCAACGAATTTAGATGAAATTTGAAATGGAAATAGTTTGTAACCTGGATTAACAAACTGGATTAGGAAAAAGTTCTATTCCCACGGGAAAATCTTACATAACGCGAGCGCAGCCACGGGTGGACCGCTAGTCTGTAATAAAATAACACGCAGAATGGAAACGGTCTCTACATTGTGCAGCTTGCGCATAAAATAGAAAGTTACTTTGTTACCTCGAAAGTTAATAAGTTACTGAATAAAAATGTTCGTCTACAATGATTATATTTTCTTAGAAGAAAATTTTAAGAATATGATCCGAATTACCACTGCGACCCAAGAGGATCTATAGAAGCAAAAAAAGAAGAAAAATTTGTGAGTGGTTGCTAGATAAATTTAGTAAAACATATGTATAGTTAAAAAATAGCAACAATAGATTAGAATAGAATAGAACAGATAGATATATAGTGCAGTATACATGAGATGTGTATAACCCTCAACCCCTAGAAGGGAGTATTATAATATTTTGCCTACAAACCGCCATGCAGTTTGGCAGATTCTGTAAAAGGGAAATATCTTTTTTCGGAAATATTTTTTTAAGCCAACTATTTCAAAATCCTCTAAAGCATCGACGGAATCAAAGTCTTATCAGTCCAAGATGTTGAACACTAACTCTATAAACATGTTAAAGAAATTATAAAACTTGTCATAAACAACTCAATACTCAATCATGTATTGCATGAAAAAGCAAGGTATATTATTTAAGCTAATATTGCTATTATACAAGAATTTGCCTCCCTTACCTATTATTCTTGCTTGCAGTCACGGCGACCAATGGCGCAGATTCCGCTCCAAGGTTCAGCGCCCGATCCTGCAGCCGCAGACGGTGAAGAAATACGTGGCACCCATCGAGCTCGTCACCGAGGATTTCATCAGATACATGGAACAGGCCAGGGACGAAAACAACGACTTACCGCACGAGTTTGACAACGACATACATCGGTGGTCGCTGGAATGTGAGTGCTTAAGTTATCCATCTTTTAAAGCTTAACAGGGGCTTGAGCCTACCCTAAGAAAGGTAGTCCATTGCGTCAACTTCAGATACAACGGTGCTTTTCTTACTTAAGTACTTTCATAAATTTTAAATTAAAAAACAAATTGGTATGCTTTTTCCAAATAAAGGATGTTGTCGGCGGGATAGCAGTTACAGTTACTTTACCAGAAATTACCACAACAAAAGGTGCGGAAGCACTGTTAGTAATCCACAGAAGGCGTACACTGGTAGTGAACGTGCCATCCATGATAGCTTTGACGTCGAAAAATGATTTGTAAAAATCTTAATTCGAATAATAGTAGATTTTACAACAAGTGCAAAAAACGAACCATTTTTATCCGAGACTTTTAGCAGCCCGAGCCGAAGGTGAGGGTTGATAGTAATGTCGAGGATAAAATGGATTGTGGACGAGTTATAAACTCTGCTTTTCACTTCGATTGCGAGGAAATAAAGCAGTAGTATAACATAATATTTCTTTAATTAACCAATTTACAAAATTATCGTAAACTTTGAGATATTTTTCGCGAGACTTTGGCGGTAATATCTGTTGCACAACTCTCTGTGCATTAATTTCCATAAGCGTATTAGGAGAGAGTGTTAAATCCACTGGACATTTTTAACAATTTTAGCAAATTGAAGAAATTAATAAACGCACGAAAAAACAAGAACTGTTTCCCGCCGCTTTATTTTTTTTTAAATCTTACGTCATTGATATTAGGCTTGGGCTCTGCACATATACCAGCCTACTATTAAATTAATTTTGTAATAATAATTTTCTTGAATTAATTAAATAACCTACCGTACTTGAATTTAGATTTTAATATCTTTTATGTTAAAACACATAAGGCAAATAAATTAAAGTAAATATTATAAAATAACAAATTCTATCTATGAACTTCTTATTTGTGTTTGGCTGTATGGCTTATTTTCTTTACCTTAATATAGATACGTTAATGCACTTGTACACAAAATTCGATTTTGTGCAGCCTATATCCTGCACAAATACGCACTTTCAGAGCATGAGAAGTGAAAAATGATCTTGATTTTGAAAGGTTCCGCATTTCGACTTACTAGGTTACCAATTTCAATAATAATTAATATATTATACCTTCCTACATCGTAAAACGATGAGGACATCATACAATATGCTATTTAAAACCCAAACAGGTGTGTGTGTGCCTTACTATTTTCATATAAATTACATTAAATCGACTTGTTTACCTTGGGCGGACCGCTAGCTATAATTTTTAGTTCATCATAAAGTGCTGCCATCTAGTTTTATCTCAATGCAACGCAAGTTTATAGACCAAAACGTGTCCTAGAGCACAAATATTTATTGATTTAATGAAAATAATATAGTTATTCTAATAAGATAATTATTCTCTTCCCGGTTGGACAGATATAATTATATTTACAACTCCTAAAATGCTTTTTGTAAATAACCCCAGAAACGCGCTATTACACCAAAATGTGTGTACAAAGGCAAACTTAAAGCTAAAAAGAATTTTCATTCAGCTAACCTTTTTCACCAGCAAAGTAGATGTGTGTCGCGCCTGTGATTACCATCCAGTCCACCATCACGCCTTGTTACAATCTCCGTCAAAATTGCAGGTATCGGTCGAGTGGCGCTGGACGTGCGGCTTGGCTGTTTATCCTCAGACCTGACCACAAACCCAGAGCCCCAGCGCATCATAGACGCAGCAAAGTACGCCCTGAGGAACGTGGCCGTTCTGGAGCTGAAGGCACCCTACTGGAGATACATCCCAACGCCGCTGTGGACCAAATACGTCAACAATATGAACTTCTTTGTTGAGTAAGTCTTGAAAAACTTAAATGAAATAACGTCTTACCTTGGTTGGATACTACTAGATTGATAAATAAGGTAGAGATTAGCTTACTTTTATAATGTTTTAAAAATTCACATAAAAATTAAATAATATTCGTACACCAGGATTATATTTAAAGCTGTTATTTTGACAATTGAATGACGGCTCACTAGTAAATATAACTATACTTTTATTATTTTAGTTATAGTTTCTAGTATAGGTTTCTCTGCCTCTAAGAACTCGATTGTAAATTTTAACTGGTTATAAACAAGATTCATAGCGATGAATTAATATTTTGGTCTCCCGTACCTACGCCTCTACATAACTACCTATATCTAGCATAACACAAACAAAACCACACTAAAAATAAGACTTCACTTTTTTTATTAAAATACAATATCGCCATTTTTAAGATCTATTCCAAGTCTAATAGGGGATCGGACTATTTTTTTTAATTGTATAAATCCAAACTTCTTAGTTTCTGCTATCGAACACTAAAAATGTTTGCTCTATCTTTAAAATTGACCGAGTTATAAAGGTTTGGAATTCAAGATTAGACAGAGAGGCACATATCCACTTGTGACGTCATTTGTTAGTAACGCCATATAATCTCCATACAAAAAATCCTTTTTGAAAGAGACAGACATATTGAAACTTTAAAAAATCACTGTAAATTCGTTTTTCAACCGATGCTGTTTTTTTCTTCGCGAATCGTCTGCTACTAATCTATATTTTAAAAATAAATTATAAAATATGGTAATGGTATGGTAATTTAGGAATAGTCCGATCCCCTAATCAGCTAAGCCTAATACACATTTTAAACCAGCTCGGTAGATAGATATAATGTAATTTGTTTATGACTGCAGACTCTGCTCGCGCTACATCAATGAGGCCCTGGAGAGGCTGCAGACGAAGAAAGTGACGTCAGAGGATGATCTGTCTCTTCTGGAACGAGTGCTGCGAAGTGAAGGTGACCCCAAGATCGCCACCATCATGGCTCTGGACTTGATCCTAGTTGGAATAGACACGGTAATTTAAGCAGAGGAAAGAAAGAATTATAAGGATAATAAGATAATAGAATAATATACTTAATAAGAAAAAAAAAGAATTATATATATTTTTTAATAATTATCTTTTTCATACTGTGTAATGGGTGTCACAGACGGTTATGATACGAGATACGGATAAGAGTGTCGAGAGCAGAAAAAACATGTTTGCATGCAAAAATTTACAAATCTTTTGTTTATCAAAATCTTCATCCTCAAGGGCGTCACAGACGGTTAAGATACGATCTTATAGTACGAGGCAGCCAGCTCTCTCGTCGCCATTGACTTTGTGTGCAATGCGGGGTTAAGCTGAATGGCCGGTCACTGATTGATTCGGCCATTCTGCTTGACCCCCGCTTTGACCATGCATTTTTTTACATTTACAAATACAACGGTTTCACTAGTAGGGGGGTTTCACTAGTAGGGTTGACTCTAACAAAATGAGCACTTTAAAACTAAATATTTCTGAAACGTACCCTAGTAAAAATGGTTTTTGCCAACCCACATTGTTTAAAAAAAATCCTATCCAATGACACCTCACACTATGGGGTAAAACCCTAAAAATTTTTTTTTTTTTAAGATTTTATTCATTAGCTTTGTCGGCGTGATTGATATCATATACATGCCAAATTACAGCTTTCTAGTCCGCGAAGCCTGTGACAGTCCCAGGAGGCTTCTGAGCTTCTGGAAGGAGCTGGGCTGGTTGGAGTAACCAGCCAAAACCGAACGTAAAACGGACCAATTTAGGGAGCCCACCAACTAACAGCTTTCTAGTACTGACTCTCTGAGCTAAGCCGCGGACGGACAGACAGACAGACGGACATGGCGGAACTATAAGGGTTCCTTTTGTCTACGGAACCCTAAAAAAACAATTATTAGAATAAGACAGCTGCAACTGCCAACTGGCTATTGCACGAGCAGTGACTCCCGGCAGTTCGTAGTTACAGCTGTCTTCCAACTAGTACATTGTCCTCGTCACCTACATCAGAGCTGCAGCAAAGCCGCGACTGCAATATTACCACTTTGGTAAACAGGAAAAAGAACAGAGCTGCATTCAGTTCGCAGACCTAGAGTAAAACCCGAATTTTTGAAATCACTCTATATCTCTCAGTAAAAATATTAAAATACTTTATTTGTAATACTGGCCGGTACTTTGGTTTTTAATCTACAAATTTATGAAAAGTAAAAAACATTATCTTTAATATTTCCAGTGATTCTTCTTAGGTAGAGTAACCACAAACGGGGCTACTATACCCTCGGGGCATCTATCCGGATTTTAACCTATATTGATCTAAATCTTACCATATCCTTACCTGTGTTCTTGGCTAAATTGCAGATATCAATGGCGGTGTGCTCGATCCTGTATCAGGCGGCGACCAGGCTCAAGCAGCAGGAGAAGATGGCTGAGGAGATTAGGCGCGTACTGCCCGACCCCAGCAAACCCCTCACGTACGCCGACCTGGACAAGCTACACTACACTAAAGCTTTTGTTAGAGAAGTTTTTAGGTAAGTCTAGCATCTGCTGTGTCGTCTTTCATAACGTATTTTTATTCTGTAATTCTTTTCTTCTGAGCAAGATATAGTAAATAAAAATAAAAAAAAACTTGTTAGCCGAGTAAGACAGCCTCTCGGGTAGCTCAGTCTCTGAAATTAAAAAAAAATCTTATTTTCATTAAAATCTAGTTTGACACAGAAAAATATTTTATTTTGTTTGAGAATTTGGAAAAGTTTTGCGTTACCTGACAGGTTTTGCGCTATTTTAATAACACATTGTATTAACATGCACTTGTCAACAATATCAACCTTGAGGGGTACAAAATTACAAAGTTTGCAAAATGTCTTAAAAAATATCTTGCTTAAAAGATTATTTTGTCAATATGCGCATGCTACCCGTATAATGTAGAAAGATTAGAGACAAAGTAAATAATGCAGTAGAGATGAACTACGGTAACATATTATGACCTTCCACAATACTTATTTTGATGTTATTCACTCGCCTAAAAATTTGGATAGGCGGATGATGGGTTGGCCATCTTATCGTAGGTTATCTCGACTGCAATATTGATTTTCTTTCTCTATATAGTTGTAGTTTTAACTTTAATCGACTGCTATTATAAAATTTATAATAGCAGTCGATTAAAGATAGAACTACAACTTCAGACCGTACTAGAACGTGGCGGTCTGCGCCTCCAATACGTTCTTGCTGTTCCAACTTCAATCAACCGCCAAAGATTCCAAGGAGTCTGGTTCTTGTATAGTTTTACTGTTTTTGTTCGATAAAATAGAGTCAGTTATGAATGTATTTCCTCTGTTTCAGAATGTACTCAACAGTAATTGGAAACGGGCGGACGTTACAAGAAGACGACGTTATATGCGGCTATCACATCCCTAAAGGAGTAAGTCAAAACTTGGTTACATCACCCTAGATCTAGCGATATGCTCCCTTTACGTCGAGCCATAAGCCTTGTCTCGCTTCTATTACCACTACTTCGAGTCTACGGTTTCTGACTCGCTTCTATTCCCTTGCTGCAAGCACCCCCCCCCCCCCAACCCTTCCAGCACCAAAATTTTGAAAAAGGAGAGTTTAGCGACACCAAAAACCCGGATGCATTTTATCAAGGCCTCTCGATAACCGCCACGATTATCAAGAACCTGGATGTAGCAAGCACATGGAGTGATTCTAACACAAAAAGAAATTTCATATTTGTAGAAAAATTCATAAAAAAAAAAAAACATATCTACGGCGGCGCCGCGCCTAGCAACACCACCAGCGAAAGCGATATAAAGCAGTTGGTCAACGCGAGGAACTAATACCTAGTTCGGCGACTGATGGGGGGCTTCTTGCCCGCCTAGCAACACCCAAGGACCTGCCGGAGTTCGGTGGTGATCCATTAGAATGGATGCAGTTTAAAGAATGTTTTATCGAATCTTCAAAACTATGTAAATATAGCGACGTTGAGAATGTGTGGCAGTTAAGAAAGAAACGCGACAAGCCGCTGCGCCTTTGTATATATGTATGTATGTAACCGTTTATTCAATTTTATAATACATATTACTAATAGGAAGCACAACCCCCGACGCTATTATGGATACGCTCGAATTGAGTTTTGGTCGACCGGAATGCATAATTAACAAGATCGTAGCACAACCAAGAAAAATTAACCCCCTTCTTATCATACCGAAATTGTTGCATTCTCGGTAAAAGTTAAAAATTATGTGGGTGCAGTAAAAACTATCAAGTTAGTAAACTACATACACAGTCCCGAGCTGACATCGACAGTACTGAATAAACTGCCACCCGCTCTCATCAATAAGTGGGGAGTGGATCACCGGAAGTTCATGGGAGCGGCTCGTCCGAAGTGTAAAAACTGCGCTGAAAGTAGTTTTGAAATCAAGAGCTCCACACGAAGAAACTCTGCTTACGCTCCTAGCCGAAGTAGAGAACATAATTAACAGTAGGCCACTAACACACGTTTCTGTAGACCATCGAGATAGCGAGACTTTGACACCCAATAATTTTCTTATCGGGTCCTCCTCTAACTTGCCTACTCCAGGAGTATTTCATGATAAAGATTTAATGCTGCATAAGCGATGGAGAGTTGCCCAATGGTTGTCTGACCTTTTCTGGACTAGGTGGATTAGAGAAGTGTTACCAGATTTAGTTCCGCGCCAGAAGTGCCAGAAGGAGGGTGACCAGTTGAAGATCGGAGACGTAGTAGTTGTAGTGAATCCCTCTTCTCGTAACATTTGGCCAAAGGGACTGATGGACGCGTAAGAGTCGTGGACGTTAGGACAAAATCAGGTGTACTGAAGCGACCAGCTGCTCGATTAGCCTATCTTTTAAGCTCTATGAGTGAGTGTCATGCCGACACTAGGGGGAGAATGTTGATGACAGGACTTAAATTGTTATTTTTCTTTTGCATAATTTTGAATTATGCCTATTATTGTGCGTTTCCGATTTGTATAGTTTTTTACTTTTAAGCGACTCCGAAGAGAGTAGCTTATCCCCCGGGCGCACACTAGAACCCCGCCATACAAGTGAATGCGTAAAACTCTATTTTTAAAAAGAAGGTATTTTGATATTATTTTTTATGATCAACTGACAAAGATATGATGCATTTGTTCTTTTATAATCAGAGGATTATCGTTACTGACTTTGTGATGACAGCTCGTTGAAGTTAGTGTAAACTACAATTTTGAATCGCAATTAATTAATGGTGATAAGTTCATTGTCATTAAATAATTATTTCTTTGCTGTTTAAAAAAATATTTTACTATGTCGAATGTTCACGTTCTAACCCTCGGTTTCCTCCGAGTTCTAACCAGTCTGTCGTCCGGCCGCGCTACGGTGTGCACGCGCTTCTTTTATTGAGTACGAAATTCACAAGTTATTTTTTCTCACCAACCCATCCTTTATAATGAATTTTGTACAAAAATGTTAGTAATACTCATACATTTCGTTATTAGTGGAAATTGGTGTGATTTATTCACGGAGCCAACACTCCGTGGATTTATTAGAAAAACATTATTTACACGTTACACATAAGACATTTGGATATTCAGACTGCTTTATCATCAACACTTCTTTAAAAAAATGTTTTTTTTACAAATGCTTTTTATTTCTGTTCCGACTGTACCTACTATACAGAACTCGACATAAAAGGAATAGAAGCGCAAACGACATGAATAGATTCAATGTAACGGTAATAGAAAGCGTAAAATCGCAACACGTTGCAAGAACAATAGAGTTTCAGGCTCGACGTAAAGGGAGCATATCGATCTAGCGACTGTTTGAATTTTTGCTTTTGAAACGGCATACAAGTACTGCTACAGCAACGACCGGTCCGGTAGTTAGCATCCATAATTATGAAAATACACTTCTCATAAAAAAAATTAAAACATCTTGCAAGTTTATGTTTTGTAAGGAATACCAGAAAAATGTGTATATTTAGGAATATACACCGTGAAATTTACATCGTTTTGTTCCCGCCGTGTAGTGATAGTACCCGTCAAACTGAACAACTTTTCACGAAAAAAAAAATTCCTGCAACAAAAAAATTTTGGTCTCTCCATACAAAGTGAGACTCCCGCCCGACCGACCCATTTTGTATGGAGAGACCAAAAATTTTTTTGTCACAGGATTTTCTTTTTTCGTGAAAAGTTGTTCAGTTTGACGGGTACTATCACTACACGGCGGGAACAAAACGATGTAAATTTCATGCTGTATTATGTCAAATGTCGTAGGTAGTGAGTACGTATGTATGTAAACACTTTATTGCACAATAAATAATTGAGTAATATATGAGGTTTTCAAATCCTATGTGATCATTCATTACTCACTATTAAACGTCATTTGATATTATTCCTAAATATACACATTTTTCTGTTATTCCTTAAAAAACATAAACTTGCGAAGTATTTCGATTTATTTGATGAGAAGTATGTAAAATGTTCATGATTTAGGGCGATCAGGTCATGTCGGGGGTTAGTTAGACTTCAGACACAATCTCAGAATGACCTAGCAGCCGTGTGCAGGTTTCCTCACGACATTTTCCTTAACCATAAAAGCATTGAATAAACTATGAATTCACACAACACACATTGGTACGACGTTGGTTGGGTTTGTTGGAGCAGACGGGTTCTCGAATGGAGACCACGTCTCGGGAGACGTAGTGCGGGACGCCCCTTGATTCTGTGCCCCTTGCCAAGTGGAATTTTGACCTGAGGAGGTCGCTGGTGGTGGCTGGATGAGGAAAGCGGGTGATCGTGCGCTTTGGCGTGCCCTTGGGGAGGCCTACGTCCAGCAGTGGACTGCAATAGGCTGATTGATTGTTTGATTGATTGACATTGGTACAGTCAGCATAACAAGTAGTTATACAGGCCGTTTTAAATCGATGAAGTTTTCTCAGGTGATTATTACCTGTACTATTTACTAAACCTGTACTGTACAATTATTATAAGCATGACAAAATATTAGAGAAATCTTCATCGGTTTTGAGCGGCCTGTATGGCTATCTCTTTTGCTAACTGTACGTAAGGCCTTTACCAAAGAGTAAATAAAAAAAAATAAAAAAAAATATTGTAATATTGTGTGTTTAATATAATAAATGTTTTTTCTTTCTTTCTTTTCTTTCTAAATGAAAAAGTAAAGGCGTACCTTTACTCACTTTATGATAATACCTTCGGTATTTTCAGGTTCAAGTGGTATTCCCCACTATAGTGACAGGCAACATGGAGCAGTTCGTCTCCGACCCTGAGGAGTTCAAGCCTGAGCGCTGGATGGAGTCGGACGGCCGTCTGCATCCCTTCGCGTCGCTGCCATACGGCTTCGGAGCCAGGATATGCTTGGGGAGACGATTCGCCGACCTGGAGATCCAAGTGCTGCTGGCTAAGGTGAGAAATATTCCAGCTGCAAATTCTTTTTCTTCATCGTGGGTAAGGTTCCTGTTACCGTTTAAAAATAGAGTACATCAATAAAACCGCAAGCTACCCGAAAATATCGCTATTTCAAGACCTAGTGGCCTCAACATACAGCTAACGTTGACATCAGGGTTATGCGGTCAAGTCTCGTCGACCTTACAAGTTACAAGACACACGATAAAAGGAAAATAATTTTATCCTACCTACTCATTGTGGCATACTTGCAGCCTTCATATTATATAATTCATCTTCTCAGGTTTCCTTTACACCAAGACAAGCAAGACTTCATATTCCTCAAACGCCTTTGCGTCGTCAAACCCCGGGGCCCTGGACACAGTTCTCGGGTCATAGAACAGGGATTAGGAGTTAGATCAGCTCTTTACCCTCACTATACTGATGCCCTGAGTAGAAAGGGACTCACCTGAAGTGTTGGTTAGAAATTATTGTCACGCCAATGGCTTCTGACATAAGTTCCATCACGTAAAAAAGACGTTGAAAGAAGTGGAGGGGATAATATATTTAAAATTCATACAGTTGCTTAAGACAGTAACATTATTCGAAAGTATATTACCTATTGTTTTTTTTACACTTACAACTAATATTATAAACTAGCTGACCCGAGAGTTGTCTTGCCATTTTTCCTACCTCTACCCTACTCTACACCTACCCAAGTAGGACCCAACAACTACCCTACACCTACCCTACGTCTACCCTACGCCTACATTACGCCTACCCTACACATGAAAATTTTTAACGGGAAAATGTTTTTTCTATTATTTTATTTTTTCGTAAATTTCCCATGTTTTTAATAGTTATTCTGCTATTCGGGACGGAGAAAAATACACCAAACAAAAAACCATGAAAATCGGTCCAGTTGTACTCGAGTTATAAGTGTATGAACAAACCCGACTTTGTTTTGTGAAAATATATTTGGATTGGATGTTTGTTTTACGCCTTAACTACAGAACGGATTTGGATGAAATTTGAAATGGAGGTAGTTTTTAACCTGGATTACTACATAGGATACTTTTTACGGGCAAAAGTCTAATTCCCACGGGAAAATCTTACACAACGCGAGCGTAGCCGCGGGCGGATCGCTAGTATTAGTATTATATAGGAAACATTATATACTTAGGTAATCTATGGTGCTTTGATGCGCGACTGTGGCCTTTACAAGTAAAACATTTCCTTCGTCCAGAATTTTTTACTTGACAGGTACTACAACGCTATCACCAAGCTTTGTGGTGTTGATCCTTCTTGATCTTATAACCTACACAATGAAAATACGTTTTATCCTAGTTTTTAAAAACAGTCAATGGCTTCTGACAGAGCTTGTGGGTCTTGTGGCACGGTAACTTGTAGGGTCACTCAATTAAAAACCCATACGATATTTTAATGGACGGAGAACTGACGGAAGCTTCGGCAGAAAAGTTATCGAATGGCGACCACGCACCGGAAGACGCAGCGTGGGTAGGCCCCTCGCAAGGTGGACCAACGATCTGATGAAGGTCGTGGAAAGCTGCTGGATGCGGGTAGCGCAGGACCGGTCGTTATGGAGATCCTTGGGGGAGGCCTTTGTCCAGCAATGGACATCTACAGGTTGAGATGATGATAATCGATATTTATAATAGATGCTGTGGGTCGAACCTACACTTGACTGTATTGGTACTTAACGTGCTTAAAAATAAATTTGAAATATGTTTTCCTATGCGAAGGCTAAATAATAGGATACAAAAAAACTGGATATCCTCGGAAATAAATAATTTAAAGTCTTTATTATTTGAATTTATTGACATTGGAAAAATATTTCCTAACAATGACATTGTTTCTATTTTAATAAATGACATGAATGATAAATATACGGAATTAATAAAAAAAGAACGATCTCATTACTACATGAGAAAAATACAGAATAGTCGAAACATAAATAAAGCAACGTGGAATGTTGTAAATAATGAGAGAGGAAAGACAAGTACTCAAACCGATTAAACGGAAATTATTATGGCTGCTGATAGGGAGAAGTACAGGAGTAGTAAGGACGTCACGGACGCTATGAACAGTCGGTTCGCCGGCGCAGCGGCTGCGTGCGGCACGCCGCCGCGCCGGCTGACTGCGCGCGCGCCCTCGCCCTGCTGCGCGCCGCGCGCCCGCCTGCCGATCGCTGCATGCGTCTTTCGCGATTTACTGCTTCAGAAGTGGAGCGAATCATAAAAACACGCGTTGCTCAAAAACCGACTAGAGACATATATGACGTCTCAGTGATTGCACTGAATGCAGCTGCTAACACTCTTTCCCCTATCCTGGCTGATTTGTTCAATCGCTTTATGAGAGAGGGTGCATTTCCAGCTCCGTTGAAAGTTCCTCCGTCGCCTTTGTTTAAAGGCAAAGGTAGTAAGGGCGATCTAGATGGCTTCAGACCTGTTGCTGTTATACCAATTATCGCTAAGGTGATGGAAAATGGAATATGCTCGAGAATTATTGCCTTTCTGGTTAGTACTAATGCGATATCCGATCGCTAATATGCGTACAGAGAGAGTCGTTCCACTACTGATATAACTAGAGAAGTAGTAAGACGCATTGTGGAGGCCCGAGAATGCAGACAGGAGGTCGCCGTCTTATGTTGCGACTTATCCAAAGCATTTGATGTGGCTGACCACAACGTTCTGTCAGCAAAGCTTCGTCACTATGGCTTTGACGGTCGTGCCCATGCCCTATTAATGGACATCTTGCAATGTAGATCGCAAATTGTTGTGTCTCATGGTGGAACGACTAAATCTGATCCAATTATCACAAACATGGGGGTTGCCCAAGGGTCCTCAGTATCTAATTTACTTTTCTCACTTCTTCTTAACGATTTACCTGAGGCAGTAGGTTGTGGCGAAGCATTTATGTATGCTGACGATGTCGCGGTAGTAATACGTGCACCAAATCATGAAGAACTCGAGCGTAGATTAAATCATACCGTTACTGAGTTGTGTCAATGGTTTCAGGCGAATGGCCTCGCTCTTAACCTAAAGAAGACTCATTTTATGAATTTTGACTTGTCGGGACGAAAAATGAAGCCTGCACTGGTTTACGCAAATGGAATCCCCATAAATCAGGTAGAATCTACTGGCTTCCTTGGCTTTCAACTTGATAGACGAATGACATGGGAGCCACATATAGACAGATTATGCGGTAAACTGAGTGGCGCCTGCTTTGCTCTAAGAAGAGTGTCACGTGTAGTGTCAACACAGGTGGTGCGTTCGTGTTACTTTGCGATAGTGCACTCCGTGCTGCAATACGGAATGGAGTTCTGGGGGTGTGCGGCTGAATGGAAACGAGTTTTTATCGCACAAAAGCGTGCAGTCCGAGCGATCCTACTTTTTATTTATTATTATTTTATTATTTATTTATTTATTTATTAGAACAATATTAGTCAATGGGTATTCTTACTGTTCCCTCGATAGTGATACTGCACGTGTCACTATATGTGCGGAAGAATTTTGCAGAGTTTTTGCAGTACAAGAATGTGCACTCCCATAATACACGCAATGCGAATAAACTGGTCCCGATCAATCATAGGCTGGTGAAATCCAAACAGCTAACACACGTGATGGGACCCTCAATTGGACGTAGTTACATGAAAAGGATCCAATCCACACAAAGTTACTTTTCAGATATTGAAGTTTGAAGTTACTTTTCAGATATTGAAGGTATTTGTTTCAAGATAATTTTACGTGTTATGTTTTGTGAGAAACATTAAAACATTTTTATTGTTAATAGTATATTTTATGGGACGATTGGTATTATTTGCGGTTAGTTTTGTGTACTAAAGTCATTTTTGACAATGTTGTGGATTGGATCCTTTTCGTGTAACTACGTCCAATTTACAATCGGTTACCTGACGATATTACGGAAGTGGACAGCTTTACTGGTTTTAAATATAAATTAAAGAAATGGCTCATCAAGCAAGCGTTCTATTCTATAGATGAATTTTATAATTTAAAATAACTATCGTTAAACTGTCTCTGTTTTCAGAAACTGTTTTAAATAAGTTTTGGTTATTTTATTTGTTTATTTATACATACATTTGTATACATAACTTTTGACATGTAATTTAATATTACCAAATAAATGATATGATGATATGATATAATGATGATTTTAATGGATATGATGGTGATGAAGTATTTGTTTTGTCGACAGCTGCTCCGCCGATACCGCTTGGAATACCACCACGAGCCACTCGACTACGCCGTCACATTTATGTACGCACCGGACGGACCTTTGCGCCTCAGGATGATTGAACGATAGATTAAATGCTTCGTATAATTATAGTATTATAAAACTTAACAACTTTTGGTTCACATCTTTCAAAGACTAAAATAAACTTACAAATTGACTCGGTCTGCTAATGGTATCGATTCACACAGTCAAGCTCTAATCCTTTGATTTGAGTTAGTCAGTCCTTTTCACCTTTTAAAGATAAAAAGGGACAGGAGATGGCCATCCTAATATTGGCGCTTATGGACGCGTCGATTGCACAGTTTTAGAGAGCACGTAAAACATTCGACTTAAAAATCTCTGAATCTGACAGCTATTAGCTATTAGGTTATCATTCACTCAAAATAATATCATTCGTTCATCTGTATTCATCACCTCTCTTTCATTGGTCATAAAAAAGTAAAAAGATAGCTGGATTTTCAAATTAGAAGTACTTAGAGCATGACTTCCCGAATCGAAGCCAATGAGTATGAAAAGTCAAATCACAAGAAAACGGTCTAATTTTAAAGTTAATTTTTGAGATCTTGGTAAAGTTCTTAGTATATTATAACAAAAGTTGTTCAGTTTCAGTGGCTGAACTACCTACTCTAGAGGATTTGCGTGGTTCACCACAAAAATATAATGTTTATATGCGCCTTTGTTGTCAGATTTACATACAGAAATAAGTTTTAATTAAAAAATATTTTTTAACATACTTGAGTTTTAAATGCAAATTGTATTAACGTAGCCAAGTGGTTGCCCTACATGGTGACGTCATAATTTCATAGAAAACAAGCAAGAACGAATTTCGGTGCTGCCCTCCGTGGTGTTTGACCCAGCGAACGAGGTGAGCGAAGCAGCTAAAATTTGGCCAAAATAGCTGCTTTTTGTATGTCTATCTGTCTGTCCATCTGTCTGTTAGTTACACTCTACAAATCGCGTTTCTGAACAGATTCTCGTGAAATTTTGTGAGCAGATTCTGTAAATTAATCAATTTTTTTTTGTCGAGTCAGTTTTTGGAAATTTAAAAAATGACGGGGTTATAGGGGTTGCCAGTTTACAAGGTCTACCGCTGAAGCTGTTTTCCTCTACAGGTCATTTCGCTCAATCAATTAAAATAAAATAAATTAAAAAAGTAAATAAATAAAATAAAACAAAATAAATTTAAGCTAGTGCCTTACCCAAATTGCATGCCTGCAAACAGGCATGGGTGATCACAAGATAACCTAACCCCGAAGGGTATGGCGGAGCCAGGCGAGCGAACTAACCTAATGGTGCCCCGAATTCCCGAGCTCGCTACGCTCGTACCCGCCCTGATTGTACTTGTACTGTGCTTTATCCATTTTTTAATAATAATGGAATGCTTTAATAATGGAATGGAATTAACACACATATGACTTATCTATTCGACAAACACGCCCCTCTTCGTATAATAGTCATTAGAGATCGCCAATTGCCCTGGTTCACACCTAATGTCTGCTATATTATGAAACTGAGAGATACTGCATATAAAAGGTATAAAAAAACCTCACTTGGAATAGATAGAGAAAATTATAAATCACTGAAAAGTCTAGCCAATGTTAGCTTGCACACCGAGCGTAAAGCCTATTTTGACCATTACATTAATAAAAATATTAATAATCCAAAAAGTTCATGGAAAAACCTTAAAAGTACTGCTGTCCCATCTTTTAAAGTGAGGTAGTGATAGTGTAAGCATTTCCGACCTAACATACTACGAGTTCAATAGGTTTGGACCGAATTCTTTCCAACTTACACCGGTTACTGAGCATGAGGTTGGTAAAATTATTTTATCCATCAAATCAAATGCCCAGGGAAGTGATGGCATCAACATGGATATGGTGCTTCTAACTCTTCCTCGTACATTAGCAGTTATTACAGCAATAATAAATAAGTCTATTACTACATCCACTTTTCCACAACTTTGGAAATTGTCTTTAGTTACTCCCATACCTAAGGTTCCAAATCCTACAGATCTTGGAGAACTGCGGCCCATAAGTATATTACCATACATTTCTAAAATCTTGGAAAAAATTGTGCATGGGCAAGTATCAAACTTTTGTGAGACTAATAATATCCTTCCTGTACATCAATCTGGTTTTCGGAAACAACATAGTACTACTACGGCACTCCTTGATGTGGTTGGCGAAATTTTAGCAGCACGTGATAAAGGCAAGGCTACCATCCTTACCCTCTTGGACTATTCTCGCGCATTTGACTGCATTAGGATCCCGCTTCTGCTCTCCAAGCTATCTTATTATGGTTTCCATAATTCGGTTGTACGATGGTTCGATAGCTACCTTATGAATCGTGAACAGCGGGTGTCTCTTGGCTTGTCGAACGGTTCGAATATTTTTTCGCAGCCACGCCCTGTAGCTAGAGGGGTTCCTCAAGGTTCCATACTTGGACCTCTCTTATACATCATTTATACGTGTGACGTCACGAAATATATAAAAAATGCAATTACCATCTATATGCAGATGATTTGCAAATTTATAAAAGTTTTTACCCCAATGACACCAATGGAGCGGTTCAAGAAATTAATTCCGACCTAAGTAGAATAACGGGTTGGTCTGTGGGGAACTGTTTAGCCTTAAATGCTAGTAAAACAAAATTTTTAGTGCTAGGCTCTCGAAGACAGATTGAATTGACAATTGCTCAGAATCCACAGATTACTGTAAATAATGATATCGTTGAGCGAGTGGAAGAAGCCCGAAACCTTGGCCTCATCATAGACGGCGAACTGCGCTTTGAGCGACACGTGCTTGATATTATGAGAAATTGTTTCTACAGGCTTAAAGTTCTTTACAGAATACGAGATTTCATTAGTATAGATTTGCACGTAAGACTGTGTGACGCTCTAATTTTATCAAAGCTTAATAACTGTTTAGTGGTGTACGGGCCTTGTTTACTGGAACGAACGCAGCGAGTTATCCAAAGAGTGCAGAATGCATGTGCTCGGTACTGTTTCAGTATTCCCCCTCGCTCACATGTTACACCTTTTCCCTTACCTTAATCCCAACAGATTTTATGCAAAAAAAATATCTGTTACATTTCAGTACCAGGTGGCTTGTCCTCAACTTACTTTACATAGAACACGCACTTACCCTGACTATGTCTTAAACTTGTAACTAAAAAAAGTTGATTCATTCAAAATTTATTTAGCAATAGCCTTATATTGTTTGCATAATAATTCATTTTACCTATAAGAATACACAAGACACTTAATCAAAGTTTGTCCGAGCCAAATCGTCAGTTATGGTGGCGCGATTTCAACTCGTCGTGACTTGTTGTGTATTAGTTCGGGACTTGTCGCTTGGCTCCGGCCCGCGTCCCTCAGTCATGCGCTAGCGCTTGTGAAGTGTAGACCTGTGACTGTGCGCAGCATTTTCTCGCCAAAACGTAAGTAAGCCCTTTGGTGGCGTTTTATTCAATGATTGTTAAGTTTGGGTGTCCAAACTTGTCCACCAAAACTTAATTATGGCACCAAAACTGAAATTCATACAATATAGTATTAAATTTAAAATTGGTAAATGATTTATTTATTTATTGAATTAGTTTACTAAATAGTGATGCATTTAGTGGTTAGTGAATTAACTCGTGTTACTTATGCAGTGATCTAAATTAAAACAAATAATTAAGTACCTTTAATATTTTTTAAGTTTTGGTGTGCAAGATTTAGTTTCGGTGGCTTGATTTCAGATTAGGTGGGCACATTTCAGTTTTGGTGGCGTTACAATACTTTGAGATTAAGTTTTGGTGTGCAAGATTTAGTTTCGGTGGCTTGATTTCAGATTAGGTGGGCACATTTCAGTTTTGGTGGCGTTACAATACTTTGAAATTAAGTTTTGGTGTGCAAGATTTAGTTTCGGTGGCTTGATTTCAGATTAGGTGGGCACATTTCAGTTTTGGTGGCGTTACAATACTTTGAGAGTTAATAATTCAGTAACTACCTGGATGATTCTATGCGAAATAAGAAAATATGTAATGAATGTTCCTAATTATTAATATTACCACATAATATCTTTGAAAAACTTAAAATTAAAATGCGCCACCAAAACTGACTAAAAATCGCTATGTTGATATTGACCCGGCAACATCCTAAAAATTAAAGAGCGACAAAAATTGTATCTTGCCAATTTGTTGTTCGGTATCATCAAGTCACGTAAACCAGAATATTTATTTAAAAATCTTACTTGGAGGTGTACAATAAACAGAAATCCGGTGAGAAACTGCACTGTACCTTTGGCAGCTTGTAAGTACAGAACTGCTGCTTTTCGGGGTAGTTTCACTTTCTCATCCACTCATTGTTGGAACGATATTCCCCCTCCTATCCGGGTCCAAAACACACGACACACATTTAAAAAACATTATAAATCGTATCTTTTAGAACAGCAAAAAAAAAAAAAAAAGTTTTACAGTAGCTGATATACTCAATTCATAATAAATTTGTTAATCAATTTATTATTATTACCTTAATTATTAATATTTACATTTAAATTACACTATAAAATCATCGTTTCTTTCTACTCCAGTCCACAAGCAGGGTTTATAAACCCTGCTTTTCAGGCATTGCGGTAGCGGCGACGAGAAAATATGACGCAGTTTTTCGAATGCTGCCCAGCCCAACTGTACTCTTCTTGCGATTTCACGCTCAAAGTTGTCTCTACCCAACTGCAATGTCTGCCCAAGGTAGACATATTCTAGGACAACTTCGAGCACTTCGCCATTGATCGAGATCGGTTCCGGAGTGATTAGTTCGTTGAACCATGACCTTAGTCTTGTCCAAGTTCATCCGGAGATCGACTGACAGTGAGGCAGCGTTGAGAGTGTTGAGACTGTGCAGCATTTTTTGTTGATCGTGCAACGATTCAGCCATTATGACTATGTCGTCGGCAAAGCGGAGGTGACTGAGATATTCGCCATTAATGTTGATGCCCAATCCGTTCCAGTCTAGGGGTTTGAAGACATCCTCCAGTGCGTTGGAGAACAGTTTCGGAGAGATGACATCCCCCTGTCTCACTCCTCTGTCGAGGCTTGAGTCGAAGGCTTTCTCGTAGTCCACAAATGCTAGACACAGCGGCTGATTATACTCTTGCGACTTCTGTATAACCTGTCTCACTGTTTGGATGTGGTCTACGGTACTGAAACCTTTTCGAAACCCAGCCTGTTTCGGAGGCTGGAAGGCGTCAAATCTTGCGGCGAGACGGTTTGTGAGGACTCTCGAAAACAGCTTATAGACGTGGCTTAAGAGCGCGATTGGTCTGAAGTTTTTCAGGAGAGTTTTATCTCCTTTCTTGAAAAACAGCGCCACCACGCTCTCACTCCACGCCTTCGGGGTAGTTCCATTGGCTATGACGGAATTAAATAGCTCTTTTAACTTTCTCAGTACTGGAGTACCTCCTGTTCTGAGAAGCTCGGAAGTGATTCCATCTTCGCCAGGAGCCTTCCCATAGAGTCTTTATTTACCTCGTTCTAATGGTCTTGCAGAAGTCTCTGTGAAAATTGACAAAAACATATTTAGAAAATATGAAGACTCTGGTACGGATATTCACATTGGTCTTTTACAATACAGAACAACCCCCCGAATAAATTTAAAGTCACCCTCAGAATTACTCATGTCACGTAAGTTGAGAACTAAGTTATCTACTGAACTAAGTAATTTTAAACCAAAAGTTGAAAAATTTTCAGATCATATTAAGGAAAAATCAAAACTCTTAGAAAAACAAAGTCATATTATGATAAAAATGCTATTAAACCTCAACAGTATAAACTTAATGACGAAATATTCTTCAAAAGAAATCTTAAAGATGTAACATGGTCAAAAGGTATTATTTTGTCTCAGACAGAATTTCCTAGATCATATTTGATCAAGGATGTAAATGGATCAGTTTACAGGAGAAATACTCAACATATAAAGCTGTTTAAGTCTAGTCTGTCACAAACTAACAATCATAGCCAGAAGTCGAATATTGTTCAGTCTCAGTCCTCGCAGTCCAATGGTCATGGAAGTCAAAAGTCTCAAATTACAGAACCATCTACTCATATACCTATGTCGAAGTGTTATAATAATTATAATATAGATAATAATTATGTCACAAAATAGATATCGTCACTGGAAAGGTAAAACGTCTAACAGACCATTTTGGCGATATTGAGTTATATACATATTTGAAATCAGCTGAATTTTTTTGCGTCGAACAGTCCGGATCTCAAAGCGATCTGAGCACTTTTGCTGGCGCTTTAGACAACGTAAAATGTCTATATGAGGACAAACGAGTTTTCTTAAGTGACAAGATTTTGATCGATTTATAGATTGTGTCGCTTCAGTCACTCATTTTTCTAACACGATTGTGTTATAGACATTTTTGTTTACCTTGATTTGTTCTTTTTTGTCTGGTTAGTATTTTTGCATTTTTGTGCTTTAGGTAAATGTATACAAATAGTGAATTTATTTTTTTATGCATGACGCATATTATGTCTATAAGTTAAATCGCTTTTTCCTGATTTGTACACAAATGGCGTGTTAGCTAAAACAGGTTACACAATACTTACACATTTATGGAGGTTAGTCATTTTAGCTTCATGCAACTTGGTATTCCATGTCGTTTAAGCAATTCGTCCTTGCAAATATTCTGCACGTTTTGGTGTGTTAGTAAAAATTGTGTACCAGTATTATTAACATTTTGTAGATAAGTATATTGAAAATTTTGTAATAATTTTAAATAAGCGCCTCATTAGCAAAAATAATTTGACAAGTTTAGAAAAAACCTGCATTTAGTAAATAATGCAAGATGAATAATACTCTTGGCAGGGACTTTAGTGCAAAAAAACTGTTCTATTGAATGAAATGCGCGCGAGTTTGTATGATGTTAGATCGTGTTGGCACGCGCCCCTCTCGCCCCGGCGAGTCGCCCGCTGAGTCAGTCCGCGCCGGTTAGCGACGAAGTAAGGACGCGAAATTTTTAATAATTTTCTAGGCAACGATTAATTTTATACCAATTATTGAAGACGTTTAAGTTATTTGGACTGTGTGTATCATAATCGGAGTGTTATTGTGGTAAGCATACTAAATTTGTTTTTGTTCGAACTGAATACTTTATTCACGCTTTCATTAGGTTCACTTGCATGTAACTAACAATGTTATCAAAGCTGGAAAGTTAATTTTAACCTGCTTCTAATTGTCGTATCATTTTGAAATTTCGTAGGTTTGTGTAATTTGGGTGTCAATACAATAATTTGATACCATCCAGCTGATCTGATTATGGAATCAGGAGCTGCAAGGTGGAACCTTTCAATAGTTACGAGTAAAACCCTCGAATTTGGGCTCATTCAATTTGTTATAATAAGTCGAATACAGTGTAGTAGTTGGTGATGATAGTCTAGTAATAGAGGTGCTGAATAGTGGTACTCTTTAATGATTTCTAGTGAACTTTCTTTTCTAAACTAATAATAATAATAATATGTGGGGACATTTTCACACACGGCCGCTTTTACTATAGGCTATGAGTTTGTAAACAGTATAACTATGTTGTACTTGTAATAACTATATACCAACACTGAATCACAGAAAACAACTTTTCTAATAATTGTTTTCTACCTAGAATGTGTTATGTCTTGCTTTGGTGTCTTAGGTTTCTTAAGATTATTTAAATGGTTTTGAAAATAAAATATCAAGATATAATACGCAAATAAAGCAAATTGTTACTACTATGTATCATTAAGTGTGGCCCGACCCTAATGGTGCATAGTTTCGGTGTGTGTTTACTGTGAGCCTGTTAAAGCTCTTTTCACCCCTTTGGGGATAAGAGTGTGACTGTATAAGGGTTTCGAAATGGCGTAGGGAACCCATATAAACTGGTCAATAATTAACTATCAGATGCTTATAACTACTACTACTACTACTACTTAGCTGCTACTTGTGTTTGTTTGCTTTAGATTTGTGTGTGCTTATTATGAACGTTTTTTTTTACAGATCTCAATGGAAAGTAAACGAAAAGATTTTTATAAGAAGTATACAAATACAGTCAGATATAAATATGAGGAAGAGAAAAATAACGATACCGAAACTAGAAGATCATCTCGAAAACGAAGGGCTCCTGCTGTGTTTGATAATAAGCAGTCGGAAATAATGATGAACAGAAAAAAGGTAAAACGTATTTTAGATTTTTCTGAATCTGCGAATAAAGACATTATAACTGAAGCTTGCTCACACAAAGAGAAACATACGTTGAATTTATCTATGCAATCTGAGACAACCAACAAAGGAAAAGCTCTGCTTGAAATCCCGTCGAGTACCTACCATACTCTTGACTATCATGAACCTGTTAACAACATTTCTAGTAGCTCTAATGATAACTATCCTTTGTCTACTATCCAAAATCCACCTGACTACAGCGATCACTCTTCTCTGATTGAAATTAATGATTTGGTCGAAAACCATTCTCTGCCCGGTATGTTGTATACAAGCATGAACTCTTCCAAACAAAATATTCAAGATGCAGAGCGCATTTCTTCATCACTCGACGTCAGAGATGCAGCTGATGACCATGCTATAGATATTACAGACTGCCTTCTCTCCAAAATCTGCAGTAAATCTGTAACCGGGTCCTTGTCGGGTACCTGCGACTGCGACGCAACTTTTGTTAATTCTCTTTTGGCTGACGTCCGAGATGCAACGAGTGATAAATGTATGCAAAACGTCTACAATCAGAACAAAGATTATCCTCTTTATGACGACCGCTGTGTAACCAACAAGGCCATTCTAATACCTGAAGTTCGTGATGACATATACGACCAATCTCTTACGAATATGGATAATGCGATCGTTAAAGAACCTGCGTCTGCTATACAAAACCTACCTAGCGATAAACCTAACTGTGAATTTCCCTGCACAGATATAAATCGATCTAATATTGAAAGTTGGAACAAATCTGAAAACTATCCTCTCTCAGGTGATTGGAATTTTTATGATGAAGACCCCGTTGCTCAAAAACAGTCTCGAAAAAATACAAAACCACCCAAAGAAGAGAGCGTCACTATTTGTGTAGAAGCTGAAGTTCACAACCAAAAAACTAACGAGGGCAAAATAAATCAAATGAAGAAAAAAGAAATTCGTCAAAATGAAATTCAAGTTTGTCTAGATCAAATACGAACAGGTTATGAAGAATGTGAAATAAATGAAATCACGATTGAGTTAGAGCAAGAAGAAAATGTGGACGAACAAACAAAGAATAAAGAAAACGTTAAAAATACTGCCAACGAAAATAAAAGCAAAGTCCCTGAAAAGACGCTAGAAAAAAAACTTACCAAAGAAGACGTCTACCAGCACATCGATTTCTTATCGGATGACGAAGACTTTGTTTGGAGCTCGAGTTCTTGGGAAGGCACATCTGATTCTGAAAGCGACGAATTGGAAAATGGATCACAAAATCGTACTAAACTCAAAAGACTGGTCCGAGGAAACAAAAAAAATAAAAAACTAACTAAAAAGCTAAAAATGAAAAATAGTACAGCAGAAGAAGAAAAAACGGATAATGTGGACAAAAATAAGAAGAAAATAAAACGAACTAATAAAGCAAAAGAAAGATCGAAGCTGAAACGAGAAGGCAAGGAATATAAAACAAAATCGGGAAAAACGATCCAAGCAAGAAGTCTTCAGGAAAACCCATGTAAACCTGAAAAGTGTCATAATGAATGTTACAGTATATCAAATGAAAGACGTCAAAATATTTTTGATCACTTTTGGAATCTGAATACTGAGCGCCGCCGAGACTGGTTGATAAGTCACAGTAAAAAAACAGAAACAAAACGAAAGAGGACAAAAGCTACTGTAAGTCATCGCAAATGGAGTCACACTTACTTTATCAATGATGGTGAAGGCATGCGACAAGTTTGCTTACGATTCATATTGAAAACGCTACATATCCAGCAAAAATTTTTACATTACACGCTTATGAATGCGGAAAGAGGATCTTCTAAAAATTATGAAAGAGGTAAAAAAGTGCCTTCAAATAAGACTTCTGCTGCTCTTCTTGAATCGGTCCGAAGTTACATACAAAGTTTACCATCAGTCCCGTCACACTATTGTCGAAAAAATTCAAAAAGATCTTACTTACCCCAGGAATTAAAAAATTTGAGCAATTTGTACAAAATTTATAAAGTAACTAAAGAAACTGAAGGAGCCGAATTTGTGGGAGAAAAAGTATTTAGGAATTTATTTCTAAATTAATTTAATATTGCCTTTCATGTGCCTCGTAAGGATAAATGCCAAAAATGTATCAAATATGAACATAGCACGGATGACAGTTTTAGAGGAAAAGATACTTCATCTTAAAGATAAGGATGAGACATACAGTAGATTTCAGATACACCAAAACATTCACGAGCAAGATGAATCGATTTTGTGTACAACATTTGATTTACAGAAAGTCTTAAACACTCCCCATGGAGAGAGCATGCTTTTATATTACAGTAGGAAACTAGCTGTATTCAACTTAACATTATACGAGTCTGTCACCCGGAGAGGATATTGTTATACATGGTCAGAGGTAGAAGGAAAACGAGGTGCTAATGAAATATGTACTATTTTAGAAAAGTACATATTAGAGGTAGACGCTCGTGGTACTGTTAAACACCTACTCTTGTACAGCGACTGCTGTCCAGGGCAAAACAGGAACAAGGTAGTCCTGGCTTGTATTAACAGATGTCTTCAAAACTGCAAAAATATTTCTAGCATCCAAATGAACTATTTACTTCCTGGCCATACCTTTATGCCAGTTGACTCGATGCACTCTGTCATTGAAAAAAGTGTAAACAACACAATAGTATGAGCTCCTTCTCAGTGGCCAACAGTATTTGCATTAGCCAGGAAAAACCCCGGACCCTATGAGGTGGAAGTGTTAACTCATGTTGACTTTCGAACGTGGGATGGAATTGGAGAAAAATATTTCAAAGGAAGTTTATCAGGGAAGATAAGCAAGATTAGAATTGCTACTTTTAAACAGTCAATGCCGAATAAAATGCAAGTTAAGTACTCAATGACCGTAGATGCGAAACCTGAATTCATATCGATCATAGACAGAAATGAATCGACAAAACAACTGTACAAGTCCCGTTTGGCTATATCAACAGCCAAATATAACGATTTGGTTAAATTATGCACTAATAATACCATACCCCGAATGTATCCAGAAGAGTTCAAAAACTTGCCATGTTTAAATAACGTTCGTGATGTTTTGCAGGAAAGCGATCTGGAAGACAATATCGAATCTGATTAATTACAACAGAATAATGGAACGGTTTAAAATTCAACTTAATTTTAACTGTTACAGTTTATTAGGATAGCTTATTTCATGACAGATGTCAGAAAGTGACATGTAAGTAAGATAAGTATAGATTTAGTAGACTTGTGTTCCTTTCAATTTTAGTACAAAAATAATAAGGCTGATTTGTTGTTATTATCCAATTATTAAAGTTACTAAAAATATTGTAGTACAAAAAATAATAAGGCAGATTTGTAGTTATTAACTTATTATTAAAAAGAACATTGTGGTACAAAAAATTATAAGGCTGATTTGCAGTTATTATTACCAAGAACATTGTCAAATGTTTTAATTTCGCAATTTTATAACGTATTTTGTTCAAATAGAACAAAAAATGTTAGACTAACTTGTTATAAATAATACTGCTTTATTTCACGCATTCCTAATTTACTTTTTTCTTTGATAAAACAATTTATTCATGTTTTAATAAAGATGTAAACAATAAATACTATTGTGTTTTTATTACGTGAATCTTAATAGAACTGTAAGACAATCTCAGTAATAATATTTTGGTACGTAAGATATTTATATTTTATATTATTGCTTATGCCAATCGATTATTACCTACTGCATTCCCATATGGGGTGGTACCTATAAAACCGCGGTAATACCTCTAGAGCGAGCGCAAAGATATGTTCTTAAGATTATCCTGTTTAAGCCCAGAGACTATCCCACAAACAAACTCTACGCAGAAAGTAAAATGCTGACTGTACGACAGCTTTATATAGTCAAGTCACTTCTGCGTAGGCATTCATATCTCCTGTTTGATGCAAATAAAACGAGACGACCTGGTCTTCCTGTCTGCCCCACTGTTTCTTGTCGTACGGTATTCGCGCGCAGACAACATATTGCTCAAACATCGTATATATATAACCAAGTTAACAAATCCCTGTCCATCTAATCTCTGACTAAAAGAGAAGTTAATATAAAAGTGTCAAAATGGCTTCATACCCTAACTTATGACCAGACCGAAGATATCCTTTCCCACCAGCACTAAATTCAACCACCGCGCCGACCCACACACACTCGCACACAAACACACACTCACACACACACACTCACACACACACACACACACTCACACTCATTCACATGATATACTAACACATCACTCCTTACAATATAATTTTGAGTTTGTTTAGGATAGGTTTGAATTCCCTGTACAAATTTATGTTTCACTTGCTGTTCACTACCTTAAGTTACAATAATTGTGAAGTAATGCTAGCGGAAGCGCATCACCAGCTACTATAATACAGGTTCATTCCTAGTATGGTACCTGACTGATGCTCTGACAGAATTTTTAATTACTTACTTGAATAAATTTATAATTATTATTATTATTATTTTAGTTGAACATAACGTTATCGTTGCAGCCCTTTTAGTAAAGTATGCACTGAGATTAACAATTTAAATGTACCTTAAGCTAATTACAACCAAATAAAAATAATAACAACGTTACGGTTTATACCTTTTACTGTTTGCAGTATGGAAATTATGTTATCATTTAGTGTTTTTGCTTTTATGCATTAAAGGTACGTACGAACACATTAGAATTTTTACCCTTATAAAATAATGTAATTAAATTAACTTTAGTAATTTCAATTTTGTGCAAATAACGGCGTCAAAACCTTTAAGCAAATTTACCGGAAAGAAATTAATTAAAAAAACAGCGCATTTTCTCTAAAGCGACACCTAATTCCTGGGCCAGTAAACAAATTTCTGTTTTATTAAGAAAATAGTAGAGAAAAATACGATTCTAACAAGGTATATATTCCAAATATTTAATGTGTATTACAAAAGATATGATTTTTTTTGCAAAAAACGAAACTTTAATTTGCTTTCCTGAAAAGTAGGTAAAGTGGAGGTTAGACGTTCTACCTTTCCAGTGACGATATCAAAAGTCATGTCAGTCGTCAAAACAGTCTTGTATGGTGGAAAGGGAGGATGATAATATTGAGAATTATAAAAATTTGTATATTCCTGAATATTTGATAAATCGAGGTAATATCACAAATGTATGTACTCAGGTGAATAATAAGATTAAGTCTCTTGAGGCGTCATTCGAGTCTGCTAAGTCTGATCAATTATTTATTTGTAGTCCAAGTCAAGAACTAGACAGACAGACAGACAGACTTATGTAGACACTGTAATTCCGCTTCAGAGACCACTCAACACATAACCGGAGCCTGTAAAAGCAACGGCATGATCAGATCGCGGCTATTGTTCATCAACAACTTGCACATAATTTCAAGCTTATACACAAACAAGAACCTTATTATAAGTATAAACCACCAGTAGTACTAGAGAATGACAGAGTTAAAATTTACTGGGACAGAACGATACTAACTGACAAGACTATTCACTATAACAGACCTGACATTACTCTTCTTAATAAACAAAACAAAACAGCATACATAATCGACATAGCTATATATACCTAACTCACACAATGTACAGTCAACTATCACTGATAAACAGTGGACGCAAATATGCAATAACATGTTAACCCTCAAAAAATAAAAAAGTGAGTTTTTTTAACAAATCGATTGGTTGTATATTCAACAATGTTTTTCAATAGTATTTTATGTGACATAAAATATATTTTAGTAAAAAACTCATTTTTAAAATTTATGGTAACGCGTAAAGCTTGTAGATGAATTTGCAACAACGTTTTATGTTCCTTAGTATACATTTGCGTAGCCGAAACGCCATCTATCATTTCGCTAAAGTACTTTATGGCACTTAGTATATTATTGCAAAACGGACGTCAGTTGTCAGTGCGATTCGAAGATTTGGCGTGTTTTGTTTTTATTATTAAGATAAAACTTAATTTAAGAAGTGTTGTTGTATCGGCGACTAATATAAAGTCAAAATTATCAAGCAGAGCGCTTTGCAATGCAAGGTATGTTGTTTTTATTCATTTTTATCATTTTTTATTTAAGGTTATAATTTCACTACTTGTTATTTTTCTAATCACTTCAAAATAGGTCGTTACTTTCCGTATCTATGATTTATTATTAATAGAATAATTAATATTTAATGGGTTCCCTTTGCATATTGGTACATGTTTATAAAAAAATCCATTTTATTTCACCCAGAATCCAAATAGCACGTTATTGCAAAATGTTAAATTTGTCATTGAGACGGAAGATGCATGCATTCAAGTCACATAAAACTTTATTGCAAAAATACAAATCACTTAATCTTGAGAGATATTTCATGTCAAGTCTCATAATTTAGTTTTGAATAATTATGGATACCTTTAGTCTAAATATGTAAAATATTTTAAAATCGCACCTTTCTATGTATGGGTCAAAATCTGAGCGGCATATTTTACATGTCTACGCTGAGAATCGATATGTAAAATGATAGGATGCTTTTGAAATATTTTTTATAGTAAAGTACGGTATCTGATTTAACTAGGGCCATAGCTGTGTTTTTATTAAGCATTATAAGAAAATTTTAAATTAAAAATTACCTTGAAATTCCAATTTGGTGGCTTGTCTCTTTTCCATTTTTCGGTAAATTTGCTTTCACCATAACTAGTAACAAATTTAGGCACTTTAAAAAACAAAAAGTAATAATAGGATGAACATACTATTCACTATCTGAAAACAATAAAATATTATGAAAAAAGTATTTAATAAGTACACGATATACGACTAAAGGTTTGTCTCAGCAGACAACGGCACGCCAGCGTCTCTTTTCAAACTAGCTATAACATGAAGTTCGTCCGCTTGTGACGTATACTGTTTTACTATTTCACATTGATCAGTCATGCGCTGACGTTTGCGCATCCTAGTTGCGAGACAAGTGCTGTGATCTCCCGCCAAAAAAAGTAAGTATATTGTGGGGTAACACGGGGGACAGGAATTGTTCAATTTTGGTGTATCGATTTACAATTGATTCTGAAGTGTTTTTTTTTTCAGTCCTATCTTTTTGTAACTCGTTGTAAACCGTTGGGTAATAGTATAAGTAATGATAATTACTTGAACGAAACTGTTTACCACTATTTTATATTTTTTTTTTATTGTTTGGTTTCAATTTTGGTGGCTCAAGTTTGGTGGCTTTGGTGGTATTTTTCGCCACCAAATTTGAAAATAAGCCACTGAAATTGAAAAATTTACTGCTTATTCTTGTTTTTTCTGGCGTACCTCAAGGGAGCGTACTAGGACCTGTCTTGTACCTTTTATACACCTGCGATATGCCAGAACTAGAAGACAACACCGTTGCAACATTTGCAGATGACACAGCTATATTGGCCACAGGTGTCACACAAGAAGTAGCAGTGGAAAAAGTTCAAACAGCTGTAAATACCATCTACGAGTGGACAAAAAAATGGCGAATAAAACTTAACCAATCCAAATCTATTCATGTAGATTTCACAAATAAAAGGCCGAACTATCATCCGATATACATAGGTAACAATGTCATACCGTACGAAAATACAGCCAAATATCTTGGCATGACATTAGATGCAAAACTTCGCTGGAAGGCTCATGTCAAAAAGAAACGTGATGAGCTGGAGTTACGCTATAGAAATATGTACTGGCTAATTGGAAAGTATTCTTCACTATCAGTACACAATAAAGTTCTTCTATACAAACAAATCCTCATGCCTGTGTGGACTTACGGTATTCAGCTATGGGCTTGTACCAAACAAAGCAACGTTCAGATGATACAAAGATTTCAAAATAAAGTACTAAGGGGTATCGTAAATGCTCCTTGGTACATAAGAAATGACGACCTTCATCGAGATTTAAAAGTGAATAAAGTTGACAGTGTTATTAAAAAATATGCCGAAGCTCACGAACTAAGACTTCATCATCACGTGAACGTTGAGGCTATCCAGCTCCTCGACACCACGGACATAGTGAGAAGACTGAAAAGGACAAAACCCTTTGAGTTAGTTTAGTAAACATTAGTGTAATGTAGTGCAGTCAGTGCTTCCCGTAAAGAACACACGAACAAAGTGTCTTCCCCTTAATAGAGACAATAAGAAAAGTGTTGATGGACACATTCTTAGCTAACATCTACTTAGCAATTTAAGTTAAAATTTAATTACTCATTAGTCTTTAGGCTAGATTGTAATATTTATTTTGGATGTCTTAAAGGCAAACCAAATATAACAAATAAAAATTCTTGTTTTTAAGCAAATCAAGAGTTTTAGTCATAGTGAAGCATAATTTTATTAAATTGGAAAATTAATGTTGAAATTCAGACCTCAGGTTGGCCTGTTTATACGTTTCAAAATTTATTTTTTTAGCATGCCGAGACAGTCCAATGAAGAGCGGTTGTTTAAAAAGAAAATGGCAGAAAGAAGAAGAAAAGCAAGAATAAAGAGCGATCCTGGACAGGCTGAAGTATTACGAAAAAGAGAAAGGGAGAGATATCACCAAAAAAAGCGAGAAGGTAAACTTGCGTCTCAGCAAAAAAAATCACAACGTGAGCTTCGAGCTATAAAACAAAGAAATAAACTATATCAGGAAGAATACTATCAAAGAAGAAAAGCAGCAAAACAGCTCAGTAAAAAACCAGATACAAATGCATCGCCTCAACATGACCTTAGGTGTAGTAGTTCTCGACAAGATGTCTCACCTGATTGTAGAGCAGATGATGTGCACAATCCTCTAGCCAGCAGTAGTATTACGAAGCAATTTTCACGACGTGATAACATGAGCACGCATTCAGATACCTCTTCCGTGTCTAGAAATTTACGCCCTCGAAACTGTCGTAATTGCAGTAGTCCTGAAACTCGCACCAGAAGTAATAATCGATTGCGTCCTCAACTTAACATTGGCATATCTGATCCATTAGAACCAACCACCAGTGATGTAAATCCACTGATTCGTAGTAGTTCACGGTGGGATATCTCACATGATGGTAGATTAGAAAATTCTAGCGATCGTACCTGCAGTATTATGACAAGATCTTCACGACGTGACGATAATAGCGCGAATTCAGATGCTTCTGGTGTTAAGAATTTACATACACGAAGATCTAATAAATCAAAAGATCAAATAGCCCTACAGCGTCAATGCACTGAATACTCACAACCATCCACAAGTGGTGTTAGTTTACAACCAAATAACTCGCGAAACCTTCGCACAAGCAGCCCCGTTGAGGTACCGGCGCTATCACCTCGTACATCTCCATGCGTCAGCAGCATTAGTATTTCTACTGCATGTCCTAATAGTCCAAATTCGGATTCCTCAATTACGTCAGTGGAATTTAGAAGACATTTTAAGAATAAATTTCGGCGATATCAAAAAAGTAAAGCTAAGAGTTATTGCAACGAAGAATAACAGAACTTAGAAGAGAAAATACTACCCGTAAGAAACAAATACAAAGATTACAAAATATAAGCAATATACAAAAGAAGCAACCAGTTGAGAAAGAGACATTACCTAAACAAAAATCGATAGATAAAGGTAAACATATTCATTGGGACAAGGAAATTCGTAAAGATGTAATAAAATTTTATGAAGATGATGAAAACAGCCGGCTTTGTCCTGGTAAAAAAGATACCATAACAAGACATCAAATAAAAAAACAAAAGCGGTATCTGTCTAGCTCTTTAAAAGTTTTACACCAGAAATATTTGTCTTCAGATCATACACCAATTAGCTACTCTTCGTTTTGTAGAATGAAACCGTTTTGGATAGTAAAACCAAATATAAACAATAGAGACACGTGTTTATGCCAAATCCACGCAAATATGGAGCTTGTGACCACAGCACTAAAAACATACAAAGTGATAAATGAAAATAATACCTCTGATGTCTTGCAAAGTTTATGTTGTGATAAAAATAACGTTAATTGTCTTTTGAGAAAGTGCTCCACCTGTAAAAATAAAGCTATACTTTATAGAGAGTTTGACAATTCAAACACTATGACGTATTCAAAATGGGGTAAATCAACAAGAGCTTACGTTCAAAATAATGTCGAAAAATCTGCAAATGTCGTGGAAAAGATCAAAGTTGTGGAAAAACCTCTACAGGTTATCAAAGTTTTTGAAAACAACCTTGAACAGTTTTTGAAGCATTGCGGTAACATTAGAAATCAAGCTGATGCAGTCAATAAGATAAAACAAAACCTCCGTGATTCGGAATGCCTAGTGCACATCGATTATAGTGAGAACTATTCAACAAAATACGGGTCAGAAATTCAGTCAGTACATTTCGGTGCTAGTCGACAGCAGTTGACGTTACACACCGGAGTAATTTATTACCGCTGCTCACAAGATCAAACTCTCAAATCACAAGCGTTTTGCACCATCAGTTGCTCTTTGCGGCACGACGCCTCCGCAGTGTGGGCTCATATGGTTCCGATTCTAACAGAAATTGACAAAACAGTTCCTGATTTATCTACCTTGCACATCGTTTCGGACTCACCATCTGCACAATATAGGAATAAAAAAATATTTTACATAATATCTCAGTTCTGTTCTTACTGTCCAAATCTCAATTGCGTTGTATGGCATTACTGCGAATGCGGCCATGGTAAAGGTGCGCCTGACGGAGTTGGCGGTGTTTTAAAGAGAACGGCAGACCAGTTAGTGGCATACGGAAATGACATTACAGATATCAACAGTCTTATTCAGTCCCTGAAAGCGAATACAAAATCAGTAAAAATTGAACGCGTTGAAGACTATGAAATAACTGAGAAAGATTGGCTTCTTCCTGACAGTTTAAAACCTTTTCCTGGAACAATGAAAGTCCACGAAGTCATCTGGACTAAGTCCATCAAAAACAAACTGGCACTACGTTCTTTATCGTGCACCGAGCCTCAATGCCTTGACAAATCCATCGAATGCCTTCATGGTAAGCATTTAGGTTTTTACTACCTACCAAGTAACACGAGTGACGAAATTCAGCGCACAGTTTGCGAAGAAATTAACGAAAGAACGCGATACTCTGAAAAAGTTCAGTTTTCAGCACCAGATATTATGTCAGTTCAGCAGACTGTTTTGCCTGGAAAACGTCCACTAGTTCGACGTTGCAAAGGTTCAGATCCTTTACCACTTGGACATTTGCAAAGACCAAGTACATCTCGATTATCAACTGGTGTATTTGAGCCGCGATTATCAGATACAACATTTTTGGCAAAATACACTAAGGAGGTAAGAACTGATTTGGATGTAGACGCTGTACCTTCTCAGACGTTTTTTGAAAATATTGAGAGTGACTTGTTTTCCAAATTTGAGAAATCTTATGATTCTACAGCGAAGGAAAGAAATGTTTCTGCTGAAAAAGTACTGGCAAGTGATGATGATTTTTCAGACCAAGACATATTTTAAAGTGTCTGCTTTTTTCTTACTATTGATTGAATCAGATTAATTTAGTTAGATGCCCATTAAAGGGCGACTGGGATCTTAAAAGGTTATTATTAAAAGTAAGATATTTATTTTTTTATTTGAAATTTTGTTAAAAAGAATATTTCAATTTTGTTTGTACTAATACTATACTGTTTGTAATACTTATATCTTTTGCTTTCAAGTTTCTACTAGCAGATGAGATCTGCATCTCGTTTTCTTTTTTTTATTTGTTTTTAATATTTTTAATTATGTACGTGCATATAAGTTTTCCTAAAAATTTAGACTGATTGTTCTAGTGATTAGCACCTAACAGTTCTAATACTAATTTTAGATACCTTTCTTATAGAACTGAGACTGAATAGTTTATTTTTAATAATTTACAAAGAAATAATATGGCAGAAGCCTATTTAATTTTGTTTTAGTTTTGATTGTTTATCAATTTTATTTTTGTTTGCGATGAAACTGGTTTTTATTGGTAGGTTGAATTGAAGTCGTTGGGAACAATTTTATTGATAGTGTAAACGACTTGTGCCAATACTCAATACTTATTTAATTAGTAAGATTACTTGATTTTGTATTTGACTAATAAAAAACTTGATCTCATTCTTGTTTTACGCCTTTTTTTCCTTTAGAATCTAATTTTTATAGTATTTTTGTACTATTTAGTGAACATTTTCAATTTTGGTGGATAATTTTCAATTTTTGTGGATGCTTTTCAAATTTGGTGGATAATTTTCAATTTTGGTGGGCACCTAGACTTAAAACTAAAATATCTCTAAGAAATAATAAGATATTGGCAGGCCCCTTGCATATCCTCATAGCCAGGCTTGTCTTTTATTATGTCAGGTCCTTAGTTACCATGAAACCTTAAAAAAAAAATCACCACCGAAATTGAAAAAAAAGTGTGCTTGGTGATTTTGACCCGTATCTAGACTAAATTAAAACTACTTTCTACCAGGTTTGAATGCAATACTAAAGTGGAGTTATTATAGGAAGAGCCCTGACAGATGATACTTTTTAATATTATTTCGTTTATTTATTTATTAAAATTAACGTATTGTTACGTAACTTCCTGCAGTCAGGGTCTATGTTGCTGTTAGACCAAACACTCTAAAATGGCAATTTATTACTTGGAACTTTCTTTCTTTTTTTTCTTTAGACCAGAGCCGATAATTTTGACATCTTTCTTTTTAATTTGATCATTACGAAAAAAAATAGTACTCGTACCTATAATATTTTTATGCGTTATTTTGTTATGTGCTCTTCTTAGGCCCAAACCCAAATAAGATGAGCTGATAACAAAAAACATTAAATTACTTTATTATACCGGCCTCCATCAAATTCTATTGCAGATGTCTGCAGCGCAACGAAACCGGGCAAAAAGGCTTGTCGATAGCTGTATTCATGAAACCGAATTGCAAGAAGAGTCCACTAAAACTCGTAATGAAGAAGCCATACCTGTCATAACGGTGCCCGCAATTTCCGACCAACAACTTGACTTGGCTATAAGGTCGATTTCAGACGAAGATATTTCATATGATTTTGAATTGCCAAATACCTTCATAGCCGATTGCTCGCTTGATTATCCAATAAGTGAATTTAGTAATGAAATTGAGATTGAAACTAGCCCCACACCTTGCGTCAATCCAGTTGCATTATTAAATGAAGCAGAAACGCAGGACATTTCGGGCGCAGAAGCAAAAGAATTTCTAGATTCAAATTTGATTTCACGAAAATTCTTCAAAAATAATATTCCTCAAAACTCAATCAAATCTGGAACAGCTGCTTTATCAAGTGAGCAACCGAAGTGCAAGACATCATCAGTCGATTCTGTTAGTCCCTCTATCATCGATAGTGAAATAGAGAATGTTAATTTAATATGTACTGAAAGAGCTCTGAGTTCTACAGACGTAGAAATGCAGGATATTGTATTGCGGGATCTTGATAGTAATATCGTTTTAAGTAAAAAAATAAATGATTGTGATAAAAGTTATCTGCCAGAACGTTTTAACTCGCAAACTAATAGTTCTGACGACGAAAATGAGCCCTGCCACGTACAAATAGTAGCTCCGGCATTAATACATAATTCATCAACTGATAAGCAACTTAAAACTAATAAAGCTTCTTTATTAGAGAAAAACAAAACAATAAAACTTCAGACCGGCTCCTGTACTAGCGTTAGTGATATAAATAACATGAAGACAGATTCAATTGAGCACATTTCAGGCGATATTAATAAAGCAAACAAAAATTTAATCGGAGAAGATATAGAAATAGAATGTATTACTGAGGAAGACTCCAATAACAGTAAAAATAAAGTTCATAATGTCGAAGATATTGATTATATTCCAATTGAAACTGAAGATACTGATAACGAACAGGATGCGATGGAAAGTACAAAAAAAAGACCGAGTAGAGGGCGTAAAAGGAAATGTGCGGATCAAAATAGAGTAATTAGGAAAAAACGAGCGAACACAAATAGAGACTATACGAGTGCTAAAGGTAAGCACATTAAAAGCAAATTATTTACAGGAGAGGATTTTAATTGCCTATGTTCCAAAAAATGCACTGAAAACGTATCCGTAGCAAATCGGAGAGCTGAATTTGAAAAGTTTTGGAGTGCGGGATCTTATGAAGCTCGTTGTGCATTGATACAAGGTTACGTCAAAGAGTCGAAAACGAAAAGGTCTTATAAGTTACATTCAAGAAGAGTTTATACAAGGAAATATTACTTACAAAATAAGGAAGTATGCAAAAAAACTTTGTTGAATACCTTAGGAGTTAGTCAGGCAAGAATTGACAGCGCTTTAATGAAACATCGCGAAAATGAACCCCTAAATGATAAAAGAGGGACCAAATCAGGAGGAAAAAATGCCATTAGCGCTGATAAGTTAAATGCAATGAAAAACTTCATTGCTTCTTTACCTAGATATCGTTCACACTACTGTAGAGAAACAGAGACTGCTAATTATTTAGCTCCAAACTTAAATTTGCCAATTTTGTATGACCTATACAAAGAGAAACACGAAGATGCAGTAAGTTTTTCACGATTTAGACAATGTTTCATGAACGATTTTAATCTCAAATTTAAGAAGCCACAAAAAGATACATGTTTACGTTGCGACACATTTAAAGCTAATATGACTAGAGCAAATTCAGAACAAAAAAGTGCTATTGAAAAAGAACACACGGAACATTTAGATCATGCAAAACATTTAAGAGAACAAATGAAAGCAGATTTATTAGCAGCTAAAACTGACGCCTCTACAGAAACACTAACATTTGACCTAGAAAAAACTCATAGCTTGCCGAAATTGCCAACAAGTATTGTATATTATAAAAGGCAGCTTAACTTATACAATTTAGGCATACATAGTGGAAGTACTGGTCAAGGTTACTTCTACGTGTGGCTGGAACATGAAGCGGGCCGTGGCACTCAGGAGGTTGGATCTTGCTTGAGAAAATTTATTAAAGAGAATCTAAAAGCTGGCGTCACTCACTTAATACTTTGGTCAGATTCATGTGGAGGTCAGAACCGCAGTATTAAACTAGTGCTTATACTTTTACACATCCTTCTCACTCATCCAACTTTAGAAAAGGTGACTCTTCGCTTTTTACAACCAGGACACACATATTTACCAAACGATTCTGAGTTTGGGGATGTTGAATGTGCTTTGAAGACACATTCTCGGTTATATACTGCAGAAGATTTAATTAACGTAATGAAAAATTGTCGCAGAAAGAACAAGTTTCAAGTCACCAGACTAACGAAGAATGATTTTCATTCAATTGATCCAATGCAAAATCTTATTACAAATAGAAAACTTGATGTTAACAAGAACAAGATTTCTTGGATGAGTACGTTTGAAATACAATTACTGAAAAAAGAACCTACAAAGCTTTTCATGAAATCAAAACTTACCGATGAACCTAAAGCTGTCGACATTAGCAAGGTAGGAAAGGGTCGAAAAAAAGTGAGTTATGACGAAATTGAACTGCCTCTGCTACATCCAGAAGGCCGCAAACTCTCTGTAGAGAAATTAAAAGATCTTAAAGAAATTCTAAATCTAATACTTGCTGACGCCAAGCCCTTTTACAATTTCCTTAAAACTGCAAACTCAGAAAATTTTACTGATGACACTGAGGGTCTTGGATGTTCTTTGGACTTTGAAGTTGAAATAGAAGAGGATACGGAGGCAGGATAGAGGTGAGGTATAAAATAAGTGGTTATTGAACAAAAAGGTTGATTTTTAATTCTATTTTTTATTATTACCTACTTTTATAATGTTAATTGAAAGCTCATTTTTGTAGCTATTAAGAATCTAAAATAGACTGTTTGCCTATAATAATAGTTCCTAATAATGTAAGGAATATATTAGTACTAACTAAAAAAGATTAAGAAGAGGTATACCTACTACATAATTTTCATATTATTATATTGTTTATACGTTTAACGTATGTTGATTTTGAGGACTACTATGTCCCTTAATTTTGTTGATATTTAGCTATTAAGTTTTAAAAAAGACTGTTATCCTATTACTTTAGTTCCTAATGATGCAAGGAATAATATTAGTACTAACCTAAAAAGAGACTGACTAGAGGTTAAAGTTGAAAAAAGTACTACATAATTTCATACTATAATATTTTTATACTTCAGTTGATTTTGAGAAGTATTATGTGCCTTAATTTTGTTATGTTTTCTTAAGGTAAGGAAAACGAAAGATGTTTTAATAATTTTGTCTCTATATTTAATACGAACGTTACTTCCAAGTGCTAACATAGAGGCTTTACTTTTGCGTGATTTGCGTGATTTTGAGACTAATTAAAAATGTTTGTGATCATACTAAATTAGTTGAAACATTTTGTTGTAAAAATAATGTAGCTTTTGAAAGTTATTTTTTTGCTAAAAAGAGATTTCGGTTAGAGTTTAACACAAAATTCTAAAACAATTATAATAATATTACGCATTTTTCAAAACTGTGTTAACACACTTAAGTTATTTTTAAGTAACTGTTCATCCTCATTTTCTTAATTTGCAATAAAAATTTATGTCACATAAAACGTTTTATTTCTTATAATAAGCGATTTAGATTTTTGCAAAAACCTTTTTCTTAATTTTTCTAATCATTTAATAACACTTTCAATGTTTTATTTACATTATTAGATAAATAAACTAAATATCAACCCAAATAGATGACCAAGGTTACTATTGTTTAAATTAATTTGTAAGTCTATTACCATTTCATGTTAGAACTTTAGACACGGTTTTCTCAAAATGGTTGTCATGTGGAATAACATGTTATTGCATATTTGCGTCCCTAGCTAAATATCAAGACCTGGCAATCGAGCTAAAAACGCAGTGGAGAATAAACACGTTGCATATTGTTCCAATAGTGCTGTCAGCGGACCCCAGCACTAGGCCGGGAAAACACTAGGACGAAGAAGAAGAAGAAGTGCTGTCATCAACTGAAATCGTCCCCAAAACCTTAGAAAACAGCCTGAAAACATTAAGAATACCAAACTTCGTAATTCATACTATGCAAAAAGCTACTATACTCAACACATGCCGCATCACCAGAAAGTTTTTAACCACATCCGTCATAACCAATCAAGCTTTTGATCCCATAGCATTTGGTTAACGCCCGTGCCATGGTAAAAACCTCCAGTGGAATGGAGAGAAAGAAAATTTACAAATAATAATAATAATATAATCATTTATTTCAGGCAATATTTACATAAAGGTCTTAAATATGTAAACAGAGGCCCATATGCAATATGTATGGCCAATATGCCAATATGTATGGCATAAAACGGTTATTCGCGATTCACACTTGTCAGCTAATCGAGATAGACATAGTTATGTCTGGAAATTTATCCTATCCAACTTAGATCAAATATAGTAAACACGAACGCTGCTCGAAAAACGGCGCCATCAAAACAAGGCATAAACTAAGCGTATGCCTTGTTTTAATCTCAGTCGCTAATCGATTGTGGTGTAACGTAACGATGCATAAATGTGCACTGAAAATGTGTAAAACTATACATTAAAAGTGCAAAAAAAAAGATGGCAGTGTCGTATTTTCAGTAAGTATAGTTTTGTAATTACGGTATGTTAAGTATTTTTGCATTCCTTGGCATTTAATTATACTTTTTGTAATAATTATCATCATCTGCCCAGCGCGCGTCTATCCCTTTTTATTATACCTTAGAATATTAAATTTATAATGGCAATACTTCCTTCTTGCTAATCGGTGGTTTTGGATACGAACGTGTGTCGAAATAAAAACTGTAATTAATTAAGTTACGAGTTTAATTTTCATATATAACATTTGGCGACGAATATTGTGTGAATCCACGTGAAGTAATAAATAAAATAACATAAATCATTCGTGCAAAACAATACAAAAAGACAAAAACTATTCCAGTTGTTCCCATTCTTAAACCGGATGGGTCAGCTCGTTTGTGTGGTGACTACAAGTAACATTGAACAAATTTTTAGAAATAGATCAGTACCCATTGCCACATGTAGAGGATATTTTTAATAAATTAAGAAATGCTGACTTCTATTGTGAGTTGGATTTAAAAGAGGCATACTTACAAGCACCACTTGATGAAGCGTCACAAGAACTGACATTTATTGTGACAGAAGCTGGCACATTTAAATATAAATTCTTGCCATATGGTGTCAGCACCGGTCCAGGTTCTTTTCAAAGGCTGATGTCACAAAAGCTGTCAGATATATCAAATGTAATTGTTTTCATTGATAATATATACATGTGTGGAAAAACGTATCAGGACATGACAAAAACATTAGAACAAGTTTTAATCAGATTAAAAGAGTGTGAATTTAAATTGAAAGCTGAGAAATGTAAATTTTATAGAAAAAGTATTGATGTTTTTGGTTACAAAATTTGTAAAGAGGGAATACAAATAATAAACGAAAAAGTTGATCCAATTATACAATTACCACCACCAGAAAACTTAGCCATGCTGAAATCTTTTTTAGGAAAGGTAAATTATTATGGAAGATTTTTGAAAGATTTAGCAACTATTTTAAATCCACTGTATGAGTTTACTAAGATAGGGAAATTTGTTTGGACCAGTGAATGCTAAAAAGCATTTGAGTTAGTTAAGGAAAAATTTGCAACAGCAAAAATCATTGCACACCATAACCCAGCATTGCCGTTAATACTAACATGTGATGCACCTGCACATGGACTAGGTGCTATCATTTCGCATAAGGGTCCGGATGGAGTAGTAAGGCCAATTGCATTTGCAAGCAAGAAATTAAATGAAGCAGAGCAAAAGTATACTGCTCTTGATTAGGAGGCACTTGCTCTCATTTTTGGGATAACTAAGTTTTACAATTATATATATGGGAGAACATTCGAATTAGAGACGGATAATGCTGCACTCGTTAGAATTTTTGGACCTTATAAAGCAATACCAAAGATGGCTGCAAAACGATTGCAGCATTATGCCATATTTTTATCAGCCTTTAATTATGTAATAAAACATATTGGTACAGACAAAAACCCAGCTGATTATCTGTCACGGTCACCCATCACCGACAATACTGTTATGGCTGGTTTGAGCGGGGTTGAAATTGATATGTGTTAGGTATAGCAATACCTACACTCCTTACTCGGAATCGTATTTTTAAACGTTTTCGAAACATGCCGGTTGTGAAGGGTGTTTTGACACAGTTGTAATTTGGAAGCCCTACGACATGTTTGACTAGCACTAATATTTTCTCTTCAAATATATCTTTATATTCTCTATTTAGTATATTTCATTTCTCTTCACACGCCCACCATCACAAGAATATGTTAATGATTAACTATTTAAATGATTCTAATTTCGTAACACTCGACTGGAAAAATATACAAACGGAAACAAAAAAAGATAATATTTTAACAAAAATATTGATGTATTGTCGTGATGGATGGCCATTAAATAAAATAGATGAAGAATTAAAACCATATTTTATAAGGAGACATGAAATAAGTTTAGACAGAGATTGTGTTATGTGGGGACATAGGATCATAATTCCTAGTAAACTAAGAGAACCAGTTTTTAAAAAACTACATTAAACACATTTTGGTAGCTCTAGAATGATTGAAATGGCAAAAGCTTATTTTTGGTGGCCAAAATTAAATGAAGCTATTGAACAAATTTCAAAAACCTGTGAATTGTGTAAAATAGACACAATCCTTCTAGAGTGTCGACGATGGCAACCTGAAATAAAACTTAAATCTAAAATTACCTAAAATTATTGTTAGAATATATTGCATGTTGTTAAAACCATACCTATTTACTTACCTTAAACTTAAAATACTAAATAAGAAGTCATACATTATCTGAAACCTTTATATCCTAATTTTTCCTTTATTATTAAAGCAAACGAAGCAGGCTGCGTAAACTAGTATTTTTAATATAAGTACATGGTAGATGCGCCGGCGATGGATCGATCGCCGCTAACCTTCAGTTGTCCTATGGCCTGCGCACGCACTGCCCGCGCTGCTCGTTTACGCACTCTGGCCGTTAATAGTTCAAAAATATTTGGTTTTCTTTTGACTTTCGATCCCAGCGACACCGTATCACTCACAAAAGTGGTCTTCGAGCGGATACCAGTTGAAAAGTCCAGAAACCTGTAAGCAGGGATGTCATACGTGTTCCGCACGCCGCCGTTCAAAAGCGGCGACCGAGCTCCAGTAGCTAAACATGAACTGGTGACTAACAATGAAGAAGCCAACCAAACGACAGAGGATGAGCCTAGGGCTCAATGCAGCAAGGAGGTTGTTCCAATTACAGAAGCTACATGCGAAGGTAGTCAGCACGGCTCCGCCTCGCTCGGCCGGCAGTCTCGGCGCTCCGTGCGTTCTGCTACCGCCGTCATCGCCGCACGAAAACAACTCGAATTGGAAGCTGCTCAAGCTCAAGCTGAAATAGAAATGAAAGCCGCAGAGGAAAAAGCCGCTTTACTTGAAAAGGAGATGCAGCTAGAAAAAAACCTTGTATCGAAAAAACTCGAAGCTGATTTGGCTAAGCTTGAAGATAATAACGTCGCATCTCTGTCATCCAGAAGCATGATCAATAGCTGGCTAAATCAATGTTATAGTGAATCTGAAAATAAACAGTGTCCGGCCCCGTCTGCTGCGCCATACGTGCCGCCACGGCCGCCGACGCCGTTCCAGCCACCGGCTGCGGTCCAGCCGCTGTCGTCGCGGCCACATCCGCCGGCTTTATCCCGAGGACCGCCGCCGTGGTTACCGCTATCACGGTCATCATCTGTAAATAAAAAACAAGTTCCAAACGATCAACTGTCTAGTGATAATAGCTCAGACGATTACAACAGTGATTCGGACAATCGTCGTCGTAACCGTAATCGAACGCTACTTACGAGATTAGCTACATCAAAGGACTTACCGATGTTTTTTGGAGATCCAATGGAATGGCTGCAATTTAAAGCAGCATTTTACGAGTCGACGCGTCTGTGTAAATACAGTGACACAGAAAACGTGTGGCGCCTTCGAAAATGCCTACGTGGTGATGCTAAGGATGCTGTCTCATCATTACTCACCAGCAACACTACGCCACACGCCATCATCGACACGCTGGAACTTCGTTTCGGAAGGCCTGAAAATATAATGACTAGAATTGTGAGTCAACTGAGAAAAATGCAACCACTTTCACAATCTTATCACAACGAGATAGTTAACTTTGCCATCAAATTACACTAAACACACTACTCTAACTAACCACACTACTCTTTACTATATGACGTCAAGACTTCTCGAGCTTAAAGTTCCATTAAGTGCCGCTATAGTTGCTATATCAAATCCACCTGATAACCTTACCAATGATGAATGGATTGCTGTTGAGGATGTCGTAAAATTACTAAAGCCAGCGGAGCAAGCGACTGCAATTGTTTCAGGAGAAAAATACCCAACGCTTTCATCAACTATACCTCTGATTAAGTCGTTGAAAGACTCGATCAGACGCAAATATCTGGTCTCTGAAGCAGGGAAAAAGCTACAAAGAGTTTTGCTTTCAGTACTTGATAAGCGTTTAGGGGTCCTTGATTTAAATAAGACTGCCTGCAAAAGTACTTTGTTGGATCCACGCTTTAAGAAAGAAGGCTTTTGTTCGAACGTTGTTGCTGAGAGAGCATATCAATGGTGTTTATCGGAACTAACCAACACTATTTCCAAATCCAGATCAAGATCTGAATCCGAAGGCGTATTAGCACATGAAAGTCTCCAAAGAACCTCAGCAGGTATTACAGAGTCGATGGATTTAGTAACTATCGAAACAAATAACGATGATGATCTGTGGTCGAGTTTTGACGAAAGAATGAAAAATGTAACTGAGAGCGCTCCTATAACTAATGCCGCGATTTCATTAAAGCAATATATTGAAAGTGATTATTTAGACAGGAAGAGTAATCCCTTGACATATTGGGAAAACAAGAAAAATACATAAGTCAAAGTCAAAGTCAATTTTTTTTATTCGAATTAAGATTTTTACAAATCATTTTTCGACGTCAAAGCTATCATAGATGGCACGATCACTACCAGTGTACGCCCTCTGTGGAGAAGAACGGCCAGAAGAAACTCCACAGGAATTGTATCTTTTGTACTTTTATTTTAAATATATAAAGAATCATACATGAGTCATAATTACAATCTACTCCGCTGATTTGGAACAACAGTTGACCAGACGTTTTTATCATCTAAGTAATCATTAATCGTATAATAGGCCTTAGAACATAAAATAGTTTTAATTTTAGCTTTAAATTGGCTATCGGACAGATTTACAATATCATCTGGTATTTTATTATAGAAGCGAATACAGTTCCCCATGAATGAATTATTAACTGTACACAGTCTAAACTTTGGGTGAGCTATTTTATTTTTATTTCTAGTATTTATATTATGTATATCAGAATTCTTAGGAAATAGCATTGTGTTCTTCCGGACATACAAGATGTTTTCAAATATGTACTGTGAGGATATCAATTTCTTTAAACAATTCCCTTAGGGAATCGCGATCACGCAATTCATATATGGAACGTATCGACCTCTTCTGTAACACAAAGATGTTATTTATGTTAGCAGCTTGACCCCACAATAAAATTCCGTAGGACATAATGCTGTGAAAATAGCTGAAATATACAAGTCTGGCAGTAGCAACGTCAGTCAGTTGACGAATCTTTCTGACTGCGTATGCCGCCGAGCTGAGCCTTGCGGATAACGCATTTAAATGAGGGTCCCATTGTAACCTTGCGTCGATAGTGATCCCCAAGAAAACTGTTTCATTTACATATTGCAAATTTTCGTTATTCAAGACAATAGCTAAGTTGTTGTTCCTTACATTAGGCAATGAAAATTTTATACATTTTGTTTTCTTGGGATTCAACATTAAATTATTTGTCGTAAACCAATCATGGACCTGGGAAAGAGCGTCATTTATTTCGGCAATATCTTGATTATGTCTGCTAGCTTTGAAAATTAGAGAAGTATCATCAGCAAATAACACTATCCTAGATCGGTTTTGTACCATAAAAGGCAGGTCATTTATATATACTAAGAATAGGAACGGTCCAAGAATTGAGCCCTGTGGCACGCCGATTTTGACTTTAGATCCCAGTGACTTCGTGCTGTTTATTTGAACTCTTTGAATTCTATTTTCTAGATAGGAACTGAACTTTAGGGCTCCGTCTCTAACTCCATAATGTTCCAGCTTTATTAGCAGCGTCTCGTGATCGACGCAGTCGAAAGCTTTAGATAGGTCACAGAACACCCCAATAGCATCCTGCGACTCCTCCCAAGCCCCGTACACGTGATGTAGGAGAGCAACTGCAGCGTCGGTGGTCGAACGCCCCTTAGTAAATCCGAACTGTTGATTATGGAGTAGATGGTTCAGATTAAAATGTGACAGCATTTGATTAAGTATTATCCTTTCAAAAATTTTACTGAGTACCGGAAGTATAGACACTGGCCTAAAGTTACCGGGATCCTTTTTATCACCTGACTTAAATAAAGGTATTATTTTACTATGTTTCATTAAATCTGGAAATACACCCTGATCAACACAAGAATTGAATAAAAATGCTAGGTAAGGTGCCAGAGTTTCGATTATAGAACTACACAACTTAACCGACATACCAAATAAGTCTTCAGTATCTTTTAGCTTTAATTCGACATGTTGCGGGACATCACGCCTAGAGACGAGCCAAGATACAGAATGTGATATGACACAACGGCTGTCGACGACAGATTTTGTTATTCAATGTACGACACAACGTTGAAGAGCGGGCTACGACAGTACAAAATATGGTAGGATGACGTTTTAGTGTCATAATACAATAATGTGGAAGTCGGGTAGTGTCACATTGCATAGTTTTACTAAGTGCTTAAGTTGACCTTCACGCACACTTGCAAGATAGCCTCACGTGTGGACACAACGTCTAGGGGCGGGTGTGTGCGCAAGCATCCCCCCGCTTCAGTCCGGGCTGTGTCATAGCAGGGAGAGCTTGCGCTGTCGCTCCCGCGCACACCACTCGATTGCGATCGTTAAAGGTAAGTTTTACTACAATAATGTGTTTTTGTTGTTGTATTATTATATAATTAGTTTGTGTATGAGTATAATTTTGTAAAAACGAACAGTTATTTCAAAATATTGCCACAAATTCTGAATGTGTTTACCGTTACTGGTAAAATGATACCTACTTACCTATTTTGTTCGCAGATGTCTTCTAAAAGAAGAAATCGGTCTTCTGATCTTCAAAATATTAATTTAAATTTTTATTTAGTAGTGCTAAAGTGTAAAAAAAATTACACGTTCTTAAATTTTGTATTTATTTCTGTAATATGTAGTTGATAAAGGTTGAAGACTACTACTACAGTTTGATTATTTATAATAAAAATACTTACTTCACAAGCTGTTCTATTGTTTTTTTTATTGATATATAATATACCTCCCTTTCATAATTCTAAAAATTATGTCTCATTATACAATGGTTTTTTTAGCAATACGAGTAACGACATTACGTTCGTACATGGTCACGTCGAGAAACGTAGTGCCGTACGGAATTACAGATATTATGTTGTGTGATATGACATCACGTTCATAGGCGGTCACGTCGAAAAACGTAGTGGCACAACACACAACATAAAAACAATAGGATTTGGCACATCGTCGTCAAGCGGGTGGAATAACTGTATGAATATTTCATGTGTCAATTTTATATATTTTTAGACTCTCGCCTATCGACGTTGTGTCCTGCAACGTGTTAAAAGTTTTAATCACTACCTGCGGGTTTATATGCCTAAACTCAAATGCAGTTGGGCACCTTTGAACATTAGCATTCAGCAGATCGCGAGCAGAAGAAGGTGAGGAATTAAGCGGCTCTGTAGTTTTTAATGGAATGTTTGTGAAAAATGTTTCAAATTCTTGAGCAATATCTTCATCTGCAGTAATGATACCACTAACAGTATTTAATGAATGTCTGTTGTCGTATAGTTTAGCTTTTCCCTTTTCGCAGTTTATCACCTTCCAAATCGTCTTTACAACATTATCAGCCGAAACTATTTTGTTTTTAATATAGTTGGCCTTTGCTAATGCACAAACCTTTTTAAAAGTTTTTGAAAAAGTTCTAACATATTCAATGAAGATTGAAATATCCCGATTTGTACAAAATGGCCATTAAATATTTATGTATTCCAGCGACTTCAGTTCCAGCTGAAAGAGTGTTTTCCAAAGCAGGACTTTTGTGCAATCAGCGACGCAATATAGGCGGATCAGGTATATGCTTGACCCTGAAAAAGTTGGCCAAATTCTGTTTTTGGATAGTTTTACAAATAAATAATAAATAACGTATGACACTTTATTTCCTAAACTTTGTTTAATTTTTATTACTCCTTTTTTTATTAAAGTTTCAACGGATGAACATTCCTTGTTTTTATTTATTTTCTTTTCAGTCTAATAGTATATTAGGTATTCATGTTGTAAACCATACTGATTCAAATAAACGGTTGATCAGAGTTGAAGATTCGAATTAAACCAGGGTGATTCGAATCGATTCGAATCATCATATTGATTCGAATCACCATACGACATTAAAGATCTTGTTACACAACGCGGTTCAGTTAGAGGTAGATTGTCAAATTTTGGTTTATATTTCTCAAATTAATGAATTGAAGCTACGTTTGGATAAATTAGAAGTTTTATTTTCTGAATACGAAAAATGTCAATTACAAATTGACATTATGTGTTCATCTATTGACGTTCAATTGGGAGAAAGGGAATCAACTGAAGGAAAATTTTATGCAAACATTACCAGTGCCCAATCTCTAATTAAACAACATCCCTCTAGTCGCGTTCATAAAGATGAGGACAGCTCGTCAAATACGGATGACTTTAACATTAAATTGCCAGTTATTAAACTTCCTACCTTCGACGGTAACTATTTTATGTGGCTCGAATATCGCGATACTTTTGAATCTTTAATACGGTCATTTTCAAATTTTTTGCACAAATATAGAAACTGTTTTTTTTTTAGTGTCCATCTGCTTTGAACTACTGTTATTCAATATATTTATATGTGCGTATATTCTTTTGTATAAATTCATTTATTTGTTTTTAAATTACAAACCAATTAATACATGTATACATGTATTAATAATATAAATTAATATTTATAAGTTTTTAAATAAAATGTTGAAAAAATTTTCCTTACAAATTGTCCATGTCCTACCCTTGCCACTACAAATTGAGAGTAAGAATTTAGGCTTAAAAAAGCATTTTTAACCTTGTTAAAAAATATTGCATTACTAACTGAAAGCTACAACAATGTGTGTTTTACCCAGATCTTACTATATAAACTTATTGAATAGGAAAATACACTTCAAAAGTTTTGTCCAAAAAATACGAGGCCATTTAATGACGCGCGTTTACTGACACGATTTTGTTAGTAGAATAATTGCAGTGCAGTAGTTTTTGCATTTTAATGAAATGGCAACACTGCACGCCATTGTATCCGAATACTACCATCCGCCATCTTCTTTTGTGAGTGTCACAACAAAGATTTTTAGTTTGCAACCAGGTGCTTCGAAAATTAATTTTCTACTTGCTGACGACATTGCACCGTGTAAAAGTGAGTAATTTTTTACTGATATTAAATACTACGCTAATTAATCTATTAACAGCATAATACAAGTAAGTTTTCGTGATAAAACGTACAACTGTAAGAAGTATTTACAAAGGAGGTTATAAATGTCATAGATTTCGCGTTCGATTTAATGACATTTAATGACGTCAGTAAATGGAATCATTACTGTAAAGGTTAGTGCACAGCTATAGTTCCATTTACTATCGTCAGTAAATTTGAGTAAAAAAATATTATACCATTACTATCCACATTATAGTTGATATGCAACGCAAATTTTAACGTTGAAAAAAGGTGCAACTATCGGTCCTTTCAATCCTAACTGACCAAAACATAAAAGCTTGTTTTGACGATTTTTTAAATGGTTTCTATTTTACTACTAACCTAACTTTTTTATTTAAAATCCTTCCTAATTAATCTGGTAGGTAATAACCTAATCGATATGCTACTCTAACTGCAATTAGCTCACCTAACAACATCTTATAGTGACCAGATCAATATAAAAAATCTCTTATGTTTTAAATAAATACATAGATTGACTTGGCAATCGCACTAAACAATCAAATTTAATATAATAATGTATTACTTGTGAGATACATTGTGTTTTCATGCGATTGCCAGGTCAATCTATGTATTTATTTAAAACATAAGAGATTTTTAATATTGATCTGGTCACTATAAGATGTTGTTAGGTGAGCTAATTACGTAATAACTTAAGACAGAAGGACTCTTAAGTAGGGACTGAATAAATTAACCGACTTGGTATTACATGGATCTCACAACTTTTTACGGTAGACTAAGTTGCGTGCGAGACTTGGTTTTTTTACAAGTTATGTTTTTGATGGCTTTTTCTTACGTGATGATATTAGCCGTGCAACAGCCGGTAAAAAAGAAACTCTTACATGTAACAAAATTAAGAAACAAAAACGCTTTCTTACGGACACGTTGATAAATCTCCATGAAAAATATAAACAAGAAGGAGGGCAATCTTCTTATACTACATTTACACGATATAAGCCATTTTATATAATAAGCCCGAAAGTCAACGATCGCAATACGTGTGCATGTATTAAACACAGCAACCTATCTTTTAAAGCAACACAGTTAAAAATTCTAGGATTAATTAATACTGATGACTTATCAAAATTGACAGCATTGGTCTCATGTGATATTAATAATAAAGAATGTATGTATTCAGAATGCGATATGTGCGTTATGGCTCCCAACATGTTGATTCTACAAGATTGTTATGATTATCGGGAGGAGACGACATGGACTAAGTGGGTTTTAAAAAACCACGAGTACAACAATTTCAGAGCATGTATAGAAAAACTTAAAGAAGAAAGTCTTGATTTTGTGTGATTATTCTGAAAATTACGTCTGTAAGCTCACGGAAGAGTTTCAAGCAGCTCACTTTGGAGCCAGTAAAAATCAAATAAGTCTTCATACTGGAATGTTGTACATTAAAAATCATGAGCTTACTTCATTCTGTACAATATCACCTTCAAACGATCATGGCCCAGGAGCCATTTGGGCTAATTTAAAACCGATTTTAAGATTAGCTAAAGAAAAATGCTGTAACTGAACATCTCATCTCTAAAATAATAATCAAAATTGGCCGTTGATCATCTAGTAGCAGATCCTTACTACGTTGTGAGAGTAACCCAAACTCTTTTAGAAATTTACAATGTGATCGTCTTTATATTATGTTTTCTAACTGTGGAATTAAACATAGAGTCGCCTACTCAACTTCTATGTTATTCCTAAATACTGATTCGTCCCTATCTCTCGTCCGAACACAGGAGTATCAGTTGCCAGCCGGCAAGCAGCCTACTCCTGATTACCCATGCTCGCTGACTGAAAGAATAAAGTCACCAGGAAATCCCAGCGACTTTATTAAGCAATACTAACTTCGTATTCTGAAAAGAACTTCGAAGTTTATTGCTTCTGCAATAAAAGCCCAGATTCCTGAAATGGATCACAGGGATTATTACATGATATATGTAATTTAAAAGGTATAAACAGGTGGCTCCAGGTCTGCCATAGCGAGTCCTTAGAGCCGGCGACGGGTGCGTCGTCTGTAGTTCTGAATAGAACTTCTAGTTCTTAGAGGAACTTTCGTTGAGTGGCATTTCCTCAACAGAATGATCAATAACCAAGTTTCTCTAATGATACTTCCTGAAGACGACCATTCTAGCTCTACGCACCGGGACACCCTTTTCCTTAAGCTATGCCAACTGTATTGATAAATACGGTCGCATAACCCCTCTGTGTCTTCCAATATACAGTCCGACAAGGGATCTAGTAATATCCAGCATTGACGAGGGGACTAGTTCTAGCTCCCTCAGCTGGACGATTACTAGGACCTTAGAACGCAAGCAAGGCAGCAGACTAGAAGCAAAGACCCGAGACACACACACAATACAGCAAACCAGCCATCAAAGTATCTACGTGACGAGTGAGAATAAACGCTCCACCAACGCGCTCTCTGTGAGTCACTTCCCACTCTGCCCTTCAGAATGCTCCTGTCCTCCCCTCACCACAGAGGTGTAGGAAAAAGGTTAAAATAATAGACAACCCCGAAGGATTGTCTACAGCGGACTCTGGTCCGACCGGTGCGCCTTAAGCGATGGAAGGAGACCGAAGTCCCATCGTAGGAAGCCTAAGCTTCATGTTGTAACCGAAGCTAGTGGACGACGTCCAATCGATACTAGCCGAAGCGTTCCCGATACGGCTGAGCCGTTATAGTAACCTTTTGGGAGGCTAATCCCGTCTTCCACCGAAGTGTCCAACGTAGTGCGTTCAAGAGTGTGTTTATAGGATAGTCCACACGTGAACCAGCGCCCATGATGGTAAACCATCTTCCAACAAGCAAGCTCGAAGGGATGACCTCACAGCTGCTACTGACTGTGGGTCTCATATCTGGATTGCTCCTGCATACTGGATCTCCGTCATAGAGGCATAGAGGCCGTGCATAGAGGCTGTGCAGCGCCTGCGACTTTAGGTTCGGCAATTATTTCACTTGGTTTTCCAAGTATAGACTTATATTAGTCTATTTTTGCACTTTTACAATAATGTCAATTTTCTTGAACTTAACGTTCCGCCAGCCATCTATTCCTAGACGGCCGACTGCCTCCCACCATGTATATTGGCGACACGCATCGACGGTACGCGCTAGGTCAACAAGCCCTTTTCCTAAACTTGTTCGATATTTCTGAAACTCACAATGCAAACGTATCTCAGTCTATGCACCCCAAGTATGCATTTAGTTTTGCATTATCTCTTTTAGTTTCTGAGTTATTAATTTTAGAAATATCAAAAATGTCCAATACAAGAACGTATTAAAATTAAAAACATTCAATACACGAACGTATTAAAATTATACAAATTCATTACAAGAACGTATTAAAAAAACAAAAATTCTCTTAATTCGTCTCGAATCTTTTATTATAACTTCCTCTATGTCTTACAACAGACACACGTTGTTCTACATAGTTTTAATTTACATTAGGGTCGGGGAGTTACAATGCCATTGCTTACGAGTCGTTCATTTCTATTCTGACGGGCCAGCAACCCAGTACAGACAAAAAAAACTTCTTCATGTTCAATAAGATAATAGGAGAAGACATATTTGACTATGCGACTTGGGACACTGCAGAGTAGTGTTTGGACTAACATCCAGTCCCTTTGTATTATCAGCTACTCTTCAGCACCATCTAAATAAAATGAAAGATGGACCTCTAGGAAACACAGCAGAGATACTGAGCAAATCATTCTACGTAGACAACTGTTTGGTAAGTATGGACACTGAGTCTGAGGTCAATAAAATTGATGAGGCAAAGAGCGTCATGCAGGCAGCAAAGTTCAACCTGAGAATGTGGGTAACATCTCAAGGAAAAAACGAAACGGGTAAGGATATTATTTCCGTACTAGGTTTGAACTGGGACAACTTTACTGTAACACCATTAACTTGCCTACTTGTGACAGCCTACAAAACATTACTAAAAGAGGTTTGTTATCTCTTTCTCAAAAAGTTTTTGACCCGATTGGATACACAGCTCCAGTTATGTTGACCCCTAAGCTGATTCTACAAGAAACATGGCGACGACAGCTGTCATGGGACGACGAACTGCCAGAAGACTTGCTCTTCAAATTCCTGAACTGGTATAAGTATATCACTTACCTGAATGACTGCAGAGTGCCCCGTAGGTTGACAGCAGACATCCTAAAAGAAAGCAAAGCTAGTATGCACATGTTCTGTGATGCAAGCAAAGACGGGTGCGGTGCATGTATTCTGCTAAGAGCTGAAAAAGATGGAAAAGTGTCAGTTCAACTAATAGCCGCAAAGTCTAGAGTCACACCACCACAGAAAATAACCATACCAAGATTGGAGCTGACAGCAGCCTTGATTGGCTCACGATTACTTACCACTGTAAGAGAAAGCCTGTCACTCCATGATTGTCCAGAATATTACTGGACTGATTCCGGCGTTGCCTTATGCTGGATAAAAAGAGAATTGCCCTTAAATACATTTGTAGGCAATAGAGTTAAGGAAATAAGACAAAACACTAATATAAAACATTGGTCACACATTCCAGGTGAACTGAACTGGGCGGACTTGGCGTCCAGAGGCTGCGACGCGAAGGTGCTCCTTGACTGTCGCTGGTGGGAGGGGCCGTCGTGGCTACGTCTGGCGCCGGAAGAATGGCCGCGTTCCGAGCTGGTCGTAAACGAACACTAAGTAAACCTGGAAACTAAAAAGTTTGTATGTAATACTAATCTTTCTACTGAGCAAAATATACTACATGCACTACAAAGCTATTTTTCCAAATATTCCAAAATAATAAGAATGACTGCCTGGATATGGAGATTTATAAATAATACTAGGTATGTAAAAAATAGAAAGAAGGGAGAAATAACATATAAAGAGTATGAAAAGGCAGAAAGAGTTGGTAGCAGAGCGTGGTTCCGATTCACCGACCTCGCGGGTATAGGTTACTAGGTCATTGCTGTAACCACGTCTGCATTTGTTGGTACCAGAGCGTGGTTACGATCCACCGCTAGGTTTTGGTTTTGTTTTGGTTTTTGTTTTGTTTTTGCACTTGGTTTTTGTTTTTTTTTTCTAGTTTGACTACAAAATTACGTGTTGTTTTCAATGGAAGCGCTCCCACAACTACTGGCACATCGGTCAATGACCTACAAATGGTTGGGCCCACTATTCAAGACGATATTGTAAAAATATTACTAAGGTTCCATTCTTATGCTTATGCATACTAATAAATCCTGAAGATCGACACTTGCAGCAGATACTGTGGCGTGCCAGCCCAATGGAGCCTGTGAGTACCTACCAGTTGAATACTGTAACCTACGGCACCGCCAGCGTACCATTCCTGGCTATTAGATGCCTCAAAGAGCTTTCTTCACATTGCGAGGATCCTGTGATAGCTGAAGTAATAGCTAAAGACTTTTACGTTGATGATTTTCTGAGCGGCGTCTGGACCTATCCTGAAGCAAAACATATTATATCACAAGTTACAGAGGTACTAAAAGCTGCTGGCATGTATTTACGAAAATGGCGTTCTAACGACCCGTCGCTTGTGAGCAGTGCAAAGCACGATAATAATCGTGATCTGAGCCTGGGAAATTTAGATGATGTCAAAGCTCTAGGGTTAGGCTGGAGAAGCTCTACTGACGAGCTCTATTTTTCTACTGACAACATTATAACAGCAGAACAAAACAGTCACCAAACGTATCATTCTATCAACTATATCCAAATTATTCGATCTATTAGGCCTAGTGGCGCCATCTGTTGTACAATGCAAAATACTTTTACAAAAGTTGTGACTACATTAATTGTCATGGGATGAAAAGGTACCTTCTGATGTCTTACTACAATGGAAAAGGATCATAACTTCACTGCCTGCTTTAAACAATTCACGAATTCCACGACCTGCTATATCAAAACACACTTATTTTGAATATCATGTATTCACAGATGCATCGGAAGCTGCATATGGCGCCTGCGTGTATGTACGTTCTGTAGACACTGAGACAAACAAGGTTGTCACTATGTTACTTATGGCCAAAAGTAGAGTCAGCCCTATCACCACAGCATTGACTACTCCAAGGCTTGAGCTATGCGTTGCTTTGGTAGGAGCTAAATTATGTAAGAAGGCTGAAGAGGCTCTCCGATCAAAACCACAACGTTGTGTCTTCTGGACGGACTCCACAATTGTCCTCGGCTGGCTGCGGATGCTACCTGTAAAATTGAAACTGTATGTTAGAAACAGAGTTTCAGATATTCTTGAACTTACTGGGAACTCAAACTGGCGGCACGTGCCTACTACAGAAAATCCCGCTGACTTAGTGTCACGCGGAGTAAGCGCATCAGAACTTCCTTCTCTTAATTTATGGTGGAATGGACCTACCTTTCTAAATGAAGAAGAAGAAAAATGGCCTAAAAATATTTACTCACTACAGGATAATTTACCTGACGTCAAACAAGAGACTGTATTGACTACTATACTCCAGTCATCGTCCTTTATTGATATCGAGAAGTACTTACGTTATACAAGATTACTTCGAGTAACAGCATACTTACTTCGTTTTTTACACAACATCAATCCTAAGAATGAAGACAAATTAACTGGGTTTTTGAAGACTGCTGAATTGCATCATGCCAACAAACACTTGATCAAGATTTCACAGGCTGAAAGTTTCCCTCCTGAAACTAAAATACAAAATAAAGCTTACTTTGCCAAATTAAATATCTTTCTTGATCCTGAAGGGATATTGCGTGTTGGAGGAAGACTTACACATTCCGACTTTACATATGAGAAGAAACATCCAATCCTGCTTAGTTCATCACATCATTTGACCAAGATTTTATTTACTTGTGAGCACAAGCGCTTGCTGCACGCCGGGCCTTAAGCTTTACTTGCTAATATTCGACAACACTACTGGCCGCTTGCGGGAAGGAACTTAGCAAGAGCTACATACTACAAATGCATAATTTGTACGAAGATGAGAGGTGCTACGACGATTCCTGTCATGGGCAACTTACCTGCGCCTAGAGTGCGACTAGAATATCCCTTTCAAGTTGTGGGTGTTGATTATGCTGGCCCGATCCTATCAGCTTCGAAAAGAGGCCGTGGATGCACTCTTAAAAAGGTATATATAGCAATCTTTGTATGTTTTTCGACCCGAGCTATACATCTAGAACTTGTTGGTGACTTGTCGTCAGATGGTTTTATGTCAGCCTTGCATCGTTTTATTAGTCGCCGCGGCTTACCAACTGATATCTATTCCGATAACGGAACTCAATTCGTTGGAGCGTATAATTAGTTAAAACGTTTCTTTAAATCACATTCTTCACAAATCTCTGAATTGAGCGCTAATAAGAATATTAATTTTCATTTTGTTCCACCATACTCCCCCCATTTTTCAGGTCTAGCAGAAGCAGGCGTTAAGTCCACTAAATATCATTTGATTCGCGTATTAGGTAATAGTCATTTAACATTTGAAGACATTTGTACTGTTCTCTGCCAAATAGAACTCATTTTAAACTCGAGACCCATTACTCCTCTATCCAATGATCCAAATGACCTTGAACCTTTAACTCCTAATCATTTCCTATTGGGGCGTTCTTCTACAGATATATCTACAGCTAACTTCATTGGTGAAAAGGTAAACCGTTTGACCAAATATCGGCAACTACAGCAAATAAGACAAAATTATTGGACACGGTGGTCGAAGGAATATGTTTCAGAACTTCAACAACGTCAAAAATGGTCTCAGAGCAAAGGTGCTGATCTGAAAAGAGACATGATGGTGGTTTTAAAGGATGACCACTTGCCTCCATTGAAGTGGAAACTTGGCCGCATTGTCACTACCTTTCCAGGCTCCGACGGTATAACTAGAGTTGCTGACATCCGTACATCAAGTGGAGTAACACGAAGATGTTTTAGCAAAATTTGTCCGTTACCTGTTTAGTTTAATTATAATTTGAAAGTGCCTTTCAAGGTGGGGCGATATGTATAATTTTATAATTAAGTAAAATGGCAATGTAAACAAAAAAAAATATGTTATGTAAGAATCCATTCACTCTCTTTTTCCGTTTCCGTTTTTCACTTTTGACTTGCAACTTGTCATGTGAACATAATATTTTTTTTGCGAAAGAAAATAAACCGAATTTGTGCTATCAAGAAACCATTTTTCATTTGGAAAACCAAACAGCAGGAATGTATGCCAAAATATCTGATGGTGTGTATATGTTACGGCTAAAGGTAGGTGTGAACATAAACTTAAGATTAGCCGGCTAAACTTAGGTTTATCTTCGAGAAGCAGCTAAAGTTCGATAACATGTTAGTTTGCGTCGTGATATTCCATCTTTAGCCGGTTAATGTGCACATTAACTGAAACGAAACGGCTAAAAATGTATTCGATGGGCGCGCTGGGTCGGCGGAGGGCTTGAGGGGGCGGTGGGGAGACAACGCGCGCACACGTGGCAATGTTTTGGTTTAGTATTGCGTCATCTTTCATTGCAGTTGATTGCGCGTGTTTGCAATGTCGGCGTTGCACAATCTCGAAACACTTAAAACGAAGTTTGACAGTAAGTTTCGTGAGTTACTAACATCAAAACGAACTGATAATAGTTTTTATTTGAGTGACGAACAATACGATAATGTAATTCAAGAAGTCAGGTCCGCAAAACTCGCCGCTAAGCGTTCAACATTGCAGTATCGACGATTAAAAAGATTTGATATTTGCACTATTGGCGGCATAGAAAAGCTAATAGCACCAGTGGCAGGACAAGGCAATAGTATCTTGTATTATGTGAAAAATTCAGACCTGTTTGATGTGTTGCATACCATTCACATTGATACGGGTCATGGTGGGCGGAATCGCATGATAAATGAATAAAAAAAAAAGTACAAGAATGTGACACAAGAAGGAATATTATTGTATTTAAGTTTATGTGAATCCTGTCAAATGAAATTAAAAACTAACAAGAAAGGAATAGTCGTCAAACCAATAATATCATCCGAAATGAACAGCAGGTGTCAAGTTGATTTGATTGACATGCAGAGCAGTCCAGATGGTGAATTTAAATTTATTTTAGTTTACCAGGATCATTTAACAAAATTTGTTCAAATTCGCCCTCTACGTACAAAAACGGCAGTGGAGGTGTCAAACGTGCTTCTTGACATATTTTGCATATTTGGCGCACCATCAATTCTACAATCCGATAATGGGCGCGAGTTTGCGAACAGCGTTATAGCAGAATTATGTAGTAAGTGGTCAGGCTTGAAGATGGTACACGGCAAACCTCGACATAGCCAATCGCAAGGCAGTGTTGAACGTGCTAACCAAGATATTCAAAATATCTTGATGACGTGGATGAGTGATGAAAAATCGTCAAAATGGTCGGAGGGTCTTAAATTTGTACAATTAAAGAAAAATTCCGCCTATCACGACGGTATCAACTCACTCTTCATCACTCTTCCGTCCGGGATTCCGTTGTGAACGGTCGTGTCTAGTAGCATCGAAATTATTTTATCTAAAAATAAAATACTTTTAACACTAAATTTCAACTTAATTACAGTGTAACAAAGTTCAAAAGTGCTTAACGTACTAAATCCGTGTGACTAAGACGTCTATCGTGTGACGAAGACAAATATCTGCGCCAGAGTCGATATTGGAGTGGTCCTGCTCCTCCTTACAGTGTGCATGAGCTAGACAGTGCGCCTTCGTCTTCGGTGGCATTTTCTATTGGTGAGAGCGAGGCCGCGTGTCAGCAGGGAGTACATTAAGTTTGTAGTACGGTCTGCCCCGCCCGACCCTGCGCGTGAACAAGACGGAGTGCGCAGATGGCAGTATAATCCTGCACCCCGCCTCGAAGTTCTACAACTCGCCCATTGCATTGTCATCATACATACCGTACCGCGTGAAATAGCTTCCCGTCGGCCCGCCGCTCATTTAGGCCTACAAATTATAAATCACTATAGGATACCGTTGGCGTGCTACGCCGCTTTCTGGCTGCTGCTGTTTCCTTCGTAGAAATTCGAACATATTGGAGGAACAAGAATTTCCCTGTTACAATATGGATCACAAACTGGACGCGAATGTAATTGATGGTGATATGTCGATTTGTCAGTCGGAGCAGGGTGACTCACTGCGCGTCGACGAGTCGCAAGTCGACTTTGTAACTCAACGCCCTTATCAAGAACGACTGGAAAATATGCAGTCTCAGTTTATCGATTTTAGGGAAGAGATAAGAAAACTACTAACTTGTTTTTCATCCTCAAACAAGGACGACATTTCCGAAATTAAAAAGTCTCTACAGTCTATCCAGGAGACTAATAAAAACATTGAGGCTTCTGTTTCTTTCTTGAGCTCCCAACATGAGGACTTCAATCGTAGACTTACCCAGCTAGAGACCCATGTTAAGGAGGACAACGAGTACATCTTATTCTTGGAGAATAAAGTTGAGGAGTTGCAGATGAGTGGACGGAAAACTAATTTTGAATTGAAGAACGTGCCGAGAAAGAATAATGAAAGCAAGGATGATCTAATTGAAATGGTTGAACGTCTTTCAGAAACTATTAGCTGTAAAATCTCAAGGTCTGATATCAAAGACATTTACCGAGTTCGAGCTAAAAATTCACAACAAATAAACACACCGATAATTGTAGAAACAAACTCGGTCCTGCTAAAAACAGATTTTATGAAGAAAGCAAAATCATTTAATGCAAATAATAACACTAAAATACGAGCGCAGCACTTAGGATTTAAATCTAATGAGGACACAGCTGTTTTTATATCTGAACATTTAACTGCCAAGTCGGCTCGGCTTCATTTTCTGGCTCGTGACCTAGCCAAGTCAAAAAACTTTAAGTTTTGTTGGACAGCGTACGGCAAGGTTTACTTAAGGAAAGGCGAACAATCACGAATCATCCAGATCAAGAGTGAGAATCAAGTGCAACAGCTTTTACAAGAAAGCAATCATGATTGACTATCTTTTTATAAAATTTACTTTTTTCTATTAACCTTTATTCTATTTATCTTTTATGCCGTCAAAGTATACTTGTCTTGCACAGTAATAATTAGAATAAGCATTATTTCTGGTTATTTGTGTTTGTCTTCTTTTTTACTGCTTTTGCCCGTGAACATACAAATATGCCGTTATTCATACAAAACACTGTCACACAAAACTCACCACATTTCCCAATATCTCTCACACACACACAAACGAAAGACTGTAATGTTCCAATTTAACTTAAGCCGTACTCAATTTTATATACAAAACACCCATTTTATATTATTGAACATTTTTAGTCACTTCTTCTCAGAAAATATGCGACCGCCCGCTGCGATAACGTGCCTACCTATTTTTAAATTTATTAATGGATGACCGTATACAAACCTTAAACGATATTGATAGCCTGGAGATAGCACGTAGCTTTCTATGTGATATTGACGAACTTAAAAAATATATTTATGTAAAGAAAAATGATCTCACAATAGTGTCGCAAAACATTCGAAGCGTTTATGGTAATTTTGATGACTTCCTGATCACATTATCCAAATTATCATTCGAAGCAGATGTAATAGTTCTCTCGGAATGCCGACTTAGCCCTGACAGACAACTACCACAACTGCCAAATTACAATGTGTATTTTACTGAAAATCAACTTAACCAAAATGATGGTGTGGTTATGTATGTTAAGAGTACATTGCAACATAAAGTTAAAGAAATAAAGCTATGTCAGGCGTCCTGTCTCCAGCTTGAAATACTTAGTAAATATATATTAGGTATATATAGATCCCCTTCCAACAAGTATGCTGATAGTTTTGTAGACTCCTTAAGTTTACACTTAGAAACAATAAAATTAGACAGTAAAGATATAATTATAACTGGTGATATTAATATTAACATTGCACATAAATCCGTTGAGCCTCCACACGAGCAAAAAAATAGAAATTATTATTTAAATGCACTTTCTCTGCACGGCATACTTGCCGGCCACACTATCCCCACCAGAGGAAAAAACTGTTTGGATCACTTCATGCTAAAAATTAATAAAACTAAATTTCAGGCGTCTATAGGTATTTTACAAACAACTGTAACTGACCATTCTACAACCTTTCTATCAATATCGAAACAAAAAAATAACTTGATTTCTGGAAAAACTAAAAAAACTATACATTTTGATAAAGCCTACGAGGACCTTAAAACTAAAAACTTACCGGAACTGCTCTTCTGTGAAGACCCAAATACTGTTTTAAATAAACTGATATATATATTAACTCAAGTTCTTAAAGATAACACTGTGATCACTAATATCCCTTCCAAGTTTCGCATTATAAAGCCATGGATCACTCCTGGTCTGTTGCGTTGTATCAGAAACCGTAATAAATTACAAAAAGAATGTCGTAATGATCCTTTTAATCTAATTATCAAATTAACATACACTAGATACCGGAACTACTGTAATGGATTAATTAAAAAAACCAAAAGAAAATACGAACGAGAGCTACTAGCTAAAAATATAAACAATAATAAATCTCTGTGGAAGTCCATTAAAAGTATAACATTCACTAGTAAATCTAATTCTATCAACACAGAATTACTTAATTTAAAATCTTCCCCTAAAGCTTCAGCTGACTATGCCAATAAGTACTTCTCAAATATCGGTAAAGAACTTGCTCATAAAGTAAAACTTATTTCTAGGGATCATAATGCATATTTACGAAACCTGCCCGCGCAGCAAAATTCCTTGGTCTTACTACCTACAGATGATGATGAGGTTAATGCCATGCTGTCGAACCTAAAGTCTGATAGTGCCCCTGGTTGGGATCAAATACCTGTCTCCTTCCTTAAACAGTCTAAGGCAATAACTACCCCAATTATAACACACTTGGTCAACCTCTGTTTTAATAAGGGGATATTTCCAACACCGTTGAAACAGGCTGTCGTAACGCCAGTATACAAGGGTGGAGACAGAGACAACATCGGCAATTATAGGCCTATATCTGTTCTACCAGCGATCTCGAAGATTATAGAAAAATTACTCAATGTTCGTCTGCTTAATTACCTCAGTAAATTTGATCTTCTATCACCTTTCCAATATGGCTTCAGGCAAGGACGATCTACTGAAGATGCGGTGCATAATTTGAGCTCGCTGGTAGTAGAACAGCTTGATAAAGGTAAAAAATGTATGGCGGTATTTATTGACTTAAAGAAGGCATTTGATACCGTGTCTGTGCCCATCCTTGTTCATAAGTTGGAGAGACTTGGCATACGGGGAATTCCGCTAAACCTGTTCCAAGATTACCTGTCAAACAGGTCACAAAGAGTAAAGATGGGTATCTACACTAGCGATGACGCAGAGGTGTCGTGCGGCGTGCCGCAGGGGAGTGTGCTCGGTCCAACGTTATTTCTAATATATATCAATGACCTGTGTGATCTTAAATTGGACCGAGCCAGAATCCTGTCGTACGCCGATGATACTGCTGTAGTTTTCTCGGGTGATTCATGGGAAGATGTGAAGATAATGGCTGAACGTGGCATGGTGCTCATAGATAGTTGGCTAACAAATAACATTCTTACTCTGAACGCTGACAAAACGAACTATATTTGTTTCAGCATGTATAATGATAGTCAACCTAAAGAATTTTCTATACAGATACACAGTTGTAAAAATATTGCCATGACTAGAAGCTGCAGCTGTCCGACAATTCAGAAGGTCACGCAAACAAAATATCTGGGAGTCCTTGTGGATCAGAGGCTCTCTTGGTACCCTCACCTCGAGCATGTAACCCAAAGAATGAGAAGGTTAAACTGGATATTTAAAATACTCAGGTACGTGGTGCCGGGACAGGCCTCTGAGTCTCAGGACACTGAGAGGGATCTTTTGCGTGAAATTTACATATCCTTGGCACAGTCTGTTTTAAGCTACTGCATACCTGTTTGGGGAGGAGCCGCTAAAACTCGCTTTTTAGAACTAGAACGAGCTCAACGTAATCTAATAAAAATAATGTATTTCAAAAAGGCTAGATTCTCAACTGAAATGTTATATAAACTGTCAAATTTACTCTCAGTAAGAAAGTTGTATATTTTATACACTATACTTAGAAAACACAAATCTATTACTTATGATCCAAATATTAACAAGAGGAGGCGGAAGGATACTGTAGTGAAAATACCTGAAACACGTTCAACTTTTGCCTGCAGGCAGTATGATAAACGATCGTCATACCTGTTTAATAAATTAAACAAAACACTTGACATCTATAATAAAACGTATTGCGAATCTAAAAAAATAATAACTCAATGGCTAAAAAATCAAAATTATAATTATGTAGAACAACTGTTGGAACATAAGTCTTAATCTTGTACTTCATGCAGAATACACAGACATACCCACACACACACTATATATGGAGGAACTGTTGACTGGTCAGTGGACAATAAAGTGGGTACTACTGTATTGTATTACCGAACCCGATCCCAAGACGAAATAGTCGTAGGGCTGACCACTCAACAGTTCCTCCCATGTTCCTATGATCATGCTCATGCTCTTGCACACACACATACGCACGCTAAGTATGGAGGAACTGTTGAATGGTCAGTGGACATTAAAGTAGATATTACTGTTTTGTATAATGAACCTGATCCCAAGACGTAATCGTCGTAGGGCTGACCACCCAACAGTTCCTCCCATACTCCCATACTCTCATGCTCATGCTCTTGCACACACACACATAAACACACCCACACACACCCACACACACACACACACACACACACACACACACACACACACACACACACACACACACACACACACACACACACATGCATCCACGCACTTACGTACATGCACCTAAAACCTGGCATACATATTTAAGCTGAAACATTGTTACTTACACTACGTACCTATATTAGCTAAATGTTTAACTTCTGTGTATTGTAATTAAGATTTATTTATTCTCGTTACATTGTTTGTCATATAGGATGGAAGAGCGGTGTCTCCTAACACAGGCACACAAGCTTACAAGGAGGCACCGGTCACTGTGAATTGTAAATGATACACTTTATAGAGAATAAAACATATTTTATTTTTTTATTTTTTATTTATCAAGAGGACACCTTACAAAGCGATGTTTGGAAGTGAAATAAAAGTGGGTTTAAAGTCATCGTCTTTGCCTCATGAAGTAACAAACCAACTAACAATGGAAGAAGACCTACAAGAAGTGATAGATAACTTTAAGGAAAATGACTTAAACGATGAACAACAGACCTCCGAACTTCTTACCTCAGAAAATACCTGCAACCTTTGTGAAGAACATAGCATTTTAATTGACGACATGACATGCCCTCTTTGTTCAAAAGAAGCAGATATTGAACATAATCGTTGAGAAGCGAAATTAAATTTAGAGTACCAAGCCATTAAAATGAAACAAAATTCAGCTGCAAAGTTTCCAGAATGTCATATAGGCGATACAGTAAGGGTAAAGATACCGGAAGTAGATCGAGGCCGAGGCGGTTTTAGGAACATTCTATTGACAGTCTTAGATAAAAATGAAGACGGACTTTATAAATTGGGCAACGAAAACGGTACAATCGAACAGTTTTTTTCACGAAATCAGTTTACAGTTTGTGAACAAAAATTCGTAGATTTGGAAAAAGTGTCATCAGTGAAAATGACTATTCGCCAGCTTGCTAATGAACAGTCAACATCAGGTGGACAAGGCTTTCAAAGATGTCATTGCAAGACAAAATGTGGTACACGCAAATGCCGCTGCCGAATAAATAATGTTCTTTGTAATTCGAAATGCCATTCTAGTTTATCATGTTCCAACAAATAGCCTCATATTATTTAACAATTGTGACTAGATATTGTTTTAAGTAATTAACATTGAAGAAGTTTTATTTTGTAATTTTGTTTTATTTTGAAATTTTAAATACCTACAGAAGATTCTGTAATGACCAAACGGTTACTTTTTATTTTATTTTAATGATTAGGTTGATATTGTTTTAAGTAATTAAGAAGAAGAAGTTTTATTTTGTAATTTTAAATACCTACAGAAGATTCTGTAATGACCAAATGGTTCCTTATTATTTTATTTTAATGATTAGGTTGATATTGTTTTAAGTAATTAAAATTTTGTAATTGTAATAATTGTTATTTTGAATACCTACATAGTACATAAAAGTATGTGTAATGAAAGTGATTATTTTTTAATAAAGTTTTCTTGTCAAAATAGTAAACATTACTACATTGTTTCCTTTTCCATTTCCTTCTACATTTTTAGCCAAGGGCCTGCAGTTACACTTAAGTTTAGCCGGCTAAAGATAGAACAAACTAACATTAACACCTCGTCGAAGATAAACCTAGGTTTAGCCTGCTAATCTTAAGTTTATGTTCACACCTACCTTTAGCCGTAACATATATATTTTATGATCATCCCTACTATTCTGTCAGCTTAAGTACTAATAATATAATATTGTCTGCTAAAGGTAAACACTCTTGTCACGTCTTTTAATTGAGAAATACATTTCTTAAATGAGATTTAGCTGTTAACTAAAAAAAATCAATGAAATAACAGTTAAATAATTTAACTCTTCCGCTAACAGTTGTTCATAAAAAAAACTGTCAATTCAGACTATATTTTTGTAGCAGCCACACTGGGCCCCCTCGCCCCTTCTTCTTTCCACTAAACTGCAATGTACACGCCAGTGTCATTAAATAATTGATATAAATCAAGTTTATTGTTTTAATTAAACAATTTTGGTGCCTTGATAAAGGTCAGAGGCCAATTCGTCACTACAAGTGTTTGCAACAGCGTGCGACAACAACAGGTGCCGTATTTGCCAAAATCTCGATACAAGATTTTCGTCGGGCGCAAATCAACGGAAGCCATCTTCGCATTCCAAACACCATAGTGCAAGAAGTGAGTGACAGAGACACCACATGAGTGAGCGGGACGAACACAGCATCGTTCAAGCACGTCTTCAAAGTGGGATTGACAAGCCAACAAGCTGGCAGGCAGCACTAGCATTCTGCCAACAGAACGCGCTTCAATCGACTGGATTTTTGAACGAAATCGAATCTGTCAAATTGGCGTTCTGTTCACTCACTTGCTCAAATATTCACTCCACGCCTGTGACAGCCTTAGTTCCAATCAATCCGTTCTGGCGATGCAGTCGCCAAAAAAAAAAAAAAAACCGGCGCCATGTTTTCCCTCAGACGGCTGTCAAATTGCCACAACAGAGTTGGAGTAACTTTTTCAAATTGCGCACGAGTCGAAGTTCGAGAGTTACCGTTCGGTGTTCTCCTCTGTTGATTTTTGTATGATTACAAGAATAGGCTGTAGTATACTAACCTTTGCATGTAGATTAAAAACTAAGTGCTCTATGAATGTGGATGGCAACATTGCCAGCTCTCTCTTTCTCTCTCTCTTGTGTGGCGCTATGGCGGCCGCTCCCGTTTATTATAAAATTAATGTAAAGACTGTGATATTCGTGTTATAAATAAATCCAGTTTAATCGCGAATGTTTATTTCTCATTTGTCGCATCATCTCACCATTCCACAACTCTGTGTCTACGCACAATATCGAAGAGGTTATTTAGCCCAGAAACGAGGTGAAGATGGCTGCCGACAATGAGGGAACACGCGGCCAGCCGCCGCCGCCGCCACCAAATACTACATACACAACAAGCCAAATTGAACGCCTGATTGATGGTTCAAACTATGCTACATGGAAATTTGCCATGAAATCAATATTGATTCTGGAAAATCTGTGGACATGTGTCACTGACGACACGATATCGGATCCGACGCGAGACCAGAGGGCACTTGCTCGGATTTCCTTGTCTTTGCATCCCAGCTGTTATCAGTACGTACAAAATGTCAAAACAGCCAAAGAAGCCTGGAAAAAGCTGAGCGAAATCTTCGAACACAGTGGTTTATACCGCAGAGTCATTCTTCTAAGACAGCTTCATCGTGCCGAGTATGTTCATTACAGTTCAATGTCCGACTACGTTAACGGCGTGATGACATTAGTGCAACAGCTTGCCGACATCAATAAAATTACACTTACACTATTACACTATTTTACAAGGTAAAAGTATCTGAGAAGGGGCATTCCATGCCCATGCATAGCAGGTATGGGACAGTGAGTGCCAATGCTGTAACTGCATTGCCATCTGACATCTGGCACAAACGATTGGGTCATCTGAACGAGCAAGGTATGCGCATGTCGAGTGGTGGGGGTGCATGTTCTGGTATATTGTTGCAGTGAGACTTCAAGAAGGACTGCGTATCATGCCTGCAAGGCAAGATGCATTCTCAATCTTACCCAAGCAGGACTACAAGGGCAGCAAAACCACTAGAACTTGTGCACAGCGACGTCTGTGGCCCGATGCAGGTTACAAGCTGGGGCGGTGCCAAGTATCTATTGACTTTTACCGATGATCATACAAGAAAAACTTTTGGATTTCTTATGAAGAACAAAAATGAGGTATGTACCAATTTCATTAATTTTAAAAATCTTGTAGAGAAACAAGTAGGTCTGCCTATTAAAATACTGCGAAGTGATAATGGAACGGAGTACTGTAATAGTAGTATGTCTGTTTATTTACGCAAAGAAGGAATTATTCACCAAACTTCAGTGCCTTATTGCCCACAACAAAATGGGCTTGCAGAGCGGGTAAATAGGACAGTTATAGAGAAAGCTAGGTGTATGCTTCAGGAATCTGGCCTATCTAGTCGCTACTGGGGAGAAGCTATTATGACAGCCATTTATATTAAAAATAGGTGCCCGACCAGTGCGCTTTGTGGGTTGATACCTGAGCATCAATGGTCTGGATTGCCAGTGGATCTTAGCCACTTGCGTGTCTTCGGCTGTTTAGCATACTCACTTATTCCTAAACAAAAACGACAAAAGCTTGATGCAAAATCTAAGGTATTAATATTTGTTGGTTATGGTGAAACCTCTAAAGCTTACCGTCTCCTTGATCCTACTAATCCTAGTAAAGTTATCTACTCTAGAGATATTTTCTTTTTAGAGGATAAATTTTATGATGAGAATAATTATAATAACAAGAGAGATTTTATTCCCTTTGACATTATAAATGAAATTAATTTAAATAAAGAATATAATGTAAATAATGATGAAATAAATACAAATAATATTAAAAATATAAATAATAAATTATTTACAAATGATAATTTAAATATTTTTAATGATAATAATGAATTACACAGAAATAATGACATAAATATTAATGAAATGAATGAGAATTATAATAAAAATGACAAAGATATTTCAAACCATGACACATGCATTAGTAATAATGACAAATCTAACCCAGACCCTAATTATTTTTCAGATGAAGAGTATAAATCACCACTGTCTGATCAATACTGCACTGGAGATGACGGCGATGACGGTGATGAAGAGGGAAGCCCTTGCGGGGATGTCTCGCTTCACTGGCCGGCGACTGCATCTGGAGGAGGAGTGATGACTGATCCGGGTATGCCCGAGATTGTCAATTCACGACCTGTGCGTAGTACTAGAGGGAAACCCCCTAAACGGTATGATGAATATGATTTGTCTGATACTAGCATGTTAGTTGATAAATATCTGTCTGATGAACCAGTCACTTATGAGGAGGCCATGAACTCACCTGATGGGAGTGAGTGGTTGAACGCCATGCAAAGTGAGTATAATTCTTTAATGCAAAATAAAGTCTGGAGCCTTGTGGATCGGCCTAAGGGTCAAAAGGTCATCAAGAGTAAGTGGGTATATAAGAAAAAACACGATGCTACTGGCAGGTTTGATAGGTTCAAAGCTAGATTGGTAGCTCGTGGCTTTACCCAGCAGGAAGGGATTGACTACAACGACACCTTCTCGCCGGTCGTACGGCATTCTACTATGCGAATTTTGTTTGCTCTATCTGTAGAGATGAATTTAAACATTGACCATGTTGATGTTTGCCTTTCTAAATGGTGACTTAGATGAGAGGATATACATGGAACAGCCAACAGGTTTTAATAATGATGCTAAAGAAAAGGTTTGTCTATTAAATACAGGCTATAAATATAGGCAGTTGTTAGGAAGCCTAATGTATTTATCTGTATGTACCAGACCTGACATTTCATATGCTTGCAGTCAGTTAGCTCAGTTTAGTAATTGTTTTGACTTAAGTCATTGGCAGGCAGCAAAGCGTATACTCCGGTATTTGTCTGGAACTATTGATTACGGTTTACACTTTGTGAAAAGTAAAGACGTAAATATAAAAGCATACGCAGATGCTGATTGGGCGAATGATTTAACTGATAGGAAATCGTATACGGGTTTTGTAATCAAATTGGGTCGAAACGTAATAAACTGGGAGGCTAGAAAGCAACGTTCGACTGCACTATTCAGTACCGAAGCTGAATATCTAGCGATTGGTGACGTATGCAAGGACATATGTTTTGTTAGAAATTTCTTGACTGAAATCTATGACAAAACTGTAAATGTAATTGTGTACAATGACAATCAGAGTGCGCAAAAGTTGCTTTCAATAAAAGAATATTCACATAGAAAAACTAAGCATATAGATTTAAGATATCATTATATTAAAGATTTGGTACAAAAGCATTATCTAACAGTAGAATATTTACCAACTGAGAGTATGATAGCAGATATCCTAACAAAGCCTTTATGTAAACAAAAGCATTATAATTTCATTGTTGACTTGAATGTAAAATATTCATAAAATAATTGAAAATTGTAAAGATAGAGTCTGATTTTGTCTTGTTGAGTCAAACCTAGAATTTAGCATGTTGTGTGTGTAGCATGTAGAGCATTGTAGAGTCTATGTTGAAGTGATTACAAAATGACTATGTATAATATAGAGTCAATATAGAGTCTTGAATTTGTTTTTATATAATGAACAGGTTTGTTATGCAATGATTAGTATAAGGAGGAGTGTTGATTTTTGTATGGTTACAAGAATAGGCTGTAGTATACTAACCTTTGCATGTAGATTAAAAACTAAGTGCTCTATGAATGTGGATGGCAACATTGCCAGCTCTCTCTTTTTCTCTCTCTCTTGTGTGGCGCTATGGCGGCCGCTCCCGTTTATTATAAAATTAATGTAAAGACTGTGATATTTGTGTTATAAATAAATCCAGTTTAATCGCGAATGTTTATTTCTCATTTGTCACATCATCTCACCATTCCACAACTCTGTGTCTACGCACAATATCGAAGATCCTCGCATATTTTGCTTGAGTTGAGATACCTGATTCTCCTCGTTCGCCTCGTTCGTTTGAAACGATAGTGCCTACGATACGATTGCATGGACATTTATTTCGCCATGCCGCCGCCGCCGCTAAAGTGCTGTGTAGGGGGTAGCAATGCAACTAGTGATTCTCACCGCTTATTTAGTGTGCCCAAGGACGATCAATTACGAAATTTGTGGATGTCTTTTCTTGTCCCGACTAATCCTTTACTGATTGGTCTTACAAAAGAGCAGTTACTGAGAAAACGAGTTTGTCAACAACACTTTGACAGAACCCAATTCGATGAAGAGGGTCGAAGAATCCGCTTCTCGTATCCCTGTCTATTTTCTTCCAAAGAAATAGCTCATGGAATACCTTTAAGTTCAGAAGGTATGTAGGTACATCAAATTATCCATATTCTTCAGTAGCTTCTGTTGACTGTACTAATTATGATGTTTACTTTCAGAATATCAAGTTCTGGCTGAACATAATTATCTTCAAGAAGAAAATGATCCTGATGATGTGGCTGAACCCAATGCATTGATAATAACTCAAAAAGCAGGTAATTATTAACATATAATACCTAAGTATCTTAATGAGCGTCGGTGGCCTTGTGGTTAGGGCTGTTGCCCCCTGTCTGGGAGGCGCCGGTTCGAGCTTAGCCAATCTGTTATCGAATTTCGAATTCATATGTAAAATTATTTAACGCTCTTTTGGTGAAGGAAATCATCATGAAGAAACCTGCACACAGCAGTGAAGTAGTGATGTGCCGAGTCAGCTATTTTTGGTTTGAGTATTTTAGTACTCGTCAAAATAAGAATCTAATCAAAACTCGAGTCGAAGGACTCGAACATGTACTCGAGTACTTTTTTGGTCTCTTCGTGTACTTGTTTATCACTACTTTAAAAGAAACATAATAAAATTAAGAAAAATATTTTCATATCAAACACACGAAGTAAATCGTAGTCAGAGTAGAATACATTTGCCACCAATCCCTACTCTTCCCGTGGGTGTAAAAGGCGACTTAGGGACTACACATTGAACAGGGAACGGGCAGCAGCGCTCTCTGATACAGTAACCTTTTAATCTGCGATCTCCAACACGCCTGCCAAGCTTGGAGATTATGGCAAAACCATCCACTTAAGTGGAGGAGGCTCACAGTCCAGCAGTGGACTGTAACGGGCCGTTGATTACTAATTTAAGATGTATACTTTCAGAATATCAAGTTCCGGCTGAACATAACTATCATCAAAAAGAGGATAATCCTAAAGATGTGGCTGAAACATTGTTATTTCAAGCAGGTAATTATTTACATATAATACTTAAGTATCGGTTGGAGTGTAGCCTTTGGGGCACTATAATAATATGGAAAAAAAGAGAAAATTTCAATAACCCTCCCTTTTTTATAGACCGAGCGAGCGAAGCGTCTCTGTTTCAGCTTGGCCAAAATTGCTTTTATAAGTCTATCTGTCTGTCCATCTCTTTTTTCCACTGTACAGGTCGCGTTTCTCAACCGATTCTCGTGAAATTTTATGAGCAGGTTCGATAAATTAAAAATTTTTTTTGTCGAGTCAGTTTTTGTAAATTTTAAAAAATTACGGAGTTATGGGGGTTGCGAGCTTATAAGGTCTACCGCTGAAGCTGTTTTCCTCTACAGGTCACATGTCTCAATCAATTACAATAAATAAAATAAGCTTAAAAATTTATTAATAAAAAAAAAATCAAGGGTTCGGGGATGTTTGTGCAGAAAAAATCAAAATAAATATGAAAAGATATACAGACTCGCAAGGTCTACAGCTCACAGAGCCACTAGATTTATATCAGGTAGAGAGAAGTCGGGGGAAGTTATTTTTATAATTTTTTTTTTAAACCACCCCTCCCCGTGTTACAGCTGTCTCTTTGTTACTGATGGAAAAAGACAGAACAATTTTAACCGATTTTTTTTTATTCTGCATAACCCCCACTTTTTAGGGTTCCGTAGTAAAAAAGGAATGCTTATAGTTTCGGTATGTCCGTCTATCTGTCTGTCTGTCCGTCCGCGGCTTAGCTCAGAGACTCTTAGTACTAGAAGGCTGTAATTTGGCATGGATATACATATTAATCATGCCGACAAAGCTGAAGAATAAAGTTGAAAAATAAACCGGTTTCCAATCCCTGGTTTTTACGCGTTTCAAAGTACCCCAAAGCCTATAGTTGTGAATGAGTTTGCTTCTATAAATGATTGTATTGTATTTCAGATAATTGCAAACATGTCCAAGATCTTGCACATTCATCATGCTCATCTGCATTTCCATCAGATTTTTATGGTGAAACAGATAAACCAATGGCATTACCCAAGTCCACACAGAATCGGAAAGGTTTGTTAGTCCTCTATGAAACAATTTGTACCTACAGTAAATATGTATTTATACCTATTTTTATGTAAAACCTTATAAAACTTAACCAACTTGTTATTTTCCTTCAGCTTCATCAATAACAAAGAGATTAAGCTCTAAAAAACGAAAGTTCATCAGAGAAGCAAAACAAATCTCAGTCGACAGTTTAGGGAAATCTGGTATACAAAGACTAAATGACGCCCAAAAACTTATTGAAAATCCAGAGTTCTTAGAAAATTTTGATTCCTTAACCAAACAAGCCAAAACACTGCTGATCATGCAGTTGAAACTGGTGAGGAAAAATAAAATGGCAAGAAGGTTCGAGATGGAAGAAAAGTTACTAGCCCTCACATTAATGAAACAGAGCCCGAAGGGCTATAAATTATTAGAAAAGATGTTTGCACTTCCCAGTAAAAGAACTCTAAGTAGACTATCTGAAAAGATTTCTTTTGAGCCTGGTATTAATGCGAAAGTATTTAAGTATGTAAAAGAAGTCACAAAAAGCTGGGATAGAAAAAAAGGCTGTGCAGCATAACATTTGATGAGCTTGCATTAAGCCCTCACTTGACATTCAATGAAGCTAAAGATAACATTGAAGGATTTGTAGAACTAGGAGAAGAAAGAAAACAAAGATACTGCGACCATGCCCTTGTTTTCATGATAAGGGGCATTTGTTCCCCATGGCGGCAAACCCTTGCCTATTACTTTTGCGAAGGGACAGTGTCTGCAACAGAGTTAATAAAGATTTAAAAAGACATTGTAGCTCAGGTAGTTCAAACTGATTTGAAACCTCTGGGTCTAGTGTGCGACCAGGGTTCCACATTTCGAGCTGCTCTCCATGCCATCCGACAAGATACTATACGATCACGAGATGCTCAAGGGATTCGAGATGGTAAGTAAGACTATTTCTGATGGTGATAGTAGATACATAAAAATATGAACATTGCATTATATTGTCCTTCTTTTACAGATGGCACCATTGAGATAGCTGGACAGGATTTAAATATATTTTATGATCCACCTCATCTTTTGAAAAGCATAAGAAACAACTTTCTTACAAAAGATATGTTATTTGATGGGAAAACTGGCTCCTGGAAAGACATAATGTTCGTATTTGACATTGATAGTCAACTAGGACACACGAGAGCTTTGCCTAAACTGACTGCAAATCACGTCATACCTGGTAAAATTAAAAAAATGAAAGTCAGTGCTGCCACACAAGTCCTTAGTGCTCGAACTGCGGCAATGTTAAAATATACAAATGCTTTAAGTAAGTAAACCTGTTATGTTATGATAAATTACAGTAAATCCATTTATTTTTAGGCATCAACCCCCTTCAGTTAATCGGATATCTTCGCCAACAAAAAGTATTGTACTTCCTTACAATCAAAGATTTCTGACGCGCGTCGCCTCGCTTGTCTTTTGTTCCTTACAATAATATAATAATTTCAACATCCCATTAATTTTATAGGTATAACCTTACTTATAGATCAATAAATTCTTATAAATATTTTTAATTTTCAGATATGCGTCAAAGTCAACAAGAGAAGAGAAGAAGAGAAGAGAACAATCCAAAAGGAGAAAAAGAGAAGAAGGGAGAGGAGAAGGCTCCAGAAGAGTCAACAATGGCCACAACTGCTGCTATTGTCGAATTCTTTGACAATTTATTTGACAGTGTAAATGGCTCTCCTGGATGCTCTAAGCGGGGAAAGCTAAGGAGTGCAGTTAAAAAAACCTCTCGACATCAAGAATTTTGGCAAGAAGCCATTCAGAGAATTGAAAATCTTAAATTTAAAGACACTTGTAGTAAAGCGGCTATCAAAGCTGGTAAATTCCGTTTAGTACGTGTTCTGCGAATAAATTTCTTCTTTCTTCTTTCTTTCTTTCTTTCCGTGCCTCGACGGATGGGTTACTACGTTAAAAAGTTTTTTAAGATTGACCAATCTTTTATTTACCGAGTATGATGTTGAATATTACTACCCTCGATATGTGAATCAAGATCCCCTTGAAAATTTCTTTGGCCGAATCAGGGCAATCAATTATAAAAATATAAATCCAAATGCACACACATTCATATATTCCTTCAAAGCATTAATATTATCGAATATACTTAGTCCACACTCACGATTCTGTAATTGTGAAGATGATGTTGGAGAAACCTTGATAAGTTTGGATTATCTGTTTGAACAGGAAGAGTCCAATAAAGAAAATGTTTCCCATTTAACATCTTCCATACCAACATCATCTTCACAAGCGAGCGATAAGAACTTAGGGGCTCAGGTTTTAACTGAAAAAATTAAAGTTCAGTGTTCGGCCTATACAGCCGGTTATTTGTGTAGGAAAATTTCAGCATATGTTAATTGTAAAGCATGTATAAAAACATACATAACAAATGAAATGGCTGGCATACACAAATATATTGAATATAGGGAGTATAAAAATTTAAAACACAATAATTTGTCCTACCCTAATGAGACTTTTTTAATATTGTACAGGGTCGCTGCTGAATATGTACACACATATTTAAATATGAATTGCCATTCATATAATGTGGCAAAAAATATAAAAAATATTTTTAAAATTAAATTGCCCGCACCTTGGTTAGGATGCAAGAAACATCACAATGATGTAATTAATAAATTTTATAACTTAATAATTAGGATGCAGGTGCATAATTGGTGCAAAACTATAAATAGAATTTTCAACGGGAATCTTGAAGAAAAATATGTTATGAAAATGCATGAACCACAGAAAATGGCATTAAAAAAATATGAGAAAATTAGAATCAAAAGAAAACGTATTGAAAAAATAAAAAAATTAAACATTTAAAAGTTCATGTTTTATTTTACTGACACTACCTATTGTTTATAATGAAGAAAAGGACCATCTTAATCGGATAGAGGCACAACACTAGAAAGTCGATCGATTTGATAATCATAACCGAGACGTAACCCGTCACTAAATGGCTACCGATGAGCCACAGAGTAAAATAACAAAATCTGCGACACCAGCGCCAAAGCGGAACAATGTGAAACATTGAAAATATCACTGTCCTATCTGTACTAGTACTATTATAGTGATCTGTGATTCACTCACTCATCGCTTCAATTTTTTTTTCGCCAACAGTTTTCTGTGTGCTAGCTTTTGCTTTATTTTTCACATTTTCAGCGATTAAAACCGAAAAATTCGGTCTGAAACAACATGTCGAGGGATAGTACAGCAGAAGCCAAAAGGCTACGGAAGTTGATTGGACAATATAAAGCGGTTCTTACGCGCTCGGAGAAATATGTACAAGAGCAGGAGGGACAAGTTTTACTCGACTTGCAAGGCTTGAAACTGCGTATTGACGAGTTACGACGTGGTTTACAAAGCTACAAGACTGCGACACTGGACCTTTTGATAATCACTGACGAGGAGCCTGCTGCAGATGATGAAACCGAGGACCGGTATTTTAAGGTGATGTCCGGCCTTATGAAGCTCGTGGCGAAATGCGAGGCCAAAGATGATGAGGAGAAGCCCTCGCCGCAGCGGCACAACAAGCTTCCGCAGCTCGACATACCTCCTTTCGATGGGAAGCAGATCACAAGCTACAAGCCATTCATTGATATCTTCAAAGCCGTCGTAGATCAAGATACTACGTTGACTTCTGTTCAAAAATTATTTTACTTACGTAAATACCTTGCAGGTGAAGCTCTTTTGTTAATAAATGGTTTACCCTTAACTAATCAATCATATAAAGATGCATTGCAACTTCTTAATAAGAGATATGACAATAAATGTTTGGTAGTTACTCATCATGTAAATGCACTATTAGACCACCAGCCAATCTGACGGGGTACATCTTCAGAACTCAGGCATTTAGTTTCTGTAGTTAGGCAGCATTTAGGGGCACTAAAAAATTTAGGTCGAAAAACTGAGCATTGGGATATGCTTATTATACCTATTGTCCTTCGCAAACTTGACGCTCTCTCTTCCAGGGTTTATCACTCGGAGCGAGATGCTACAAAGTTGCCTACTATATAAGAGTTATTAAGTTTTGTGGAAAGAAGGGCGATGAGTTTTGAGGAGTCTCAGATGTCTACTGGTAAGTCCACTGTCAACAACAAACCAAGTCATTCAAATTATAATAAATTTGTGAATTTAACTAATGTTTGTGACAATAAAATAAACTCATGTATTTATTGCAGAACTGCGGGACACAAAATCTATGCTTGCAAACAATATCAAGCATTGAGTGCATCCGACAGAATAGACTTTGCTACTAAAGAAAAATTGTGCAAGATTTGTTTAAATAAACACACAAAGAATTGCCACTTCCATTTTAAATGTTCAATATGTAAGAGTAAAGAGCATAATTCTTTATTACATTCTGAAGAAAATGTGTGTAACTTTTCAAGTTCTAGTAATCAAAGCTCCATGGTTTTACTGCCCACTATAAAGGTAAATTTTAAAGCAAAAGATGGTTCTTATGTCACAGCAAGGGGATTGGTTGACAGTGGGAGTCAAGTTTCTTTCATAAATTCTAAATTATTAAACAAACTAAATATTCCTACATTCAATTATAATGTGAATATCACAGCTATTGGTCAAGTTCATAAAACAATCAATAAGGCTGTCAATTTATCAATGTACTCCAGGCACGACGAATACAGCTGTAATACACTGTTTTCTGTGGTCGACAACATAACCTCATTTCTTCCTCAGACAAAATGTGACCTTGGTAACATTGCGATTCCCGAATCCATAAAATTAGCTGATGATGATTTTTATATTCCTGGCGAAATTGAGTTTTTAGTGTCTGCTAATATTTTCTTTCAGATAATACTACCAAATAAAATAAACTTAACCAAGGATATATTTTTATTGGCTACAAAATATGGCTATATTGTTTCGGGCGATATTAAAAAGGACAATGACCCTTTACTAACACAAAGCATTTCGGATGACAAAGTAGTTATGCATGCAGTACTGAGCGAGGATAAAGTAGGTTCCCTCTTACAAAGATTTCTGGAAGAACAACACATTCCTGAAGCTAAGGCAGAGGGTATATTAGAACAAAATGTGTGCGAAACTGAATTTCAGAAGTCTGTCAAACTTGAGCACAACAGGTTTCAGGTTAGTTTGCCTTTAAAAATTCCTATGGATCAAGTAAACTTGGGGGATTCTTTCAGTAAAGCTCTGCAAAGACTAAATGTTTTGTGTAAAAAATTCTTAAAAAATAAAGAATTAAAAAATGATTATATTAAATTCATAAATGAGTACCTACTTGGCCTTAGGTCATGCGAAAAAAATTGATTTGTTTAAGCTGGAAAGGCCCTTGGATTATTGTTATATGTTGCCTCATCATGCGGTAATTAGGGAAGATAGTCTTACAACCAAGCTTCGAGTGGTCTTCGATGCCAGTGCTAAAACAGAAAAAAACTTAAGTTTAAATGATATTTTACATGCAGGTCCTGTAGTGCAAAAAGAGCTATTCGACATTCTGATTTTATTTCGCACATACAAGTTTGTCGCCATGGCAGATGTTAAGCAGATGTACAAATTTTAATAGACCCTGCACAAAGTCATTTACAATTAATTCTATGGAAGGAGCAATTGGATGACCCTTTGTCCTGTTTCCAGTTGCAAACGGTGACGTACGGCGTGACCAGCTCAAGTTTTCTTGCTACGAGATGCCTCGTTGAGCTGGCTGCGCGTTACAACACTGAGTTTCCTCGTGCTGCCTCAGTAATCTTAAATAATAGCTATATCGACGATTTTTTGTTTGGGGCTTCATCTGTTGAAGAGCTTCAGCAGATTTGTCATGAGCTGATCGATTTAACTGGGCGGGGAAGCTTTGAACTGCATAAGTGGTCTGCTAGTCATCCAACTGTCCTTACTAATATTTGTCCTTCCAAACAACAATTTGATAACATAAACATAAATATTGCTGAGTTGAATGTTAAAGCCCTAGGCCTTCAATTAAATTTAAATTCAGATCAATTTATAGTATCTAAACCATGTGGTCACACATTTAGTCAGTGGACCAAGCGTACTGTCTTAAGTTTCATAGGTTCATTCTTCGACCCTATGGTTTTGGCTGGCCCTATAGTAACGCGTGCTAAGGAGTTTCTTCAAAAAGTCTGGTTATTAAATTTAGCATGGGATACACCCTTACCTGACGAAGTTCTATTTCCTTGGAATGCTTTTTTCACTGACTTAATGAATATGAAACCTATTCACATAAACCGTAATTTATTTATGAGTGACGCCAATACTATTGATCTCATAGGCTATTGTGATGCTTCAAGTATTGCTTATGGAGCTTGTGTTTATATAAGAGCGGTACAAGATGGTAATATAAAGGTTACATTACTGTGTAGTAAATCTAGAATTGCTCCAAAGAAGTCTAAGCAAACCATTCCTAGGTTAGAGTTAAACGCATGTTTAAAGAAATTGATATCCTCACAGTATCCTCACAGTACATATTTGAAAACATCTTGTATGTCCGGAAGAACACAATGCTATTTCCTAAGAATTCTGATATACATAATATAAATACTAGAAATAAAAATAAAATAGCGCACCCAAAGTTTAGACTGTGCACAGTTAATAATTCATTCATGGGGAACTGTATTCGCTTCTATAATAAAATACCAGATGATATTGTAAATCTGTCCGATAGCCAATTTAAAGCTAAAATTAAAACTATTTTATGTTCTAAGGCCTATTATACGATAAATGATTACTTAGATGATAAAAACGTCTGGTCAACTGTTGTTCCAAATCAACGGAGTAGATTGTAATTATGACTCATGTATGATTCTTTATATATTTAAAAGAAAAGTACAAAAGATACAATTCCTGTGGAGTTTCTTCTGGCCGTTCTTCTCCACAGAGGGCGTACACTGGTAGTGAACGTGCCATCCATGATAGCTTTGACGTCGAAAAATGATTTGTAAAAATCTTAATTCGAATAAAAAAATTTGACTTTGACTGACTTTGACTTTGTTTATTGTTATCCAAATTATATTCAAAAGTTTATTGCTTGTTAAAAGGTAGTAATATTAATAACAAAGTTTTATACAGTGACTCTCAAATAGCTCTCTGCTGGATACAAAACCCACCCACTAAAGATTGTTATGTGCAGCGTAGAGTTTTGTCTATACAAGAACATACTAAGGATTTCATATGGTCACATGTGAGTGGATCTTGTAATCCAGCAGACTGCTTATCACGAGGTTTAATGCCTTCAGAGCTTCACTCAAATGAAATGTGGTGGCAAGGTCCTCCAGAATTAAAAGAAAGTGTATTTTCTCCCAGTAAATTTAATTACAATAATGCAAATGTATTTCATGACAAAGATTACTCAGAGGGTGAAAATTCACAGTCTGTCAATTGTAATGTAGTTGAGGAGGTACTACCAGTATCCAAATTTTCTTCAATTTTTAAGTTACAACGCGTGGTATGTTATGTTCTGAGATTTATAGCAAATTGTCGTCTAGAAAAAAGCAAACGTCATATTTCTAAGCAGTTAAATGTTTGAGAATATAGGATGTCAATGCAAGTTATAATACAGCATGTTCAGTTTTTACATTTCAACAAAGATATTGATTGTATTAAAAATAATAAAATCTGACTTGAAAAACTTGTGTCCATTTTTGGATGAACATGGACTGTTAAGAGTAGGTGGGAGGTTGGATAATGCCAATGTACCTTATTCCCAAAAATATCCCATAATTTTACCAAAAAATTGTAATTTCACAAACCTGATTATTCAACAAGAGCATAATGCATTGTTGCATGGTGGTGGATTAAAGATCTACAAAATATTATACCTGGGCTGATTGATAACTGGCCGAAACGACGAACTTAAAAAAATGATACGCAAAAAAAATATATTACATTATATTTTGGCATCTTTTTGAAAATAGAACGCCAAATTTGAATTTAATCGAACTGGTGGAATTTGTTTGATAGGACGTAGAACTTTCTCTGTCGTAAATTTTCTTAACAATGGAAAGAAACGAAATTCGTGCGGTGATAAAGTTTTACGTTTTAAAACAGAAAACAGCAACCCAGATTAAAACCCAGCTAGACAGTGTTTTAGGTAATTCTGCTCCTGCATTGAGTACAATTCACACCTGGGTAACTGATTTTAAACGTGGAAGACAGAGCTGCGAAGACGCCCACAGGTCTGGCCGTCCAAATGAAGTCACGAATCCGGACATGATCAAAAAAATTCACAAAATTGTATTGAATGATCGGCGCTTGAAAATGCGAGAGATAGCAGAGATGGTGAGCATTTCATCTGAACGCGTTTTTAATATTTTGCACCAACATTTGGGAATGAAAAAGCTTTGCGCGCGATGGGTGCCGCGTTTGCTCACTGTTGACCAAAAGCAACGTCGAGTGGACGATTCATCGGAGTGTTTGGCGCTGTTTAACCGAGATCCTAACGAGTTTTCGCGGCGTTATGTAACAGTCGATGAAACCTGGATACATCATTATACTCCCGAGACAAAAGAACAATCTAAGCAGTGGACTGAGAGCGGAAGACCTGCGCCGAAGAAAGCAAAAACGGTTTTGTCGGCCGGCAAAGTGATGGCGACTGTTTTTTGGGATGCTCGAGGGATTATTTTAGTGGATTATCTGCAAAAAGGAAAAACAATAAATGGAGAGTACTACGCAAGCTTGCTGCAAAAACTAAGTGAAGAAATCCAGAAAAAACGACCACGTTTGGCCAAGAAAAAAGTTTTGTTCCACCATGACAACGCACCTGCACCTTGGACCTGCACACACGTCAATGGTTGCAGTCGCCAAACTCCATGAATTGCGGTTCGAATTGCTACCGCATCCACCCTATTCCCCTGATCTGGCCCCGTGTGACTTCCACTTATTCCCAAACCTGAAGAAATGGTTAGGTGGCCAGAGATTTTCATCAAATGAAGAAGTCATTGTTGCCGTGGACGAGTATTTTGAGGGGTTGGAGAAAACATTTTATCAAACTGGTGTAACGGCATTGGAGAAGCGCTGGACTAAATGCATCGAGGTAGAAGGAAACTACGTTGAGAAATAAATTTATTTTAAATAGATTTTTAAAGTTTTTCTTTGTCGTTTCGGAAACTTATCAATCAGCCCTCGTATAATCAGTGCCACTGTACTTGTCAAAAACATTATTAACAAGTGTGTACCCTGCTTTAAGTTTAGAGCCAAGCGAGCCCAGCAGTTGATGGCAGCGTTGCCTAAGGATAGGGTTGTAGAAGATAGGGTGTTCAATAAAGTGGGTATTGATTATTGTGGTCCATTCAATATAAAACAGTCTAGTATGAGACGAAGTGTAATTTCGAAAGGATATATTTGCATTTTTGTATGTTTTAGCACAAAATGTGTTCATTTGGAATTAGTATCTGACATGACAACAGAATGTTTCCTGGCAGCTTTCAAGCGGTTCCATTCTAGGCGTGGGTTACCTCACACTGTTCACTGTGATAATGCTTCAACATTCAAAGGCGCAAACAATCAATTAAGACAATTATTTAATTTGTGTAACATGCAGAGTCATCAAAGTGCTGTTATTGATTACTGTAATGTTCGCGGTATTGATATCAAGTTCATACCTAGCTATTCCCCAACTTGGGGCGTCTTGTGGGAAGCGGCAGTCAAATCTGCTAAGTATCATTTCAAAAGAATAATTGGTAATTTAAATCTGACTTATGAGCAGTTTAATACAGTTATTGTACAAGTAGAAGGTATTTTAAATTCCAGACCAATTACTCAATTTACTGGTGATGTTTCGGATTTTACTTTTTTGACACCTGCGCATTTTTTAATTAATCAAGCAATAACAGCACTTCCTGAACCTGAAATTTCATGTAACAATGTAAATGGACTAAGCTTTTGGAAAAAATGTTCTAAAATTAGGCAAGATTTTTGGCGTTCATGGCACAAATCTTATTTGTCTCAGCTCTTAAATCGTCCTAAGTGGCATAAGGTTAAAATGAATATTCAAAATGGAGTTTTAGTCCTATTAATAGGAGGAAATGTATCTCCATTACAGTGGCCAGTAGGTGGGGTTACACAGGTATTAAAAGGTAAAGATGGTCTAGTTAGAGCAGTAGAAATTAAAACTGTGAATGGATTTTTACATACAAGGGCTATAAATAAAATTGCGGTTCTACCTATTTATGACTGATTTATTTAGTCTTAAGTGCTACTGTTTAGTTTGTAAGTTATAAAATAACATGTTGTTATTTAGTTATAATAAGTTTACGCGGGAGAAATTTATGTTCATAAAAAAAACTGTCAATTCAGACTATATTTTTGTAGCAGCCACACTGGCCCCCCTCGCCCCTTCTTCTTTCCACTAAACTGCAATGTACACGCCAGTGTCTTTATATAATTGATATAAATCAAGTTTATTGTTTTAATTAAACAACAGTTACAACATAAGACTTATTTGGAAATGAGTGTTTTGATAAAAGTCGATTGTTTATATTAATCAGTTAAATAGGTACCTAAAACGACATACCTATACTATAATATATATGTGAAAGTGTGTAATACATATAAATGTATAAATGTAAGAATGAATGAGCGTCGGTGGTCTAGTGGCTAGGGCCGCTGCCTCCTGTCCGGGAGACGCGGGTTCGATCCCCACCACGTACCAATATGTTTTCGAATTTCGAATTCATATGTACGTTTATTCGACGCTCTTACGGTGAAGGAAAATATCGTGATGAAACCTGCACACTCCTGCAAAGAAATTCCAAGGTTGTGTGTGAAGTCGACCAACCCGCACTAGACCAGCGTGGTTGACTAAGGCCTAATCACCCTAATTCAGGGTAGGCCCAAGCTCTTCGATGGGGATGTATAATGAGTTGTTGATGATGATGATGTAATATAAATGAAAATGTGTTTTACCCAATTACATTTACATTGCGGGTGATTCGAAGCCTACATACGTACAGTCGACCAAGAAGATAGGGTGACCGGACACGGGGCCACTCGAAATTGATGAAGTTTTTTCCAGTTTATGCTTTTTTATAAAATTTCGTAGCAGGTTATTTAACTGTACAAGAATATAAAACCTTATTTAATAACATAAATACTTAAATTTAATAATATAACTTGAGATAACTTCATCGATCTCGAGCGGCCCCGTCACCCTATCTTATTGGCCGACTTTATCTACCTATTGAACAGGGAACGGGCAGCAGCGCTCTCTGATACAGTAACCTTTTAATCTGCGATCTCCAACCCGCCTGCCAAGCGTGAAGATTATGGCAAAACCAAACACTTAAGTGGAGGAGGCTCATAGTCCAGCAGTGGACTGTAACGGGCCGTTGATGTTGATTCTACCTATTTAGATGAAACGAATTTATAGTTCCGAATTTTTAGTTCATTGCTCCTAATTACTTTGAGTGTTACATATTTATTTACATTTACGTATATTATTAACTCGTTTTTATTAACTCGTTTTCTTGTCTGTCTGTTTGTTTGTTTGTGGGTTTGCTTGTTCGGTCCGAATCTTGCAACTCATTTTTGGAGCACAAGCTGTCATCCGATTGTGCTGAAATTTAGTACACTTATGTAACCTCGATGACAATGCAATATTATGATATCATGGAGCTGGTCTGATGATGGAGCCGGAAGGTGGCCACTGGCCAAAGGAACTCCTAAAATACACAACACAACCTCGTCGTGTTTGGGCTTGTTTTATACTTTTTAGTGCGTTAAAACGTGTTTGTTAAAAAATAATTTTTACTTTATAATTATTTAATTCAAACTTGTTTATTTACTTTTACAGGAACATTAACTGCAGAGGCTGCTGTCACAGCGGACGACATATCAAATATGGACAAGCTGTTTGATGCTTTAAATAGCGATTGTTCGGATTTACGAAGAGGCAAGCCACATGCCACTAACCTATCGGCAACAAGTCCCCACTTGAATTTATTTGCGGAAATGAAGTTATTTTTCACCACAATGAAGTTTGTTGGGAGCCCACGTAAGCCTCCATCGCAAGAAGGATGGATCTGGACCATCACAGCTGTGGAAAGATTGTGGCAAAATCTGGCTCAGAAATACAAAGTCAAAAATATTGCTACAAGAAGATTACAACAGGATCCACTTGAGAACCTTTTTGGGTGCATTCGTGAGAACTGCGGGTCAAATACCAACCCTACAAGTGGACAATTTTTGGCAGGACTCAAAACAGCCATTTTAAGTAATTTGTCCCACATTGGTACCACAGGGAACTGTGAAACTGATAACAGTATTATTATCAATAATTTTGATACTATGTTATCCGTTTCAAAACCCACAACACACTTACAAACTGGGCTGCTGCACCTGAAATAAATTTTTGTGTTCCTCAAGTACTTTCGTTCGAAATCGATGAAGAAACGAATGAAGGTACTGCTGAAACACAAGCGTGCGCCTATGTTTGTGGGTTTTTAATAAAAATGTTACCAATGAAAACATGTGCCATATGCAAACAAATATTTTTGGCACAAGATATAAACGAAAGTCATCTGTTCGTAGAATTTAAAGAATATAATGAATTCAAAAAGAGTCTTAACTACGTTAATAAAGAAATTATAGCCTGTGTAGAGTTTTGTGCAACACTGATTAATGATTTTTTAAAAGAAAAATCACACACTGTTTTTTTGAAAAAAATTGTTAAAGAAAACTTAAAAGCTACAGTTAATTTTGACTTTTTGACACCTTGCACAACCCACAAAAATCAAAATATCGATATTTTAACAGAAAGTGTTTTTATGATTTGCACTAAAAGGTTTTGCACTCTTAAAATCGTGCATTAACACAAGAAGCTTCAGATTCTGCACTGAGGCGAAAAATGAACATAATTTTACATAAGTAAGACATTATATACCATGTTTATAATACGTTTATATTAGCTTCATTTCTATAAACCGTGAAATTTAATTGGTTGCTTTTCGTTAAATGGAAAGTTCAGTCCGACAAAACGACAAAAAATAAATGGCCCGTTCATATAAAACTGCGCGGCCAGCTGATCGATTTACTATGGGGAAACAATATTTTTTTTCAATTGCCAGCCCATGTTCCTTGAGGAAAGATGTTCAGTTTAATGGACTGAACTCTCCATGTAACGAAAAACAACCAGTTAAATTTCACGGTGCATAACTAACATACTATGTTACCAAATCTTAGAAGTCAATTTTAAAGATAAGATAAAAATATTTATTACATGTAAATAGTTATACAAGGTCTTAAAAAAATATGCATATTTTGTTTTACTGTATCTACCGAACGTAGTCGGTGTGCAAATATTTATTGATTGATGATACAGTACTATCATGGTATTAAACTTATCAACCATAAACCATAAAATAATGTAATCATTATAGTACATATTATTATAACTAAGATGGCATGTTTGTTAATTAAAGTATAATATTTATATCTATAGGTATTTAATGTAAGGTCGACCAAGAAAGTGGTTTACCATTTTTCATTCAATTTCCTAGTTATCGAAAATTTCAATAAGGTTTATACTCGGTATCTGACAGATCGTTCTGCAAACGAAAATAATCTTTGTTTTTCTATAATTTGCAACTGACATTCAACCTTAGGGTGATAAACCAATTTATTTGTCGACCTTACATACACAGATCCTTCTTTGAACTCTAGATATTGTTTTATACTATAAAAACAGATTTGTAAAAGCCAATCAGTAATTTTTGTTTTGAAAGTATTGTAACATGAGGGTAAATGATTATAAATTTTTATAGCCATATAAACTACATTTTTGCTGAAAATTGCTGTCTGGCACTGTGGTAGCGTGCATTTTTATGTCTCAGTTCTTTGTTAATGACTTGTGAATTCTTTTTGAAAAGCTCAGGGTGCTGTCTAAAGGCTACACAGCGGCACCGCTTTTGCCGAACGGCACGTGCCGCCATACAGTTATAGCTTTGTAAGCTGCCGGGCCCAACAGGCATAAGTGATCGTGATTACATTGAACATTAAATAACGTAATATAAATTTTCGGCTACCTATCGTCATTTTATTCCATTAATAACGCGGGTATAGGTAACTAACTACGGCTGGTCCGCCAGCATAACCGCTGTGTTCGTCGCGATTAAGTCACGATCGACTACGAAGTCCGTAGACGAAGTCCACGCCGCCGCGGCAAAGGTCCTTGTCAACGGGGAAAAAAAATAAGAAGTCGTAACATGGGAGAACAAAACAATTTAAACCCGAAGGTGGTAAATAAAAAAAAATAAAAAAAATATGTACAAAAAGAAATAAAAAGAATGGGGTATTTTAATACTTAAATACCATGTAAGTACCCTACAGATAAAAAAATACACGTATTTGCATATGTGTGTAAAAAAATGTCCGTTTTACTGTCCCGAAGGAGGATAAAGAATTACTGTAATTATATATAATTAAGGAAAAGTCCTTTCTTAATATCCCGAAGGTGGATAATTATTACATATCGGTAAACAAATTATTATAACTGAAGGTTGTTATGAAATAAGTGTTGGGCTGGATATCCCGAAGGTGGATAATTATTACATATCGTAAACAAATTATTATAACCGAAGGTTGTTAGAAATAAGTGTTGGACTGGCTTGGGTATATTTTGACATAAGGAGCAAAAGTATAATCGTTTGCACTCAGCTAACAGGTGACTTTTAATAGTTCAAAATAATAATGATAATAATAATTAATGTTTGCCAGCTTTATGCTAAGATAATATAAAATTTCCCAAAAATAATAATAATAATAATAATAAAGCATACTTGGTTCAGCGATCCAAAGTGGACCTTGGTGTCCGAGACGAGAACACGCCGATAATAATGCATGATAATCGTTTTTACTAGTGTAAATTGCGATGGCGCTTTGAAACCCTGCAACCTAATTTTTATTGCAAACTATCATGCACTTATGCTCGCGATAGTACTTGTATGATTATTTATTTATGAATTATATTTTTGACTATTCGAATTTAATTTAATTATTGGACATGTAAATTGAAAAATAAAACATATTAATAGATAAAATTACTTAAAAAATATATAAATTATAATAATAATAATATTTTAATACAAAAAACAATAATAATAATCTTATATAACAAAGTCAAGTCAAAGTCAAGTCAAAGTCAAAGTCATGTTAAGTCAAAGTCAAAGTCACGACCAAGGTCATGGCTAAAGCCAAGAAAATAATATATGTAAAAAAAATAAATACCAAGCTCACCTTGGTTGTTTCAGGTCGCCCCAAAATGTCAGCCCAATTACCTCCAATACAATTATTGGATTGCGATGGTGACCCGGTGTCCTTGGGGATACGCTGGGAGAAATGGAAAAGAAGTCTAGAAATATACCTTATCGCGTCAAGTATAGTCGACCCGCTTAAGAAGAGGGCTACTTTGCTTCACATGGGAGGCACGGCATTTCAGGAAATATTTTATAACATTCCTGGTGCTAATGTTAAAGCGGCAGGTCTACCAGAGACAACAGACGTTTATAAAACGGCTATTACAAAATTGGACGAATTTTTCTCACCAAAACAAAGTAGAGTGTATGAGAGGCATCTTTTCCGGCTACTGAAGCAAGAACAGAATGAAAGTTTTGAGAAGTTTCTCGTCAGACTACGCGAACAATGCAGGAAATGTAAGTTTACAAATGAGGTCGACAATCTGATTGACCAGATAACAGAAAAGTATTACTCTACAGAGTTAAAGAAGAAGATATTAACTTTAGGTGATACAGCGACGCTCGATAAAATAATAACTGAAGCAACCGCCTCGGAAACTGTCCAACGGCAGCTATCTGACTTTAAAGGGCCGTCACAAATGCAGTCTAACGTGAACAGAATTGAGCCCAGACGAAACACCAACTTCAGTCCTAGTTGCGCGCGTTGTGGTAACAATAGGCACGATAGTAATAGCCTCTCTTGCCCGGCGCGTAATAAAACTTGTTTGAAATGTGGATTTGTAGGCCACTACTCAGCAAATGCCTAGAATATGTCGCGAACATAACGAGCTTTTCCACTCCACATCCATTGACATTTTTAATTTATCACTCTATAAATTTAAGAATTCACTGCTTACCTTTAAATTAGAGTCTTAAACACACTCAGCTATCTTCTTTTAAATTATTGTTACTAGATCTCACCCGAGAAAGTTAATTTGTTATAGAATAAACAAGCTGTGTTTGCCTGTAATTGGGTCTACATCTCGTAAATTTTAAGAGCACGCATATGTATACTATTCAGAATGTGCACCTGTTGGCAAACCTGATAAATAAAAATAAAAAAAACTGTCGAACTAGAATAAACAAACGCAAATCGTTTGCTACAGACTCGAAAGACACACGCACACCAGCTAAAAAAATTAAAAGGGACAACACACACTCGCAACGTTTCCAGAATTCCAAGGAAACTTCGGTAAAGACAAAGACTGAGAACTCAACAAAGAATAGTTCAGCAGCAGCGATCAATTACATATTCTATTTTGATGAAGACACTACGATACAGTGTAAAGTTGGCGGGGTTGAGACTGAAATGCTCATTGATTCAGGGAGTAGCTCTAACATAATAAGTGATAAAACGTAGGCACGTCTTAAGAACGATGGCATTCAAGTGACAAATCAAATAGCAAAACCCGATAAAATCTTCATGGCTTACGGTAGCAGTACCCCACTTACAGTTCTGGGTTCTTTTGAAGCAGAAATTATGATCGGACTAGAAAAAAGAAAGAATACGTTTTACGTGATTGAAGATGGCACTCGTGATCTTTTGGGAAAAAGTACAGCGGTAGCTCTCAAAGTATTACAATTAGGCTTGAACATCAACACAGTGAGTCAGGATGCTTTCCCAAAATTCAAAGGCGTAAAGCTGGACATCTCCATTGATAAAAAAGTTACCCCAGTCACTCAACCATTGCGAAGAATTCCGGTTCCATTAGAAGAAAAAGTCAATGAAAAAATTGATGAATTGATTAGGCTAGACATCATCAAACCTGTAAAGTGTATAAACCTTCAAAGTGAATATCTCCATTAGTTCCGGTGTTGAAAAGCAATGGAGATGTCCGACTTTGTGTAGACATGCGATCTGCAAACAAAGCAATTCTAAGGGAGCACTACCCACTTCCCACCATGGATCAACTCCTCCCAAAATTCCGAGGGGCAAGTGTGTTCTCGAAGCTTGATATTAAAGATGCATTCCATCAAATAGAAATTGGCGAAGGGAGCCGTGATATCACTACATTTATTTCGGGGAAAGGTTTATTCCGCTACAAACGGTTGATGTTTGGGATTACTAGTGCCCCTGAACTTTTCCAGAAAACCCTGGAACGAATTTTACTGCCATGCGAGGGGGCACTTAACTTCATTGACGACATTATCGTTTTTGGCAAGGATGAAACTGAACATGACGCGCGGCTAAAACATGTTATAAATGTGCTCAAAAGTAACAATGTGCTACTAAATGAAAGGAAATGCATCTTTAATGTCAAATGGGTTCAGTTTTTGGGGCATGATTTATCTTCTGAAGGGATAAAACCGCTGAGTTCCTATGTCAGTGGCATAGAATCGTTCAGGGAACCCACAAACATTGAGGAAATCCAGAGTTTCCTTGGATTAATCAATTACATAAATAAGTGGATTCCGAACCTTGCGACCCTGACGGAACCGATTAGGAGATTATTAACATTAAAAGTTGGAAAGAAGACAAATATTTCAGAATACTGGGCAACAGAACAAAAAGAGGCTTTCCAATTACTAAAAACCAATCTAAAAGACATTATAAGCTTAGGGTATTATAATCCCGACGACAAAACACAAGTAATGGCAGATGCCAGCCCGGTGGGTTTAGGAGCGGTATTGGTCCAACATGATTACAAGGGGCCTCGAATCATTGCTTTTGGTAATAGGAGTTTGACTGATACAGAAAAACGCTACTGCCAAACAGAAAAGGAAGCCCTTGCTTTGGTCTGGGCAGTTGAGCATTTTCACATGTACTTATACGGGAGAAAAAGTCGCTATACAGCGAAAACCAGCTATTTCATTATTTTTCGTAAAATTACTTTTGAATGCCAATGTATTAAATTATTTGCGCTCTTTCGTCTGCGAAAACCCGTTATCCCCTATTTCCTTTAATTTAGGAGATACTAAATGAGAAAAAATACTAATTGTCATATTTTAAGAATATTCTTCAATAAAAAACACATAAGCTGATTTAATTACGACTAACACTGATTTGTCCACAACGATATTAAGTTATGTTCTGAAAGTATGTTTTACTTCTAAAAACGTATTTACACTGTAACATTTTTTTCTCTGTAATAAACATTTTATGAGATTTAGTACTTCAAATCCTATGAAAAAGTACAGTGATAACATATGAACTCAATATAATTTGTTTTACCTGAGTGTACGTCCTGTCTTCATCCAATAATGTTCACCAACGATAGAAGATTAAATATAGATAATTTGTTTTCACCGAAGATTAATAATAAGTCTTAGTCAAAACACCTACTGCGAAAAACAGCTATTTCAGCGTAACGCTTGCTCGCCGCATGGTGGCGCTGCAAGTCATTGAATTCATTCTCATTTAACTCGTCGCTCGCGCACAAAGTGTTTAATTATTGGTGATTTACTGATTTTCAGTCAACTAAGTGAGATTTCAGTGTGTTTCAATGTGTTCATATCGGACAGTACTTGATCCGGGAAAGCAGGATCAACTAAATGGTACGTAATTACAATTTTATTTCCAATTTACGAAAGTAAGGTTATGTTACCAGAATTAAGTTGCTATTGAAGCAAGCGTGTGCAGGATGATAAATAAATAAGATGTTCCAAATTCACTCACTTTCAATTGTTTATTAGAAGGAGAAATATGAAGGAGAATTTTACAGGGAGCACAGTACAAACAGCAGAAGTGAAATACGATAGAACTCAAGCGAGAAGTAAAAGATAGCAAGCACTAGATCTAGGTTCTAGCAATGCGCGTCGATCGTAAGCTGCGGATTTTAACCAAAGCGACATGCGTCTCGCGTCAGAGCGTAGATGAGGACTGAAGTGCCGATCGTCGCAGGGTCTCTGAGGAGAGGGGCACGGCACGCGGGCGCGCGGGCGGTAGCTTACCTCCGAACCGGTCCACGCGCATTGCAGTAGCCATCGAAAATATCTAATATAAATCAAAATATGTTTGTCCCTACGTATGTTAATTTTACATTACTAATAATAAGTTTTTATAACAATATTTAGTAATATTTTATATGTAACTATCTATGTATTTAAACATTATTATTTATTAACAAATAACAATATAATATGGTATATTATTTATTTATGCTATTATATATATTTATTTAATTACATACTAATAATAACATGTAGCATAGTAGGGACACTACATTACCCCCCTCCAGACCGTGCTACGGGCGATAATAGTTAGGAAATCGAACCCTACGGCCTGAGCGAGTTCTAATTTCTGCATCAGGTAGGATCTGATCCTCTGTTTGTGATGGTTCTGACTGTGGATGAGTGTGTTGGTGTGGTCGAGTGTGTGTAAATGTGTGACGAGCGTTTGGTGTTCGTTGGGTGGTGTCCGGGTCACTTAGTACGTAGGCCGGTTTAACGCGGTCTATTGTGACTGTGACCTTTTTTCCACCTAGTTGTAAAGTGAAAACCTTGTCTTCTCGCCGAACGACCTCATGTGGTCCGGTGTACGCTGGTTTCAAGGATCCACCGACAGTACAGTCACGCAAAAATACGTGAGTGCAAGTGGCTAAGTCCTTGTAAACAAACGTTGGCCGACTTCCGCTATGACTGGAAGCAGGCGAAGGCTGTAAGCTACGAACCATACTACGCAGTCTTGACGTGAATTGTGTCAAGTCGGTTGTACAGTCGTTCTTGGCTTCGAAAAATTTGTAAAAATTTCGAAAGATTTGTAAAAATCTTAATTCGAATAAAAAAATTTGACTTTGACTGACTTTGACTTTGTTTATTGTTATCCAAATTATATTCAAAAGTTTATTGCTTGTTAAAAGGTAGTAATATTAATAACAAAGTTTTATACAGTGACTCTCAAATAGCTCTCTGCTGGATACAAAACCCACCCACTAAAGATTGTTATGTGCAGCGTAGAGTTTTGTCTATACAAGAACATACTAAGGATTTCATATGGTCACATGTGAGTGGATCTTGTAATCCAGCAGACTGCTTATCACGAGGTTTAATGCCTTCAGAGCTTCACTCAAATGAAATGTGGTGGCAAGGTCCTCCAGAATTAAAAGAAAGTGTATTTTCTCCCAGTAAATTTAATTACAATAATGCAAATGTATTTCATGACAAAGATTACTCAGAGGGTGAAAATTCACAGTCTGTCAATTGTAATGTAGTTGAGGAGGTACTACCAGTATCCAAATTTTCTTCAATTTTTAAGTTACAACGCGTGGTATGTTATGTTCTGAGATTTATAGCAAATTGTCGTCTAGAAAAAAGCAAACGTCATATTTCTAAGCAGTTAAATGTTTGAGAATATAGGATGTCAATGCAAGTTATAATACAGCATGTTCAGTTTTTACATTTCAACAAAGATATTGATTGTATTAAAAATAATAAAATCTGACTTGAAAAACTTGTGTCCATTTTTGGATGAACATGGACTGTTAAGAGTAGGTGGGAGGTTGGATAATGCCAATGTACCTTATTCCCAAAAATATCCCATAATTTTACCAAAAAATTGTAATTTCACAAACCTGATTATTCAACAAGAGCATAATGCATTGTTGCATGGTGGTGGATTAAAGATCTACAAAATATTATACCTGGGCTGATTGATAACTGGCCGAAACGACGAACTTAAAAAAATGATACGCAAAAAAAATATATTACATTATATTTTGGCATCTTTTTGAAAATAGAACGCCAAATTTGAATTTAATCGAACTGGTGGAATTTGTTTGATAGGACGTAGAACTTTCTCTGTCGTAAATTTTCTTAACAATGGAAAGAAACGAAATTCGTGCGGTGATAAAGTTTTACGTTTTAAAACAGAAAACAGCAACCCAGATTAAAACCCAGCTAGACAGTGTTTTAGGTAATTCTGCTCCTGCATTGAGTACAATTCACACCTGGGTAACTGATTTTAAACGTGGAAGACAGAGCTGCGAAGACGCCCACAGGTCTGGCCGTCCAAATGAAGTCACGAATCCGGACATGATCAAAAAAATTCACAAAATTGTATTGAATGATCGGCGCTTGAAAATGCGAGAGATAGCAGAGATGGTGAGCATTTCATCTGAACGCGTTTTTAATATTTTGCACCAACATTTGGGAATGAAAAAGCTTTGCGCGCGATGGGTGCCGCGTTTGCTCACTGTTGACCAAAAGCAACGTCGAGTGGACGATTCATCGGAGTGTTTGGCGCTGTTTAACCGAGATCCTAACGAGTTTTCGCGGCGTTATGTAACAGTCGATGAAACCTGGATACATCATTATACTCCCGAGACAAAAGAACAATCTAAGCAGTGGACTGAGAGCGGAAGACCTGCGCCGAAGAAAGCAAAAACGGTTTTGTCGGCCGGCAAAGTGATGGCGACTGTTTTTTGGGATGCTCGAGGGATTATTTTAGTGGATTATCTGCAAAAAGGAAAAACAATAAATGGAGAGTACTACGCAAGCTTGCTGCAAAAACTAAGTGAAGAAATCCAGAAAAAACGACCACGTTTGGCCAAGAAAAAAGTTTTGTTCCACCATGACAACGCACCTGCACCTTGGACCTGCACACACGTCAATGGTTGCAGTCGCCAAACTCCATGAATTGCGGTTCGAATTGCTACCGCATCCACCCTATTCCCCTGATCTGGCCCCGTGTGACTTCCACTTATTCCCAAACCTGAAGAAATGGTTAGGTGGCCAGAGATTTTCATCAAATGAAGAAGTCATTGTTGCCGTGGACGAGTATTTTGAGGGGTTGGAGAAAACATTTTATCAAACTGGTGTAACGGCATTGGAGAAGCGCTGGACTAAATGCATCGAGGTAGAAGGAAACTACGTTGAGAAATAAATTTATTTTAAATAGATTTTTAAAGTTTTTCTTTGTCGTTTCGGAAACTTATCAATCAGCCCTCGTATAATCAGTGCCACTGTACTTGTCAAAAACATTATTAACAAGTGTGTACCCTGCTTTAAGTTTAGAGCCAAGCGAGCCCAGCAGTTGATGGCAGCGTTGCCTAAGGATAGGGTTGTAGAAGATAGGGTGTTCAATAAAGTGGGTATTGATTATTGTGGTCCATTCAATATAAAACAGTCTAGTATGAGACGAAGTGTAATTTCGAAAGGATATATTTGCATTTTTGTATGTTTTAGCACAAAATGTGTTCATTTGGAATTAGTATCTGACATGACAACAGAATGTTTCCTGGCAGCTTTCAAGCGGTTCCATTCTAGGCGTGGGTTACCTCACACTGTTCACTGTGATAATGCTTCAACATTCAAAGGCGCAAACAATCAATTAAGACAATTATTTAATTTGTGTAACATGCAGAGTCATCAAAGTGCTGTTATTGATTACTGTAATGTTCGCGGTATTGATATCAAGTTCATACCTAGCTATTCCCCAACTTGGGGCGTCTTGTGGGAAGCGGCAGTCAAATCTGCTAAGTATCATTTCAAAAGAATAATTGGTAATTTAAATCTGACTTATGAGCAGTTTAATACAGTTATTGTACAAGTAGAAGGTATTTTAAATTCCAGACCAATTACTCAATTTACTGGTGATGTTTCGGATTTTACTTTTTTGACACCTGCGCATTTTTTAATTAATCAAGCAATAACAGCACTTCCTGAACCTGAAATTTCATGTAACAATGTAAATGGACTAAGCTTTTGGAAAAAATGTTCTAAAATTAGGCAAGATTTTTGGCGTTCATGGCACAAATCTTATTTGTCTCAGCTCTTAAATCGTCCTAAGTGGCATAAGGTTAAAATGAATATTCAAAATGGAGTTTTAGTCCTATTAATAGGAGGAAATGTATCTCCATTACAGTGGCCAGTAGGTGGGGTTACACAGGTATTAAAAGGTAAAGATGGTCTAGTTAGAGCAGTAGAAATTAAAACTGTGAATGGATTTTTACATACAAGGGCTATAAATAAAATTGCGGTTCTACCTATTTATGACTGATTTATTTAGTCTTAAGTGCTACTGTTTAGTTTGTAAGTTATAAAATAACATGTTGTTATTTAGTTATAATAAGTTTACGCGGGAGAAATTTATGTTCATAAAAAAAACTGTCAATTCAGACTATATTTTTGTAGCAGCCACACTGGCCCCCCTCGCCCCTTCTTCTTTCCACTAAACTGCAATGTACACGCCAGTGTCTTTATATAATTGATATAAATCAAGTTTATTGTTTTAATTAAACAACAGTTACAACATAAGACTTATTTGGAAATGAGTGTTTTGATAAAAGTCGATTGTTTATATTAATCAGTTAAATAGGTACCTAAAACGACATACCTATACTATAATATATATGTGAAAGTGTGTAATACATATAAATGTATAAATGTAAGAATGAATGAGCGTCGGTGGTCTAGTGGCTAGGGCCGCTGCCTCCTGTCCGGGAGACGCGGGTTCGATCCCCACCACGTACCAATATGTTTTCGAATTTCGAATTCATATGTACGTTTATTCGACGCTCTTACGGTGAAGGAAAATATCGTGATGAAACCTGCACACTCCTGCAAAGAAATTCCAAGGTTGTGTGTGAAGTCGACCAACCCGCACTAGACCAGCGTGGTTGACTAAGGCCTAATCACCCTAATTCAGGGTAGGCCCAAGCTCTTCGATGGGGATGTATAATGAGTTGTTGATGATGATGATGTAATATAAATGAAAATGTGTTTTACCCAATTACATTTACATTGCGGGTGATTCGAAGCCTACATACGTACAGTCGACCAAGAAGATAGGGTGACCGGACACGGGGCCACTCGAAATTGATGAAGTTTTTTCCAGTTTATGCTTTTTTATAAAATTTCGTAGCAGGTTATTTAACTGTACAAGAATATAAAACCTTATTTAATAACATAAATACTTAAATTTAATAATATAACTTGAGATAACTTCATCGATCTCGAGCGGCCCCGTCACCCTATCTTATTGGCCGACTTTATCTACCTATTGAACAGGGAACGGGCAGCAGCGCTCTCTGATACAGTAACCTTTTAATCTGCGATCTCCAACCCGCCTGCCAAGCGTGAAGATTATGGCAAAACCAAACACTTAAGTGGAGGAGGCTCATAGTCCAGCAGTGGACTGTAACGGGCCGTTGATGTTGATTCTACCTATTTAGATGAAACGAATTTATAGTTCCGAATTTTTAGTTCATTGCTCCTAATTACTTTGAGTGTTACATATTTATTTACATTTACGTATATTATTAACTCGTTTTTATTAACTCGTTTTCTTGTCTGTCTGTTTGTTTGTTTGTGGGTTTGCTTGTTCGGTCCGAATCTTGCAACTCATTTTTGGAGCACAAGCTGTCATCCGATTGTGCTGAAATTTAGTACACTTATGTAACCTCGATGACAATGCAATATTATGATATCATGGAGCTGGTCTGATGATGGAGCCGGAAGGTGGCCACTGGCCAAAGGAACTCCTAAAATACACAACACAACCTCGTCGTGTTTGGGCTTGTTTTATACTTTTTAGTGCGTTAAAACGTGTTTGTTAAAAAATAATTTTTACTTTATAATTATTTAATTCAAACTTGTTTATTTACTTTTACAGGAACATTAACTGCAGAGGCTGCTGTCACAGCGGACGACATATCAAATATGGACAAGCTGTTTGATGCTTTAAATAGCGATTGTTCGGATTTACGAAGAGGCAAGCCACATGCCACTAACCTATCGGCAACAAGTCCCCACTTGAATTTATTTGCGGAAATGAAGTTATTTTTCACCACAATGAAGTTTGTTGGGAGCCCACGTAAGCCTCCATCGCAAGAAGGATGGATCTGGACCATCACAGCTGTGGAAAGATTGTGGCAAAATCTGGCTCAGAAATACAAAGTCAAAAATATTGCTACAAGAAGATTACAACAGGATCCACTTGAGAACCTTTTTGGGTGCATTCGTGAGAACTGCGGGTCAAATACCAACCCTACAAGTGGACAATTTTTGGCAGGACTCAAAACAGCCATTTTAAGTAATTTGTCCCACATTGGTACCACAGGGAACTGTGAAACTGATAACAGTATTATTATCAATAATTTTGATACTATGTTATCCGTTTCAAAACCCACAACACACTTACAAACTGGGCTGCTGCACCTGAAATAAATTTTTGTGTTCCTCAAGTACTTTCGTTCGAAATCGATGAAGAAACGAATGAAGGTACTGCTGAAACACAAGCGTGCGCCTATGTTTGTGGGTTTTTAATAAAAATGTTACCAATGAAAACATGTGCCATATGCAAACAAATATTTTTGGCACAAGATATAAACGAAAGTCATCTGTTCGTAGAATTTAAAGAATATAATGAATTCAAAAAGAGTCTTAACTACGTTAATAAAGAAATTATAGCCTGTGTAGAGTTTTGTGCAACACTGATTAATGATTTTTTAAAAGAAAAATCACACACTGTTTTTTTGAAAAAAATTGTTAAAGAAAACTTAAAAGCTACAGTTAATTTTGACTTTTTGACACCTTGCACAACCCACAAAAATCAAAATATCGATATTTTAACAGAAAGTGTTTTTATGATTTGCACTAAAAGGTTTTGCACTCTTAAAATCGTGCATTAACACAAGAAGCTTCAGATTCTGCACTGAGGCGAAAAATGAACATAATTTTACATAAGTAAGACATTATATACCATGTTTATAATACGTTTATATTAGCTTCATTTCTATAAACCGTGAAATTTAATTGGTTGCTTTTCGTTAAATGGAAAGTTCAGTCCGACAAAACGACAAAAAATAAATGGCCCGTTCATATAAAACTGCGCGGCCAGCTGATCGATTTACTATGGGGAAACAATATTTTTTTTCAATTGCCAGCCCATGTTCCTTGAGGAAAGATGTTCAGTTTAATGGACTGAACTCTCCATGTAACGAAAAACAACCAGTTAAATTTCACGGTGCATAACTAACATACTATGTTACCAAATCTTAGAAGTCAATTTTAAAGATAAGATAAAAATATTTATTACATGTAAATAGTTATACAAGGTCTTAAAAAAATATGCATATTTTGTTTTACTGTATCTACCGAACGTAGTCGGTGTGCAAATATTTATTGATTGATGATACAGTACTATCATGGTATTAAACTTATCAACCATAAACCATAAAATAATGTAATCATTATAGTACATATTATTATAACTAAGATGGCATGTTTGTTAATTAAAGTATAATATTTATATCTATAGGTATTTAATGTAAGGTCGACCAAGAAAGTGGTTTACCATTTTTCATTCAATTTCCTAGTTATCGAAAATTTCAATAAGGTTTATACTCGGTATCTGACAGATCGTTCTGCAAACGAAAATAATCTTTGTTTTTCTATAATTTGCAACTGACATTCAACCTTAGGGTGATAAACCAATTTATTTGTCGACCTTACATACACAGATCCTTCTTTGAACTCTAGATATTGTTTTATACTATAAAAACAGATTTGTAAAAGCCAATCAGTAATTTTTGTTTTGAAAGTATTGTAACATGAGGGTAAATGATTATAAATTTTTATAGCCATATAAACTACATTTTTGCTGAAAATTGCTGTCTGGCACTGTGGTAGCGTGCATTTTTATGTCTCAGTTCTTTGTTAATGACTTGTGAATTCTTTTTGAAAAGCTCAGGGTGCTGTCTAAAGGCTACACAGCGGCACCGCTTTTGCCGAACGGCACGTGCCGCCATACAGTTATAGCTTTGTAAGCTGCCGGGCCCAACAGGCATAAGTGATCGTGATTACATTGAACATTAAATAACGTAATATAAATTTTCGGCTACCTATCGTCATTTTATTCCATTAATAACGCGGGTATAGGTAACTAACTACGGCTGGTCCGCCAGCATAACCGCTGTGTTCGTCGCGATTAAGTCACGATCGACTACGAAGTCCGTAGACGAAGTCCACGCCGCCGCGGCAAAGGTCCTTGTCAACGGGGAAAAAAAATAAGAAGTCGTAACATGGGAGAACAAAACAATTTAAACCCGAAGGTGGTAAATAAAAAAAAATAAAAAAAATATGTACAAAAAGAAATAAAAAGAATGGGGTATTTTAATACTTAAATACCATGTAAGTACCCTACAGATAAAAAAATACACGTATTTGCATATGTGTGTAAAAAAATGTCCGTTTTACTGTCCCGAAGGAGGATAAAGAATTACTGTAATTATATATAATTAAGGAAAAGTCCTTTCTTAATATCCCGAAGGTGGATAATTATTACATATCGGTAAACAAATTATTATAACTGAAGGTTGTTATGAAATAAGTGTTGGGCTGGATATCCCGAAGGTGGATAATTATTACATATCGTAAACAAATTATTATAACCGAAGGTTGTTAGAAATAAGTGTTGGACTGGCTTGGGTATATTTTGACATAAGGAGCAAAAGTATAATCGTTTGCACTCAGCTAACAGGTGACTTTTAATAGTTCAAAATAATAATGATAATAATAATTAATGTTTGCCAGCTTTATGCTAAGATAATATAAAATTTCCCAAAAATAATAATAATAATAATAATAAAGCATACTTGGTTCAGCGATCCAAAGTGGACCTTGGTGTCCGAGACGAGAACACGCCGATAATAATGCATGATAATCGTTTTTACTAGTGTAAATTGCGATGGCGCTTTGAAACCCTGCAACCTAATTTTTATTGCAAACTATCATGCACTTATGCTCGCGATAGTACTTGTATGATTATTTATTTATGAATTATATTTTTGACTATTCGAATTTAATTTAATTATTGGACATGTAAATTGAAAAATAAAACATATTAATAGATAAAATTACTTAAAAAATATATAAATTATAATAATAATAATATTTTAATACAAAAAACAATAATAATAATCTTATATAACAAAGTCAAGTCAAAGTCAAGTCAAAGTCAAAGTCATGTTAAGTCAAAGTCAAAGTCACGACCAAGGTCATGGCTAAAGCCAAGAAAATAATATATGTAAAAAAAATAAATACCAAGCTCACCTTGGTTGTTTCAGGTCGCCCCAAAATGTCAGCCCAATTACCTCCAATACAATTATTGGATTGCGATGGTGACCCGGTGTCCTTGGGGATACGCTGGGAGAAATGGAAAAGAAGTCTAGAAATATACCTTATCGCGTCAAGTATAGTCGACCCGCTTAAGAAGAGGGCTACTTTGCTTCACATGGGAGGCACGGCATTTCAGGAAATATTTTATAACATTCCTGGTGCTAATGTTAAAGCGGCAGGTCTACCAGAGACAACAGACGTTTATAAAACGGCTATTACAAAATTGGACGAATTTTTCTCACCAAAACAAAGTAGAGTGTATGAGAGGCATCTTTTCCGGCTACTGAAGCAAGAACAGAATGAAAGTTTTGAGAAGTTTCTCGTCAGACTACGCGAACAATGCAGGAAATGTAAGTTTACAAATGAGGTCGACAATCTGATTGACCAGATAACAGAAAAGTATTACTCTACAGAGTTAAAGAAGAAGATATTAACTTTAGGTGATACAGCGACGCTCGATAAAATAATAACTGAAGCAACCGCCTCGGAAACTGTCCAACGGCAGCTATCTGACTTTAAAGGGCCGTCACAAATGCAGTCTAACGTGAACAGAATTGAGCCCAGACGAAACACCAACTTCAGTCCTAGTTGCGCGCGTTGTGGTAACAATAGGCACGATAGTAATAGCCTCTCTTGCCCGGCGCGTAATAAAACTTGTTTGAAATGTGGATTTGTAGGCCACTACTCAGCAAATGCCTAGAATATGTCGCGAACATAACGAGCTTTTCCACTCCACATCCATTGACATTTTTAATTTATCACTCTATAAATTTAAGAATTCACTGCTTACCTTTAAATTAGAGTCTTAAACACACTCAGCTATCTTCTTTTAAATTATTGTTACTAGATCTCACCCGAGAAAGTTAATTTGTTATAGAATAAACAAGCTGTGTTTGCCTGTAATTGGGTCTACATCTCGTAAATTTTAAGAGCACGCATATGTATACTATTCAGAATGTGCACCTGTTGGCAAACCTGATAAATAAAAATAAAAAAAACTGTCGAACTAGAATAAACAAACGCAAATCGTTTGCTACAGACTCGAAAGACACACGCACACCAGCTAAAAAAATTAAAAGGGACAACACACACTCGCAACGTTTCCAGAATTCCAAGGAAACTTCGGTAAAGACAAAGACTGAGAACTCAACAAAGAATAGTTCAGCAGCAGCGATCAATTACATATTCTATTTTGATGAAGACACTACGATACAGTGTAAAGTTGGCGGGGTTGAGACTGAAATGCTCATTGATTCAGGGAGTAGCTCTAACATAATAAGTGATAAAACGTAGGCACGTCTTAAGAACGATGGCATTCAAGTGACAAATCAAATAGCAAAACCCGATAAAATCTTCATGGCTTACGGTAGCAGTACCCCACTTACAGTTCTGGGTTCTTTTGAAGCAGAAATTATGATCGGACTAGAAAAAAGAAAGAATACGTTTTACGTGATTGAAGATGGCACTCGTGATCTTTTGGGAAAAAGTACAGCGGTAGCTCTCAAAGTATTACAATTAGGCTTGAACATCAACACAGTGAGTCAGGATGCTTTCCCAAAATTCAAAGGCGTAAAGCTGGACATCTCCATTGATAAAAAAGTTACCCCAGTCACTCAACCATTGCGAAGAATTCCGGTTCCATTAGAAGAAAAAGTCAATGAAAAAATTGATGAATTGATTAGGCTAGACATCATCAAACCTGTAAAGTGTATAAACCTTCAAAGTGAATATCTCCATTAGTTCCGGTGTTGAAAAGCAATGGAGATGTCCGACTTTGTGTAGACATGCGATCTGCAAACAAAGCAATTCTAAGGGAGCACTACCCACTTCCCACCATGGATCAACTCCTCCCAAAATTCCGAGGGGCAAGTGTGTTCTCGAAGCTTGATATTAAAGATGCATTCCATCAAATAGAAATTGGCGAAGGGAGCCGTGATATCACTACATTTATTTCGGGGAAAGGTTTATTCCGCTACAAACGGTTGATGTTTGGGATTACTAGTGCCCCTGAACTTTTCCAGAAAACCCTGGAACGAATTTTACTGCCATGCGAGGGGGCACTTAACTTCATTGACGACATTATCGTTTTTGGCAAGGATGAAACTGAACATGACGCGCGGCTAAAACATGTTATAAATGTGCTCAAAAGTAACAATGTGCTACTAAATGAAAGGAAATGCATCTTTAATGTCAAATGGGTTCAGTTTTTGGGGCATGATTTATCTTCTGAAGGGATAAAACCGCTGAGTTCCTATGTCAGTGGCATAGAATCGTTCAGGGAACCCACAAACATTGAGGAAATCCAGAGTTTCCTTGGATTAATCAATTACATAAATAAGTGGATTCCGAACCTTGCGACCCTGACGGAACCGATTAGGAGATTATTAACATTAAAAGTTGGAAAGAAGACAAATATTTCAGAATACTGGGCAACAGAACAAAAAGAGGCTTTCCAATTACTAAAAACCAATCTAAAAGACATTATAAGCTTAGGGTATTATAATCCCGACGACAAAACACAAGTAATGGCAGATGCCAGCCCGGTGGGTTTAGGAGCGGTATTGGTCCAACATGATTACAAGGGGCCTCGAATCATTGCTTTTGGTAATAGGAGTTTGACTGATACAGAAAAACGCTACTGCCAAACAGAAAAGGAAGCCCTTGCTTTGGTCTGGGCAGTTGAGCATTTTCACATGTACTTATACGGGAGAAAAAGTCGCTATACAGCGAAAACCAGCTATTTCATTATTTTTCGTAAAATTACTTTTGAATGCCAATGTATTAAATTATTTGCGCTCTTTCGTCTGCGAAAACCCGTTATCCCCTATTTCCTTTAATTTAGGAGATACTAAATGAGAAAAAATACTAATTGTCATATTTTAAGAATATTCTTCAATAAAAAACACATAAGCTGATTTAATTACGACTAACACTGATTTGTCCACAACGATATTAAGTTATGTTCTGAAAGTATGTTTTACTTCTAAAAACGTATTTACACTGTAACATTTTTTTCTCTGTAATAAACATTTTATGAGATTTAGTACTTCAAATCCTATGAAAAAGTACAGTGATAACATATGAACTCAATATAATTTGTTTTACCTGAGTGTACGTCCTGTCTTCATCCAATAATGTTCACCAACGATAGAAGATTAAATATAGATAATTTGTTTTCACCGAAGATTAATAATAAGTCTTAGTCAAAACACCTACTGCGAAAAACAGCTATTTCAGCGTAACGCTTGCTCGCCGCATGGTGGCGCTGCAAGTCATTGAATTCATTCTCATTTAACTCGTCGCTCGCGCACAAAGTGTTTAATTATTGGTGATTTACTGATTTTCAGTCAACTAAGTGAGATTTCAGTGTGTTTCAATGTGTTCATATCGGACAGTACTTGATCCGGGAAAGCAGGATCAACTAAATGGTACGTAATTACAATTTTATTTCCAATTTACGAAAGTAAGGTTATGTTACCAGAATTAAGTTGCTATTGAAGCAAGCGTGTGCAGGATGATAAATAAATAAGATGTTCCAAATTCACTCACTTTCAATTGTTTATTAGAAGGAGAAATATGAAGGAGAATTTTACAGGGAGCACAGTACAAACAGCAGAAGTGAAATACGATAGAACTCAAGCGAGAAGTAAAAGATAGCAAGCACTAGATCTAGGTTCTAGCAATGCGCGTCGATCGTAAGCTGCGGATTTTAACCAAAGCGACATGCGTCTCGCGTCAGAGCGTAGATGAGGACTGAAGTGCCGATCGTCGCAGGGTCTCTGAGGAGAGGGGCACGGCACGCGGGCGCGCGGGCGGTAGCTTACCTCCGAACCGGTCCACGCGCATTGCAGTAGCCATCGAAAATATCTAATATAAATCAAAATATGTTTGTCCCTACGTATGTTAATTTTACATTACTAATAATAAGTTTTTATAACAATATTTAGTAATATTTTATATGTAACTATCTATGTATTTAAACATTATTATTTATTAACAAATAACAATATAATATGGTATATTATTTATTTATGCTATTATATATATTTATTTAATTACATACTAATAATAACATGTAGCATAGTAGGGACACTACATTACCCCCCTCCAGACCGTGCTACGGGCGATAATAGTTAGGAAATCGAACCCTACGGCCTGAGCGAGTTCTAATTTCTGCATCAGGTAGGATCTGATCCTCTGTTTGTGATGGTTCTGACTGTGGATGAGTGTGTTGGTGTGGTCGAGTGTGTGTAAATGTGTGACGAGCGTTTGGTGTTCGTTGGGTGGTGTCCGGGTCACTTAGTACGTAGGCCGGTTTAACGCGGTCTATTGTGACTGTGACCTTTTTTCCACCTAGTTGTAAAGTGAAAACCTTGTCTTCTCGCCGAACGACCTCATGTGGTCCGGTGTACGCTGGTTTCAAGGATCCACCGACAGTACAGTCACGCAAAAATACGTGAGTGCAAGTGGCTAAGTCCTTGTAAACAAACGTTGGCCGACTTCCGCTATGACTGGAAGCAGGCGAAGGCTGTAAGCTACGAACCATACTACGCAGTCTTGACGTGAATTGTGTCAAGTCGGTTGTACAGTCGTTCTTGGCTTCGAAAAATTCGCCTGGCAAGCGTAGCGGCTCGCCGTAGACCAACTCGGCAGAAGACGTTTGTAGGTCTTCCTTAACAGCACTGCGAGAGCCCAACAACACAAGAGGCAAGATCTCGACCCAGTTCATGCTACCATGGCAGACTATGGCCGCTTTAAGCTGCCTGTGGAACCTCTCCACAAGACCATTACAAGATGGATGGTACGCCGTTGTTCGCCGATGCTGGAATCCAGCAATTTGTGACAGGCTCTTGAACAGAGCTGACTCGAATTGCGCCCCACGATCTGTGACTATGTCAGTAGGGCAGCCAAAACGCGAAATCCATCCGCTCAAAAGGGCCTTAGCCACGGTCTCCGCAGTAATGTCTGCTAGAGGTATTGCCTCAGGCCAACGCGTGAAGCGATCGACGGCTGTAAGGCAATATCGATATCCCTGCGAGACTGGCAATGGTCCGACCAGGTCGATGTGGACAAATTGAAATCGAGCTGCTGGTAGCTTAAAGGAACCCATGGGTGAAGTAACATGCCGTGTTACCTTTGAACGCTGACACGCCAAACAAGAGCGTACCCATTTCCTGCAGTCCCTTCGAACTCCGGGCCAAACGTATCTCTCTGAAACCAGCTTTGCCGTAGCGTTGGCACCGGGATGGCTCAGAGAGTGAAGGCTCTCGTAAATTTTCCTACGCAAGCACTCAGGAACGAATGGCCTCAGAGTGCTATTGCTGTCATCACAAAACAGCTCCAAATTAGCCCCTGGAAGCTGCACCTTTTTAATGTGCAAGGAGCTCGTACCATCTTCAGTGAGTTGCTTCAGCTCTGGATCCGACTGCTGAGCTGTGGCCAATTGCTCGAAATTGACAGGCTGCGCAATTTCTTCGACCCGAGAGAGAGTATCAGCTACCAGATTATTTTTTCCTGATATGTGACGGATATCGGTGGTAAACTGTGCAATCAGGTCCAAGTGGCGAAACTGTCTAGGAGAGCAATTTTCCTTCCGATTGCAAAAGGCAAAAATTAGCGGCTTGTGGTCTGTATAGATCACAAAGTCACGCGCCTCGATCATGTGCCGGAAATATTTAACACTCTCGTAGATGGCGAGGAGTTCTCTATCATAGGGTGAGTACTTCTGTTGGGTAGAACTCAGCCTACGAGAGAAGAATGCAAGAGGCTGCCAGGTGTCTCCAGCGAGCTGCTGCAGAACTGACCCGATGGCGTTGTCAGAAGCGTCAGTTACTAGCGCGAGCTTGGCATTGCAATTAGGATGGGCTAACATGGCGGCCTGACACAGACCTTCTTTGCAAGCCTCAAATGCCACAAGCTCTTTACCTGTAATAGTAACCGGATATGAACCCTTCACCGAACCCGTTAGAAGAGCATTTAATGGTGCCTGGTGTTGTGCTGCACCAGGGATAAACCGCCGGTAAAAGTTCACCATTCCCAGGAACCTTCGTAACTGCCTTACTGTTTTGGGCACTGGGAAGCTCTTGATAGCCTCCACTTTAGTTGGAAGAGGAGTGGTACCTTCGGCTGATATGTGGTAACCTAGAAATGTGACCTCTGAGGCACCGAAAATACACTTACTAGTGTTAATAACCATCCCGTACTTTTGGAGCCTTGCGAACAACTGATGAAGATGGTCTTCATGAGTCGCCTGGTCTTTGGAAAAGACTAAAAAATCGTCCAAATATGCATAAGTGAAATCCAGACCCCTGAGCATCTCGTCGACGAAGCGCTGGAACGTCTGTCCGGCGTTACGAAGTCCGAACGTCATGTACGGAAATTCGTAAAGGGCGAACGGCGTTGTTATAGCGGTCTTCGCGGTGTCATCCGGGTGAACAGGGATCTGGTTATAAGCCTTAACCAGGTCAATGGTCGAAAACACGGTGCAACCTGAGAGACTGTGAGAAAAGTCGTGAATGTGCTTTATGGGGTACCTGTCTGGAATGGTTCGCGAGTTGAGCATCCGGTAATCTCCACACGGTCGCCATCCATTATCTTTTTTAGGGGCGAGGTGAAGTGGTGATGCCCATGGCGATTCCGATGGTCGACAAGTACCATTCTGAAGCATGGCTTCGAATTCCGACTTGGCTATTTTCAGTTTCTCTGGTGCTAATCTACGTGGTGTACATGAGACGGGTGGCCCAGGTGTGGTACGAATGTGATGGACAGTATTGTGTGGTGGTGTGCGGTGTATACCAGGAGGTCGTGTAACCTCTGGGTATTTGGCTAGTATGTCATGATATACAGAGTTACCAGATATTACCTTCACTGACAAAATATCGTCTTTGATGCGGGCAGGCAAACCTACGGTCGCGAGCATAGTGTTACCGTCAATCAAGCGTTTGTTACGAACATCTACAATAAGGTTGTAATATGAAAGAAAATCTACACCTATTATCGCCTTCGTAACATCGGCAACAATAAACCGCCAAGTAAAGTCGCGGCGTAAGCCTAGTCTTAGAACTAAGTGAGCATAACCGTAAGTATTAATAACAGTTCCGTTTGCCGCACACAATTCATAATTTGTTTTAACACGCCTATCCTTAATCATTGATTTAGGAAACACACACAAGTCACTGCCAGTGTCCACCAAAAACTGTATTTTAGTACCTTGATCCGTGACGAATAAGCGACCGGCACCTGGGCAGTCGTCGGCCGCCATTACCGACTGCCTGCGGCGTTTCCCGCGAAGTCACAGGGCTTCACGCACTTATGCGCCTTAGGTCCAAACTGGCTATGATACCAGCAGATCGGGAACTTCCTGTAGCTGGACTTTGACCTTGTAGAAGCAGAGCGGTCGCGCTGACGATGGGAGGTCGCCTTCTGTCTCGAACGTGACATTCTGTCATTCCTGTCCATCCTCGCAGTTAGTGCTTCAATCTGCTTAGTAAGCATCACAATAGGATCGTCGCTTGACGAACGTTTCGCTGGTGATGACGCCGATGCAACCTGGGGGCTGAGTGTGACGATATCCAAAATTTTGTCAGCTAGCTCAGATACCTCTTCGAGCGTCGACTTAGTCTGCGATGCGACTATAGCTTGTACGTTGTTGGGAAGTCGACTGGTCCAGAGGGTACGAATGAAGTCGTCTGGAACACCTGGTCCTGCAAGGTTCGTCAAGTGCCGCAAGAATTGCGACGGCTTCCTGTCACCAAGCTCCTCGGAAGTCAGCAGCTGCTGCACTTGCTTTTCACGAGATGCAGTGAGCCTTTTTATCAGCTCCGTCTTCACACGAGTGTACTTATCCGGTGATGTGTGATCCTTGATGATGTCTTCGACTAAATCGGCATAGGCCGGGTCAAGACCGGACATCATGTGATGGTATTTAGTGGCTTCTCGCGTAACACTTGCTAACGCAAATTGACTCTCCAGCGCTTCAAACCACAGCCATGGTTTTGTTGGATAAAATGGAGGTACTCGCACAGAAACATGGTTCACTGATCCTTCGCCGCCACTGTTACCACTGTTCTCCGTCATGGTGTTCTGATTAGGGTGTCACCAATGAAGCAAGCGTGTGCAGGATGATAAATAAATAAGATGTTCCAAATTCACTCACTTTCAATTGTTTATTAGAAGGAGAAATATGAAGGAGAATTTTACAGGGAGCACAGTACAAACAGCAGAAGTGAAATGCGATAGAACTCAAGCGAGAAGTAAAAGATAGCAAGCACTAGATCTAGGTTCTAGCAATGCGCGTCGATCGTAAGCTGCGGATTTTAACCAAAGCGACATGCGTCTCGCGTCAGAGCGTAGATGAGGACTGAAGTGCCGATCGTCGCAGGGTCTCTGAGGAGAGGGGCACGGCGCGCGGGCGCGCGGGCGCGCGGGCGGTAGCTTACCTCCGAACCGGTCCACGCGCATTGCAGTAGCCATCGAAAATATCTAATATAAATCAAAATATGTTTGTCCCTACGTATGTTAATTTTACATTACTAATAATAAGTTTTTATAACAATATTTAGTAATATTTTATATGTAACTATCTATGTATTTAAACATTATTATTTATTAACAAATAACAATATAATATGGTATATTATTTATTTATGCTATTATATATATTTATTTAATTACATACTAATAATAACATGTAGCATAGTAGGGACACTACACTATTGCTAAAGTAAATGTAATGAATTCTGATTATTATCCTGACCATTCGTATTAAAATAGCTAGGTTAATGTGTTTGTGTATAATATTATTGTTGTTTACCAATAAGATTCGTGTAATAATTTAAAATAGTGTGGCGTGGTAGGTACATGTTTTAACGGTTTTTTTGTTCATGATTTTCAGAATGTTTTGCTGACAACGATGATGATAATGATACTCTCATCTCTCAAGCTTATGATGAATTTGTTATGGAATCACATAGAGGTATGTATATTATATTAATACTCGCTTGAACATGATTGTTGAAATTTAAGCTATTTTATCAAAATCTGTTTACTTGCTATAGTTAATAAGTCTATTCCTTCCTCCTTCCTTCTTCGTGTGACAGGTCGGACCTCTGACATGGTTTTATGACTACCACCAAGGTAGTAAGCCGGGACCTAAAGTTTAAGGTGCCATACGAAACACCGAGCAAGTGATAATCTTATTAGATAAGATACGTACATACGTTTTAAATTCAGTGGTACGGGCCAGGATTCGAACCCTGAACCTTCGGAATGAAAGGCAAGCTTTTTCCGATTAGGCTACCACTGCACTCTATTCATTTGTGTGAATGTGTGTACAGAATATTTTATTTACACATATAAATGAATAATAACTATTTTTGTGTTTATTTGTTCGTAGACATAGAAGTAAATGAAATTGAAGGAAAACAAGACCAAAGCACGAGGTCTTACGCTTACTCTTTAACCACTAAAAGTACAATTACTGAAGAATCAGGTATAATACCCATTATGATTACTATAATACCATTTCTTTTTTATAGTTTAAGTATCGTAGGAAGGTATTAGCTTGAGTATTTCTTATACAATAATAAGAAATCTCATGTTATCATAATCTTATTAATAATTATTAAAATTCAAACAAATGTAAAGATTATGTTAGTAGGTATGGGTATGTGTTAGTAGTATGTATGTTACTCTAAAACCTAGACAAAAACGGTAGAACGAATGTGGATCCAATGTAGCACAGATAATTGTATACTGGATGAACATTATAGGATATTTTCTCACTGTCGAAAAATTCTAAAGTTGTTTTAAAATTTAGGTATCTAGACTCATAACCAGCTCATATTCGTCCCCACCGAGGGGCTCGAGCCTACCCTAAATTAGGGCAATTAGGCCTTAGTCGACCACGCTGGCCCCGTGCGGGTTGGTCGACTTCACACACAATTTCTTCGCAGGAGTGTGCAGGTTTCATCACGATGTTTTCCTTCACCGTAAGAGCGTCGAATAAACATACATTTGAATTAGACATTCGAAAACAAATTGGCACGGCAATTGTAATTATTTTTGTTCACAGATTCTATTTTGGATACAGATTTAATGTTTGAAAAAACAGTAAGTGAAGATAATTTAATGACGTTAGAAGACTTGCTTGGGCTGCAGTATCCACCATCTTCCCATGACAATGTACCTGACCTAGATGCCGTTTCATTATTAGATAATAATAATACTTACCAACTTGCTGCTGTGGTCAGACCACTGAAAGAAATTTCTTTGGCTGCTATCATGAACCTAGATTCTATCACAAATGCCGAGGATAATAATATCAGTGACTCTTCCACCATTGCAACAATAATTTTAATGGAAATTTTTGATCGGGCATGCAAATCTGCAAAACAAGTAAAACGGTGGAAACAAACAAATCCTGCTAAAGAGACGTGCGGAAGGCTCTGTTTATGTAATCAGAAATAAAATAAGACACGCTAAAGTTCCGAAAGAGATAGATTGTTCAAGATGCCAATATGATTGTGCTAATAAATTCAGCGAAGAAATTAGAAACAAATTATGTAGACAGTATTGGAGCTTGGATTTTGTATCCCAGAAAAATTTCATTTTAGCCAACATTGATGTCAAGAAACCTAAAACTATGGTATTAGAAAGAAAAAGATCATCTAAACGGTCCTATAGCTCACAATGCTCCTTCAAACTTAATGATACAAAAAACAATGTCTGTCAAAAGTTTTTTTGTAACACTTTATGTATCTCTAAAAGCGTCGTTCAAAATGCAGTTAATTTATATAAAAAAAAATTTAACAAAAAAATAGAAACCTCCTTCAAATTGCCTTATATGGTTATCTCCACTAAACAGTAACAAATAAAATAACATTCCAGATGGAACATGAAAAAAAATATTGCCAATATCCTCAATTAAATAGATAAGTAATGTATTAAGTAAATATTTAGAATTTTGTACTTCCTTTTGGAGTCGGTGCCAGCCAAAAAATCGTCGATTAGTCGTGGGCAACTGTTTTAAGTCGTCGTCGTCGTTAAGTCAGTACATATTTCTATATGACTATCAATAAAATTTTTTGATAGTCTATAGCGTCCACTACACTACTCGCGAAGTTGATCGAAGTAAGCTGAGGACGAGAGTATAGAGAGGCACTTCGTGCAACTTCGGGCTTCACTTTTACACCAATTTGACACTCCGTGAGACTTCGTCGAAGAACTTCGGACGAGAGTGTATGATATAAATGTTTTGTTGTGCTGCGCGGGATGCAATGCTGCACCCGACCAAACGCAGGGATAACGACAGGAGCGACTACCAAGAAAGTCCGGGTAGGTTTCATTCGATAAATAATTAATACTCGTAGTTTCGTCATCTTCAATTTTTGGCTGGCACCGACTCCAAAAGGAAGTACAAAATTCTAAATATTTACTTAATACATTACCTATCTATTTAATTGAGGATATTGGCAATATTTTTTTTCATGTTCCATCTGGAATGTTATTTTATTTGTTACTGTTTAATGGAGATAACCATATAAGGCAATTTGAAGGAGGTTTCTATTTTTTTGTTAAAATTATTTTTATTTTATGATTTTCAGTGTTTTATTCAATATATTTTATGTAAGTAATTAATCCTAACCGCGACACATTTTCTATTATTTTTCTTCATTATCCAAAGCTAGGTTTTGTTATTTAACAGTTTCAGTACAAAGATATTATATTTTTGGTATTTGCTTAGTTTAGACTGCGTCTTTCGTGCTTTGCAACCGCGTTTAGTTGTTTATATAATAGTTTCTAAAATAACATAAGTTAAACTGGGTAAGAGGCTACGAAGTAAGAGGTCATTTGGTAGTCCAGCTGGCCACTAAACTGACAATGCTAAGAGGAAAGAATAGCTTCGCGATCCTAACGAAATAGGTATTTAGGAAAACATTTGCTATCGCTCGTGCGCTCATACCCCCAGGAGAGAGAGAGCGAGAGCGTTGCAGCTCGCCGACAATAGATACTTTTCTTGATGAAATTCCCACTTCGGGAGAAAACGGTTTCCAATTACTAAATTTCAACAAATCACTTTGACACAGTTTTAATCAAAAAAATTACGTTACTTGAGGTGCCTATATATGTTTGAATCTATTGCGAACTTTGAAAAAAGCTAAAACTATAAACCTAGTCTTTCATTGTGTCAATAACATACTAAAAATCATGGAGATTGGAAAATATATATAGAAGTGGAAAAACGTTTTCTCTTTTTGTATGGACGAGCACGATTCTTCCCTCTTAATAAGCTTACAGTTTACCCCGATACCTGGGCTATTCGTAAGGAGTTTCAGGTTTGAGATGGTATCTTGAAAGTCTATCGTTAGCTGATTACAGATAGTGAACGTAAGCTGGCTTCTTCTTTTTCTTCATATTGTGGATTTGGATATTGTGGATAAGGTCGACAACCAACCTCACACACCCTGGTCACACAATTAATATAGTACTGGGCCCTTGTCAAAACCCACTGACTTAGCTCGAGTAACGACGCCTTCTGTAGATATTAGAGCCGAGACACACGGCTTAACGTGCCTTCCGAAGCACGGAATAATCTTTCTTTTCAAACAATCGGGTGATTCAGGCAGCAATGTCCACACTAAACTGGAGAAAGTCTCACAAGGACATTTTCGTTTAAGAGTGTCTTCACCGGGATTCGAACCCGAAACCTCCGTAAAAAGATTAAAACACTCGACCACTCGGTCATAGAAGCTAAATTATTTGTGATTTCCAATACAATATCCGAAGATTGCAGGTTCTTGCCCTGCCACGGTCGCCAATAATGTGATAAAATTGAATAAATGGAACAAGGGAAACGTAGATTTTCAGCAAACTGACAAAACAAATTTATTTCATTGCCTAGCAACATTCCACCACAAACGGTATCGCGCGCGATGCATGTTGCTATCACTGGTTGAGGAGTTTCCGCTTTTATCTCTTATTCCATCATCAGATTTTAACAAAATTGATATGGATCTATCCCTAAAGCACGTTCTATCGAATGAAATAAGAATCATCAAAATCGGTTGAAAACTGACTGAGATATGACTAAAAGAATAGACGAATAACGACGCGAATGCTACATTGTTGAGGAATTTCCAAGTTTTACCTCATGTTTCACCATCAGATCTTGACGAAATTAATATGGGACCACCTCGAGAGTAAATCCAATCGAATGAAAAAAGAATTATTAAAATCGGTTAGCAATTGGCGGAGATATCTAATAACATACATAAAAAAAATAAAAAAACAGTCGAATTGAGAACCTCCTCCTTTTTTGAAGTCGGTTAAAAAGAAACATAATCGGACAATTTGACCAAAATCATGACCTACGTGGCAAGGCTATGCCCATTAATAAAACACTTCCTGAAAAAGTTGAAGAAGTTCGCAATCATATTCGGTCCTTTCCATCTATGGAAAGCCATTACATAAGAAAAAATTCTAAGCACCAGTATCTAGATTGTAAATTATCTATTGGAAAAATGTACAGTCTTTACGTTGATGAATGCAAACAAAAAAACGTCAAACCTGTGTCAGAAATAACATATCGGCGTATATTTGGAAATGATTTCAACTTAGGCTTTTTCAAACCTAAAAAAGACCAGTGTCTTATATGCACAAGGTATGCTCGTGAAGATGGAAAAAACAAGGAAAAGCTTGAAGAGGATTATCAAGAACACATCAATAGGAAGGAGACCTGCAATAAAGAAAAGGCTAAAGATAAAGAAAGAGCGGAAAAGGAAGAGGAATTTGTATCTGCATCTTTTGATTTGCAAGCAATTCTTCAGATACCTAGTGGTGACATTGGTCTTCTGTATTATGTACGTAAGCTGACAGTTTATAATTTAACGGTATATGAAAGCGCCCTACCCAACGAAGCCTACTGTTTCACATGGTCAGAAATAAATGGAAAAAAAGGGAGCTGCGAAATAGGGACGATCTTATACTACTATCTATCAACGTGCATTCCAAAAAACGTTCGTGAAGTAAGTCTGTTTTCTGACACTTGCGGGGGACAAAATAGAAACAAAAATGTGGCTGCTATTTTGCTTTGGGCTGTTCAGAAAATTCAAAATTTAGATATTATTGAACAAAAGTTTTTAGAAAGCGGACACTCGTACATGGAAGCCGACTCCATGCATAGCAGCATCGAGAGTGCACAGAAAAATACTTCGATTTATTCAATGTCAGACTGGATCAATGTGTTCAAACGCGCTCGATCAAAACCTGAATATAAAAAAAACAATAAGAAGGTGAAGAAAGGACCATACAAAGTAAAGGAATTCAAATATAACGAATTTAAAGATCTAAAGAATTTGTCGGAAAAAATCTTGAAGAACGTAAATAAGGACACAGATGGAAAGAAAGTGAAATGGCTAAAGATAAAAAGATTGAGATTTGTAAAAGAAGAAACAAAAATTTACTATAACTATGACATGTCCGAGACATTTTCTGTAATTGACGTATCAGCGAGTACAGCAAAAAAAGACGTTATAGACAGTACATCAGAACCTGTGATGCAAAAAGAACATGGTTATGGAACAAGAAATAAAAAGAAAGCACTGAAAATGACTAATGGCGAAATCGAAACCTCACTCCAGCCGATCTCGTCAGGCCTAACGATCCCTGAAACCAGCGCAGCAAATTATTTCCCTGAAGATCTTCTGCAGCTATACCAAACACCTTTAGAGATAAGTGTAGCCAAAAAAAAGGACTTAATGGAACTCTGCCGCAAAGGTGTTATACCTGAAGAAATGCATGCGTGGTTTCATGGTTTGAATACCAACATCACGGAAAAAGATCGAGTACCTGATACAACTATTTCTGACGATGATGCTGAAACATCTTCAGATGAAAATTGAATGATCTTTGCTCAGTAATATTAAATAATAAAATTTTATAAAAATTATGGTTTTGATTGTTTATTTTCTATAACGATATAGGAATAAATTCATTGTTCAACAATAAATTTATAATTATAATCATTCACCCTCAGTGAAAACCTACTAAATAGGTTGCCTTTTGACCATTAAGGTACGTTTCCTTGGAAACTATATAAATAACGCAATTTATTAAATTCAATTATATTCAATTATGAAGCTATGCATACTTTTTAATACGAATTTGTACTTAAAAGGATGTTTTTTATAAGATTTTTGACATTGAACTTTCAATTTCAGTTTACTCCGGTAGTTATTTTGGTCATTTAGTAGGTTTTCGCAGTATAATGGCGAGTCTTTTGATCTTATAACAGACCATAAACCCCTTGAAGTCATATTTGGACCAAGAGCTAAAACATGTGCGAGAATAGAACGCTGGGTGCTCAGGCTATAAACGTACAACTTCAAAGTTATTTACCAGCCTGGGAAGACAAACATAGCTGACCCCTTTTCTCGTCTTTGTCAGCCCACACAATCAGCACCGTTAGATGACGATTACCAGATCAATCAAATTGTTGAGTACGCATGACCCCAAGATATCCCTTTACAAACACTAGTACAGCATTCTCAGTCCGATGAAATGATACAACTGGTGAAGGAAGCATTAGCCACTGACATCTGGGACCCCAGAATAAACAACTTTTGGATTTTCAAACCAGAACTGTGAGTACATGATAATATTCTCCTGAGAGGAGATAAAATCGTGATACCTCTCGAGATGAGAAAAGCTGTGCTAGAAGCTGCTCACGAAGGCCATCCTGGCATCGTGGCTATGAAGGGACGGTTACGTACAAAGGTGTGGTGGCCCATGATAGACAGAGACACGGAGGCCAAAGTTAAAAGTTGCAGAGGATGCACTTTAGTCGCAAGTGGCAACCCTCCACCACCACTTAAAAGACACACACTCCCAGAAGAAGCCTGGCAGGACGTGGCAATGGACTTTTTGGGGCCTCTACCATCCGGGCATTATCTATTTGTAATAATAGATTACTATAGTAGATACAAAGAAGTCAAAGTGTCGAAGTCTATAACTGCAAAAGATACTATAGAGGTTCTGTCTGAAGTATCTTCTAGACTGGATTTTCTTTTGTCTTTAACGGCAGACAATGGTAGGCAATTCACAAGTACCGAATTCAAAAATTTTTGTAAGGAATCTAATATAAAAATACGGTTTACAACCCCCTATTCCCCCCAAGAAAACGGAGAGGTAGAAAGACAAAATAGGGACATTCTAAAAAGACTTCGTATAAGTCAGAGTTTAAAATCGGATTGGAAACGTGATCTTTTGGATTACATCATGATGTATAACGGCACTCCACATAATACAACGGGTAAAACACCATCGGAACTATTTTTTCGCAGGAAATTTCGAGATAAGATGCCAGAAATGAGAAGGATGCGCAGTGGGTTTGATTTAGAGATGAGAGACCGGGATACTATAATGAAACAAAAAGGAATGGATCGAGAAAATTTAAAAAGAAAAGCTGAAGATATTAAAATAGGAATCGGCGAGAAAGTCTAGGTACGTAAAAAACTTAATCAAGGATAATAAACTATTAGCAACATTCAATTCAACGCCCCATACAGTAGTTGATTCTAGAGGAAATGACTATAATGTGATTAATAATGAAACTGGGCAGAACAACCGAAGAAACATTATACATTTAAAAAAAGTAGAAGGATCATGGAAAGTTTGTGGAGCACAGGAAGAGGGAAGTAATGAGGATGGCAGCAGTAAAAGGGATAACAGTGAGGTAGACTTAAATAATTAGATTAAAATGCTTTTGTTTTATATTCAGTGTGAAATTTAATGACAATTATTATATGTAAATTACACATAGGTACTAGCATAAATAGTAAACACAATTAATTAGTAGCCTACCATATGAGATGATTACATTAATGATTTTGTAAAATATAATGGAGGTGTGGTGTACGCATTAAATGGGACGGTAGCACTCGGAGCGGGAAAGCGAGGCGGCGGCCACTTGACAACCGACCGCCTCCGAGCAAGGCTGCGTATGCGCACCGGTGCCGAACCGAAGATTTTGTGTTTGTTTCTTTACCCTTTGCGACTCAAAAAGGAGGACATCACAGTTACTAAAATATTCAGCATTAACTTGACGGCACCATCTTTCTCGCACGCGTTCAAGGATTCGGACGAATAACAACGTCGGGTTATCCTGGCTGTTATTGCGACATGATGGCACAAAACACTGTTTGCTTCCCATTTTGAAAAACAAAACACAAACTATACGGTTGTTGAAGATACCAAAAGACAGGTAGGTAGATAGCTAGCCGAACGAAGCAGACTGACTGACGGACGCACGCGGACGGTGACCCAAGGCTGCCAGACGAGTGCAAGCGATGCGAGCTTAGATCATAATATATAGGGTAGATCCACATTCTCATACAAAATCAAGCGCAAATCGCGGCAACGCGTCGTCTATACTTTATACATGCTTATACAGATATTATACCGCTTTAGTTATGTGCAAAACAGCCGTTAAGTTGTTTACCTAAACTTGAATATAGACCTTAATTCTTAACCAATAACGTTTAAAATAGCGTGCTAGGTTTTTTACTTATCACCTTTTTCTACTTACTATATGAAACAAGTATGATTTTCAGAAATTAAAGAACACATTTAAAAATGATATTTATTTTAATACGAACTTTAAAGCATTGCAATAAAGTACAAAATCGCCAAACGAGATATGCGCGTTACGCTGACGCGGCTTGGAACAAAGGAACTGTGGAGTCGTCGCTTAGTCTTACTTTTTTTTGAGATACACCACAAAGTAATGTATAATTGTATTCTAATTTTGTGCCTTTATATGGTACAAGAAGAAATATTACAATACGCTCTTAAATATTTAGAAAATTCAAGAAAAATGGTAATTTGTTTTATTCGTGGCACCGGAGGTTTATCTATGTCACCGTAAGATTGTGAACGCCGTTAGTTTATAATCATACTCGCGATATTATAAACTTACGGAAAATTGTGAACTGAAACCAACCATTTAATTTTACGTATTATTTCTTGTTAGTTTATAATCTTACGATGTCAAACCGCCAAATGTCACACTCACTAGTGTCATAATTTTAATTTTGTAATACTTCTAGCTTGATGAGTTATGTCATTTTAGGTAAAACGTATATAACAGTTAGCCAAAAAACGGAAGTTTCAGAAAAAAAAAAAAAAGTGTCATTAAAATTCGTAACGTGAAATCGACCCACAAAGAGTGATGATGGCGACTCCACATCTTTTCCTATCGACTATGTTCCACAGCTATCGTTGGTTTACTCTTTCTTATGAGTGGCTTATGCAAGAGTGAAAGAGATAGACGCGCGCTGGGCAGATGATGGTAATTCTTCAATACTAATATCCGAACATATAGTGTTTAATTTTTAAATTGGCTATAATAGTTTCCTTGTACTGATTTCCGGTGTGAATTTAGGCATTAATAAAAAAAGCAATGAACGATTCTTGCGATTTTATTTATGTTTCCCCAAAATTATATAAAACCAGCGACCTAACACATACAGTGGGGAACATAAAATTGGTCCTTCGAATAAAATTGGCCATGGTGTCAAAAATTCTATAAAGTGCTACGCGCGCGATGCGGTAAAGTACAAACTATAATTTACTACGTTCGAGCTTCAAAAGGCGTCGTCGACATTATCCCACGTCGAGTTGTAGACGAAGCCGTGGCAGTTATTCTGTGCTATCATAGAATATTCACCAGTGTTTGGGACTTCAAAGAAAAATTACAATCTGCAGGTTCGTGTCATATCCGACTGTCGTATTTTGAAGAGGACAATCATTTTTGTCATCCCTAGCACCACATTGCTCGCGGTTGGGAGGCCTTTCAGAAGATTTTTTACATCGAACGACAAAGAAAATAGCGACGCAGTCATCTATCAACATCCCTTTATGGTCTACTGTCATCTCCGTCATTCAAGTTGCTGCATTTTATGCTACAACAATTTCTGTAGTGTGGTGGCTGCATAACCCACAAACAGGATTGTCTACACGGCACATTATCATCTTTGTGTATTTTGTCGTCACTTCCGCCAATTGCTTACGTTGGCAACTTTGGGAGCGGGTGCAGAGCAGAGCTAACTTCACAACGCAACATTAGCCGAAATAGCGAGTATCCAAACGCGAAGAAGACACGTGACCGCCGGCGATCGGCCAACCGGCGAGCGCAGGGTGACAAGTGGGGACCAACGACGAATGAAAAAATCGGAAAGATACCACACCACTGCACACGACACCCGTCGGTTCGGGATTCTCAGGTTACTCAATTGACGCCATTTTGACTTGACTGAAAGGAATTGTCTGTACAACTGCGTCGCAGAAAATTGTATTTTTCAATTTACAAATTAAGTTATTAAGTTCCTAGTGCTGTACAATAATTTTAAGTACTAGTATAACTGTACAATAATATAGTAATAACCAAGATTAAACTGGCAAGGGACACTTGTTGCATCTGGGTACCATTTTGTTGTTCGCGTTAACGTGATTGTCATTTTATTGTAACTGTTTTGTTTCTGCAGCTATTTCTCAAAATGCCAAACGATAAATTACCTCGTCTTGTAAGTGACCGAGGCTACGTTAAATCTACGCTTACACGGTTAAAAAGCTACTGTACGTCCGAAGAATTTGCCAAGGCAAGCTACGAAACACTTGTAGCGAAACGTGATCGTTTGATTCAATCTTTCAAGGAATATGAGGTGTTGAATAAGGAGATCATATTCTTGAAACCTGACGACGGCGAGGACTACGACGAATATGAGCGTAAGTATACAAACTGCTTATCCATTTTAGACTGCGAGATAGCAAAAAAGAAAAATGATCAAAACCCTCCGTTAACAAGTTCCAAAAATACTTTTAAAAAGCTTCCCCCCATCGATATAAATTAATTTGATGGTAAAAACATAGAGGACTATATACCTTATAAATATTTTCAAGGCTGTGTTTCACTCGGATTCAAACATCAGCCTATGTCAAAAACTACCAATTTACAAGGCGAGGCTCTTGACATTATAAAAAACCTCTCATTAACTGATAGTAACTATCTGTCAGCTCTTGACTTATTAGAGAAAAGGTACAACAATGTCCCAATGATTGTGAACCATCACATTAATAGCATAATGGACTTGCCCTCTATTACAAAATTCACAAAGTTTAAGATCTATTGTGTCTAAAGTTAATCAACATATTGCTGCACTTAAAAATATGACTGTTGGGCAGTGGGACGCACTATTATTGAATATTTTAGTTCGCAAAGTTGATGCATACACCAATCGCGGTTTTCATTTAGAAAGAAATGAGAAGGAGTTACCCACTCTCTCAGAATTCCTTGAATTTATAGAAAAACGGGCAGTTGCTATGGAGAACACCACCAACGAGAAGCCGTTGCCTGCACCATCAACATCAGGGAGGCCTGACAAGTCTGGCAAGGCTAGCTTAGTCATGGCTACAAAGCAACCGTCATGTAAGTACTGCCATAATACACAGAAGCTGTACGAGTGTGCTCAATTTAAATTGCTTACGGAGAAAGATAGGTGTTTATATTTGAATGAGCATCGTGGAAAATGTATGTTGCGTCTTAAATGCAATATATGTCATTAAAATATATGTCACTGAATTGACCTCTCATCAAAATATAAGTAATGCGGCTACTGATAATCCTGCTGATACTAACACTAATAGTGCTGTTGTCATGACCAATACTTCACAAGAAAGGGATGTCCTACTACCTACTGCTATGGTGCGATTAATTGATAAAAATGGCAAGTTTATTTAAGCACGAGCTTTATTGGATACGGGGAGCCAAGTCTCATTTGTTACACAAGATTTAGTGGAGCAAATCAATTGCAATGTTTCTGACACTAATAAGATTATTTCAGGAATAATCGAAAGCACCAATAGTGTAAAACAAAAGGCGGATTTTGTTGTGTATTTTGCTATTAATAATTTCGAGCTAAATGTATCATGCTGCGTGACTAAAAACATAACATGCGATTTACCTCAGCAATCATTTGATTTTTAACAACTGAATATTCCCTCTTATGTCAAATTAGCTGACAAAACCTTTAATCAAACAGGTAAAATATCCTTGCTTTGTAACGTTACACTACGTAACTACTTTATTTTATCTTAATTTCGTTAATTAACAAGAAAAACTAAAACACTTAAAACTAAAACATTAACTTACAACTAGTAGTAGGGTTAACTAAATATCTTTCCGACTGTACTTTCATAACGTTCTTTTGTTCTCGGACATCGTACGATCGATGACGTGCATGTACGTCACTGATCATCCGATGTTTGGCGGGCGCTGATTGGCGATTCGTTTTCTAATGCTGGCCTGTCAGATGCGGCGCTCCGCGCGCTGCGGCCACGCAGTCGCCTCAAGTCAGCACCTTCGCGTGCACGTACTGCTTGCGATAATATTTGACGCGACATTTTACGCTAATTTCCATCAATCATTTTAATATCCGTACATTATTACGTGTGTTAAATTTTAAATCTAAGTAACTGCACTAATAGGCACTAGATTCGTTTCTACAAGTGTGTTTTAATCCCCATATTGGGTAAGTGTTGAAAACCTTTAGTTAAACCTACCATTAGCGCTTATTGTAGTTAAGATAGTTATTTCCTTAGCAAACTGATTTTGCATATCGACAAAATATTAATTGTAACTTACTAATAGGTATTTACTAGTAACTTTGGTTATTGTAAACTGATTTTGCATACCGTTAAGAAACATTAATCGTAGCTTACTACCTACTAGTAATTTTAAATATTAGCTAGTGCTTTTGGTTATTTTTTTTTCCCTTATTTAGATACATCATTATAACTTCACAAGCTTTGCCTATAAACCCGCTCTGATTGCCAACACTGCACCGCACCTACCTACTTATTTTCATTAAACTAGGTACTTCCCATTCGCTTGCTTTTTGCTAGCCTGACGGTGTTGCCAATCGGAGCCCGATGAAAGAATATGTTGTGACACCATACATTATTTATAGGGTCCAAGATTCGGGCTGATCGAGCACCTTCTTCGAGAGCCCCATCAGCTTTGAGTACGAGACAACCACTGACTTCTTAACACCCTGGACGCAGCAGTACAGAAGAGCTCACTTACGCCGTCGGCTACCCTGCGCTCGGGAAGTACCAGTGTTCAATTAAATAATATTTAAAAAAAACAGACGGGCTTCACCCACGACCTTGTAATTTTATTTTTGTTTTAAATTAAATTTTAAATTTGTTAACCGTATTACGGAATTTTATTTCTAAATCCCCGTAAGCGGCTACAGCTTCTAGGTTGCAACATCTTTTTTCAGGTGATACAGAGGAATAGTCTGCCTCTGTCGCCGACCGGCCCATACCTGGTCAGTACAACCTTCGGATATGTCGTCGCGGGGAATTTGCCAGTTTCAGCTGGCAACATTTCAGCTTCTAACCTATGTGTATCTATCAGAGGTAACCTTTTCAATAATAATCAGGCAGACACTGTTGGAGACTCCTTTTAATATGAAGATTTTATGCAAGCTTACTTTTTTTAAAGTTTTATACTCTTTGTGATTCAATCATTACTTTTACCATCTCGTTCGTGTTAATACATTTCTTTTAGAAAACCAGTTTTTTTATTAATTCGACGAGACATTTTGGTCAGCTTCGAGCGGATAGAAGTTTTCAGCGAGCCTAGAACAAGTCTGCAATACAAGGATAGCTCAGGCGACTGATCGGGGTCGCACTGTTCGAGTGGATCAAGAAGCCAGCTCTAGATTGACGGAGGCCAAAGCTGGTGGCTAGCGAGGAAGGCAGGCTAGTGGGAAAGTGATCATTCATTAAACTTTCGCCCTGTCTTTTCATTATCATTCATTTTCTTATCAAGTTATCATTATATCATACCATTGTTCATATAAAAATTTAATCAATTCAATACAATTCAATTCTTGGGTGAATGGCGTTTCCGTGGTGATTTCGCCAATGTCAAGTTTTATTGATGACTCTGCTTGGATATAGGCTTCGTGAGAGAACAAGATTAAAAAATTAAAAATATATATATATATATGAAGAAATTTTAGCTATGGCAACCAGTCTGCTGAAACACCTAGAACAAAAGACAAACACAATATAAGTTAAAAGGTTAGTATAGTTAGTAATAGTAAGGGCAAACAAAATTTAATATGTTATAATCTGATGTTATTTTTGTAAATATAATCACACAGAATATGAACAAAAGGACTATTAACATGGGATAAAAGACTTTTAAAATTAATAGGGCGAGGGATGTCAGAAGGAAGGAGGTCATAAAGGGAGGAAGAGAATTTGGGACAGTTAAAAAATATATGGTCCAAGGATCCTTCGTCCAGCCCACACTCACAAATAGAGGTGTCCTTGATGTGGAGTTTAAATAAATGGATAGGAGCACAAGAGTGACCGAGTCTCAGTCTGCAAACCACTGAAGTGACGCGTTTATTGGCTTTCCGAAACTTGAAAAACCAGGGAACATGAGGAATGCAGCCTTGGATATCAGCATAATATCTGCCTTTAGTAGAGCTAAGAGATTTCCAATGAATATCCCACTGACAGAACAAACCCTGCTTAGCCAACGGTTTAATCAATAATTCTAACAAAATTCAAATTTGACATCCAGTCTGGCATACTTCGATTTTCAATTTTTCTTTCTCAGTTCTTCATTCGAAATTGTCAGTATTAGCGTGTAAATTTTTTGTTGTTAAGAAGCGTACATACTAGCGAATTTTTTCAAGGTACGGTTACACGTTATAATTTTATATTTTATCAAAATTTTATTCTTTTTTTGGCTTAAACTTGTTTGCTTTTTAGTAATATTTCAATATGTCTGAACCTAACGATAACTTACTTTCCAATTTGATTAAAAAAAGAGGTACTATAAAGAGCAAGCTTACAAGACATGATACTTTCTTCAGCAATTTTACTACCGATTCCCCACTTTCAAGTGTAGACCAAGCCCAAGTGAAGTGTCGTTTACAGAAGTTGGAGCCGTTGTACGAGGATTTTGATGAGCTTCAACTTCAGATTGAGTCTTGTAGTGACGATATTGAAAATGAATGCAAGGTACGTGGTGAGTTCGAGGACAAATATTACAAGGTCGTTGCTCTTGCTCTATCGTTAGTTGTTACAAAACCAGATCATTTCTACGCAAATTCAAAGCATTCCGAGTATAAATCAGGGGAGTCCGATGACGAGCTCAGCAGTTGCAAGGGTGATTCTACTAAGCATAGACCGTTCAAAATTAAGTTACCCACCATAACTCTACCAAAGTTCAACGGGACTTACAATAGCTGGTTAGAGTTCAGAGATGTTTTTCGGTCTTTGGTTCATGACAACGATGATATTGACACTGTAAGCAAATACCTGCGGGCGAGTCTGGAAGGTAGCGCGTCTGTCCTAATTAGTTCACTTGAGTTGACCGCTACAAATTACGCTATCGCATGGAAAAGTTTAATCGAACGGTTTGACAACAAACGATTGTTGGTTAATATTTATTTAAAAGCGCTTTTCGATACCAAGCAATCGCAACCAACGGCAAACTTGCGTTCTCTTTCATCCTTAGGAGAGTCAGTCGATGGATGGAATACATTGTTGATTTATATCATCACAACGAAGTTGGATGATGATACCAACAAAGAATGGGAACAATATCGAAATTCACTCAAGGAGATAAACTATGATGGTCTCAATCATTTCTTAAGGAATAGAGCCGATCTTCTTGAGACTATTGAGTTTCGTGACCATGCTAAACCATCCACAAGTTCCGCTTTGAAGTCCAAGGTTCATTTGAGCAGTGGTTTAGCCGCTTCTGAGGTATCGCCAGCATCTTACACTTGCTATGTTTGTAATGGTAACCATTTCATTTATAACTGTGCAGATTTTCTTAAAGAATCTGTAGCAAAGAGGGCTGAAATAGCAGCCATGCTAAACCTTTGTTTGAGCTGTTTACGAAAGGGACATACTACAAGATTTTGCAGGCTTATTGGTTGTCGAGTATGCAAGAAGCGACACAACACGTTGTTGCATGAAGCTGTGGCTGAACAAGTATCAAAGCCGACAATGAGTCTGTCAGCTAATGTCTCACAGCAAGCGCTACTGTCAACTGCTTTGCTAAAATTATACGATCAGTCTGGTAAAGTTCATGTTGTACGTGCTTTATTAGATAGCGGCAGCTCGTCATGTTTTGTTACCGAGAAATTAGCTAAGACATTGCAACTCGATGAATCCGGTGTGCATGTACAAGTTACTGGTATAAATTGTTTACCAACTATGATTTCAGCCAAGTGTGTCATACAATTGCATTCTATTACAAGCAAGTTTCAAACTTCTTTGCATTGCTATGTTATACCAGAAATTACTGAGCCCTTACCAGCGTATCAAGTGTTTAACAGCAAACTCGACATTCCAGGTACAGTTGATTTAGCTGATCCAAGTTTTCTTACTTCAAACAAGGTTCAAGTAGATCTGCTTATAGGAGCTGAATTATTTTGGCTCCTTCTAATGCCAGGCAGAATTTATTTTAAGAAAAATCAACCAATTTTACAAGAGACCAAGCTAGGATGGATTCTAGCAGGCAGTGTTTGTTCTTCGCCACAAACCCATTGTAACTTTGCGTCAACTGTCGACGTTCAAGACCAATTATCAAAGTTTTGGGAGCTAGAAGAGGTGTGCGAAATCAAACCATGGACCAAAGAGCAACTCATGTGCGAGAAATTGTTTCAGGATGCTACTGAACGCATTTCCGATGGAAGGTTTGTGGTTCAAATTCCGTTGAAACAAGACGCTGCTACTTTGGGTGATTCTCTGCAAACCGCCAAGAAAATATTTTTTTCGGTTGAACGGAGATTCAAGCAAGATCATCATTTGTTTCAAAAATATAAAGAATGTCTTGATGATTACAAAATATCATCACACATGACCAAGGTGGTAAATCCAGATGATAGTACTATTACAAGGTGCTACTTGCCACATCATGTTGTGGTTAAAGAGGAAAGGGTGACCACAAAGCTGAGAGTAGTGTACGATGCTTCAGCAAAAACATCTAATGGTCTATCCTTTAACGACATTCAGCTTGTCGGTCCAACCATTCAAGATGACATTTTGTCTATTTTGCTACGATTTCGTCAACATACTATAGTCGTCTCTGCTGACATAGCCAAAATGTATAGGCAGATTAATGTCAAAGAGAATCAGAGACCGTTGCAAACGATTCTATGGCGCAACAATAGTACTGAGCCTCTAGAAATGTATCAGCTAAATACCGTTACGTTTGGCACTGCTTCTGCGCCATTTTTGGCGATTCGATGTGTGAAGCAATTAGCTATTGAGTGTCAAGATCAAGAAGTAGCGGAAGTGATCGAAAGAGATTTCTATGTTGATGATCTTCTTTCTGGCGGGGAGGATGTTGAGAAGACAGCACGGTTATGTCAAGATGTTTCACGTCAGTTAAAGTTAGGTTGCATGGACTTAAGAAAATGGAGGTCCAATAGCGCAGAAGTGCTCAAAAGTCTGTGTGACACGGATGCTAGGGAAGAACACACCTTTAATGAGTCCCCTACAGCAAAAACATTAGGTTTGATGTGGAATAGCCAAAAAGACATACTGTCATACACAGTCAACGAAGCTTCTCATCAGGGAGAAGTTACAAAACGCAAAATTTTAGCTGTCGCGTCACAAATTTTTGATCCCTTAGGATTGGTTTCGCCAACTGTAATACAAGCAAAAGTGGTGTTACAACATCTCAATGAGTTAAAGATTCCGAGACATGCATTTTGCACAACACCCCAGTCTATAGAAATTCATGTGTTTTGCGATGCGTCAGAATTGGCGTATGGTGCTTGTGCTTATGTGCGATCAATTGACAGCCAGAATACAGTCCACATTCAATTACTATGCGCTAAAGCAAAAGTAGCTCCATTAAAAACAACTACAATTCCTAGGTTGAAGTTAAATGGTGCTTTAGTTGCAATTAAGCTCTATAAAAAAATCGAAGCGTCTCTAAGAGTCAGTAACCTTAAGTTCATGTTTTGGTGTGACTCATCTATTGTTCTGGGTTGGCTAGGACAAGAACCGGCTTCTCTTAGAACTTATGTTAGAAACCGAGTTGCACAGATTCAAGAAGCAACAGCAGTTTTTACATGGAGGTACGTTCCAAGTGAGGCTAATCCAGCCGATGTACTTTCTCGAGGAGTAAAAGCTGATGATATTGGAAACAATACTCTATGGTGGCAAGGTCCGTCTTTCCTTACTAAGGACGAAGGTTTTTGGCCCATTCATGATTATGTTCGTGCTGTAGATTTACCAGAGAAAAAGGTACTTTCATATGCTATAGTCATACAGCCAAATGACATGGTCGAAAACGTACTTACAAGATTTTCTTCTCTTACCAAAATCAAGAGAGTAGTTGCCTATGTTCTACGTTTTGTTTCCAATTCGAAATGCAAAAACGGTCAGCGTGAATTAGGCCCTTTGACTTGCAATGAATTTAACACTGCGCTAGGGTTATTAATCAGGGTTACACAATCACAAGCTTTTCAGGCTGAAATCAAAGCTTTAAAGTCATCATCATGTTTACCATCAAAAAGTTCATTACATAAACTGCAGCCATTTATATGTCCTGATGGATTTTTACGTGTTGGTGGTAGACTTGAGAATTCCAATATTGGTTACCACGCCAAGCATCCAATATTGTTACCAAAGAGTAGTTCATTAACCAGGAAGGTTTTCGAGGATGAACACCAAAAATCATTGCACGCGGGTCCCCAACTCCTTCTTGCTAATGTCCGCCAGAAATATTGGCCAATTGATGGTCGCAATTTAGCACGATCAGTCTATCATAAATGTGTTTTATGTACGAAATTAGCCGCTCGCGTAGCTATACCATTGATGGGTGATTTACCATCGACTAGAATTTCACCGTCATCACCTTTTACAGTTGCAGGATTAGATTATGCAGGTCCGATTTCAATCAGTACCAAAAGGGGGCGCGGAGCTAGGTTAGTCAAGTCTTATATTTGTTTATTCATTTGTTTTTCGACAAAAGCATTGCACCTCGAACTTGCTACAGATATGACCACGGAAACATTTCTACTAGCACTAAAAAGATTTATTGCCATCTAAAATCTATTGCGACAATGGCTCTAATTTCGTTGGTGGATGGAATGAAATTCAACGAATGATTCAAAATTCATTTTCAAGCGAAGGAATTGAATTTCAATTTATTCCACCGCATGCACCAAACTTTGGTGGTCTATGGGAAGCGGGTGTAAAATCTGTCAAGTACCATTTAAGGAGAATTTTGGGTTCGGCTCATTTAACTTACGAAGAATTGGGAACGACACTTTGTCAAATAGAGGCCATCCTCAATTCGCGGCCGCTTACTCCATTATCATCTTCACCACATGATTATCACCCACTTACCCCTGGTCATTTTCTTATTGGTCGGCCTCTCAACGCTTTGCCCGAACTCAACATAACTATGACCAATCCGCCGAGGTACCAACTAGTCGAGCAGCTGTGGCAAAAGTTCTGGCGTCGATGGAGCCGAGAATATTTGAATAATCTTCAACAACGGAACAAATGGGTGAAGACATCCCCTGACCTCCAGCTTGGAGCATTAGTGGCCATTAAAGATGATCAACCGCCACTGAAATGGCACATCGGGCGAGTGGTGGTCACTCACTCAGGGAAGGACGGTGTCGTTCGCGTTGTTACCGTGCAGACAGCAAGTGGACGTCTTCAGCGGCCTCTATCTCAGTTATGCCTTTTGCCAGTTGAACCCTGAGGGTTCAAGGGGGCCGGCATGTTGGAGACTCCTTTTAATATGAAGATTTTATGCAAGCTTACTTTTTTTAAAAGTTTTATACTCTTTGTGATTCAATCATTACATCTACCATCTCGTTCGTGTTAATACATTTCTTTTAAAAAAAACCAGTTTTTTTATTAATTCGACGAGACAGACACACTATGTCAATAAAATGTAATTTTTTCTAACAATTTGTGCACAACAGATTCAGTCAGGCATTTGTCAGGAAAATATTAATAATAATGCGGATATCCAATTAAAAAATATTAATAAAACAATCTCACAGTTTTGGGAATGTGAGAAAGTTCCAAATGTGTTCAAAGAGGGCACCACTGAACATCACTTAGCTGAGAAATGTTTTCAAAATTCTGTGCAACTGATTAATAAGAAGTTTTCTGTAGCCTTACCATTAAAGATGGATCTAAATGATGTTCAGTTAGGTGACTCTTTTGATCGTGTTTTACAAAGGTTCTATAACCTAGAAAAGCGTTTTTCTAAAAATAATATTTTATTTCTAGAGTATAAAAAATTTATGCACGATTATATAGATCAGGCCCATGCTAAGTATTTTGACATTTCTAAATACGATCTTAAGGCGGGAAATGTATATTTTATTCCCCACCACCCGGTTTTGAACCCAAACAGTAAAACTACATCGGTCCGCGCGGTTTTTGACGCAAGCATGAAAACTACAAATAATATTTTTTTAAATGATATTATGCTTAATGGCCCGACTGTACAGAACGATCTTTTTGATATTTTAACATTATTTAGAACATTTAAATATGTACTACTTTGCGATATCAATGCTATGTACCGTGGTATTTTGGTTGGTAATGAGTACTGTCGATTACAAAAGATACTGTGGCGAGATTCACCTGAACAGCCTATTCAATGTCTTCAATTGCAGACCGTCACATATGGCTTAAAAAGTTCTGCATTCTTAGCAACCCGTTGTTTAGTTGATCTTGCTGAAAGGTTTAAAGATGAGTATCCATTAGCTTCATTTGTCTTAAAAAACACAAGTTACGTTGATGACATCCAGTGCAGCTGTAATAATTTACAAGGTGTCATGCGCTGCAGCCCGGACTCTGCTTCAAAGTTAGTTTTAATAAAGATGAACAATAAGTACGGTTTATGTACTATTTAGTATTGTACTTGCTTATTTTAAGAGTAGTGATTTTTTTTTTGGTGAGCAGGCTGTAGCCGGTGTGCCCCAGCCCGACCACCGCTGTATCTTTTAAATAAATTGAATGTTTTTAAAGTTATGAATTGAAAAGAATTGTACGGTTAGCGTTCTCCACTCTGTGATAAAATTAACTTCACATTGGCAAAGAATATGCTTAAAAAAAAGAATTGAAAAAAATATATATGATCGCCTGTCGAAATATTGTCAGCAAATATAATTTTATGCTCTTACTTAAGATACAGATTAGAATAGCAGGCACTTGTCTTGAAAATTGATTTATTTTCCTGTAATAATACATTCATACATATTCAGTCTGGTTATGAACTCCTCTTTTTTTGAAGTCGGTTAAAACCAGAGACAGTAAGCGTTAATATATTAAGGTGACAATTAAAACTGATAAGCTTTACAAATAAGTACGATTATTCCGCCCGGCATATGTAGCAAACTTAAAAGTTTTTCAATCTACCTACACAAAATGTCATAATTAAGAATTTTAGTACGGTTTCTTGTTACAACAAGATTTACCTAGTTTCATTTTCTTACACTTATGTATTGGTCGTTTTACTTTGAAAATGGAAAACCTAGTGAAAAAACGAGGAAAAGTTTTATCAGTGTCTCTTGACGAACAGAAAATAGAATTCAGCGAGTATGAAGAACAGTTAAAAGACAAAAACAAATTGCCACAATCATCAAGTAAGATTTTTAAAGATATTAGTAGACGACTTTCTTTTCGTATGTCTGTCAAGGCCCTTTATTTATCTTTAAAAAGAAATTTTGACTATTTTTTTCCCCACCTTATTTCGAAAGATGATGAAAAATTTTCTGAAGATACGGAAAACTCTTGGGAGAAAAGTCAAAAAAGTGACTCAAGTTCATCAAGCGATAATGACGATCCTGGTACAGAGATAATTCACTTTAAGGTTGAATCGTGTGTATCGGAACAAATTAAACCAGAATTTACCATTACTATCAACGCAATAATCAAAATAAAAAAATAAAGAATTTACCAAAACAAAAATGGACTAATATTATGAGTGAAATTCTATGGGAAAAAACAAGAAGACAGTGTACATGGATATTTAACAGCTCAGCTACAAAAGACAACTTAGTTAAGTTTGATGGGCACTGTAAACAATGCGGTGCTATAATAAGTGGACTAACTACATCAATTACAGAACATTTTGCTTCGTTTGAGTGTAAAATCAGAGGAGGAGATCAGTGTCATTCATAACCCTAAAGTTAAAAATAAAATCACACAATTCAAGAAAAAAACACTATCTGAAAAAGTCAAATTGGAATATCCGATTGTTGTGAGAAACAGAATCATTAACGAATCCATGAATGTTAGTGGTGATGAGTACGAACCACCGTTCATACCGTCTTTGAAATGTTTACAAGATATTAGACGGAGGAATAAAATGAAAATGTATTTTCATAAAGTCGTCGTTCTTTCTTTGTGGATAATGTCAATTACGCCTCCCTACAATGCTGTGATTCAGACTTTATCATTAGTGCCATTTATTGTTCATTATTGGACCCAGTTACAGGAAAGTTACTACAAAGTAGTCACTGATTCTAAAAGGAAAATCAAGTTGAGTATTGATGCAACAGGCAGCATACTAAAAAAACTGAAACCACCAAGAGAACCTAACAGGATACATTCTCCAAAACATGTATTTTTATATGTAGCTGTCTTGCAATCAGAGGGCAGTTGCGTCCCAATAACGCAACAGATTCTCATAGCTTAGAAAATATCTACAGGTGGTTAAATAACTGGATTAGTAATAAATCTCCTCCACACGAAGTAGTATGCGATGATTCTGCAGCCTTGGTAGGTGCAATAGTAAAAGCTTTTACGCATTGTAAAACAACCCGTGAATATATTTCCTACTGTTTTGATGTCTTAGAAAAGAAGACCATAATTCACAGTTCGCATTGTTTAATACGTCTGGATACTTCGCACTTCATAAAGGTTTTTTATAATTGCAAGTGCTTCCGATTTGTGGATATACGAGTTAAACGATTTTACATTAAATATTTAGTAAACATGAAAAGTTCAATATTTATTGAAGATATTAAACTGATTGCTGAACACCAAATAATAATTGCGCTGAGTAAATACACCGGTGTGTGTGAAAATGGACAAAGTACATTATGCGAGAAAAGTTTACGCAAATTACTGTCGATACCTGGTTCCGATGACGCTACAGAACACACCAACGAAGAACATGAATGGACAGATCTCGATTGTGATGAAACTATAAATGGTTGCGAGACAAACGAATTTTTAGCTTCTTTTAAAAAGAAAGTTAATGAAATCACAATTGAATTAGAGCTTGATGAGCGAGTATCTAATTATGAAAATTTGTATTACTTTCCGGCATTTATCCCAACTTTGCAAAGATTTTTGTCTCGCTTACCATTATGGTCAAATGTAATGCTTTCTTGCTTGAATACTGTACTAAACACAACTCCTACTAGTTCAGACGTGGAGAGTTATTTCAAAAACATCAAGACTCTTTTGAAATATCCCACTGAAAAATTGAGAGCAGATGAATTCATTATAAGACATTATGAATACCTTTCAGGAGAACTTAAGCACAGTCTAAGCAATTTGAATGTACTGGAGAAACTTCACAGCCGTGAAATAAAGAACACTGAAATTAATAATCCAGAAATTTTTTCACAGGAGTCAATATTATCAGATAAGCCGCTTTTGGTTGAAAACTGGAAGGGTTTGGTAATAAAAACTCCTAAGGAACAGAGACCAAAAGCTAGAACATTACACCAACCCGTGGATTTACTGATTAATGGCAATAAATGTCCCTCAGGCGTTAAAGGTCTTATTGTAGAGAATACATGTGCATTTGATGCAGTAATACAAATATATGCGGTAGGATTCGTTGACAATGATGGTATTAAAACAAGTTTTCACAATGACAATAGTGACTTTTCGAAACTTGTAAAAGCTGTAGCTACAAAAGACTATTCAACAAATGTAATAGCAATGAGGAGTAAAATCATAAATGGACAAAACTTTACCAAAAAAACAACCAATGATGTGACTATTATAGACTGCTATTCTAATGTTTCTAAGACATTAGACAATATTGTAATCAACACAGTTCCGTCTGTGAAGTCTAAGATAACGTGTAGCAATACATCTTGTATTCAAAACGAAACCGAAGTGGAACGAAACTGCTCACACATACCGTTAAACTTGCTAACTCTAGCTGAAAAGGGCATATCAGGACTAAATGAAGCCGCTATATTAGAATATGATACTGGTGCTTCCTGTAAAAAAAATAATGGCAATGTTCGTTGTACTGGGAAACGTTTCATCAAATATACACCCAAAAATTTACTGACTTTTCAGTTGGATGACGATGAGAAAATTAATATTGACGACATTCCAAATACTCTGCTGATAAACCATAAAATATACAAGTTATTGGGTGTAACTGAATATGTAAATGGAAATCACTACGTAGCACATTGTAAGCGTTTAAATAATCATTGGGAGTGTTATGATGATTTAAACAACAAAGTGACTTCTACTAGATGCAAGCCAATGATAATTCATAGTATTTTTTATAGTGTAATATAGTTCAAATCTTGTGACATTCAGTTTTCAGTAAAGAAATCGATAAAACTTTCTGTTTTTCATTTATGATGAAAGCCTAAGTAGGTAACAGTTAGAGTAGAGCGGACTTTAAAATTAATATCTTTTTTCTGTCTTCTCAAGGCAGTTGCCTACATCTCCTAACCCGTATCATGAGTAAGAGCATAAAACTATATTTGCTGACAACATTTCGACAGGCGATCATATTTTTTTTTTCAATTCTTTTTTTTAAGCGTATTCTTTGCCAAATTTGAAGTCAATTTTATAACAGAGTGGAGAACGCTAACCGTACAATTCTTTTCAATTCATAACTTTAAAAACATTTAATTTATTTAAAAGTTACAGCGGTGGTCGGGCTGGGGCACACCGGCTACAGCCTGTTCACCAAAAAAAAAATCACTAATCTTAAAATAAGCAAGTACAATTAATATTGTAAAAGTATAAATAGTACATAAACCGTACTTATTGTTCATCTTTATTAAAACTAACTTTGAAGCAGAGTCCGGGCTGCAGCGCATGACACATTTACAAGAGCTTGCAGAAACAAAACGGCAGTTGATAGAACTCATAGATAAGGCTAGTTTTTCTCTTCACAAATAGTGCTCAAATTACAGTGAAATTCTTAACGATATTCCAGAATCTACTCTTCAGTTAACCAATAAAAAATTTGATAAACTAAATAACACGTATAAAAACCTTAGGCCTTTCTTATGACGTAAATACTGATACTTTAAACATGAAATGTCCAGTAACTCAGTCACAAAACAGTTATACTTAAAGGGAAATGTTGAGTTTTATTAGCAAGTTCTTCAACCCTCTAGGGCTTTTAGGACCTGTCTTAGTACAAGCCTAAACATCTGATGCAACAAGTGTGGTTTGAAAATTTAAAATGGGTTGATGTGTTACCAGAGATCCTCAATAAGAAAATGGTTGAATTTACTAGAAATTGAATAGACATGTCTTGTATTTCTGTACCTAGAAATATTAATGTACAATCGCCTATTAAAATGGAACTTGTGAGGTACACTGATGCCTCAAATATAGCTCATGGTTGTTGTTTGTATTTGAGAGTAATTAGTCCTGATAAAAAAGTAAATGTCAACCTGCTATGTTCGAAGTCTCGCATCAATCCCAAGGACAAGTCATTGACAGTTCCAAGACTGGAATTAGTGCTGTATTGTTAGCTAAACTGACCAGGAAAGTGTACAATACCTTATCACTTAAATATTAAAATGTTGATACATGTTTGTACTCAGATTAAAAAATTGTGTTATCTTGGTTAGATACGGAACCTAAAAAACTTACTGTTTATATTGCGAACAGGGTTGAAAAGATTACACAGTTATGCAAAAACTTTCAATGGAACTATGTAAACACAAGTGAAAACCCAGCTGACTGCTTGTCGCGTGGAGTAGAACCTAATCATCTCAAAGGGAATTCCTTGTGGTTTCATGGCCCTCAACACTTACATGATGCTGAATATGTTCATTCTTCTTTTCACAGTAAATTGAATGATACTGAAATTCTTGAACTGAAAAAGCTTCCAGCTACTTGCCATCTGTCTAGCAACATAGATAAACAGTTTCATAACTTCATTGATAAATATTCAGACATAGAAAAAATGACAAGAGTTTTATCATGTGTAAGGCGGTTCTTGCATAATTGTAAAAAACAAAATGTAAACAAGAAATGCCCAGATGAGCTGGCTTCTGCACTGCATGATTTAATCAGACTTGAACAAAGAAATTATTTTGAAACAGAATTTAAATCTTTAGAGTCCAACAATAAATTGAAGTCTAATTTAAAGTAAAAGTTGTTTAAAGAGGCGAGAGTGACAGTTTGGATACAGGGTATCCTTTTCAGATTCAGTAGTTGGACGAGGTCATTGTTGATAATACTAATAGAGCTTCCAGTATCTATGAGAGCATCAGCTTTGATATTATTGATAAGAATAGAAATGGTCGCCTTACTCAAGCTCGAAGGCGCCGCGGCACATATTGCGGCTAGAGATGACGCAGCAGAGCTATCGTCTGGGTTCGCGCCGTTGGGTTGGCGGACTTGCTGCGGGTGTCAACTGTCACTTGCTCTGTCAGGTGTCAAGTTGACGTCTACTGCTGCGGTCGGTTCCAGCTTGTTTGTTTGAAAAATTTCATGTGCGTATTCGGCATTTAAATTGCGTCAATTTCAAAAGAAAGTGAGTGAAAATAGTGCGCGAGACGTAAATACGTCGTACATAAAGTGTTCTCTCGGCTAAAGTGTGCGTCAGTGCGTAAATAAACAAACACCTAACCTCTAAAAATGTTAGATGTCGGAAACGGTTAGTGCGTTATAAAGCGTATAAATCATGGTTAAACCAACTCAAGAGGAGCTTCTTAAGAAGCTACGCCTCACCAGAGGCCAGCTCAAAGGTACTGTGACACGTATTGCCAATTTTAGTAAAGATCCGATTGCGATTGCCTCGGCTACGGCAGAAATGATTCAGGCACGTATTGAAAAGCTTAATAGCACGTTTAAGGACTATGAGGAGGTGCACTTAGACATTCTCTCTATAGACGAAACGGATTCTGAGGATGTGTCTATTTTAGAGGAGAAATACTTTAATATTATAGCCTCTTTAAACTCAATTTTGAAAAAACTGTCTATAACGGAGGTTAAACATGTCCTAATAATTCGACATCTAAATTACCAAATATTGATGTTCCTACGTTCAATGGCAAAGATTGTACCAAGTACACTCCTTTCATGGATCTATTTACCGCCGTTATACACAGAAATAAGTCTCTGTCTGATGTTGAGAAGCTGTTTTATTTACGGATTTTTTTAACTGAAGATTCTTTGGCTATTATTGTGAATCTGCCTTTAGTTAATGAGTCTTATAAAGAGGCTCTTGTTCTTTTTAAGAAGCGCTTTGACAATAAGGCCAGAATAATTACAAATCATATCAATATTATACTGCAACTACCATCCACTAATTAAAAAAAAATATTTTCTTACTCTTTGCTTGATATAAACATAGGTTTTTAAATAAAAATTCTTTGTTTTTCAATAAAAATATTAAAATAGGTTTATTTTAATTCTAGATTTTATGTTCATATCTGTATCTAGTTTCAAGGTATAGTTTACATAAAGATAATTTTTGTTTTCTTTGCTGTTAACATATTTCATTGTCACCGGCCCCGGCCCAACTATGTTAAAAAATGTTTTTAGCATAAAATATTACCTATGCGCTGGCAACACTTTTCTCTCTCTCTGTTATTTTCGTCTTGACTGCGTTCAGACGTCCAGTTGCATTTTTATTATTTAAATATTTAATACAGTCCATAAAAAGTGAAACTTGATGTTTTATTTAACAACAACTAAAACTATTTTTTTCAATCGCGATTGAATCAATCAAACTAATTTAATCACTAAAGTTTTAGTTTACCCGATTGAAATTTTTAGTGATTACGCCCAACACTGCTCTTACCTACCGTATTATAAACAGAACTATAAAAGACTACCCAGAAAATTCAGTCAAATGTTGAATTCAAAGTATGTTCAAGGTACAGGCACTGAGAAAATTGGAAATAAAAGTCCAATATATTTAAACCATATATTTACTACCTCTCCAGATGTATAAGGCGTGACCGCGATTCACAGGGTGAACTCTAATAAAATTGTACTTGTGTTCAAGCAGTGTAACACAGCAAATAACTTCCTTAATAATGTGGATTTTCTTCAGAAGCACAACTTGAGGGCTTTTATCCCGGTAGCGCAAATTGAAAAGACGGGCATCATCCGATTCGTACCTGCGCACATCTATACATATAATAAAGCTGAAGAGGATGGAAAGTCTGTACATAAAAGATATTCGAAAAAAAAATTATTGGGGATACTTAAAATTGATAACAGAACACGTTCCAATAGTTTTTAGAATTGTTGTCTGTTTATCTGTTTGTTTGTTTATTTGGCTGAGCATCACGCAAAAACGGCTGGACGGATTTTGATGAAACTTTTACTATTATGTAGAGAAAATTATGGACCAGGTTATAGGGTAAAAAAAAACAACCCCTAAAAGGGGGGGGGGGTTGGCAAAAACTTGAAATACGTTTGCACGTGAATTTCATAGGGGCGCGTGGTAGTATGATGTGCAAACTACACTATGAAACCGAGATTTGAAAAAGTACCAACATAATTATAATATTAATCTGTCTAATATCTTATCTAATCTAATAATAATAAAAATTCTATAATTTTCTAAGATAAATAATGATAATACACACAAACATCCAAAAAACCATAATAATATTACGAAAAATGAAAGGAATAAAACATGCGCATTCCTTCCGTCCTTCTTGCTTCCATCTTGCTTCATCTCCATCCATTGCGCATGCGTAGACAAAGTTATTTCGTTATACGCTAAACCAACATACCTATTTTGATTTTTAAAATAATTATCATGACGAATCTTTTAGAAATGGAACGTAATTTTGAACTGCCTGTTCAGTATAGCTTGGCATGAAAGTGCAGATATTAAATAAAGTGAAACTTGAGGCGAAAGGGGCAAGAGGCGTGCCTGAAGAGGTCAGTGTTGTGGCCGAGCGTCCAAAAGCTACGTCTGACAGAAAACATGAGAGTCCAAGGAGGTTCACATGCCCAAGAATTCGCACGGTTGTTGCTTAAAGTTGGAGAAGGTCTTCTAGAAGAAGTGGACGGCCAGGTAAGATTACCTGAAACCTTATGCAGGATCGTCCCTTCTCTTGAAGACCTGATCCGGAGCGTGTATGGGGATTTAAGCCAAGTGACACAACAAGCGAATTCTTGGGTGTGTGAACGTGCGATATTAACACCAAAAAACGAACAGGCGGCGGCAATTAATGCGCGGATGTTGACGGCTATCGACGGTGAGCAGGTAATGTACCGTTCAGTGAACACTATCCTGGATGAAGGGAACGCGACGACGTACCCTGTTGAGTTTCTAAACTCTTTGAGCGCCTCTGGACTCCCAGCACACGAAATATGCCTTAAAGTTGGGGTCCCGATCATGCTATTACGAAATTTGTTGCCTCCCAAATTGTGCAACGGGACCAGGCTTAAGGTAGTGCGGCTGCAGCGAAATCTTATAGAGGCGCAAATCTTAACAGGGTGCGGCGCCGGAGAAGTTGTTTTCATACCGCGCATCCCGCTTATCCCAAACAACTGCCCTTTCCAGTTCAAACGCCTGCAGTTGCCCGTTAGCGTCTGCTTCGCCATGACGATAAACAAGGCACAGGGGCAGACGCTACGTGCTGCAGGCGTGGACCTGCGCACAAGCTGCTTCTCCCACGGCCAGCTGTACGTGGCGTGCTCGCGCGTCACCTGCAGCACGCAGCTGTTTATGCTTATGCCTGATGGAACTACTTATAATGTTGTGTATAAAGAAATACTGTAAATATGTTTTTATATTGTAGGTTAATGAGGCATAAAAAAAATAAAAAAAATAAATAAATAAATAAATAATAAAGTAACTGTATATACTTAGTCAGGTCATAAGTATTGTCACACAGTAAAAACTTTTCTTTTAGAATGCTGGCCACAAAAAAGTTTATTGAATTCGAATTTCGAATTGTTCATGAAAATAAAAATGTATACTTTTTAGAATTTTACTCATTTTTAAATATGGAGTGGACGCTTAAAGAAGACCGTGTTGCAGTTATTGCGTTGCATCGTTGCGGTTACGCGCCAATTCAAATTTTTGACATACTGAAAAATTTGATTATAACCAAAAGATTCGTTTATCGTACCATCAAACGATACAATGAAGACTCTAGTGTAGATGACAGGTCAAGAAGTGGTCGCCCTCGGTCTGTTAGGACTCCAGCAGTGATAAAAGCTGTGAAGGCGCGAATTCAAAGAAATCCCAAACGTAAGCAGAAACTGTTGGCCCTTCAGATGGGATTAAGCAGAACCACGGTGAAAAGGGTGTTAAATGAAGACTTAGGGCTTCGGGCATATCGAAGAAAAACAGGACATCATTTGAATGCTCGTCTAATGGACCTGAGACTGAAGAGATGCCGCGCTTTGTTGAAGCGGTACGCGGGAAAAAAATATCGGGAAATTCTTTTTTCGGATGAAAAAATTTTTACCGTAGAAGAGAGCTACAACAAACAAAATGATAAGGTGTACGCACACAGTAGTGAAGAAGCGAGCAACCGTATTCCGCGTGTCCAACGAGGTCATTTTCCATCCTCGCTCATGGTATGGTTGGGAGTGTCTTATTGGGGCTTAACAGAGGTACATTTTTGTGAGAAAGGTGTAAAAACGAATGCAGTTGTGTATCAAAATACAGTCCTGACGAACCTTGTGGAACCTGTTTCTCATACCATGTTCAATAACAGGCACTGGGTATTCCAACAAGATTCGGCGCCAGCTCATAGAGCGAAGAGCACACAAGACTGGCTGGCGGCGAGTGAAATCGACTTCATCCGGCACGAAGACTGGCCCTCCTCCAGTCCAGATTTGAATCCGCTAGATTACAAGATATGGCAACACTTGGAGGAAAAGGCGTGCTCAAAGCCTCATCCCAATTTGGAGTCACTCAAGACATCCTTGATTAAGGCAGCCGCCGATATTGACATGGACCTCGTTCGTGCTGCGATAGACGACTGGCCGCGCAGATTGAAGGCCTGTATTCAAAATCACGGAGGTCATTTTGAATAAACTTTAGTGTCATAAGAATCTATGTTTTGTTAAGTTCATTTTGGTATATAAATGGTTACATAATGAATAAACTTGTTTCAATTATTTTATATTAAACATGTGACAGAATTTATGACCTGACTAGGTATATATATATATATATATATATTGTACATACTACATGTAAAACTATAGATAAACTCTAAACAAATATTGTAGATAAATGTGAATATTGGACATAATAATAATTGTATGTAATACTGTAAATAGATGTATACAAAAAATTACATGTAAGTATAACGTAACTGTAAATAAAATAACTGTACTTAAATATTGTATATGTAATGTAATGTAATACTGTAAATTGGTGTATATAAAAATTGACAATGTGTAACATAACTGTAAAAAAATGTAATATAATTTTATTGTAAATCGATCTCACTTTTTTCACCTAATTCTCTTCTCCTCTGATCTTGCTTAAATTTTTTAAGTAAAATCAGACCTAAAACTCAAGTAACTATACGTACATGGTTTGTCTAATCTAAAGTATCTACTTACATAAGAAACCTACCAAAGTAAAATTAAACGTTAGATATTAGGTAAGTAAGTACTCCTCCTCTTGGGGACTGAAAAACAGCGTCTATCTCTGTAAAGTGATAGATATATGCTGAGGCGTGACCTATTCATTGTTGTGTTGCATTGCACACTGAAATGTAATTACTTACATACTCTGTTTTTTTCTCCCTATCTACTTTTGATATAATTATTATTACGTAAGTACCACAGACCAAAGAAAAACCATGCGCGCCAGCTGCGCCGCACTTGACAGCTTTGTGGTAAGTACCTATTGTATTTTAGTGTGTAAGGTGCCACAATTACTTGAATAGACTTATTTTCTTCTTCTAAGTTGGCGAAACGAGTCGCCCCCTGCATCGTACCTTTTGAAGCTGATTTAGGACCATATAAAATGTTATTATGTTTTACATATAGATTTCTATTTGTCAAAAAATAATGTATCCATTTTCGTAGCAGACCAGGGATACCTAATCGCGATAAGATTTTAACCAAAAAACCTGGCTGAACGTTATCAAACGCCCCTTGAACATCAAGAAATGCGCAAACGATTGATTTGTATTGTTTTTCATATTTCAGGTCCGATATCAGGGTGACGAAGCTGTCTGCAGAACTGCGACCTCTACGAAATCCAAACTGAATATTTGGAATAATGCCCTTTGACTCCACAAACCAGTCAAGGCGAATCTTAATCATGTTTTTAAATATTTTGCCTAAGCATGACGACAGAGATATAGGTCGATACGAATTAGCGTCATCCGGAGGTTTGTCGGGCTTAAGTATTGGAATAACGCACTGAGTCTTCCAAGATTCTGGTATAATTTGTTGAAGCCAAAGAGCATTAAGTATTTTTAAAAACAGTTTCTGGACAGACAAATGAAGATGTTTAATTAAAAGATAGGGAAATCCATCTAAACCAGGAGTAGTGTTACGACGTGTCTCTAAGCTCATCTTAAACTCATCAAAAGTAAATGGATCTAATAAGAATTTTGAATCACTGTTTGCGTTATGAAGACTAAAATAGGTATCTAATCCTTCTACTTCTCTACTATTAATTGCAAGTTTATCTAAGAAGTTCAGAAATTCCTCACAGTATGATTTATTATTAGTTTTAAGACCTTTAAACATCTTGATATAATTCCATATTTTACTGATTGGTGTTGTTCTATTAAAACTATTGCAAAGGTTTCTCCAGCCAGACTTTTTCTCCTCAGAAATAGTCCTTTTTTTAACTGCATCAATTTTGTTATATTGAATAAAGTTTGGTATAGTAGGATTATTTCTATAGAATTTCAGTGCTTCATAAGACGCAACTACAGCTTTTTCACATCTTTCATTCCACCAAGGAGCAGGTGGCTTACTACTAAATGTACCAGATTTACTAAATTTAGGAACACACTCCTGTTTTAGAGCATTTAGTCTGTCACAGAAACTATTATAAGCTTGTAATGGATTACACACATCCACAGTTACATTATCAAAATAATTTTCAGAGATTTGGTTGTAATGGGTCCAGTCTGTTTTGTTGTAAAGTAATTTTTATATTGGAGGGTTATATTGATATCTGTCTATACTTAATGTGATTTCCATGATAACAGGAAAATGGTAGCTTCCCCGTTGTTGTCGTGTACTGTCCAGTTACAAAATGGAGCTATACATGCACTGGCAAAACTTACATCAATAGCTGATGGAACAGTATTGGGATAGTGAATTGTAGTTACAGGGCCATTGTTAAGGATACACAGGTCTAACTCATCAATTAAATCATCAAGCTGTTGCCCACGAGCTTTTGTCGATGAGCATCCAAATGATATATGGTGAGCATTAAAATCTCCAGCTAGTATAGGCTTAGGGAGATCCCTTATAATATTACGAAGTTTATTCATTCTCATATGTCCACTCACTGGAGGACATTAAGAGCTTAAAATAGTAAGTTTTCCACGTTGTGTGGAAAGGGAAATGGCAATGGATTGGATATCTTCATAAAAAGTAGTTTGCAATACATTATATTTAAGGAATGGTTTTATTAGAACAGTAACACCACCGTGTTCATTATTAGCATTTTTAAAATAAATATTGTAACCGGGTATCCGAAAAATGCGACCAGTATTCTTGAACCATGTCTCATTAAGAAGACAGATATCAATATTTTGTTCTTGCAAAAATTTAATTAGTAATGGCTTTTTACTATGAGCACTCTGGATTTTGTAGTGTGCAACACGTAACTGTGATTGTGTGGTAGGCGTAGAATCCATTAATTGAGGGATTTGAAGAGCATTTCTTTAATAGATTTCGTAGTAATGTTTGTACCATCGCCACTATTAGCTAATGAGACCAAACAACGGACAATAGCCATCGTGAGGTCACTGCTCATTGCTAAAAGATACAGTGCTAAACTTACTGCTTCAAATAATCAATTATTAATTTAAAAAATTGTACCTCATACTATACATCTTGAAGGTCCTCTCACTTCAGGTCGTAAACTTCTTGCAGGGGATTTTCCAAGATGTGCCACATTCTTCTGGAAATACAAAAAAAGTATTCTACTATATTTAAACAACCTTTATGGCCATGCTATAGAGTTTCATACAACAATTTTTTGTTTCCAATCCAAATTATTAAAACAAAAGTTAATTCTAATATAGAATACCTAGTATTTTTAGAACAAAACAAGAAGTATTACCGATTTTATACAGATGGAAGCAAGGGTGATTCCCATGTGCGAATCAACCTACCTCCAACGAAGCTAGACATATAAAAATACCGTCATATGAACCCGATGAGGTATCTGCTCGGGTATCGGAAAACATGATATCAATTGTTAAGCAAAAGCCTAATGGAGCTGTGGACAATACGATCCGGCTCCCAGAGACCACCATCAGACACCTTGTTTTCGCACCATGGACCACCAGGATTGAGCGACAGCGTAGCAACACCCCTCCCACCAGAACTTATAAAACCACTGCGTCGCAGTACCTCGGTGACATTTCCACCGCGGACGCTCTAGCGGTACAAACTGCAAATCTTTAAAAACAAATAAATGTAAAACTATTGTGTTTAGTTTAATAAATTTTGTATCTTTTTTAAAAAGTCGTTTTCATTTCGTAGTAAGTTGACTGGCGCCCTGCCGTGGGGCACAGTTGGCCGAAATTCGCGTAAAAATCGTTCCAGAACTTTGAACTATATCCAAGTTCGCGAGTGCCGCGTATTTCAGTGTGATTTTCAAATCTTTACAACTGTCCCGCGAAAATAAATTTGTTGACTGAAACGAAACAATGCTAAAAGTGCGTGTGTTGTGCATCATCGTGCTAACGCTGTAAGTACCTTCGCATTTTCCTTTTATGACCAAAATCCCAATCCTTAAACCCGCAAGATTTGTATATAAACCTAGTTTAAGTACTTGTAACGAAAGTCCTACGAACGGGGAAGTGTCCAAGCCCTCTGTCATGAATCCACAGGGTAACTCAGGCCACGCGTCTCAGGCGTCTGGTTCAGATAAGCACACTGCTGATATATTCACAGTGGAGCCCCAAAAACTACTAGAATTTGTCCCTTCGTATGATGGAGACCCTTTTACAATTTATAATTATTTGAATAGCGCAAAGCAATGGCTAAAAGCTGTAGGGGGGAATACACCTCAAAATGTAATGTTAGTTTTAGGAAAGTTGAAAGGAAGAGCTGCACTTATTATTTCTATGATAGATCATGGATTCCATTGGAATAATATTGAATGTGCATTAAAAGAGGAATGTGGAGATAATAGGGAGTTTAACACTCTTCTTGTAGAATTAGCAAATGTTAAAAAGAAATCCACATATAAAGAGTTAATTTTTGAATTAAAGCAAAAATTGTTTTTTATTCGAAGTAAATTAAGAGATGCAAGAGTAACCTCAGTGGACGAAGTAATGGAGCCATACATAAACACTGCTCAAAACACACTTCGTAACAGTTTGCCATATCACGATCAAGTCTATGTCAGTAACTGTAGCTTTAACGACACAGCGAGTAAAGTATTGCAGTTAGAAGCGGAAGGTAGATTTGACAACATTAGACAAAAGTTTTCAAGTGTTTTGCCTCCACCGCAACGCACTACACACCATACATCGCATAATATACCACAGAGACAAAATAACTTTTTCCCTCAACCACAGAACAATTTTTCGAATAATTCTGCACAATTTAAAAATAATTTGCATAATCAGCAGAGATATAATTTTAACCCGCAAAATAGACAAAACTCGATGCCGTACCATGCGAGACATCCATGGACACCTAACGGCAATAATAATGTGTTTCAAAAACCACAGCATAAATTCTTCGAACATAACAGAAACGCACCCCGTCAAAATTTCAATGTTTCAAATCCTTTACAGTCAGAGGACGTCTCAATGAGAACGGCCCCTCAACTAAGACCTGGCCAAATTAACCTTGGTAGAGGTAGAGTTGCAGAAGAACTGTTTTACCATCCCGAAAACGACACTAACGAAAATCAAGACTACGACTATAACTCTTACAATGACGAAAACGACACTTACGAATACCAAGATATGTATCAGGAATACGCACCTGATTACCAAAATCAAAATTCTAATCCTCACTATGACCCGCGTTGTGACTATAATTATAGCGCGCAACAACAGCAGGATTTTCCCGAAGTTACAAAAAGAAAAGACTCTTCATAGAATTCAACCACGTTAAATCATACTTACCATATTTCGAAACAGACAGTCCAAAATTAAAAATTCTAATAGACACTGGTAGTCAACGATCATTTATTACGAGTAAAGCTTTCGATAATTATTTCTATGATTACTGGAAACCGGAAAAATTCACCGTAAGGACTTCTCATGGGACAACGACTCATGACGGAATTATTGAAACGCCCTATTGGTGTAAATATTTTGGTAACGATAACGGACCGATGAAATTCTATATTTACGACTTTAGTGAAAAATACGACGTCCTTATGGGCACCGACATGATTGAGCAGATTGAAGCAAAAATTGACCTAAAAGAACGTAAACTGACTATGCCAGAAAATGAGTTACTCATATTTCACATGACTGACGACAATAACTTAAATATCCAAGACTTATGTGAAACCTATTCGGACTTATTTTCAGAAGAAGTGACGAATAGTGCGACCACAAAAATTAAACACCACATTAGCTTGACAAATGACGATCCCATTTACCAACGACCTTATAGATTACCCCAGACACAACAGGAAGAAGTTAGGAGACAAATTGACAAACTTTTAGGTGAAAACATAATAAGACCATCGGAATCTCCGTGGGCTTCACCCGTGCATTTAGTGCCAAAAAAGTTGGATCAATCTGGTATCCCTAAATGGCGAATGGTAATTGATTTTAGACGCCTGAACGAAGTCACTAAATCCGACAAATTTCCTTTGCCGAATATAGAGGAATTGTTTTCAAAATTACAAGGCAACCTTTATTTTTCAACTCTCGATCTAACCTCTGGCTATCACCAAATATTAATGAGTGACGATTCTATTGAAAAGACTGCATTTAGCACACCTGACGGCCACTTTGAATTCTTGCGAATGCCGTTCGGTCTTAAAAATGCTCCCGCAACATTCCAAAGAATGATGAACAATGTTTTAAAAGCAGAACTTTCTCGAAACGTTTGTCTAGTCTATTTAGATGACATTATTGTCTATTCGAAAACAAAACAGGAACATATTAATAAATTACAACAAGTGTTTGAAGCTTTACGAAGAGCGAGTCTGAAAGTAAACGTAAATAAATGTGTTTTCATGACCAACGAAATTGAGTTTTTAGGCCATGTCTTAAACAAAGACGGTCTGAAACCAAATCAGAAAAAAATAGAAGCCATCCAGAAATTTCCAATCCCAAAAACCCTTAAGGAAGTAAGAGCTTTCCTAGGATTAATTGGTTATTACAGAAAATTCGTTCCAAACCTCAGTAAAATCACGAAACCTTTGACAGACGCTACGAAAAAGAATGCCAAGATAGACATTCATAATAAATTGTATATTCAAGCTTTTGAGACCTGCAAACACTTATTAACTAATGCCCCAATACTAGCTTTCCCAGACTTCAATAAGACTTTCACAGTCACTACCGATGCCTCTGATATAGCCTTAGGAGCTGTGTTAAGTCAAGACAGTCACCCGATAGCTTACGCTTCACGAACGCTTTCCAGCACGGAACAAAAATACAATACAACAGAGAAAGAACTTTTAGGTGTTCTTTGGGCACTAACACAATTTAGACCTTACATTTATGGTAGAAAATTTATACTCAGAACCGACCATAAAGCTTTAATTTGGCTAACTAAGTTAAAGGAGCCAAATGGAAAATTATATCGTTGGAAATTAAAATTACAGGACTACGATTTTATAGCAGAGCACGTGAAAGGAAAAGATAATTACGTAGCCGATGCTTTAAGCAGAGTGGAAATTCACCATACGGATTCTGATTCCTTAAAAGTTAATTTGGATGAAGATCTCGCTTTGACCGACTCTGTTCCCTCAGACAATCTTTCAAACCGCGTTTTGGAAGAAGATTTGGCAATCTCCGAAAGTTCATTAGACAGTAAATTGCAAGAAACTATACATTCTAATCAGCAAGACAGCGACAACGGTATCCCGATTATTCATGCTTACCCGCCTAAAAGACTTAGACGAGTAATATTTGAATACGCCCCTTACAAAAAGGCTTTTAAAGAAAATGACTTTTGGTACTTTTACATACCACCAGAACAGGAGGAAGAGGTAATTAAAGAATTCATGTTAGAATATTTACCGCACGAAAAATACGCTTTTATTATACCGAATGACGAGTTGTATTATAAAGTTTCCGAAACATATCGAAAATATTTTGATCATTCTAAATTTAAACCCATGAGATATACAAAATGTTTAACCGAAGTTCATGAAAAAGAAGAGCAGCTAAGACTTATTAAAGAGTATCACTTATTTAATAATAGACATGCTGGTATTGAAAGTATATACAAACAAATGAAAGAAAAATATTATTGGGAAAAAATGCGTAAACATATTAAGCATTACATTTCCAAATGTGAGCAGTGTAAGAAAGAAAAATACAATCGACATCCTTACACTACTTTATCGTCTGAAACAGAAACACCGCATGAACCTATGGATATTTGGCATATCGATTTTATGTCTCTAGAAAGACAATGGTACCTAACAGTTATTGACAAATTTTCAAAATACGCAATAATTAAACCTTCTGAGAAAAGTAAAGTTTATGACACTCTCTCGGAAATCTTTGCAATGATTGGAGCACCTAATAAAATTATCCATGACGGTGAACAGTCACTTTGTAGCGAAATTATTTCAGAATTGTTCCAAACATATAACATAACTAATCATACTACTTCTCCACAACATCATAAATCGAATTCTGACGTCGAACGTTTACACAGTACAATTCAGGAACTTTACAGATTACAAAGAGATTCTGACCTAGACCAAAATCAGAAGATTACATTCATTACACATGCATATAACAACTCTACACATAGTGCCATAAATATGACACCATTCGAGGTCCACTTCGGACGAAAGCCTAAATTACGTAGCTTTGACCAATTAAAAGTTGTAATTCAGCGCTATACCGCTCAGCAAAAAGAATTTTCGAATACTTTGAATAAAAACATTCATGCTTTATTAAAAGAACAAAAACAAAAACGAAATGAGAGGTTAAATAAAAATATAAGACCTCCTCAAACGTTTAGAGTTGGTGATAGAGTTTATTTGAAAAATAGTAAGGCAGAACGTCACAAGACGAGTGCTCGTTTCTTGGGTCCTTATAAGATATTAAGTATAGAACCAAATAACAAGTATACATTAAGTAATGGCAGAATGTATCATGTAGAGGAACTTCTTGTTTCAGAGTCCTCTATGTCAACGGGCTCAAGTTCCGACCGTTAGGGTCCGAGGAACATGTGGTAATTGTAGAAGCAAAGCCTACTCGTGTAATCGAAGGAAGGTGGATAGTTATTCATAAGTTAGATATAAAAGCTCTAGTGGATAGTAAGGTTAGACTTAGGGACCAAGTATCCAAGCTTAATTATGTTATACCCGTAGAAGTTAGACACATTTATGATAGACTTAATATTATATTAAATCACTTAGATGAAATTTGTAATCACTTAGACATTCAAAGTCGTAGCACAAGTAGAGTAAAGAGAGGTTTAATTAATGGTTTAGGCTCAGTACTGAAAGCAATAACTGGAAATTTAGACAATGACGACCTTGTGAACATCCAAAAAGATTTAGAAACTCTTAAAGTGTCTTATAATCAGCAAATATCTGTAACTAGTGACAGTATGGAAGATTTTAATAAACAAATCGAAAAAATTGTTAAAATTCAAAACGAGATAGATAATAAGTTTACAGAAATTACTAGCAGTAGGTCACAGCACAAGTTAGCCTTAACATTTTTATTTCAAGCTCAGACTTTACAAGATTTGGCTGAAAGACTGACTACCGCTATTACTTTCGCAGAACATAACATGTATCACTATAGTATAATCCAGTCACATGTTTTACAGGATACTTTGAACTCTATTTCAAAGAGTGTTATGATTTCTAACAATATTAACAATATTGAGCCATTTATTAAGGTAAATTGTAAGATTTTAGATAAAATTGTTTATTTTACTTTAGAAATACCTTTAGTCAAGCCACAGGTATATAAAACTAAGAAAATTGTTCCCATTATCCAAAATACCCCAACCTGTACCTATCCTATAATGCGAAAGGTAACGTTAGCATACGCCGAACGCGAAATCTACGAAGTGGAAGACTGTTTGGAACTCGACGAACTAATCTGCAAAGGTAGCATCCTTCAGAAAAACGGCTGCGAGATGGAAATCCTAGCAAACAAAACGACTACAAGTTGCAGTGTAGTCCCTATCAGATGCCCTGAAGAGGAAATACAGGAAGTTGCCCCACAAGCAATCTACATGTATCTAAATAAAACTACTGAAGTTAAAATTAAATGCGGAAACACTGAAGAAACAACATGGATCAAGGGATCTTACTTATTAGACGAAGAAAAGTGCGAAGTCAGCTTCTCAGGAATTAAGCGATTTCAAACAAGGGAATCATCAGAGAAAATAGTCATATCTGAATTAAAAATTGAAACTAAGGAAGATGTCCCCGAAATGGAGCTTACATATGATGCAGAGAAAATCAGTTCAAAATTGAAACAACTGAAACAAATTCAGAGACTTCAGACGCAGGATAATCACAATTATGCACAATATGGATTGATTGCCTTTATCACGGTAATCATTGCCGCCCTCATCATCTATAATTGTCTCAGACACAAGATTCGTGTGGAACCCTGGACTTCGAAATTAGGGGGGAATAATCAACCTACCTCCAACGAAGCTAGACATATAAAAATACCGTCATATGAACCCGATGAGGTATCTGCTCGGGTATCGGAAAACATGATATCAATTGTTAAGCAAAAGCCTAATGGAGCTGTGGACAATACGATCCGGCTCCCAGAGACCACCATCAGACACCTTGTTTTCGCACCATGGACCACCAGGATTGAGCGACAGCGTAGCAACACCCCTCCCACCAGAACTTATAAAACCACTGCGTCGCAGTACCTCGGTGACATTTCCACCGCGGACGCTCTAGCGGTACAAACTGCAAATCTTTAAAAACAAATAAATGTAAAACTATTGTGTTTAGTTTAATAAATTTTGTATCTTTTTTAAAAAGTCGTTTTCATTTCGTAGTAAGTTGACTTGCGAGTGCAGTTTATGACCCACAAATTAAGTTTGCGCAGAGCTTTATTTTGAACACAGCCTGTTCCATTTTTACTGCAGAAGCATATGCTGTCCTGGAAGCTGTAAAAAGAACTGCAAATGTACATTTCAATAAATATTTTTTGATTGTGACGGATTCTTTAAGTTTAATTCATTGCCTTGTAAATAACAATATTAATTATAAAACCAATTATTTAATTTACAACATCAAAGAGTATTTAATTAAATACTCTCGACTCTCGAAACGACATTGAGGTGTCCTTTATGTGGGTTCCCTCACATATAGGAATAACGGGTAATGAAGTTGCAGACAGGGCAGCTTATGAAGGTCTTAATGCTTTAGATGTGAGTTTAGTGATGCAAATACCATTTACTGACTGTTTTCAATATATAACAAAAGATATACTGCACTAATGGCGTGAATTCTGGAAGACCGACCAGGAAATTAAAGGAAAATGGCATGGAGAAATTCAGAATGCTTTACCAACCAAGCCCTGGTACAATGACTTACACTCAGCAAGCCGTGATTTTATCACCATTATAAATCGCCTTAGATTTGGACATTCCACTACACCAGCCCACCTTAACAGATTGAACATAGTTAATAACAGCAGATGTGAACATTGTCCAGAACCATATTGTGATGCCGAGCACTTGATATTTTCATGTCCTGCATTTACAGTACAACGTTAAACGTTGTAAATCAAACTTTGATTCTAGCCAGTGAAATAAGTGATTTGGACTTAAATAATTCCCCCCGCCGCTTGTGTGAATTACTTAAAACAAAAGAATACTATTACCCATTGTATAAATATATTAAAAACACCTTCAATAAATTGTAAATAAATAAACTTGTGGCGACGAAGTGAAGTGACAGTTAAAATTTTAAAAAGACTTGGCTTAAAGGTCTAGTAACCGGGCCATAAACTCAAAAAAAAAAAAAAGGAGATAAGGTATGCGCAGCTCCAAAATAGCGTAACGCTCATATCTCGTTTGGCGATTTTGTACTTTATTGCAATGCTTTAAAGTTCGTATTAAAATAAATAGGTATAATTTTTAAATGTGTTCTTTAATTTCTGAAAATCATACTTGTTTCATATCGTAAGTAGAAAAAGGTGATAAGTAAAAAACCTAGCACGCTATTTTAAACGTTATTGATTAAGAATTAAGGTCTATATTCAAGTTTAGGTAAACAACTTAACGGCTGTTTTGCACATAACTAAAGCGGTATAATATCTGTATAAGTATTATATGTAAAAAGTATAGACGACGCGGTGCCACGATTTGCGCTTGATTTTGTATGAGAATGTGGATCTACTCTATATATGATCTAAGAGTCTGGCTTTTCAACGAGATCTCAGTTTAGTTCCTGAAAGTACAACATTATCTCTGCAGAAAGAGTTGGAAGAGGCTTTAAAGTAGTGTAAAAACACTCAACCCTAAGCATTAGTAACAGACAGGATTGACAGCGTGCTTAAAAAGGAGATGCATCTCTACGAGTATAGTGGCCAAAGAGGGCAATACCTTAAGTTTGTGTATAACAGCTTACTAACCGTAGTCCCTACCAGCGTGGAAGCTTAACGGGCATTCTCGGCCGCAGGCTATTTAGCTCCAGACATTAGATGTCGCTTAGCAGACGATACTTTGAGCACCCTGTGCTTTCTAATGGGCCCCATAATCGGTCAAACGGTTTGATTCAAACACGTAAAGTTTGGTTTGACTCAAACCATTTTGATCGTTTACAGAGGTGGTTTGAACGGTTTGTCAAACATTTACGTGTTTGAAGCATGTTTGATGCAATTTCATATTTGGCATCATCGTATTGGGAGCAATCCTGTAATGATGACGTCTTTTGTTATAAGTTTTTAATAAATAAATAAATTTTGTTGTGTTTGACGCGTCAGAAGTGTAATTACGACAGCGTACAGAATCAGACTGCGCAGAGCCGTTTGACAAACCGTTCAAACCAACCTCAAACGGTTTGATCAAACACGTAAGGTTTGAGTCAAACCGTTTGACCGTTTACGGGGCCCATAAGAAGCTATTTTTACCCACGACGGACGGAACGGAACGGAGGCGGTATATGCGTTTGGGGTAAGAGGTTGTTTGTTTGTTTGTTTTCAAAATCATAATTAATGCGTACCTATACTTATTTACTTTTTTTTAAATAACTCAAGATGCGCGCTATTATGCTGTATTGTTTTGCTTTGTCTAGTGTAGTTTGTTGACTTTTATAAAATAAAAATTTCATTGTCATAGTTTTGTATTATTCATAAGATATTACACCGATATCCTAACTAGTATTATTCTAATTAATGTAGTATTCTAATCTAATAATGTTCCTCGAGTTTTGTATCGATTTAAGGGTTTTTGAATTTAAAAACCAAAATCTCGCCGGATCTCGACTTGTTTTGCACGAGATCTCGAAACTGCCAATCTCGACACCAGGTTCAACAGGCGAAATCTCGATTTGCTAATCTCGGCTCGAGATTGCATTCCCTACCCACATCTACGCACAACTACGACGCGATATAGAGTTTTAGAAAGAAAGTCACCATGAAATCATTGGTAGAAAACATTTAAAAATGTAATGCTATTATAATTACAAATTCCTAAACGGATATTATCTTTATAAACGAAATTTGTTTTTGACGTTTTTTTTTTTTTGGAAGCCTGTGAATGAAGCCTCTGGCGGCACTGTTTTTTTCCTGTTAAATGTGCGTTGTGAAAAACTGTGAAATTACTCTTAAAACCCAAATATCATCTTGAAAACGTTTATTAATTACATATAAAACACCTAAAATATATCATGGTAGCCAAAACCGTGGTTCGTCCATCAACTGCGACGCCATACAAGAACCAATAAAACCAGTGCTAAAAATACTGAAAAGGACACAAAAACGAATACGTAAAACTAAAACCTACTTAATACTAAAAAAATAATTTTAACAAAAAAATAGAAACCTCCTTCAAATTGCCTTATATGGTTATCTCCACTAAAAAGTAACAAATAAAATAACATTCCAGATGGAACATGAAAAAAAATATTGCCAATATCCTCAATTAAATAGATAGGTAGTGTATTAAGTAAATATTTAGAATTTTGTACTTCCTTTTGGAGTCGGTGCCAGCCAAAAAATCGTCGATTAGTCGTGGGCAACTGTTTTAAGTCGTCGTCGTCGTTAAGTCAGTACATATTTCTATATGACTATCAATAAATTTTTTTGATAGTCTATAGCGTCCACTACACTACTCGCGAAGTTGATCGAAGTAAGCCGAGCTTTGCAACCGCGTTTAGTTGTTTATATAATAGTTTCTAAAATAACATAAGTTAAACTGGGTAAGAGGCTACGAAGTAAGAGGTCAATTGGTAGTCCAGCTGACCACTAAACTGACAATGCTAAGAGGAGAGAATAGCTTCGCAATCCTAACGAAATAGGTATTTAGGAAAACATTTGCTATCGCTCGTGCGGTCATACCCCCAGGAGAGAGAGAGCGAGAGCGTTGCAGCTCGCCGACAATAGATACTTTTCTTGATGAAATTCCCACTTCGGGAGAAAACGGTTTCCAATTACTAAATTTCAACAAATCACTTTGACACAGTTTTAATCAAAAAAATTACGTTACTTGAGGTGCCTATATAAGTTTGAATCTATTGCGAATTTTGAAAAAAGCTAAAACTATAAACCTAGTCTTTCATTGTGTCAATAACATACTAAAAAATCATGGAGATTGGAAAATATATATAGAAGTGGAAAAACGTTTTCTCTTTTTGTATGGACGAGCACGATTCTTCCCTCTTAATAAGCTTACAGTTTACGCCGATACCTGGGCTATTCGTAAGGAGTTTCAGGTTTGAGATGGTATCTTGAAAGTCTATCGTTAGCTGATTACAGATAGTGAACGTAAGCTGGCTTCTTCTTTTTCTTCATATTGTGGATTATAAGGTCGACAACCAACCTCACACACCCTGGTCACACAATTAATATAGTACTGGGCCCTTGTCAAAACCCACTGACTTAGCTCGAGTAACGACGCCTTCTGTTGCACGGAATAATCTTTCTTTTCAGACAATCGGGTGATTCAGGCAGCAATGTCCACACTAAACTGGAGAAAGTCTCACAAGGAAATTTTCGTTTAAGAGTGTCTTCACCGGGATTCGAACCCGAAACCTCCGTAAAAAGATTAAAACACTCGACCACTCGGTCATAGAAGCTAAATTATTTGTGATTTCCAATACAATATCCGAAGATTGCAGGTTCTTGCCCTGCCACGGTCGCCAATAATGTGATAAAATCGAATAAATGGAACAAGGGAAACGTAGATTTTCAGCAAACTGACAAAACAAATTTATTTCGTTGCCTAGCAACATTCCACCACAAACGGTATCGCGCGCGATGCATGTTGCTATCACTGGTTGAGGAGTTTCCGCTTTTATCTCTTATTCCATCATCAGATTTTAACAAAATTGGTATGGATCTATTCCTAAAGCACGTTCTATCGAATGAAAAAAGAATCATCAAAATCGGTTGAAAACTGACTGAGATATGACTAAAAGAATAGACGAATAACGACGCGAATGCTACATTGTTGAGGAATTTCCAAGTTTTACCTCATGTTTCACCATCAGATCTTGACGAAATTAATATGGGACCACCTCGAGAGTAAATCCAATCGAATGAAAAAAGAATTATTAAAATCGGTTAGCAATTGGCGGAGATATCTAATAACATACATAAAAAAAAAAAAAAACAGACGAATTGAATTGAAATTTTATTCAAAAGTTATGACCTATACGACATCGTGCATCATCCTGACCAAATACCACTGGGATCACACAAACATGACCTAAAAAAAGATGCATAAGCGCAACGGATCTTGATGCAAACAATAGATAAAAAATATTTAACCTTGATCATGATGTGTGAGAGTGCTCAACATGTGTTGAGCACATACGTACACGAACATGTGTTCGAAAAGCTATGCTATATGTTTGAAAAAAGTGATGAACAATATAAATGTAAAATGATGCAGGAATTATTTGAATTCAAAATCAATAAAGATATCACTATGACAGAAAACCTTGGTAAGATAGAAAACATAGCAAACACATTAAAGTCACTTGGAGAAAAAATAAATGACAACATGATCATATCTAAGTTGATAACAATACTTCCTTCTGAATACAACAATTTTGTAACGGCTTGTGTGAAAGAACATTAAAAAACCTACAAGCGAGAATTCTATCCGAAGAAAAAAGAATGAACAAAACAGAAATTAAAAATGAAAATGAAAAAGTTGCTTTAAAAGCTTTCCACAAGAAAAAGACCTATAATAACAATTTTAACGATAAATTCAAAGAATGTTCCTTCTGTAAAAAAACAAATCACTTAGAAAAAGACTGCTACTTCAAAAAAGAATGCAAAATCTGCAAGAAAACCAACCATGTCGAAGAAAACTGTTTTTTCAAAAATAAAAAACCAAAGCAGGCTTTTCTGACTTTTTCTTCTAAAGAAAAAAACAAAGAAACCGAAGAGTTTATAATAGATTCCGGATGCACGTCACATATGACAAAAAATGAAACCATAATCAGTAACATGAAAAACTACAAATCTAACATTGGAACAGCAAAAGCTAATGAAAAAATTACATCTAAAGGTATTGGCAAAATTGAGACTGAAAATGTGGACTTTAAAGATGTTCTTTACGTTCCAGAATTACCTAAAAACTTACTGTCGGTAAGTCAGATAACTGATAATAATGCAGAAGTGTTATTTACAAAAGATAAAGTAATCATAAAAAAGGATAATGAAGAAAAAATAAGCGAATAATAAGCGAATTGTGATGGTCTATATGTTACAAAACTAAAAATACAAAAAGAAGAAGTGTTACTTACAACCAAAAATGATACAACGATTGACTGGCATGTAAAACTAGGACACCCTGGAAAAGAAACTATGAAAAAAATTATAAATATGGTACAAGGTATGTACATAACCAAAACTGACATAGACGAGATGGTTGATTGTGATATTTGCCTGGAAGCGAAACAAATACGCTTACCTTTTAATACACAGAGAAAATCAGCTACTCGAAAACTAGAAATTATACATACAGATGTATGCGGCCCAATCACGCCTGATACATGGGATAATAAAAAATACATACTTACCATAACAGATGATTACAGCAATTTTTTGAAAATATATCTCCTGAAAAATAAAAGTGAAACATTAAAGAATACATAGAAGAAGCAGAAAGATCACAAAAAAAAAAGTGAGCATAATTAGATGTGACAATGGTGGTGAATATACTTCTAACGAAATGAGAAATTGGTGTAAGCAGCGTGGCATTATACTAGATTACACAATTCCATACTCACCTCAACTGGAAAACTACCTACCTAACCTAAAACGGAAAAAGTGAGAGAATGAACCGTACTCTCATGGAAAAGACAAGAGCTCTACTCTTTGAATCAAATGTTAAACAAGAGCTTTGGGGAGAAGCCGCCAAAACTGCTGCATACCTTATAAATAGAACACCAACTTCAAATAAAGATGCAACACTTGCAGAAATATGGATAGGAAGAAAACCAATACACACACAATATACAATATACACAATATACACTTTGGAAGTTATGCCCACAGCAAAAAACTTGGAAACCTTAAAAAACTGGAGAAGAGATCTGAAAAATTACTACTGGTCGGTTATACTTACACTGGATACCGCCTCTGGGATGAAGAAAAGAGAAAAATAATAGAAAGACGAGATGACGTAATCTTCACTAAAAACCTAAATGGTTTATCTGAAAACAAAAACTCAATTAAAATGCAGACAACAAATTCTGAAAATGAAGAGCAAGACAACAATCAAGAAAGAGAAGAAAGAAATGATGAAGAACAAAGAGAAGAACAGAACAATAATCAAGAAAGAGAAGAAAGAAATTATGAAGAAAGAAGAGAAGAACAGAACAATAATCAAAGAAAAGAAGAAAGAAATTATGAAGAAAGAAGAGAAGAACAGGGAAATGAAGAACGAAGAGAAGAACAAGGCAATGAAGGAAGAAGAAAAGTACTGAGCAATGAAGAAAGAAGAGAAGAAAGTGGAAGACCACAAAGAAACAGAAGATTACCTGAGAGACTAAGAGATTTATTCATTTACCTGACATATGATGAAGCAAAAACAGGATCTGAAAAAGAAGAATGGGTGAAAGCAATAAACTCTGAAATTACTCATTAATAACTTAAAATAAAACCCAAATATCATCTTGAAAACGTTTATTAATTACATATAAAACACCTAAAATATATCAAATTAGCCAACGACGGATCAGACCAAAAAATTAACGGCTAATAAAATTCAGCAATACAGCAATATATGTCAGTAAACGGGCATCACGGTAAGTAACATTTATTTTTCTCTTGTATAACAAGGGAAACAAAAAAGGCATGGTGTCTTTCCATTAATTTATTCATTAAATTATTCATTAAAAAAACAAGGCAAATTGATACGATAGTTTTCTTTTGCTATATTTACTGATCTTCTCATAGTCTCGGCAACGACATCATATGCAGTAGGGGATCTGTTGATTGGTGTTAAATATGAGATAACATGTTCATGAGCTATCATTTGCTAATTGCGAGTTCCAGCCAACCCACATAGGCGTCTCCGTTTTAATAATAAGCAAAACAACCATAGTTTTTCAAGTAATAAGGATTGCTGGTATGTATTGGGTATGATTTCCTGGGTAATTGGTATTTTTATCGGGGCCATTTTCATTCTAGGTCTTTTTTATAAGGCATCAAGAAGATTAGATGTCGGTAAAGTTCTTCTTCTTCTATTGGTCGTCAATTGTTGGGTATTGACACCAGAAGAATATGCTTCGATATTTAGGGTAACATGGTGAGACATAGTTTTTGGAGCAGAGTTGATATCTGTATTTGTTTCATTATTTAAGGTGATATATGTTGGTGTAATTATTGGGGCAGTATTGACATCTGCATATGCTTCGGTATTTAAGGTATCATGGTCAGCAATAGTTTTTGGAGCAGAGTTGATATCTGCATTTGTTTCATTATTTAAGGTAATACATGTTAGCGTAATTATTGGGGAAGTATTGACATCTGCATATGCTTCGGTATTTAAGGTAACATAGTCAGCCATAGTTCTTGGAGCACAGTTGATATCTTCATTAGTTTCATTATTAAAGGTAAAATATGCAGTCGGAATTACTGGGGCAGTATTGACATCTGCATCTGCTTCAATATTAAGAGCAACATGGCCAACCGTAATTTTAGGAGCAAAGTTGACATCTGCGTTTGCTTCTGTGTATAAGTTGTGGATATTGAATTCATAAAAAATCGAAAGTTGTTCATCTGAATCATCAAGATCTAACTCCCTAAAAAGTATACCTGTATTTTTTTCTGCATTTGCATTTTTTAAATATATTCCATCAGTGTCTAGATTCGATTTGTTACATATTATATTAAGGTTATCACCTATGTTATTGACATTGATACTTACATCATCTAGCGCGTTAGATTGATTTGCCGTTTGCTCATCTAAATTGATAGTTTGGAAACATATTCCATCATTATCTTGCTCCGTTTGCTCTTCTAAACGAGTAATCACATTATTATCTAGAATTCGGTTCGAATTAGATTCATTACATAGATTATCGAGATTATTATTTACTCGGTTTGGTTCGGTAGTTTCTTTCCAATTGCCGTAAAATTTCTGTAGCATTTTGGATGGTAGTCTAAAAAAAGCAATAAATTATATTTTTAGTTTAGTTAGCAAAGAAAAAATATCAGCATTTTACGGGGTAATTTTATATCAGTGCACAAACTTTATTATGTACTTTAAAGTTTTATAAATACATATGTTGTTCAGAAACATGAGTCAGGAAATAAAAAAAAATGTACCTCCCAAACTAATTGCTGAGTTGGCTGCGGCAGTTTGTATGAGAGACCGATTTTTTTTTTCATTTCCAGACCCATGTTTTTTAGGTAAAGTTGTTAATTTCATGGTCTGAACAACATATTTAAGTTTTTACACTGACTAAAAAATAGCCCTGTATAGGTCATAAAATTAGTGTCGACAAGAAACAACAAACAAGAAATTATAGGTACATGCTAATTCAAGCGTAAAAAAAACTAATATGATGAAGCAACACACAACATGAGTTGGTTAAAACTTACCATTTCCAGGTAATATGGTGTCAGGTAAATTGAAACGTTGATATTTTGAGTTTGGACCTCTCAAAGACAAACTTAACTTGCATTTTGCAAGTGTTTCATCTGAGAAGTCCAGAATCGGCGAGTCTTGAAATGCTGCCTTATCATTATGGATAATACATTTACTTTTATTCATCGATACACTCTTAGTGTCCATGAGCGCCCGTGTGTGCAAATTTAATAAAGAAATACGTCGGTTACTACCTACTTTAAATTAAATTAAACATATTCGGGGACATCGCAACAATATTTTTTTATTGACGTTTATGCAATTTTTTTCCGTTTCTATAGATATGTTATAATTTTATTAGTAACAATATTGTCATAGTAACAACAACAGGATGGATAGATAGTTACGAAATAAAAACGACTGGAGATTTTTGGAGTAGAAACTTTACTATGTTGCAAGTGGTCAATTCAAATGCAGCTAAATACGGTGTATAAAATACTGACACAAAAAAAAACAATATTAGAATTGAATACAAACTTTCGGTGGTCTCAAAACTTTCTTCGATAATCTTTTTGCGTCTTAACAATATAAACGATACTCAGTCCATCGAGGACAACACATTAATAGCAATATCATTTACCAGATTCGAATAATAATAATTAAAATAATGGTTTTTAAATTCTGTACTATGAAGACCCATACAAATTGTGGTCATACTAGTGGGACGATTGCGAAATGACCACTTGAACCATGTTTTGGTTGCTTCTTAGATTTTAAAGTGAGTAAAGGATTTGCTGAGTTCAATCACTTTCGTTGATTTTAAGACTATAAAATAAAAATCAGCTATCGGAATGCGTCAGAATTTTTTTTTTGTTGACCTAGATGCCGTTGAATACGGTGTAAAAATTCTGACACAAAAAAATGATGATAAAAGTTAAAAATTTCACACTTTAGGTGGTCTTAAATTATCCTCGGCCATTTTTTGCGTCTTAACAATATACACGATACTCAGTCCATCGAGGACAACACGTTAATAGCAAAATCATTCACCAGACTTCAATGATAATTAAAGAGAAAAAATGGCGAAGTTTGAGCGGTCTTAAAAGTTTCCTCGGCCAATTTTTTGCGTCTTAACAATATACACGATACTCAGTCCACCGAGGACTACACGTTAAAAGCAAAATCGTTCACCAGACTTAAATGATAATTAACGAGCATTTTTGGCCGTTTTCACACCTCCATAAAAACTGCTGCGGCCGATTGCGCCCTCTAAGACTCAGCTTTATGAGATCACGAGAGCGTGTTCTTTCGAAATATCATGAAGAAAACCACCAGAAATTTTGATGATATCGGTCTTAGACGGGCGGACGTACTATTACTCTTGTAGAACTAGAAACATTACAACTTTTAGAAAATCAAATGCTTACTAGGTATACATTTTATCATTAGCTATGATTTTGTGATTATTATTCTGTGAGGAGAAATTATTTTTGTATTAATTTTTTTTTCAAGAATATGAGTTTCTCCATTTAGAAGCCATTGACAATTTATTTGTGCCTTTTCGATATGTTAGATTGTGTGATCGCATTTTGTTTTTTATAGTTCTTTGAAAACCTCTATAGTAGAGAGAGACACCATGGTGTTCTAAATATTTATTAAGTAATTAATAACAATAATTTATTTGTCGTATTGTTTTAGCGAAAAACTGTGTATTTTTGGCTACGTCAATGGGAAGAGGCTGGGATGCTTGAAGCCCACCACCGTCAGCTTTATCAGCGAGCCACAACGGCTGAAGAGGATGCGGCCATAGTAGCTGCGCACTCCGCTGGTCCATTTTTAAGCACAAGAGTGTCCTCGTCCAACTATAATGTAAATTTATTGTATTTTGCAGATACTTTTCTTCCTATACACACACACACACACACACACTTTTTCCGCCCGTATTCTTTATAGCGCTTAAGGCTGAACACACACTTATAATCATCCGTAATCCATTATAATGTTTCAACAAAAATAAAATATTTAACATAAAAACCGTCACGCGACCAAGGGTATGTGCCCTGAGTTTCATATTACCAAATTAATTTAAAATATTTTAAAATCTTATTCGGAGCCTGTGTGGATGCAGATAAATTTGGCGAATACTGTGAAGATACAGCTGCACAGTATTTGAGCCTGTACAGTTGGTATTATATGCCAAATACTGTACATAAAGTTCTCATACATGGCAGTACTAGTACATTACTGCCACGGCCGCAAAATTGGTTATTGCTGGACGAGGGCACGTTTAAAGGGCACTTTTATTGTGTACGAGTCCAGCAAGAGTTATTGCGGCCAAGGCTTGTATAGTGATTTTCTCTGAAATATGCGAGGTAATTACAAAATACTATAATAATATTATGGTACCTTGAATTTAGATGTCTACTTGTATAGCACTAAACTTATAAGTTCTAATCTTTATCACTTTCTACTTTGATTTCTTGAACCATTCATTGTTATAATATTTCCCCAATTCAATGATTAGTTAACTCCATCATGAAAAATAAGTAACAAAGTAAATACATATGTAGTACGATAAAAATAAAAGCGGCGAAAATTACAAACAAACCGCCATATTGTCCACTATTCTTTTTTTGTTTTGTGCCAGTGTCATACAGAGCATACAGCCAACTCAAATTACTACGAGTCGTGTACGATTCACACAAAATTTTAATTTAGAACATTAAAATTTATGAAGAGTAGACTCAAAAATATTGAAATTTCTGAACGAAAGTTACTTTGCCGGCCTAGACCGTTTGAGGGCACATTGCCAGCCGCTGTTTTGTATGGGGCAATGTTTCGTCCAAAAATGAGTCATTTCGCGTACTGTTTTTTTACAGTAATGATCACATTTTCGAGCGTGTCGGAGAAAAATTATATCTGCAGCAATGCTACCAATTGGTATGTTAACTGAAGAAGCCCAAAAAGCTCGAAATAAAGGCACTACAGGTTGCATCACGCCAGAAAATGCTCTCGAGAGAGTACAAACGAAGATGTAATAAGAATGCTACTTACTTCATCCGATCCCTTATACCTTAAGGAAAGAGCCAAAAAAGAAGCATTTGCCTTTAGATGAAGATGCAAAAGAACTCCTTAGAGAATAGATGGATTTGTTGTTTTTAATGTAATTAATTTTGTTTATTCATGTTTAATGTTGTTTTTTTTAATACAAAAATTATATACTGGTATTAATATTAGAAAACGTTTTTTAATAGTTTATAAACACTGAGGACATTTCCCATTAATTACCTATAATAATCCACTATTTATATAAATAGTAATTACCTAATATACTCTAATGACGAATGATATTACAAGAAACAACATAATTACATAATTATTTTTGCATAAAATTAATAAATATTAACTATAAACGGCCGAAAGCAATTATTTCCGCACGCTCATACATTATCTGCCACTGTGCGCAGCCTAGAATCAGAGTAACCTTTTTTGTGCTAAAAAATCATTTCGGAGATAAAACTTTAATCACGCAAGCGAAGTTGCGGGCAGAGCGCTGCGCTAGTCTGATATAATAAAGCCATATTTTGTAGAAAGGCAGAGCGCATGCACCGCTCGCTAGAGCAGCGCACAAGGCTTGCGCTATAATGTCAGGCGCGTACGCTAGATCCCTTGCACATTCTAAGTTTAAAAAAATAATTACTTTTATTTGTTTTGGATTTCCTTGAACACTGTGCGGCGCAGACTAAAAGAAGTGGGGAAGAAATGTCCCCGCCCGGCAAAAATAAAATTACTGAGTCAGCAGCATAAGGAGGCAAGAGTTTCATTTGTCTAGAATATTATAATTTTGATTGGGAAAATAATATAGTTATTTTCGTGAACGAGAAGAACTTCCGTTCCGATAAGGACGGAAAGAAAATATTATGGCGCAACAGTAGCAAAAGGTATGAAGAGATAAATACTCTGCATAATGGAGCTAGTGGAAGAATTTGCCTCAACCTATGGGGGTGGATGAGCTCTATGGGGCCAGGCGAGTTAGTGGAGGTGAGTGTAAAATTTTGCAAGAGAGGAGCAGGTCCCCGCGTGGTTTATTTTATCGACGGTCGTCATGCTGCGGGGGCTGAACATCTCGTATAACTAAAGATCTTGTCAAGATAAATCCAAAAAGTCCAAACACGACGAGGTTATGTTGTGTATTTGAGGAATTCCGATGGCCACCTTCCGGCTCTATTATGAGACCCTGGACATCACATATGACTAAATATATTGTCAAGACAAATCCAACGAATATTGGAGAATTTTGGAGAATTGAATTACAGGAGAATTATCGTGAACGTCTTTTCGCTGAAACAACGCGCCGAGAGAGTAGTGGTAGATTCTGCGTTCAAATTCCTTTCAAAGAAACCTCAATTGCATTAGGAGACTCTCATAATGCTGCAGAAAAGAGACTAATACAACTAGAAAGGAAATTAAAAAATAAACCGCAACTGAAGGACCATTACCGTTACTTTATCAATGAGTACGAACGACTAGGTCATATGACGGAGGTAGATAAACCTAGTTTCGGGTGTTATTTACCTCATCACGCCGTCATAAGGGAAAATAGCGAAACTACCAAATTACGCGTAGTTTTCGATGCCTCCGCAAAGACCACAAGTGGCGTCTCGTTTAACGACGTTCAGCATGTAGGACCCGAAGTCCAAGATGATTTGTTTTCCATCTTGCTTAGGTACCGCCAACATAGGTATGCAATCTCTGCAGACGTGGAAAAAATGTACCGCCAAATATTAATAGAACCTAAACAGAGACACTTGCAAATGATCTTATGGCGAGATGAATCTTATTTACCTATTAAATATTATGCATTAAATACGGTAACTTACGGGACCGCATCTGCACCGTATTTAAGCACTAGGTGCTTGCTTCAATTATCACAAGAATGCGCTGATAAGAATATATCTCAGCAAATCGAGGAAAACTTTTATGTTGATTTAGTCAAATGATTAGTGACGTCAGTCCTTGACTTTGCATGCCTTCCGTTAAGAAAATTTCGCACGAATGCTTCTATAATCGTTGACAACCATTCAAATGAGTCCTCACCCAAAAATTTTGACTTATCGTCTCAATCAAGCGTGCTAGGTCTAAAGCGGAATCCAGCAAAGGATATTTTGCAATTTCCTGTTAATATAAATTGTGAATCTAGAGCCACTAAAAGAAATATTCTTTCTAGCTCAGCGAAGTTATTTGATCCTCTTGGTTTAGTTAGCCTTAGTTAACCACTATTATTCTAAAGATTATGCTCCAAAAATTATGGCTTTCAAACCTTGATTGGGACGACCCAGTAGACGCTACATTGGAAAAAGAATGATTCAAATTCGTAAAAGAGTTAGATCAAATTTCTGATATTGAAATACCTAGGTGCGCTTTAATACCTAATGCAACTAGGATAGAGTTGCACTCTTTCTCAGATGCATCACAAGCAGCATACGCAGCCGCCATCTATCTTCGATCTATTAACGATTCTGGCAACGTATTGGTAAGGCTGCTTTGTGCTAAGACAAAGGTCGCTCCAGTCAAACCGACTACCATCCCAAGATTGGAACTTTGCGGGGCTCTCTTATCCGCACGTTTAAGTAGCATGGTGTTGAAGGCTCTACGATGCAACATCAACGCTACAATACAAATTACCAATTACATAAAAAAGAAAACGAACATTAGAGTATGTCAGAAAACGAAAGATGCTCCAGAGAACATGTTTGGAGCATTTAAACAACATTCATAAGAATATGCGTTTTACTTTGGAAATGGGAAACAATCGCGAATTGGCTTTCCTTGATGTAAATATCATGGTTAAGGAGGATGGTACTCTCGGCCATACAGTATATCGGAAACCGACGCACAACGACAGATACTTACATGCGACATCACATCATCATCCCCATCATCTCAATGCTGTAGTAACCTCACTAACAAATCGCGCCTTTGATTTCTGTGACGAGGTACTACACAAAAATGACTACAGACACAATAGGACAAATTATGAGTAAATACTCAATAAAAACAATTGAAGGGCCCAGTTGCACAAGTACCTAAGTCCACTTAGGTACTTTTTTGTCCTATAGAACTGATGGATAGAGCACGTCAAAATACATATGACTATATTTTTTGATTTTTTGTTAAAAGTATCTACGTCCAGAAATGAAACGAGTTCTTTTTTTTTAATTCGTAATTTATGCATCAATAAGTCCCTAAGTTAACAAAAAATACATAAGTCCAGCCAGTTTTAGGTAAAAAATGAATATGTGTAGTAATTTTGTTTGAAACAGTAACTAAGTCCAACTGATTGGGAATAAAACTGCTTCTTAAACTGGCAATACTTTTAAAAACTAATACTGTTTTTTTCGAACCCAAAAGTTTTTCTTGAAGTTTGTTTGTTGAAGTCTCATTCTACTGGTGAAGTTATGTTCTTTAAACATGCAGTCAGATGCAGAAGATAAGCTGAAAAGGTATATGCTTCATTTTTATAAATAGGTGATTTTTTATATTATTGTCCACAATTTAATTATGTTTTTTATTGTTACATGGTAGGGTAATGCAAAAAAGCGGCCCTGAATCAGATTGGAGTCCTGTTTATTTGAGCAAAGAGGCAAAAATTATTTCAAAAGCCGGTGAAACATCAAAATTAAACGAAAAAACCTCGCACCAAGAAAATACAAGTGCATTTCCAAAACAAAATGTGGATTCAGGTCTAAAACTACTGCGGGCGAAGACATCATCTGACACAAATAAAAAAACCAAAAGTTTAAACAAAGATACCCTCAAAACAAAAGATCGAGTAATTGTTTTAAACAAAAAACCTGTAATAAAAAAAATTCAACGTAATAAAATTTTTACTGAGTATATTCCACAGCCTTCATCCTCTAAAACATATAATGACAGGGGATATAAAATTCTGAATTCATCAATCAAGCTTAAACCTGACCAGGTTTCATCGGAGAACAGAGAATCTTTACAATCCATAAATGAATCACATCTGGTTGAAAATAGTCTGGTATTGGAACTAGAATCAACCAATTCCAGCACAAGATCTGAGTCTATTTTACAGAATCCTTTTAATCAGTCGGTATTGTTTGAAAATACGAGTGATATACCGCTGGTTGCCAGTGACCCAAAACGCAATTTACAAGAACAAAACTCTGGCTGTGAGAATGTTAACCCAGAGTCTGGACTTTTGGAACCATCACAAATTTTTAAGATACCATTGCAAGATAATTGGCAGTTAATTGACCCTGCAACAGGATTTTTAGAATCGTCACAAATCACTAAAACCAAATCCCATGAAATGCTTGATTTTGAGTGCAATGATTTCAACAATCTAGTTGGTAGAGAACTAGAAACTTTTGAGAATAACTCAACATCTTTAAAACGAAAGTTAATAAACCCTGAAACAGGGGCCTTAGAAGATGTTCTAGATGTACCCAAAGTTTTAGGACCAGCTTTATCAAAGCGTAAATTACTCAATCCTGAAACCGGAGTTATAGAAGAAGTAGATGACACCGATACTGAACACGTTGAAAAAAATATCAAAGGTAAGAAGAAAAAAAAGACACCGAAATTATGGACAAGAAACAAAAATAAAGCAGAGAAGCTAAAAGATCACACAAGAAGAGAAATACCGAATTGTCGATGCAAATGTAATACAAAAATCAATAATATTGAAGCCCAAAAAATTTTCGAAAAATTTATTAACCTGTCAACTCATACCGAACAAAACATTTATTTACAAGGATGTATTAAAGAGGAAACGGCTAAAAGATTCAGACCACGAAATAAATATGCAAGACTAAGGCGATTTTTTTTTTATATGTTAAATTTTGGTACCAAAAGCGTAACACTTTGTGCTTCAGCATTCTTAGCCATTCATGGAATAAAACGTGAACGTTTGAAGAAAAAGGTATTACAAAAACATAAAGATATTGAGGATGGAAGGGGGAAACACAACAATCACCCTAAATCAATCACGAAAGAGACAATCGACAAAGTTCACAATTTTATATCTAGCTTACCCACACAAGCTTCCCATTATTCTAGAACAGATAATAAGCACCGCAAATATCTTCCAGCTTCATTGAGTATTGCAAAATTACATAGACAATTTTTGACAATATATCCGGATTTGAAGATTATTTTAAAGTTTGAAAAATTTAGAGAAATTTTCAATCACGATTTTAACATTTCTTTCGGATCCCCAAGAAAAGATATCTGTAATGTCTGTGAAAAATATATCGTTGACATAAAATCTGCAGAACTGGCAAAAGATGAAGACAAAGCCAAGCAGCTTAAAGTTGAAAAAGAATTACATCTCAGAAAAGCTGAAACATTTTTCGATAAACTCAAATTTAGTGAGACAAATACAGATGACCATGTTCTTTCGATTTACTTTGACTACCAAAAAAACTTGCCACTTCCTGTCACCAATGTCCAGGGACAAGTCAAGCCAATCTATGTATTTATTTAAAACATAAGAGATTTTTAATATTGATCTGGTCACTATAAGATGTTGTTAGGTGAGCTAATTACGTAATAACTTAAGACAGAAGGACTCTTAAGTAGGGACTGAATAAATTAACCGACTTGGTATTACATGGATCTCACAACTTATTACGGTAGACTAAGTTGATGGCATCTCATTTCTTTTTGTAGATCGCATGAAAACACAATGTAAAAATGCACACCTACGCTCCACCGACCCTACACCTAACCTACACCTAACCTACACCTACCCTATACCTACCCTATACCTACCCTACACCTATCCAACACCTATCCAACACCTACCCTACACCTACCCTACACCTACCCTACACCTACCCTGCACCTCTTATTCAATTATATTCCATTATACAGGTACACTGATTCATTTACTGCAAATGTAACTTTGTAATCCTATATAATGCCCCAAGATTTATATGGGATTACAAAGTTATCTAGCAAATGATGTATCTAGAAAACTGGGCCAAAATTGCAAAATGTTTTAGTTTTTCCTTGGTTTATACACTAAACACTAATTCCATTCTAAATTTGAAGCTTCTATGTCTGCTAGAAGTGCCTTAGAGTTTTGATGATCGGTCAGTCAGTCAGTGAGTGACAAAATTAAGAAACTTTGACTAGTTATAATTCATAAACTACTGGTTCAAATTGATTGAAATTTGAAATATACCGTATTTATACAATGCCTGCTTGGTTACTGAAAACTCAGGCTTCCTTCCTTCCTTTTAGTTTTATCCACAACGAAGTTATAGGGGGGTCGAAAATGGCTTGAACTGCTTCGAGAAAAGTATGGTACGGCCGTGCCGCTTTTTTGCTCGACTTGGCGGGGGCACTGCCGTGCCCCCAGATATACACTCAAGGGCATATATGGCAAAGTGAGTTACCAGGAAAATTTTATCTAAAATCAATTGCAGAAATGCAAAAACAATTTGCTGTCTGAAGATAGCAGTAAAAAAAGAATATAAAACAAAAAAAAAGAGAAAATTAATGTTGTAAGGAGTAAGTTTACTGTCTTATGTCAAGCGACTAATGTACTTATAAGCTAGGTTATTAATTAATAAAAGTAGTCTTTTGTCAGCACTCGCAGTGTTTACTTGTTTCCTTAACGTCCCGCTCCACATGGCGACCCTGCCACGTGAGGTGTCGGGTTCGCGTAGCGATGATCGTATTGTGTGAATACTTTGATTTTATACCGCGATTGACGTGTATTCGTGAGAAACCAAGGAAGATTTTGTTTTAAATTTCGGTTTTTATAAGGGAGTATTTGACACCAAGGATCAAGGATGTGCCAATCTAAAGTCGAAAAAAAATAAAAAAAACCACAAAAAAATCTGGAAATGTTGTAACAAGTTTTGGAAATGTAATAAAAACAACAAATGAATATTTGGAACAACATGGATATCACAATAACATTAGTGAAACAATAAAAAAGAAATAAGTTACAAATATTCATTTTCATTTTCGATTGCCATTACATTACATTACACAAGGATATAGTTCTTGATTTTTTTCTGAAAATATCCATTAAACTCTGCATTTTTAATTGGTACACTGTAATAAATAAATTATTAAAAGGGACCGATGATGTAATGAGGGCAGAAAAATGGAATTTGCAGCCAATGCAACAAAAAGCTCAATAAGTTTAAGAAAAAAATGAAAAACAAAAAACTTTATTAATAATTATATAATGTAAACACTGTTTTATTCATTATATAAATCATAATTTTAAAACATATCAATTGTAAATTACTGCTGCAGTAATAAAAGCTGGCTGTATGGATTTTTGTTCCATTACCTACCTAATACTGTACACACGTAAAAAAAAAGTCATATTCAATTCTTGCATACGGTTCAAGGACAATGTACGTGACATGGCTGCGGTCTGAAACGTTAGTTTCTCTAGGTAGTCTGTGACCTCACCTAATGAAGTGTATAAGAAATAACTTACTGACCAAAGACATGCGGTATTGTACCCAGAATGAAGAGAAGACAGTAAAGTGGGAGTATTACCAAAAAGATTACGAAGCAGACAAATCTCTTGGCGTGTTACGACTCCTACACAAAATAATTGAAGAGCATGTGGGTGAAGTCAGCTCAAATTTTTAGCCACAGTGCAGCTGTTGTAACAGAACATTTAGCAGCAAGAGGAGAACTTCCAGAGGAGTGCCGTCACTTGATTGATATTACCCTGCTGTTAGACAATTTATTTGACAGCCTAAACGTTAGCACATTAATTATCCCAAATGGGAAAATATAAAAAATAAAAAAAATTCCCCCACCATGAACTGTAGAGGGAAAGTAAAAAAATATTGACATATGTCAAATTAATTAAAAAAGAAAAAAAAAGTTTAAATGTAACGCATATTTTTCGCTAGATGGCGATAGTTGTTATAGAGATCCAGTGTGGCCAAATATTATTCTTTTTGTAAGGAATATTTCTTTTTTTTTCACAAAAGAAATGTGAAATAATTTAACAATTTTACAATTTTTTAAATTAGTTTTATTTTTTTACAAGGTTTTACATAAATAACTTGTTTTTTATCTTTTAAATTCAATTAATCTTCATACTATAACTGTATGGTCTTCCGTTGATTTTGGTATACAGAGCGGGCAACACATTCTTTCTTGAAACGTGATCAGGAAATAAAAACAGATTATGTGAGAAAAATCAATTAAAATCCTCAAATTGAGGACATGGTTTAGTAATCCTTATAAACAAAATTGTTTGTTTTTGCTACAGTCATACTGGTAAGCTTTTTAACCGACTTCAAAAAAGGAGGAGGTTCTCAATTCGTCTGTATTTTTTTTTTTTAATGTATGTTATTAGATATCTCCGCCAATTGCTAACCGATTTTAATAATTCTTTTTTCATTCGATTGGATTTACTCTCGAGGTGGTCCCATATTAATTTCGTCAAGATCTGATGGTGAAACATGAGGTAAAACTTGGAAATTCCTCAACAATGTAGCATTCGCGTCGTTATTCGTCTATTCTTTTAGTCATATCTCAGTCAGTTTTCAACCGATTTTAATGATTCTTTTTTCATTCGATAGAACGTGCTTTAAGGATAGATCCATACCAATTTTGTTAAAATCTGATGATGGAATAAGAGATAAGAGCGGAAACTCCTCAACCAGTGATAGCAACATGCATCGCGCGCGATGCTGTTTGTGGTGGAATGTTGCTAGGCAACGAAATAAATTTGTTTTGTCAGTTTGCTGAAAATCTACGTTTCCCTTGTTCCATTTATTCGATTTTATCACATTATTGGCGACCGTGGCAGGGCAAGAACCTGCAATCTTCGGATATTGTATTGGAAATCACAAATAATTTAGCTTCTATGACCGAGTGGTCGAGTGTTTTAATCTTTTTACGGAGGTTTCGGGTTCGAATCCCGGTGAAGACACTCTTAAACGAAAATGTCCTTGTGAGACTTTCTCAAGTTTAGTGTGGACATTGCTGCCTGAATCACCCGATTGTCTGAAAAGAAAGATTATTCCGTGCTTCGGAAGGCACGTTAAGCCGTGTGTCTCGGCTTTAATATCTACAGAAGGCGTCGTTACTCGAGCTAAGTCAGTGGGTTTTGACAAGGGCCCAGTACTATATTAATTGTGTGACCAGGGTGTGTGAGGTTGGTTGTCGACCTTATAATCCACAATATGAAGAAAAAGAAGAAGCCAGCTTACGTTCACTATCTGTAATCAGCTAAGGATAGACTTTCAAGATACCATCTCAAACCTGAAACTCCTTAAGAATAGCCCAGGTATCGGGGTAAACTGTAAGCTTATTAAGAGGGAAGAATCATGCTCGTCCATACAAAAAGAGAAAACGTTTTTCCACTTCTATATATATTTTCCAATCTCCATGATTTTTTAGTATGTTATTGACACAATGAAAGACTAGGTTTATAGTTTTAGCTTTTTTCAAAGTTCGCAATAGATTCAAACATATATAGGCACCTCAAATAACGTAATTTTTTTGATTAAAACTGTGTCAAAGTGATTTGTTGAAATTTAGTAATTGGAAACCGTTTTCTCCCGAAGTGGGAATTTCATCAAGAAAAGTATCTATTGTCGGCGAGCTGCAACGCTCTCGCTCTCTCTCTCCTGGGGGTATGAGCGCACGAGCGATAGCAAATGTTTTCCTAAATACCTATTTCGTTAGGATCGCGAAGCTATTCTTTCCTCTTAGCATTGTCAGTTTAGTGGCCAGCTGGACTACCAAATCACCTCTTACTTCGTAGCCTCTTACCCAGTTTAACTTATGTTATTTTAGAAACTATTATATAAACAACTAAACGCGGTTGCAAAGCACAAAAGACGCAGTCTAAACTAAGCAAATACCAAAAATATAATATCTTTGTACTGAAACTGTTAAATAACAAAACCTAGCTTTGGATAATGAAGAAAAATAATAGAAAATGTGTCGCGGTTATGATTAATTACTTACATAAAATATATTGAATAAAACACTGAAAATCATAAAATAAAAATAATGTTAACAAAAAAATAGAAACCTCCTTCAAATTGCCTTATATGGTTATCTCCACTAAAAAGTAACAAATAAAATAACATTCCAGATCGAACATGAAAAAAAATATTGCCAATATCCTCAATTAAATAGATAGGTAGTGTATTAAGTAAATATTTAGAATTTTGTACTTCCTTTTGGAGTCGGTGCCAGCCAAAAAATCGTCGATTAGTCGTGGGCAACTGTTTTAAGTCGTCGTCGTCGTTAAGTCAGTACATATTTCTATATGACTATCAATAAAATTCTTTGATAGTCTATAGCGTCCACTACACTACTCGCGAAGTTGATCGAAGTAAGCTGAGGACGAGAGTATAGAGAGGCACTTCGTGCAACTTCGGGCTTCACTTTTACACCAATTTGACACTTCGTGAGACTTCGTCGAAGAACTTCGGACGAGAGTGTAGTGGGCGCTTATGATATAAATGTTTTGTTGTGCTGCGCGGGATGCAATGCTGCACCCGACCAAACGCAGGGATAACGACAGGAGCGACTACCAAGAAAGTCCGGGTAGGTTTCATTCGATAAATAATTAATACTCGTACTTTCGTCATCTTCAATTTTTGGCTGGCACCGACTCCAAAAGGAAGTACAAAATTCTAAATATTTACTTAATACACTACCTATCTATTTAATTGAGGATATTGGCAATATTTTTTTTTCATGTTTCATCTGGAATGTTATTTTATTTGTTACTTTTTAGTGGAGATAACCATATAAGGCAATTTGAAGGAGGTTACTATTTTTTTGTTAAAATTATATTCCATGTTTTCTACGACTTTAATGTCAAACATTCTTTTGATGTATTGTTCTTTATTTAATATCAAAATACATTTGTTTCAGCCTTGATGTAAAATGTAAGGCTTCAAATATTGTAGCCAAGTAAATCTTCATAATTTAAATTGGTAAGAATAACATATCAAAAAAGAACTACCGGAACGTTTGTAAGGTAACTCCCTTCTTTTTTTCTCTATTCACTGGATTACATAACTTAGTTCATTATTTTTGTAATTAGGCTACTCTGGTTCTCATGGCCTCTTTTTATTTAAAATTTTTTACACTCACTATGAAAAGTCATACAACATGATGACATTGAGTTTTTAAAAACGTAGCGTTCATGGTGTGGTAAAACAGGAAATGGCATAGGAATAACCAAGACAATTTGAAAACGTGGGAAGATTTTGTGTCACGCTAATTAGCATTTAAATATATACCTAGAAAGGGTTTGAAGTAAAAGACACACAGGTTAGTGAACCTTTATCTTTAAGTTTAGATTTTATATCACGGTAACAAGTCTTATTGTCAGAGCTCATCGTGTTTAAATGATAATGACAAAGGGAAATTTATCTTACAAAAACATAAATTAAAAAAAATTTTTGCTCACAACTCCTCTCAATTTAATGAGATAAACCGTTGTATGGTCTCCGACTTCGAATATAATATAAGAAGCTTGGATTAGAGAGAATCTCACTTTCTTACTTTTAGAGTTCTTCGGTGGGTGGTTTCGCCGGTATAGAGATCAAATTCGTTATTGTTCAAAATTTTTGCGCTCATTTTTTCTCAGTTATAGAGGGTAGATGATCTTCCTGTCTTCTGTCTTCCTGGCAACACCGGAAGTGCGTCCTGATTGACGGATTTTCGCTGCCCATGCGCGATTTGCTCTGACGACGACGACGCCCGGCCTGCCGCCATTCTGCTTTCTCTACTCTCAACTGTCGTGTCGCGCTCCAACATTAAATAGCAGGAGGCCTTCAGGACCCGCCGTAAGCAGCAATTCATCCCCGAGACCTCGGAAGCCGGTCCGGCATTGTATGCAGGTAAGCATCTCCCTATAATAACTGTTTTGGATTGACGAGAAGCAACCCCGTTATTTTTATGAACTACCTAGCTTTGCTATCGAAGGATCTTGGCGTCACCATTCATTTATGGCCCTTCAAGCCAAGGATCATTTATTTTTGGCCCTCCTAGCCGAGGATACATTTCTAGTATTCTTTTCAATCCTAGATATAGATTCAAGTAAATTATTTTCATTATACTGGCAGATTGCAAAGTTATTGCTTATAAATAGGTACATACCTACCCTCCCTGGAAGTAATCGACATTCCATGCTATTTACTGTATATTCACGTATATTTATTCGTCTTTGAATGAATGAATGAATATACTTTATTGCACACACAGAAATAATAAATGACAGAGTGGAAGTAAGAATAGGTAGTCATGTACAGTTAGGCGGCCTTATTGCCTTTGGGTACAGGAGACTACTAAAGTAACGCGGATTAGTGCAAGTATGTATACCGTATAAACTACAAAATGTAGTTTACAGGGAAAAACATGGATACAAAATAATCAAGGTGTACGGGAGGTGTACCTCGAACTCAAAAAGCGTCGAGGCCTTGGCATAGGCGCTGGAAAAACCTGCTTAACAGTCGCCACGGTGTCTATGCCACTATTCGCATGCTGAGAAAGGAACAAATCGTCACAAATCATGTTACAAGTATAGAAAGTAGTAGTTATTGGCAACACCACCATTAGGGTTTAAAAATAAAATTGTCAATTTGTTGAGTACAGTGTTAACTTTAGTCATGGCAACATTGTATTAGTTAGTTCTCAATTGTGCCACCACTGTATGAGGTCGCTATGTTCGTTTCTTTTTTATCACTTCCTGTTTATCTGTGTACCAAACCGTGTAACGTGTTACTTTTCTCCTGAAATAAACTCTGTCCAAACAGATTTATTTCTTATTTCCTGCCTGCCCCCTAATAGGTTATGGGCCCAGGACTATAAATCTGTTTTCAGGGTCGTGGCAGAGTTTTTTTTGTTTTGGCGAGGCATCCAGTAAAATTTGGAGGTTATCAGCGGCACAGAGTGGCATGCGGTTTTCGTGATGGAGCAGGCGCAAAACAGTTTGAAGTTGACTGGTGGGGACAATTGGGCTGTCTGGAAGTTCCAGATGGAAGTAGTTTTTAGAGGAAGAGGCCTGTTCAATATTGTAAGTGGCGAAGTAGTACAACCGGAAAAAATTGATGAAAAAACAAAATGGCTGCAAAATGATGCTAAGGCGCAGGAACTAATTGTCACTCGGATGGAAGTAGCGCCACTCACGCATCTATTGTCTTGTACAACATCTGCCAGCATGTGGACAAAGTTAAAGTCCGTGTATGAAAAAGAGTCTGCAGTAAGCATACATCTACTTCAGCAAAAGTTTTTCTTACTCCAGTTTAGTAATGAATCAGTGCTTACGTTTTTGTCAAAATTAGAAGAAATCAACACTAAATTGAAACAAGCGGGTGAACCACTTTCAGAGAAAATGATTATCACTAAAGTGTTAATGTCTTTGCCGGAGAAGTTTAAACACTTTCGCTCAGCCTGGGAGTCCGTCCCCATTGAGAAGCAAACTCTTAACGACCTCTTGACCTCTAGATTACTCATCGAAGAAGAGAGGAACAATCAGCCCGATCAGTCAGAGGTAGCTTTGGCCAGTGCAACCAAGCAGCCAGGTAACTGTTACACTTGTGGTAAGCATGGCCATTTTGCAAGAGATTGTAAAGCAAAAGGAAAGAGAGAAACAAGAAGTTGCAACTATTGTAAGAAGAGAGGGCATTTAAAGTCTGATTGCACATTATTGAAGTCCAGGGAAAGTAGGAAGTGTTCAGATGTGAACGCTTTTATGTGTTTAAGTCAAGATGTTGACCATGGAGACTTTTGGTTTATAGATACAGGTGCGAGTGAGCATATGTGCAGCAAGAAAGAACTGTTCAAGGAAATAAACTGTGTGAAAAGCAATGAAAGTTACTCAATGAAAGTTACTGTGGGAGACGGTAAACTTCTTGATGTGATTGGGCAAGGCACTGTGGAGTTGTATGCTTGGAATGGGGCAAAGTTTATCAAAACGGTATTAAGTGGAGTGCTTTTTGTGCCCGAACTGAAATTCAATCTGTTTTCGGTGGGAACTGTATTGGACAAAGGTTTTTGTTTAGTGTCAAACAAGGATCAATGTGAATTTGTGAACATCAAAGGTGAGATTCGTGCATTATTGATACGCGTCAACAAAATGTATCGTATGTTGTTTTCGTTAAACGGAACGCAATCGGACTTGTCTTTGATTAAAAGTGAAAAAAAAAACTTTGCGGCTGCATCATGTGTATCGGAACCTAGTTCGGAACGCAGTAGTGATAGTGACGTTTCTGACATTGACATTTGCGAATCTTCGGTCGATGTGTTTGGTTTAGTAAATTTGTCTAAAAAGATTGAAAATTTGAGTGTTTGGCATCGGAAAATGTGCCATCAAAACATTGCGCATATAAAAGAGTGGTTGTTGCGTAAAGGAGTGGACTTTATTGACGATTACGTCGCCTGTGAGGAATGCTTGGCGGGCAAACAACACCGCTTGCCTTTTCCCTCCAGCACGTCCAGAGCTACAGCACCGCTTGATTTGGTTCATGCAGACGTCTGCGGACCTATGGAGACTCGATCGCTTGGAGGTGCGAGGTATTTTCTGCTTCTAAAAGTTGATTTTTCGGGATATCGTACAATGTTCTTTTTGAAACATAAGGATGAGGTTAAGGGCTTAATTAAGAACTTTAAAAGCTGAAAGAGAAACCAGTGTAAAATTGAAAATTCTTAGGAGTGATAATGGACTGGAGTTTATGAACGCTGATTTACGTAGTTTTTTGGATGAAAATGGCATAACTCATCAGCGAAGTACCGTGTATACGCCGCAGCAGAATGGAAGAGCTGAAAGAGAGATGCGTACCTTAGTTGAAGCTGCACGTTCAATGATGTCAGGTATGTCGAAACATTTCTGGGCTGAAGCAATAAACACGGCAGCCTATGTTCTAAACAGAACCGGTCCAAGTCCTGTCAGAGGTAAAACTCCTATAGAAGCCTTTTATAGCAAAGATTATCCCTTGGAAGCTTTAAAGGTTTTTGGAGCACGTGTATTTGTTCTCGTTCCGAAAGAAAAGAGACTGAAGCTAGATCCCAAAAACAAGATAGGTTTGTTTATTGGTTATGATACTGAAGTGAAAGGATACAGAACATATATATGACGGCGGCGTTTACTTTTAATAAACTTTCATTATTCTATTTGCAGTCTTTTTGTTAAATTTCTTTGAGTAGAGCGGGCAACACCCGAAAGGTAGCGGGCAACCCGAATGGAGTTGCAGAGGGCGCCACATAGTACGTGAATGTACGCTTGCAGGGCGGTGAATAGGAAGCTTTACAAATTCCCTTGGTGAAAAATTGTCTATGGTTATGTTTTGACGTTTGTGTTTGGTGGTCTTCTTGTACGGTGTTTGGAAAGACGAAAAACTGATAAAATCGCAAAAATAAGTGTGTTAGAGCTAAAGAAACTGTGGTGTCCCTTTGCAAACCCATTGCTCTACTTGTGGTGTGGTTTGTGGCGATGCAGGGCAGCTGGGAAGTGGAGGAGGTCGCTGCCGGTCCATCCGGTAGCGTCGGTGAGTCGACATATATCTTCCACGCGGAAAATTGAGGTGCATCGTGACATAGTTTTCTTACCGCTAGCAGCACCTGAAAGCAAAGAAAAGTCTCGAGTCCCTGTGTTAGAAAAATATATCTTAGGTGATGAGGAAAGTTTGAATAGGGAGCTAGCATCAGAAGAGGAACAGAAAGAAAACGGAGAAAAAGAAGAAATTGAGATAGAGGAGATAAATTATAGTCAGCCGACTTTGCAGTCAGAAGACAAAGACTTTGAGGAACAGGATTCATTTAAGGATGCAGAGCAGAATGCTTCAGAAGATGAGCTGGAAGATAATGTGAGGCTGTATAACTTGAGACACAGAGAGAACCTTCATCCACCGAAGTACCTAGAAGACTATGACCTTGGGTTGATGATGGAAATGACTGATGATGACCCCTGCACCTACACTGAAGCAATGTCCTGTAGTGATGCTGAAAATTGGAAAGGTGCCATTGCAAGAGAGATGCAAGCCCTAGAAGAAACAAATACTTGGGATTATGTAAGTAAACCAAATGATTGTGATATTATCGATACAAAATGGGTTTTTAGGCGAAAAAGAGATGAGAAAGGTAATATTGTGTCTTATAAAGCTCGTCTGGTAGCTAAAGGTTTCCAACAAAAAATAAATTATTCTGAAATTTACAGTCCAGTAGCAAAATTAACTTCAGTAAGGCTTTTTTTAGTTTTTTGCAATGAGAATAACTTTCTTATTTACCAATTAGATGTTTGCAGTGCTTTTCTTTATGGAGAAATAGTTGGAGATTTTTACATTAAATTACCTATTGGATATTGTAGTAAAATGAATGGAAAGGTTTGTAAGCTTAGGAAGGCTCTGTATGGTTTAAAGGACTCACCCAAAAATTGGAATGTAAAGTTTCACAATTCAATAACTGGCTTAGGATTTAAAAGAAGTGACTATGAGTATTGTTTGTATATTAAGACAGGAAATAGCAACCAAAAAACATACTTACTTTTATATATCGATGATCTGCTATTAGCGTCAACTTGTGAGAGTGAAATTATTAGTTTAAAATTGTTACTAAGTAAAAATTTTAAAATGAAGGACTTAGGAATGATTAGAAACTATTTAGGAATGAATATTGTTCAAAATTTAAGTAAGGGAACCATTTCTATTTCACAGAATGCTTATCTTGAAAAAGTTTTAAAAGATTTTGATATGATTGAATGTAACTCAGTTTCAACTCCAATGGAGGAGAATTTAGATCACAGTGTGTTAAAAAGGGAAAAATCTGAGAATGATGAAGTTGAGAAAAGATGTAGAAGATTAATAGACGCTTTAATGTATACAATGCTATGTTCTAGACCTGATATTTGTGTAGCAGTTGGTATTCTTAGCAGATATCAATCATGTGCAAGCATGGATCTATGGAATGCCTTAAAGCGTGTATTACGTTACATTAAGGGAACTTTAAAATTGTGTTTGGTTTTTACTAAGAGTGAAAATTGTACTGATGTTATAACTGGTTATGTAGACTCGGATTGGGTTGGTGACAGAACTGATAGAAAATCTACAGGGGGTTATTTTTTCAAAGTGATGGGTTGTACTGTTTCATGGGTGTCAAGGAAGCAACCTACAGTTTCTCTGTCATCAACTGTATCTGAGTTTGTAGCTTTAAGTATGGCAGCAAGCGAAGCCTGTTGGCTCAGTAACCTGTATTGTAGTCTGTCTGGTTTTCAAACAAATGTTGTACTATTTGAAGATAATATGCCTGTGATTAGCCTTTGTAAAAATCCACAGTTTCATCATAAACTTAAGCATATAGATGTTAAAGTTTTATTTGTAAGAGAAAAAGTTTTTGCTAAGAAAATTATATTGAAGCATATTGGAACAAATGAGCAACCGGCAGATGTCTTAACAAAGCCGTTAGGTAGGGTCAAATTTAAAAAATTTAGAAGCATGTTGGGACTTTAGTTTTTTAACATTGAGGGGAGTGTTGAGTACAATGTTAACTTTAGTCATGGCAACATTGTATTAGTTAGTTCTCAATTGTGCCACCACTGTATGAGGTCGCTATGTTCGTTTTTTTTTTTTTATCACTTCCTGTTTATCTGTGTACCAAACGGTGTAACGTGTTACTTTTCTCTTGCAATAAACTCTGTCCAAACAGATTTATTTCTTATTTCCTGCCTGCCCCCTAATACAATTTTTTGGTTCTGTCACTTGGTTTGGCTGTTGTCCGTCGTGCAGTTTGTCAATTGTGTGCTCCTCATCAAAATAAAAGAAAACCCTCAAGAATCCAGCATTTTATTTATCAGTTCACAAAATAATCGTTTGGGTCCCCAAACATTGGTCCTTCGAAAGGAAAGAAGAGGATTTCTGACCAGTCGTCGTGTGCTGTGCGTGAACGTGGCATCGGCCGCCATACTCGGTTCCAGCAGCGATTTTTGCACTTGTATTGTGTCCCTACTGTTGGAAGAGCAAGAAGTCACGGCGCTACAAGCTGAGTCAGTCGCCCTGCAGCACTTGCATACAAGATTGCAAGTTAAAATACATAAAAATTGATCTGGAGCAGACGAAAACCGAGCCAATCATCGATCGACACGCCATCTTTTGTTCGCTACAAGAAGATACAAGCAGCAAGGTTTTTTGTTTTACAAGCTTTGCGAACGCGCCGTATTTCAAAATTCGTCGGAACGTCGTGAAACGGAACGTACGATAAATACGACGTCGGTCACGATCTGTACTACACGAACATCCGGTTGCTGTTTGACCGATACGACGCGATCCAACCAAGGACCTCGGAACACTTCGTGAGCGTTCGGCAAGGCTCGGCACCGTTTGCTAGCCCAACAAGCCGACGACAGCGCGCCCACGCAACGCCGCGGCCGCGCCGACCGACGCCATCCATTTTGTTTTGTTTGGTGGACAGGCCACGGCCACGCTAATATTTATGTTTTGGGTTTTTAGTGCTAAATATTCATTAATCTTACTAAAGTGCGCAGTAAACATCGAAAATGGAGCTGAAAGAGTTGGTGGCTGCACGCGGATATCTAAAAGGTACGATTTCGCGACTTTTTAGCTTTGCTTTAAAACAAGAGGACATTCTTATGTCACAGACAGAGGCTTTGATCGCTAAACGACAACGATTAACCGAAGCGTTTTCTCAATATGAGTCCTATAATATTAAAATCTTGTCTTTAGATTCCGAAGAAGCGGTCAAAGAAGATATTTTGGACATAGAAAATAAATATTACGCTATTTTGACCGCGCTTGACTACGAAATCAAACGCCGCGAGCGTGATCAAGAAAGAGCTAACCAACGCTCTCCTTCAGCTCCAGTTTCAAAACTTAAACTGCCTGCAATAGATGTGCCTACTTTTAGTGGTAAGTTTACTGAGTATACTCCTTTCATAAATCTGTTTAACTCAGTAATTCACGAAAACAAGTCTATCAATTCTGTGCAAAAAATGTATTACCTTCGTGCGTATTTACGTGATGAACCCCTAGACCTAATAAAGAACTTACCTCTCACTGCAGAAAGCTACGAAAAGGCCATTAGATTGTTAAATGACAGGTACAATAATAGGTTTCAAATAATCCACGCGCATATCAGCTCTATTTTGGATTTAAAACCTGTGGTAAAATCCACAGCCAGTAATTTGCGAGACTTTGTTTCAAATATTAAACAAGAAATTGCTGCACTTTCTAATTTAGAGCCAAATGTCAAAACTTGGGATGATATAATTTTGTGTATTCTATCCCGTAAATTAGATGCGTACACCTCTCGAGCTTATCAGCTGGAGAGAGACGCTGAAGAGGATCCTACACTGGAAGATTTCTTGAGCTTCATCGAGAAAAGAGCGCTGGCGCTGGAGAATGCTGAGCCGTGTCATAGCCAGCATCGTCAGCTGCAAAAGGAGCAGAAGGAACACCGCTATGGTCCTCCTGGCAAATTAGTTGCCTACACTGCAGCGCAGGAGTCATCATGCCTGTTCTGAAAGGCAAACCATAAATTATATTTATGCAAAAGCTTTCAACTTTTGCCTGCGATTAAACGACTACAATTTGTTAATGAAAAGAGCCTTTGCAAAATATGTTTAGGTGCGCATACACGGAAATGCAAATATCACTTCCGGTGTTCAGAGTGCAAGAAGCCACACCACACTCTGCTACATTCAAACACCGGCGACGCTAGTGACTCACCACACTCCGCCGCATCTTCTGCCGCCTTGGCAGCAAGTAGTTTAACTAATGATGTTCTTTTACCCACAGCTAAGGTTAAATTGTATGCTCGTGATGGCACAGAGTTGCACTTCAAAGCCCTTCTCGACAGTGGGTCCCAGCTGTCTTTTATTTCAGAAAAGGCTGTTCAGCTGCTTGATTTAAAGCCCAGCGATTCTAGTGTTAATATAGTAGGTATCACAAACACTGTCTACAACTCTAAGGCGACAGAGACGAAGGGACGGGACGAGGAGAGGGGGCCAGTGACCCGCGGCACTGCACTTTGCGATAGACCATCTCATTAGACGCATCATATTTACTTTTTTTTAAGAAACTACTTGTTTTATAAGATTACTTTTATTATATTTTCTTCTACATACAACAAAGTCTTCGTCATTTTATCACAAATCACAAATAACATACAAACACTAAAACAAATATCAAACGCTGCTTACCAGTGGAAGTTCATTCTTTAATAAAACCATTTAAAATCACTACTACTTGCCATGTTGTTGAACAAATTACATGTCAGCTGCCACAAAAGAAATTTAATTTCTCTGACATTCCAAAGAATATAAAGTTAGCAGATGAAGACTTCAATATTCCCAGTGAAATTGATATACTAATGGGAGCTGATGTTGTATTCCAGGTATTCCTGCCGTCGGAGTCGCCGAGCCTTCAGCCAGCGACGTCGCTTAAAGACCGGCAGTCCTGCTCGTCCCCGGATGGGCAGCCGCGGTTCCTCAACATTCACTTCGGGCACATAGTAGGCGGGAATTTGCCACTTCCTACTTTTTCTTCAAACTTCTGCAGTAAGGTAGCTTTAAAATGTACGGTTTGTGAGTCAGACATAAATGAAACTTTACATACATTTTGGAAGGCTGAAGAAAGTGTCCCTGAAATCTTTAATGAAAAATCTTCAGAGCAAGAGCTCTGTGAATACATTTTCCAGAACACTGTTCAGTTCAAGGAAGGTCATTTTGAGGTCGCATTACCCCTTCAATTACCCCTCAGTGAGGTAAACAACTCTTTAGGTGACTCATTTTATTTTGCTTTAAAAAGGTTTCTTAATTTAGAAAAAAAACTTAGGAGAAAGTGTTCTTCTAAACTGTTTAGTTCCTCAAATAGCTTTATCTTGTCTTTGAAACACAAGGAAAAAATATTTTTCTAAGCTATTTAGTTCCTTAACCCCTTGTCTACCACTGGTGCATACGCTTTACCAGGCCAAAATAAACCTCATCTACCGCTGGTGCATACGTTTTACCGGCTCGGCTGCGTTCAAGTTTTCACTTTTATTGAATGAACTACGGACCGAATACGTCTGAATTTTATAATAATAGCTTCGGCGTGAAGTTAGCCGCTTGAGAAAGTATAGACAAGCCACAGTCTCGAAGAAAAAAATTAAAAATATGTGAAGTGAACTTCCGTTGCCGCGCTTTTAACAAGAGTGACATTACGCGGAGCTATTTTACGTTGAAATTGTGTCTTTTTGGATAAAAACCGTAAGTAATCGTTATTTTATTGTTTATTTATGTTATTTAGTGCAATAATATGAAGAAAGCAAAACTGTTACCGGAGTTTTTGGTCTAATAATTTCGAAATAAAAATCACCAAGATTTGTTGAAACAAACACCATTTTTCCAAAGTAAACACTTATAATATTACAATAACAAAGCGTAGGGTATCCTAGTGTGAACAAGATCGTTGTTTATACATCTGGCTCACAAAAAAACATAACAAGAACCCAGTAAGCTTCCACCTAGTAACGGGACAAGCTTTTGTTTATCATAAGTGCTCGCGCGCCGCGCCGGGTGTCAAGTACCGTGGTAGATGGGGGGTCCGAGCGCGCGCGGGGCGCGGTGTACAACAGGGCAATTTGTTAAAAACTATCTTCGAATGCTTCTCGCTCAGCTGTCAAATTTTCTATATCAGTGCTGGCGAGTTCTAAGTGAGTCTGACATTCATCAAAACCCTCGAGAACAGATTGATTTTTTTCTGTACGTAGCTGTAAATCTATAACTTGATCAGCAGAAATTTTAGAATAATCGGTATTTAGAGAGGAAATAAATTTAATGTACAAAGTAAGTTTACCTTTGTACGTACCTCTCTGCTTCTTCCACTCTTAAATTTTCTGTTCTTGCTCCGTGTTAGGCATAATTAATAAAAATTTTAAATTTTATGGAAGAAGTTAAAAAATAAAAAATAAAATCGCCCAGAGGAAGGTATAAAAAAGGAAAGAATTAGGGTTAGCACTAATATGAGAAACAAAGAAAGGAAGCCAGCTCACTTACAGTTTTCCAGAAGTTTCTTCACTCCGTTGCGTGCTGCTGCTCTTTCTTCTGTCTGCATTCTGCTTATACTGAAGCAATCTCACCGTATTCGGTTCCACGGTCTTGAACTTGCCATCTGATAAATTACGTTATTCGAATGTGTTTGTTAAAATCAAAATGAAACGTGGAAGAAAGTTTGTTGTCCCACTCGAGGAACAAAAAAAAGTGTTTTTACTGTTTAAAAAGTATTTTTTATATGAAAATGATATTCCATCGCCTAATGATTCGTTATTTCACGAAATCAGTAAAGAACTTTCGTTCAAGGTGTCTAACAAAGCACTGTATTTGTCTGTGAAGAGAAATTTCAACTATTTTTTCGATGTTGGAGATGACGTCAGCCTTAAATCAAAGTCTACAATGTGTGATGTCGATGATACTTCTACTTGTGCTGGTAATCATTCTAAGAGTGAATTGAAACGGAACTTAAAAGATGTGCCGATAACTTTCGAGTTTAATTTGGACATGTATCACTGGCAAAATATCCAACCCATAACAAAACGTATACCTAGCTCAAATTCTTCTTCATTGCGAACAAAGATTTGTTTGCCAAAACACAAATGGGCTCATATTCTGCGTGAAGAGCTATAGAAAGCCTCGCATATTTCATGTTCCTGGACATTTAAGACACATTCTATAGAAAATAATATTAAAATAACATGTCATGGAGTGTGCACGTAATGCAAATCGAACCTATCTGTCGTGATAAGTTGGCCTACTGACAAGATTGCACACTGTAAGTGTTCAATATCTGGTTACGATGAAACTTTTAAACATAGTCCAAGCAAGAAGATGAAATTGTCCCCAGTAAAACGCGTTGAACTGGCTAATGAATTAAGACATGAATCTGCTATAGCTGTGCGTAATAAAATGTCAGATTCACTAATACAACCTGGGGAATGTGAACCTGCACACTTGCCGACAGTTAAATCTTTACGACAAATAAAATATGAATATAATATTATAAGTAAATATTATGATGCAAACCAGGTCCTGTCATTATGGAAAATGACACAAATATCCTCGTATAAAGACGTTATAAAACATATATCAGTGTACCCGTTTTATATATTTTACTGGGATCCTATTCAGGAAAAATATTACAAAGAATACAGAAAAGAAAATAAAACCATACTTAGTATAGATGCCACGGGAGGTATTGTGAAACAGTTTGGGCCTGCATATAATTTAATAGTAACAAAACATATTTATGTGTCATGAAAACAAGAGGTGGTGAAAGCAGTGTTCCCATATGTCAAATGTTTTCAGAAAGCCATAATATTGATACAATTAGTAGGTGGCTTGAAGCTTGGGTAAAAGTAAATGCTACCCCTCATGAAGTAAATGTTGATGACTCATCAGCTTTAATCGGTGCCATCGTTAAAGCTTTTACCAAACATAGCACAACAAAGCAATACATTGAAGAATCATACAGAAAGCTAGAAGAAATGCAAAGAACACCCAATGATTGCTACATAAGGATTGACACTAGTCATTTTATAAAAATCCTTTTTAACTTATCGTGTTTTAAACATGGATAAAAGGGTAAAATTTTTTTACTTGAAATGCTTGCAAGAGGTAAAAACATGTAATGACTATAAAAAAATTCAAGAGATATTAGGTGATTTGATTATAATGTGTTTGAGTAAATACGACGGTCTGGACCAAAACGGTAAAATAACAAGATGCGAGGAAGCCAAACGAAGATTAAAAAATCTACACCAATTTGAAAGAACTTTAGATTCAGAAATTGAAATTGATGATAGTACAAAAATAGATGAAGTCGCAGCTGATCAAACTTTATTTCACGAAATAGTAAAAAAAGATTGCGTCGTAGAGTCTACGTCTGATCAGAAAACTCCAACCTGGTTCTTTAAAAAGATTGAGCAAGAAAAATTGATAAGTCTACTTAGTGAAGATGAAAATACACAAAATCACGATAATCTGTATTATTTTCCTACTTTTCTTAATACTTTAACCAGGTTGGTAGGGCAATTACCTTTGTGGTCTAATGCTATGAAAAATATTTATGAGTCGAACATTGAAACGCCAACTTCTTCCAATGTAGAAAGCTCATTTAAAAATATTAAAAGACATTTACTTAATATTGCAACCAAATGTAACAGGTTGCGGGTGGACGAATTTCTCATGACTCATTTACGATTTCTAAGAGGAGAATTAAAAACTGCTGAAAGCAATTTACGTCATAGAAAACCTAAAAAAGAAATAGAAAAAATAAAAATCAAAGAGGAAATAGGGAAACTATCGAAAAAGAGAAAGATGCCCAGAGATTTTACATGCGAGTCAGTTTTTACTGAAAATCCAACATTGATAGAAAACTGGAAGGGAGAAGGTGATTCGATCAAGAAAAGGAAAATCAACAGAACTAAAAAGGTATTACTACTAAAAAACGGAAGTAGATCAATAACTGGAAATAAAATTATTATCACCACAAACACCTGCGCCTTCGATTCTGTCGCTCACGCTATTGCTACTGCTTTTGCAGATGGTTTTGCTATAAATCGTACAATTGAGAACAATGACGACAGTTTTTGCCGATTAATAAAAATGATGGTTGATCAAAGGACGGAAGATGCTTATAAACTGCGAGAGGAAATATTATTAAAACATTTTAATATACAAGCAGCACAAGACAAAAATATGGTCGTCAATATTTCATGTGACACTTATGTTGCTTTTATATTTGAAAATATTCTGTCCAATTGCATATTTAGTGCGGAACAATGCGAGTCTTGCACAAACTTAGAATGTCCTAGAAACAACATTAAAACAAAGCTATCTCTCCTACATGTAGATACAAGAGAAGACATTAAACAATTGCAAGGATCCGCGCGTGACTTACTCTGTGATGAAACGAACATCACTTCTTGCTCACGAAATGCCTGTAATGGGATTAGGTCTCGTAATTATAAATTGAATGACTTAATAATTTTCGAATTTAATACGAACAAATCGATTTGTATCAGCGAAGCACCTCAAAATTTGTATCTTGACAATAACCATTATAAGTTACAGTCAATTATAGAATTTGTTCCGCCATTAGGACAAGGTATAGGTCATTTTAAGGCTCACTGCCTTCGAAGTTTAAAGTGGGAATGCTATGATGATATATGGCTACTAGGGTGACAAAAAGTAACAAAAAAATGATTCCTCATTGTATAATATATGGAAAAATTATTTAGATTCAATTGATTGTAAATAGATACATAGTAAAAATAAAGCATTTTGTGTGCCATAAATGTCTTAATTTAAATGTAATTAGAGGTTTGTTCCAATAAAAAAATACAATAGTTTTATGAAAGAGAAGAAATCATTAATTTCGTACTTCTTGAATCAAACAAATATTATTACATTGAAATAAACCTCCAAATTGCAGTAAAATTTATATGGTTATGGTTATGGTTATTTCTACTAAGGGTATTAACCGCCACATAAGTCAGCTAATATTTTTTAATTTAATTTATAATGATGTTCGAATTATTAGTCATTATAAGTAAATATGGACTTCATTATTCTGTTTTTAATTATGTATACTGAATGCCTGTGTAAAAAATAATAATAGTATTTATTACTAGCTGACCCGGCAGACGTTGTCCTGCCATTTTTCACCTCTTCCCTACCCTCACTTACCCTAAATCTACCCTAAACCTACCCTACACCTACCTACACCTTCCCTACACCTACTCTACATCTACCCTACACCTGTCCTACACTTACCCTACACCTATTATTTATAAGTATAATAATATTAGTAGAGCATATAAAACGATTTTTCCATTCATTTGTGAAAAATAATTGTAATATATGTAACTTTGTAACGGTTACATCTATAAAGTTGAAACTCAAGTATATCTAGGTACCCATTAAGTACTGAATTATTGAATATCAATAAACCAGTTATTTAGTATGCTACTGGCCAAAATACTACCCAACCCGCCATTCTGATATCAGAATGGCGGGTAACATAATTTACGGTATAAATCAGGAAACACGAAGGTACCTAAATTTTAAACAAAGGTACTAGATGAGTACTGAATTGACGACTAGTTCCCGATTTAAAATTCCTATGTCAACCCGCCATCCTGACACTCACCAGTCTTGCCTGCTAGCGACGTGGAACAAGCGAAGAAACGACGTGCCTGCGCCACGCCGCTTCAGTATACTTTACAACTTGTCGCCTACCTACATTTTGTATGGAAGCGGCAAGATGCCTGCGCCGTGCCTTCACCTTACTGCGCCGTGCCTTCACCTTACGCCTTTTCTGTATAATTCGCGCCTAAGGTAACGCAACAGCAGCAGGTACTTTAATGTTAGGTATTTTGTGATGAAAGTATAGGTAAAAGCTAATTTGAATCTGTAAACCAGGGTTCATGATGCATTACAGGTCACGTAAATAAGTAATCGGTTATAAACTCTATTATTTTAGTCCGCAGGTATGGTTTTTTGCATCTTTCTAGTTATGTGAAAGACAGGTAAGTAATAAATGAAAATTTTGCGAAACCTAAGGTAAAAACGGACAACTATAACCTCTCACTCTGTTTTAATAAGAATTGCAAACTTTACTTACCTACCAAGCTTCTATGCGATTCTAAAACATGTTATTTCGTACAGAATCTGAAACAACGCGGTAATACATTTTTTTCCTTTTTTTATAAATCTGTTGCTTAGATTGATGGTCTGAGACCATGGAGCTACTATTAGGGTAAAACGCCCAATCGTTGGCATTCCGCCCATTATTGGCACTTTAGAGTTTAGTTCGAAAAAATAAGGAAACCATAGATTATTCAAGTTTAGAATGCATTAAAAAAGAAATTAGTAATATTTTTCTGTTAAAAAATGGCAACACTGGGCCAATACGAATATGGCGACTTAGGAACAACAGCTGTCTTTTTGTGGTGAGCGTCAGGACCGCTTGATAGGTGTCTGAAAATTTACGAAATGTATCCTATAAAACTGTACCTAAATAGTACTGAATAGTACCTATGAAAAGATAAATAGTACTTCAGGCATTTACATTATAAATAGGTTTATGTTTATGAAATTAAATGGTTTTTTTTTTAGTTCAGTTGAGATTAAGGTTCATACGCGTTGGCTAGATGTAGTAATGTACAAGCCAACCATACATCAGAATGGATTGAGCATTGCGCTACCTATTTATAATGTAAATGCCTGAAGTACTATTTATCTTTTCATAGGTACTATTCAGTACTATTTAGGTACAGTTTTATAGTATCATCAACATCAACGGCCCGTTACAGTCCACTGCTGGACTATGAGCCTCCTCCAGTTTTATAGTATACATTTCGTAAATTTTCAGACACCTATCAAGCGGTCCTGACGCTCACCTTTTTGTGCTAGTGATTTCGTGAAGTTATTTTGGTTTTTTCATAAGGTGAGAGCTTTGTTAATCATAGTATATCGCAGTTTTTCGGCTAATTGATACTTTTGAAATCATTTGATATATTTAATAACACTTCTAGGCTGTAGAATCGAAGATTATTTCTTATAAATTCTTATTTGCTTTTTATTTTTTACATGTGCCAATATTCGGAATCAAAATTTCGTCAGAACCCCTTTATTGGCATGTATGCCAATATTAAGTATTTTTCGAATTTTATCATCAAGCAAGTTTATAATGAATTTGTAAAGGTTTTAAATCAAAATTATTGTTTGCCCATAGTTTTTTTCATATTTAATAGCAATTTCTAAATGTTGGCCCCGGGTGCCAATAGTATAAACTAATTATTGGCAGAAGTGCCCATAATAGGATATTGAGTGCTAATTATTGGTTTTTTATTCATTTATAGTACAGTAAAGCGGGGGGGCGGTAGCCAGATGGGCGCTATGCTAAAAATACGAACACAGATGAGATATTATAGTAATTTTAATATTTTTAAACACTCCGAAATAAAATATCATCTACTCGGTAGTCCGTTGACGTCCCGAGTCAACACAACAAAAAAGAACCATTCGTATTTCAAAATCTTTAAACTCTATCGAACTATACGAACAGCCAGTACGCTCAAAGGAGGTCGCTCCTTACATGCCGCGCCCCTATAAAAAAAAATTACTTGAATGGTAATTTTTTATATCACATATCAACAAAATTCCTCACTATTACAAACCTACCTAATGCGGATATATCATTATAATATGGACACATAATAGCAGACAGGAGCTACCTGTCAGTTGCGGCAATCATCTTAAACAAAAACATGCAAGAAGTTGATTAAAGGAAACGTTAAGTAAATTATGCTATGATCAAGATGTATTGCTGAAACCCCGCATAATAAAAACCGCAATAAAAAAATTATACACAACTACTTGTGCCCATCTACATTCGAAGTCCAAAAGACAATTCTTTATAAATTTAGGCTAGAACGAAACTAAACCTAACTGAAACAACCATAATCCTCATCCAAATTAACTAGGCAAAATCAACCCCTAACTGCCCACAGTCAAGACTTGAATTAATAATGTAAATAAAAAAAACAAAATAGGCAGTCAAAGACTAATTTAAACTAGCCAAGAATACAAAAGAGTTGGAAGTTCAAGTATCTGCTTATCTTAATTTCTACCTATTCCCATCATAAGACATCAAAGCTAGAAGACTGCACCACCACCTAACCTTAACTGAAAACGCGAGGGGGAAAGCTTTTGAGCGACCAAGAGGCAGCAAGGTTGATGTCAAGGACCCAGCAAAGGTCCCCCAATAGCACTATGTGCACACAAGGTTCGACATCAAACAGACTATCCCTTGAATACTCAGAAAAAAACTGAAAGTTGTTTACAGAATACCATTAGCAGAGAAGCGGATCTTGCACGAAGAGGTCATCCCCCACTTTCACGACGACATAATTATAAGATATAAAAAGAATCTGGAACTTATTATTGATTAAATAATTCACAAAAACACACAACACATTTTAACAAAACAAACACTTTCCCTGACATTAGAAATGTCATACTATATTTTTTAAAAAAAAAACTGGCACTAGACTATCTTTGTGCCACGTAATAAAAAGAATTTAAAGGAACAGGCAAAGTGTCATGACACGATTCAGCCTAATTGGCCCCACATGCCAATGTGCCAACTGAGCCCATGCCCAACCATAACGAGTTTAGATAGCACTACCTACAGTATTAAACACGTAAAGAAAAGGGTTTAAGCGTATTATGGTGGAAAACCAACGTTCGACCATTTCTATGTCCTAATCTCCTAACTAAATAGTTGTTATTAGCAAGTCTGCGCACGACGCGATAAGGCCCCTTATAAAATCGCGACAGTTTCGAACAAACCTTGGAAACTCTCTTAGGGTTGTACACTAGAACTAACCGAACCGGGTCTAAGGTTACGAACTTAAGCTTTTTATCAAAATATCGCTTCCGCGTCCGTTGCGATTTACCAACTATCTTACTTCTAACGGCGTTAGAGATACGGCGGCGGCGACGTCGGCGCCAAGAAATATCAGACTTCTTACCGAGAACCACCGGCGATGCATATTCACTATGCGATTCTCTAATTACACTATTATCTAACATCTCCTCAACTTGCCCCCCAATAATTTGATGTTGCCCACGCGACACTCTGTACGGCGCCTTGTGAACAGGAATCTCGTCGGAAGTGTTAATCTCCACATCCAACGAAGAACAAGAATCTAACTCTTTGGAATTAAAAGCGGACCGGTCCTCATGACAGGGCAACAGGTCGTTCAGTTTACTTTTTTGATAGCGATTTAAATCTTTATTGACATCCAATGCTTGGACCGAACTATCTTTCAAGTTCTCAGTGTCCAGAGACGCGCGAAGATTCTCCCCAAGGACTTCTGGTGAGTCCACAAAAAACACATAATCAGACTGCGACAGCTTCGGTATCTGAGCAGTAGCATGTATTACATCCAACGACGAGGTGATTTGCGCAGGCTTGCTCATAAAACTAACACAACACCTACCTAAACGTACGACTTTCTGGCGGAAATCTATAGCAGCGTTATACTTGCACAAAAAGTCTTGACCTAAAATTACATTGGGCACTAGCCCATTCACTATGACAAAGGTATGCACAAATAAATATGAATCAATCAAAAACTTTAATTCAATCAAACCATTAGTAACCAATTGTTGGCCATCTACCGCACGCACATACGGTGCCTCTTTATTCAACCTATCACATTTAATCACGCTACAGAGTTTATCAAAGAACTTATTAGAAATCACGGAGACAGTCGCTCCGGTGTCCAACAAGGCTTCGGTTTCGTAGTTGGTGAACGACACCTTCACGATTGGCGAAGTTGGTCCAGAGGGAGCTTCAGTTGGACCAGAAGGAATTCCTCCCACCAGCGGCGGTCCATTCACTGGCGGCGCATTTCGTTTGGGTGACCATACCTTGCATCACCAGTTGGTCGATCTCTTAAATTATATCGCTGTGTCCGCTCTTGCGACGACGGAGGGGTAGGCGAACGGCCTCTCCCAGCACCATACACAGGGTGCGCCTGCTGCTGCAAGGGCGGCGGCCTGACGGGTGTCTGCCACGGCGACTGCATCGACGATGCCGGCGAACTTTCACCACGCACGTCGTAAAAACGACCACTACCACTCGCGCGGCCATTATCGCCCGATGATCTCGCGCACGACGAAGGGGACGCGATGGTTGCCGTGGTCAACTTGACCGGTAAATTTACCTCCGTACTACTTTTATTAAAAAGGGCAAATAACTGCCTGGCCGAAGATTTCAAATCATTAAGTTTTGTAAAAATTTGTCCCCCTAGAGACCTTTTGTTGTTATACGACATGCTTCTTAGGCATTGTTGAATAATGATCGAATCGTCCACTATTTTGGCTGATCTGGCTAAGGCCTCTATTCTATAAATAAAATCAATTAAATTCTCGTTATACTCCTGCTTGGCAGAATAGAACAAGGATGCATAATCGACGAGAGGAGGAAACTCTTTCCTTAGGCTCTCGGCAAATTCCTCGAAGGTCTTCGTACCTTTAATCGAAGATTTGTAGAAAGACAGGGCTGGACCGGAGAGATAATTTTGGACCACTACAAGTTTAACCTGATCGGCCCAGCCGTTCACTGCGGCGATTACGTCGAACTGGGACACGAATTCATCGGTCGTCGAGTTCATCCCATCGTAGGACGTGGCCATTTTTATTAATAACAATTTCTGGACTTATCTAAAGATCGGAGCGTCGACTCGTCGTTCTTGCGCGACGTTTTGCGCCTCAGGCGCTCTTCTTGCTCGTTCGGTCTTGAGCTGCGGCACGTGCGGCGCGCCTGCAGTCAGGGCGGGAGGTACAGGCACCGCCGGATTTCGGGATCGAGGCGCTCCAGGCACACAGGAATAGCGCCTTCTCGTTCAATCGCCCGGCTCCTTCCGTGCGACGACACTTTTATCCTACGCTTACGACACTTTTAACTCGCGGCAGCCTCCACCAAGTAAAGCGGGGGGGCGGTAGCCAGATGGGCGCTATGCTAAAAATACGAACACAGATGAGATATTATAGTAATTTTAATATTTTTAAACACTCCGAAATAAAATATCATCTACTCGGTAGTCCGTTGACGTCCCGAGTCAACACAACAAAAAAGAACCATTCGTATTTCAAAATCTTTAAACTCTATCGAACTATACGAACAGCCAGTACGCTCAAAGGAGGTCGCTCCTTACAGTACCTACGTCGTAAACAACAATGAAGACTCGAAAAGAAAAAGAAAGTAATAAAAAAAAATCAACAAGAAGAATAGAACATATTAAACGAAGACAATATAGTGAGGAAAATTTAAAAAAAGCTTTAGACGCGATTAAAAATGGCATGGCCAAAAAGCAAGCTGCGAAGCAATATCAGGTTCCTCGAGCTACGTTGCAATTTCGCATTAAGAACCCAGATCATAAACCTCAGCCTGGTCCCAATCCAGTACTTAACGCAAACGAAGAGAATATATTAGAGAATTGCAAAGGGTTTTCCTAAACGAAAAGAAGATCTTTTGAATAGTGTTTCAGAATTCATAAAAAAAAACGACCGACCTAATCCTTTCAAAAACAACATTCCAGGAGAAAAATGGTTTAAACTCTTTTTAAAGCGACACCCAGATATTGTTGTAAGGACTCCTGAAGCAGTAATAGCGGCGAGTGCTGCCGTGTCAGAAAATGACATCAGAGGATGGTTTCAGGCAATTGAAGTATATTTAAAAGATCACGGTTTCTTTGAAATTCTAGCAGACCCAAAAAGAGTCTTGAATGGTGACGAAACCAATTTCGTTCTTTGCACAAAGACAGGTGTGGTCTTGGCACCAAAGGGTGCAAAGAATGTTTACGAAATCGACCACGCCCCAGCTAAAAGTTCACTGACAGTGATGTTTACTTTTACTGCCAGTGGAGAAATCACCCCCCCTATGATAATATTCCCGTACAAGCGTTTGCCAAGTGAAATTGCTTCCAAGGTACCATCTGATTGGGGCATAGGCCTCAGTGATAATGGCTGGATGAAAACTGAAATTTTCTGTCAATACATAGAAAAAGTTTTACATCCACATCTCGTACGAAATCTAGTTCCGTTCCCTGTCATTTTATTTGTCGACGGACATAAAACCCACCTCACATTTGCCGTCAGTGAGTTTTGTTCATCACTGGATATTGTGCTCATAGCACTTTATCCCAATTGCACTCGATTGCTACAGCCAGCAGATGTCTCCGCTTTTAGACCTTTAAAAGGTGGTTGGCAGAAGACGGTCTTAGAGTGGCGGCGTGATAATCCATCTCAAGCTCTTACAAAAGTCGATTTTGTACCACTATTGCAAAAAGCTATCGACAGATGTGTAAAACCAGAAACAATTATTAATGGTTTTCGGGCCACTGGTCTTTGTCCATGGAACTCAAACGCTATAGACTACTCAAAATGCTTGGGAAAGAATCTGAAGAACAAGCCCAAAAGTGAAGCAACACCGGAAACTTCGAGAATGATGACTAAAAATGATTTTATCAGACATGTAGGACAATCTACAATAACAGATCTTATGAACAAACAGGATTTGACAACTGCTGAGAAAATATTAAAAGACCTCTGTGATTTCTTTGACGGATACGAGAACAAGCAAACATCTAAAGAAAATTTCGAAAAAAGGGAAGCTAAGAAACCAAATGAGGACTCTGATATAAATGGAAAAGACAACAATAAACAACTCTATGAGACAAATACCTCGGACGTTACTTTTAAAGAACAAGACCTTTTGGACAATGGAAATATGGATGTAATTATGTGTGATGAATTTGATAGTAAATGTGATATTCCTCTAGGTCAAGAAGTCATGATTGAAGAAATTGTTATTGACAACACAGAACCTATAAATAATTTTCAGACTGATTTTTTTTCGAAAAATACTGAAAATATAGATAGTAATTTACCCGATGAAGATACCCAAACAACTGAATTTGTACAAGTTACTCATAATGTACAAACTGAAACATATAAAGAAAAAAATAACTACAGATTAGATAATATTTCAAGCAGATCAAATCCTTTAAATGAAGATGTTCGCCTAGCTCAACAGGACTATGACAAAATAGAAATTTTAGAAACTGTAAACAATCCAACTTTCACCACCCCGATGAAGATAAATATCCGAGAAACAAAATTAGATGACATATTAGTACTACCTAAAACACCACAAAGGAAGGGAGTGAGACAAACTAAGAAGACACCTTATGTTATTACATCAAAAGAATTCAATGACGAAGAACTAGAAAAAATTAAAGCAAAGGAAGAAGGCATACAGAAACAAAAAGAACAACGACAACAAAAAAAAAATAGCCAAGACTGAGCAAATGCTAAGAAAACAAGAAAATTGTGTGAAAAAACGAGTTGTGAAGAAACATGAAACTACGGAATCTGCAAAAAGAATATTATTTTCGAAAGATTTTTACAATTTTAACATTGACATTACGCTAAAAGATAAACAAGAACAAAAGACAGATGAAAACAAAGTAGAATAGATACAAGAAAAAGACAAATAAAGTAGAATTGAAACAAGAACAAATTAATAAAGAGAACAGCATAACTAAAAGCAATTACAAAGAATGTGGACCCAAACAAAATCTATATTTAAACACTATCAAAATAAAAAAATAAAAATGTGAAGCTGAGACGAAAATGATTAAGAAAGTGCCAAACAATCCGAAGAAAGAGGATACCAAAAGTACTTTGAAAAATATTTTAGAATATTCAGAAGAAGTCTTAGGTAACACGGATAAAGACAAGGAATCTAGTCATATGAGAGCGAACAAAAAGTTTACCATAACTGAAATTGAGAGGATGTTGACTGATGATTAAGATTAGTTTATAAAAATACAAAGATTATTATTAAGTATAGGTACTTAGACAGACTGATTAATATTTTAAAGTTAAGTACTGATTAAAATGAGACTGCCAAAACGAATACCTAGACCTAGGATAAGTAAAAGTGTTTATGATATAAGAAGTTGATTTTTTGAAATTATAATTACTTTAATAAAGGTAGATACCTACATTAATCTAAATAAAACCAGATTATTGTAGTAAAAAGTGTTTTAATTGTACTTTAGGACACTTACCTATCTCCTACTACCTACATGCCAATAATTAGTCGAGTAGATGCTGATAATGAGAATTTCTATGCCAACGATAGGGTTTTCTGTAGTCTTTTGAATTTTACTTTAAAATGTTAATTGAATGATATCCCATCACCTAATAACGTTAACAAAAACAAATATTAAAGTATTTTCTTTGATTCTGTCACACGTTTTGTCTAATAGCTCTTGTAAATAAGATTTTATGGTAATGTAATTCCAAATTGACACGAAGCTCCATCTTAAAGTGCCAATATTTGGGTGTTTTACCCTATATATTATCTTCTATGACCATGGTCAGGTTTTGGCTTTAATAGTATTGGCACCTAAGGCTTCAAACACAAAGTGTGGTATTATTTTAAGCGTATCTTTAGATAAGTGAAGTAATGTACGAAACAGCAATTTTTAAACGACTTCAAAAAAAGGAGGAGGTCAATTCAACTGTATGATTTTTTGTTTGTTTTATGTATGTTACTCGATTACTCCACCAATTATGAACTGATTTTGATGATTCTTTTTTCATTCGAACAAATATACTTACTCCCGAGGGGGGGGGGGGGCGCGTGCTCATAGGGTATTAACAAAGAGTGGATCTTTCCATGGGAATGAGCTGTTTTCCCGAAGTAAAAAATAGTCTATGTCACACTCCAGCCTTCGGACTAACCCCACACAAAAATCGTTTCATAAAATCACTCCGTTGCGAAGTGAAGGGAAGGAAACAAATAAATAAACACACTTTCCCACTAATAATAATCGCGTTTATTTCACTAAACGCAATTTAAGCTGTACAATAACCGTACGTAAAACTATTAAAACATACAGCCTCCGTGACCGAGTGGTCGTGATGTCAACGCCATTACGGAGGTTCCGGGTTTGATTCCCGGTGGGGACACTGTCAAGCAAAAATATCTTTGTGAGACTTTCCCCAGACTGAGACTGGTTAGAACATTGCAGGATGAATCACCTGATTGTCCGAAAGGAAGGACGATTCCGTGCTTCGGAAGGCACGTTAAGCCGTTGGTCCCGGCTACTATCTAAACTGTATCTCTTTTTAGATGTCTTATTTGGTAAACAAACATGGCGATAAGGTGACCATAGACACAAAATAGTGCTTCCAAATAATAGATTTCATTGATTTAATTGAATGTAATTGAATTGGTGATTAATTGTAATTGGTAATTACAAGCATTTCGGAATATCCTACGTCGTATATATCTCTTACTCTAATTTGTCATCATTGACGTATTTATTTTAGTGATGGGTTAACTCGCTTTGTCTAGAGTAGGTCGAGTTGCAATGGTAGCCAACTCGAGTCGCAACTCACAAAGTAAACTCAAAACCAAAAATCCGAAGCCAAGTTGTAGTACTAGGGGTAAGAGCCTTCCGCTCCCCCAAAAGTCCGGTTACGCTTGATACGTCGATTTTGCGACACAAGCATTAGGTCCTTGTCAAAAAAAAAAAAAAAAAAAAGCCAAGTTGTAGTAGTAGTTTCACATGCGAGAAAGAACCCGTAACACACGACATCCGAACCGAAGCGTAAGAAACGAATGACCATTTGACCACTGAACGCAGTGTTGCCAGCGACAATTTTTTTACTGCCGTTTTTGGTGGGGAAAATTGCTGCCATGGCAAATAAAATAAATAAAAAAAAACTATTTATTGTCGTAGGCCATAGATTTCCCTTAAATTATGTCTGATTTCCGTAAAACACGACAATTGCCGTAGCAATGGCAACACAGATTGAACGATTAATTGATTGACCTATGAATGATCTAAAAATAAATATGAGTGAGTATGAATGAATATAAACTAGGTAAATTAATAAAAATATAAAAAAACGATTAAATTATTTAAAATTTCTTCTGGAAGCCCTGATATAAGGGGTCGCGCAAATAAAGGAATCGATGTGCTCTGCGTTCCGAGACGCGCTGAAATCGATTTTAGCGCACTCAAAGCGTGTACCGTATTACTGTCAGCAGGCGAAACCCATACAATCTGATCGCTGACGGCGCTGACAGTTTGATTCGAAAGTCACTTAAGCGTGTATCGGAACGCGCCCGTGATTCATTCATTATAACATTTAACATACATTTTTTAATTGCAATGGATAGAGACGTCACGTCTGACCACTTATTTGTCGAATCTATTTTTCTCTGTCTACTTATATTTTTAAAGATTCAACCAGTCTATTCCGATTAAATAATTGAATTGTGTATGAGTGCGTGATATACCTCATCTCTAAAATCCAAAGATAATGTAGAGATACCCGATCGAAATATGGTTTGAGGTTAGAACGATTTATTGATAATTTTGCGAAAAACTTAAGTTTTCGATGATTAATTCTAACAGAATTTGTGAGTGAATGCTTGATAAGTGTTTGTTTCAGGTGTATTAATATTTTGGGCTAGTTCTATAGTGTGATCAGCCCGTAAACTTGAGATTTTGTCGAGGTAAGTGGTTTGTTTACCAAATAAGACATCTAAAAAGAGATACACTTGTAGTCGTTACACGAACCAATTCAGTGGCTTTTGGCGGCTCTAGGTATAACACTGATACCAGGGTTTGTGAGGTCGGTTGTCGACCTTACTATTACAACCTACACGATGATAATGATGATCTGTTACGTAGTAACTACCTATTTAGTCATCTGTTTCTTCATACTAGATAATTTTTTGACCGATTTTAACGGCTTTATCATACTAGTGGTTTGCGAGCGGCTGCGGGGCGGAGCGGGCGAGCAGCGAATGCGTCGCGAACACGCCGCGGCTGCGCAGCGGGGACGTCGCGGATGCGTGGCGGATGCGCAACGTTTTCGTCGCGTGTTTGTACACTCAGTAACAAAATGGATTCCGAGGAGGATCAGACAGAGCCTATATCCAGTATTCCCGCTGGTATAATATTATTAACTCCCCGCGTCTTATTTTTGTTGTGTAAATGCGAAGAAATTGTTCAACATTGAGTAAGGATTCATGTTTAGTTAGAATATTTTTTCAAGACGATCTATAACTAAACGTTTCCTTAGTTTCGTGTTACGCAACAAAAAATTGTAACATATGATGACCTAGCCTTGGGACACAAATTTAGGAGAAGACGTTGTTTTATTAGACTATGGTTTGTACGAGACAGTACAAAATGGCAGTCACCGTTGCGCGTCCGCAACGAATTCGCTGCGCATGCGCGGCGTGTTCGCTGCGCGCCCGCTCCACCCCGCAGCCGCTCGCAAACCGCTAGTATGATAAGGCCCTAAAAAAGAGGAGAGGTACTATGTTTGACTATAGAAGTTCTTTAATTGAAGTCGGTTAATGAGTTTAAAAAAAAAACATATTTTATCGACGGTCGCCAATCGCCATGCAGCGGGGGCTGGTACACGTGAAGTTAGGTTTTTTAAAATTAAGGGGGTTTGTAGGCTTTACAGGTTATCGCATAATAGACCAACTCATAAAATGTACATAGAAAAATATTTTGATGATTAACTGTCTTAAGTATTACAATATTTAGTAGTGGACAACTACGGAACCCTACACTTTGCGTGGCCTGACACTGTGTGCTTAGCCGGTTATTTTTATTTATAGAAGTCAAATCGCAAGATGCAGACATGAAAGAAACTTTACCAAAACCACCTTTAAAGCAGTCTCACCAGTCAGAAATGGATGACGTCGTGTACGATTCTGTCTCAGAAACCTCTTCGATTATATCCATACAACCAACCATAAAACTAAGTAGTAAAAATATTCAGTTGCTTGATGATGGTATGCTGTTAGGAGATTCTGGAAGCGAATCAGAAGATACTGCGAGTTTGTTAATTAAACCAATAGCTACCAACAACTACTTACCAATTAACTTGCAATCAAATGTAAGTAACTACTAAGTAAATCTAAGTATATACCTACCTTAGCTCTACAGCGGTTTCATAAACCCGTGCTATAGTCTGGTCATCGAGATGTTTTACTCAAAAAATCCTACATAAAAGTGTAAAAAGTGTAAATACCTTTATCATAATACATAGGGTGTATGCGACAGTCCCCCGAAAACTGAAACCATGGACTCAGACCATCATTCTGAACAACATTCCCAAAGAAATCATATTGTGGAAATGAAAAAAATCTTCTAGTCCCCATACAAAATTGGCCGCTGAGTTTAATTTGATTTATATGGTAACTTTTGCAAAGTTGTTCAGAGTGATGGCCCGAGTCTATGGTTTCAGTTTTCGGGACACTGCCACCGTTGTCGCTTACACCCTGTACATAAAGGGTTATTTTTAACCCTGACGAAAAAGAGGGGTGTTACAATTTTGACGTGTGTGTGTGTATCTGTATGTCTATCCGTGGCATCGTATCTCTCAAACCGATGAACATAATTTGATCATTTTTTATTATAAAGGTAACGTGGTCGAGTGTTATTAGAGTTAAACACCATTCAGCCGTTTGAGGATTATCAGCGCTTTTCTAGTTTATGAAAGGATTTAAGCCACTTCCACTTGGTCGGTTTGAGATTCCGTATCCTGTCACTATGACAATACAGCGTGAAATTTACATCGTTTTGTTCCCGCCGTGTAGTGATAGTACCCGTCAAACTGAACAACTTTATACGAAAAAAAAATTTTTGGTCACGACAATGAAATTATTGCGACAAAAGTTGTTCAGTTTTACGGGCACTATCACTACACGGCGGGAACAAAACGATGTAAATTTCACGGGGTATTACTTACACGTGATAGCATTGACGTGACATCTCAGTATTATTTGTGGTCTCTAAGATACCCAACTCCTCACCATTTTATAGTAGAGAAATATTTGTACGTTGGGGGTGTATTAAATTTTTAATTCAGATTTATTAAACCATTCCTTACCATCTTTGAACTATGGACCTCAATGTGTACTTACGCCACAGAATATTAGTAATTCTTATTAATTTGTTAATTTTATAACGTTCTAACATGTTTTATTTTTTCAAGGAATCTTCAACACTTGGTCAAACGGAAATGAATGTAAAAATGTTGAAAAGTGTAAGAAAAAGTATAAATTTTAATAACATGGAACCGCCATTATCCTTAGAAAATTTAAGTGTAAATGAAAGTGGATTGACTTCATTTTTAAATGTCACTGGGTTCACAGAAAATCTACCCTTCTCTTTTGATTCTCTTCGAGAACTCGATGTTGATGAGAATGACGAGGTACCTTATTCTCTTCGAGAACAGGTTGAAGATGATAGCGAAATCAACAAGGTACTTACATAAATAAATTAATTTTGTTTTGTCGTAGTTAAAAAAACGTTTTTTTTTCTGTTAATCAATTTTTTATTTAAAATTTTGCAGGTTCTACCGGCTGAGACTGAAGAAAATGAAAGTCACCAGTCTGACTTTTCACCAACTGATGGTTCTGACTTTGATCCTGATACTATTTCTGTGCACGATGAAGAATATGTACGTATGAAATAACTTAGTTATTTTACAGTCTTATTCAGGTATAAGGGATAGCTTACTGGAAACTTGGACTCAGATGAGACATGCACTCAGACCGTAATTTTGAGTACCTAACTTTCTTATCAAACTGAACAACTTTTATCATTTATCATTTATTCATTTATTTGCAATCATGTATATAAATTGTAGGTATTAAATATAATAAAGGTAAGTGGCATACATGAACCCTGTAAGGGTGTTGCAAAATTATTTAAGTAATTTGATTTAAAACAGATCCAAAACAATGCAATCCAAAATTAACAGAAATTAAATTGTAAAATATAAAATTCTTTAAGTTATTAGATTAAAATAAATATTCTCATAGCAGTCAATTTCAAATAAATAACATTGTAAAATACTAAATTGTAAAGTGTATAAATTCATTAGATAAAATAATTAAAATTAAATAGTATTGCAAATGATTTTACACTTAAAATATCTATTATTCTATATCATAATTTGCTGTGTGCATTGGAATTTTATTTTATTTATCAATTAGTTTGTCATGAATATACTCGTCAACTGAGTAATAACATTTTTGTAATAGGAATGTTTTAAGCTCGCTGTAAAAAGTCGAATCCTTCTCCCTGCTTCTAATCTTGTAAGGTATTTTATTATATATAACTATTGAACTATAGTATGGGCTAGACTTAAATAATTGTAGTTTAGGGGCGGGAAGTTGCAAAAGGTCTTTCCGACGGGCACTTTTTGTAAACTCGTATAGATGCAGGTTCTTTCTGACAAAGTCTGCCGTCTCTAGGATATATATGCACGGGAAGGTTAGCATTTTGTACTGTATAAATAAAGGTCTGCAGCTTGCTCTTTGTTTTATGTTATATATTATACGCATGCATTTTTTCTGTAATATAAAGAAGTCTTTTGCGTCAGTACTGTTTCCCCAAATGTTAACACCGTACCTAAACCAAGAGTATGCATACGCGTAATATGCCGATAGTGCACACTCCTGATTTGTATTATATTTAAGAACGCTAAGTGCAAAGATAAATTGAGCTAATTTTCTTTTTTGTTTTTCTATGTGTTTTTTCCAATTTAAATTCGAATCAATATTGAATCCTAGTAATGTGCATGTGTCTACTTCTTTTATATTTAATTCTTTAGATATATTACTTAAATTTAAAGGAGCTTTTTGATATGGCCTAAACGCCTTTTACTAGCAGACTAATTCTGATATGGCAAAAAAATCGGCTGTTTCATACATTTTGATTTAATAAGTACATTTTTGTATCAAACAGCTTATTTTTTTGCGATTTCAGAGTTGAATCCGTAATTAAAGAAATGTTTTTCAAAGTTGTGCAGTTTGATGGTCATTTTAAAGTTTTCCTCCGTTTATGTTACGCCCTGTATTGTAACTTAATCTATTAAACAAAGATATAAAAGCGATATAAAGCATGATGACTGCAGTAATAATGATGACTGTCGTTGCAGGGTTCAGAAAATGAATTTTATGATGATATTGTAAAAAGAACAAAAAAAAGGCTTAAAAATAAATGTGAAAAGCTAGCTAAGAAGACTAGTAAAGAAAATAAAATGTTTTTAAAAAGCAGTTCAAAAGATATGCCCGAAGAAACTTATTCACCAAAAACTCAAAAACAATTGCCTATGGAATATGAAGAAGTTGAAGAAAATGAATCTCAAAATAAATTCGGAAATACTAAACGTTCGTGGACACGTAGAAATGCTTGTTTTTACTGTCAGCAAGTTGTGACTAACTTCACAAGGCATCTTTTAAGGCACCATGAGAACGAAATTGATGTAATCCAATATAAATCTATTCAAGATGACGATCCAAAAATACGTAAAATGAAACGTCAAGAAATATCAGATAAGATCAGGAATAAAGGCAACTTTTTGCACAATTCTAAGGTATGCTTTGAAAGAGACGGACCAATGACATTAATACCAGCTAAAAGGAGAGATGTAATATCAAGCCCTTCAAGCTTTGCAACATGTAAGAATTGCTTAGGGACATTTAAACGCTCTACCTTTTTTAGACATTTTAAGAAATGTGGGTCGAATACTTCTAAAGGCAGAGTTCTTGCGAAGAACAGCATAACGATCATACCAAATACTGACACAGCATCTGGAGAGCTGCAGCATTAACAAGTATTTTTGGGCCAAAGAAGGGCATACCAAAAATGGCTTGTAAAAGATTACAACATTGGGCAATATTTTTGTCAGGTTTTAACTACACTATCCGTCACATTAATACCAATAAAAATCCGGCGGATTATTTATCACGAAATCCAATGGAAGACAAAATAAATTATTCGCATCCTCTACTGGATGGTTGTGAACTAAGTATAAGATTTTTATCATTATCTAATTTTGAAAATATTAATTGGAAAAATGTAGAAAAAGAAACAAAGAAAAATGTAGTATTAGCAAAGGTAATGAGATACTGTGTTGACGGTTGGCCAAATAAAGAAAACTTGGATTTGAAACCATTACATGATAAGAAAAATGAATTGAGTATCGATCAGGGATGTTTGTTATGGGGAACAAGGGTTGTTATTCCAGAAACACTACAAAATTTGGTAATGAATGAGCTTCATGCAAGTCATTTTGGTGTTAACAGAATGAAACAGATTGCGAGATCTTATTTTTGGTGGATAACAATAGATAAAGATATTACAGAAATAACCAACTCATGTAAAGTGTGTTTAGAAAATAGAAACAACCCAGAAAAAGTTCCGTTAACACCATGGCCATCAGCTCAGTCAGTATGGGAAAGATTACATGCTGATTTCTTAGGACCATTTTATGGGAAAATGTTTTTAGTAATAATTGATAGTTTTTCAAAATGGCCAGAAGTTTTTATGTCAAATATAACAGCAACAAAAACTATAACAATATTCAAAAATTTATATTCAAGATTTGGATATCCGCTCCATTTAGTGGTGGATAATGGGACAACGTGGACAAGTGGAGAGTTCAAAGAATTTTGTAATATCACAGGTGTAAAAATAAGCTATACCCCACCTTATTATCCAGCAACAAATGGAGCGGCAGAACGTTTTGTGCAAACTTTTAAGAGTCATATAAAAAAGATTGTAGAGTGTGGACATACAATTGAGTATGCAATGAACTTGTTTTTAACCGACTTCAAAAAAGGAGGAGGTTCTCAATTCGTCTGTTTTTTTTTTTTTTTTTATGTATGTTATTAGATATCTCCGCCAATTGTTAACCGATTTTAATAATTCTTTTTTCATTCGATAGGATTTACTCTCGAGGTGGTCCCATATTAATTTCGTCAAGATCTGATGGTGGAACATGAGGTAAAACTTGGAAATTCCTCAACGGAATGTAGCATTCGCGTCGTTATTCGTCTATTCTTTTAGTCATATCTCAGTCAGTTTTCAACCGATTTTGATGATTCTTTTTTCATTCGATAGAACGTGCTTTAGGCATATACATTTTGTCAAAATCTGATGATGAAATAAGAGATAAAAGCGGAAACTCCTCAACCAGTGATAGAAACATGCATAGTGCGCGATACCGTTTGTGGTGGAATGTTGCTAGGCAACGAAATAAATTTGTTTTGTCAGTTTGCTGAAAATCTACGTTTCCGTTGTTCCATATAAAATTATATTATTCGATTTTATCACATTTTTTGGCGACCGTGACAGGACAAGAACCTGCTCGGATATTGTATTGGATATCACAAATAATTTAGCTTCTATGGCCGAGTGGTCGAGTGTTTTACTCTCTTTACGGAGGTTTCGGGTTCGAATCCCGGTGAAGACACTCTTAAACGAAAATGTCCTTGTGAGACTTTTTTCAGTTTAGTTGGGACATTGCTGCCCGAATCACCTGATTGTCTGAAAAGAAAGATGATTCCGTGATTCGGAAGGCACGTTAAGCCATGTGTCTCGGCTCTAATATCTACAGAAGGCGTCGTTACTCGTGCTAAGTCAGTGGGTTTTGACAAGGGCCCGGTACTATATTAACTGTGTGAGGGTATGTGAGGTTGGTTGTCGACCTTACAATCCACAATATGAAGAAAAAGAAGAAGCCAGCCTACGTTCACTATCTGTATGTAATCAGCTAACGACAGACTTTCAAGATACCATCTCAAACCTGAAACTCCTTACGAATAGCCCAAGTATCGGGGTAAACTATAAGCTTATTAAGAGGGAAGAATAGTACGTGCTCGTCCATACAAAAAGAGAATATATGCATAGCACGAAAGACGTAGTCTAAACTAAGCAAATACCAAAAATACGAGAGTATCTTTGTACTGAAACTGTTAAATAACAAAACCTAGCTTTGGATAATGAAGAAAAATAATAGGATATGTGTCGAGGTTAGGATTAATTACTTACATAAAATATATTGAATGAAACACTGAAAATCATAAAATAAAAATAATTTTAACAAAAAAATAGAAACCTCCTTCAAATTACCTTATATGGTTATCTCCACTAAAAAGTAACAAATAAAATAACATTCCAGATGGAACATGAAAAAAAATATTGCCAATATCCTCAATTAAGTAGATAGGTAGTGTATTAAGTAAATATTTAGAACTTTGTACTTCCTTTTGGAGTCGGTGCCAGCCAAAAAATCGTCGATTAGTCGTGGGCAACTGTTTTAAGTCGTCGTCGTCGTTAAGTCAGTACATATTTCTATATGACTATCAATAAATTCTTTGATAGTCTATGATATAATATTTTGTTGTGCTGCGCGGGATGCAATGCCGCACCCGCAGGGAAAACGACAAGAGCGGCTACCAAAAAAGTCTGAGTAGGTTTCATTCGATAAATTAATACTCGTAGTTTCGTCATCTACAATTTTTGGCTGGCACCGACTCCAAAAGGAAGTACAAAGTTCTAAATATTTACTTAATACACTACCTATCTACTTAATTGAGGATATTGGCAATATTTTTTTCATGTTCCATCTGGAATGTTATTTTATTTGTTACTTTTTAGTGGAGATAACCATATAAGGTAATTTGAAGGAGGTTTCTATTTTTTTGTTAAAATTATTTTTATTGTTAGATTATCGCTCAACTGTAAATAGAACAACTGGTGTCAGTCCAGCAAAACTAATTTATCAAAGAGAATTTCGCACTAGATTTTCTTTGCTCAGGCCTCAGCCAGTAACAACGCGATTACAAATTAATAGTGAAAAAATGATAGGATACAGTGATGGAGATAGAAGGGTAGTATTTAATTTAGGTGAGAGAGTTATGATTAGAGATTACAGAAATAAAAATAAAAAATGGATTTTAGGGGAAATAACTGACTGCCTGACACCAGGGGTTACATATTTAGTAAAGGTAGAGGGGAGATCTATTAAACGACATGTTAATCAGATGTTAAAATGTAATTTGTAAGATATTTTATTTGTGTAAAAATAAAAAACTTTGTTATTTGTCTTTAAAGTTAACATTAGGTGGTGGGATTTGCCAGGTTAATTCATAGGGTTTATTTACTAGATAAGGTGTACTTTGCACTGAATAATGTTCCTGTGTATAAAGTTATATAAAAAAAAAAAAACAGAGATAGGTAAATTTTGATTAACATGTTGAAAATAATATAGTGTAAGTAAATAAAATAAATGTTTAGTTGAACCTAGTAGATACAGTTTTGTATAACCTATTATTATTAGATATAGTATTTTCTTTTGTAGCGGGGAAGAGTGTGGTAACAAAACGCACTGGTTTTGCTCGCTCTCTTGCTTGCGACGTTTTGGCGAGTGTACAAGGTTATTCGTGTGTTTCTCATTTAAAAATAAAAAGAAATGGTTTAATTAATATCATGGACTTTTATTATAACTTCAGTGATCGTACAGTATCAAGATCTAATACTAATAAAGAAGAAGACCAAAAAAAGTCTATTACAAGATAGCGATGAAGAAGAACTTATGGTGCGAAGAAGAAAAAAGACACATAGATTTTGGTCAGATGAAGAAATTAAGGCTGTGAAGTTTTATTTTAAAGAATACATTAAAAAGAAGATTAATCCTGGAAAGGCTAAATGTTTGGAAGTTCTCAAAAAAGCACCAGTTTTGCAAACAAGAACATGGATGCAACTGAATTCATACGTAAATAATATTTACAAAAATAAATGAAAATGTCGTCGTTAAAAGTTTTTTTAAGATCTTTATTGTTTGTTTATCTTCTTTGTTCTTTGTTTTGAACAATATTTCCAACTTACCTGCTTAAGAAGATGTTTGAGTTTTTTTTATTAATTTAGATTTTTAAGGTACTGTTTGAAGTCTAATGACATGTTTTGATGGTATTTAAAATACAGGGTGTTTAATAAACAGTACGGATACTTTGCGGAACCGTTGTATTTTTGAAACTGAACAACTTTCCTCAAGGAAAATAAGCCGAATTCTAAAAAAAAAATTTGAACTCCCTATAGTAATTTGATCAGCTAATCGGCGATTTTGTATGGGAGGCCTGAATTTTTTTTAAGAATTCGGCCTAAGTGCCTTGTGGAAACTTGTTCAATTTCCACGGATACAATAATCAAGTTCCGTACTTACTGGTTTTTTTACACCCTGTATAAAAAAAAAAAAAAATTTAAAAGTAAAAAGTAAGTTCCGAATATTGGAACATCCGTCCATAATTCGATTTTCTTAGCTTACAAAAGCAGTATATTACAGAAGTATTGTTAGTTTTTAGAAGAGTTATTTTTTGTTAAAAGAGAAAACATCTAAGTTTCAATTTTTAAAGTCTAATGTGATTTTCCATGTTATTTATTATTATTATACAGGATTTAAGGAAGAGGAAACTTTCCCTGTATAAGGTCTTACTTTTTGTACTTAAGCCATTCTAAAATTAATAAACTCCAAAGTACATAATTCTAAGCCTTTGCAGTTTTATCTTACCACCAACCACCCATCCCAACCAAACATCACCCATTCCAATCAATCAGCCATCCCAACCAACTATATACCTATTCCTAACAACCATTCATCCATTTCAATCAATCATCCATCCCAACCAACCATATACCAATTCCAAACAACCATACATCCATTCCAATCAATCGTCCATCCCAACTAATCAAACAACCATTCCAATCAACCACCCATCCCGACCAACCATACACTCATTCCAATCAATCATCCATCCCAAGTATCCCAATCAACCATATACCAATTCCAAACAACCGTAAATCCATTCCGATCAATCGTCCATCCCAACCAACCAAACAAACAACCATTCCAATCAACCACCCATCCCGACCAACCATTCCAATCAACCATCCATCCCAACTAACCTAAACTCATTCCAATCAATCATCCACCCCAACCAACCATACACCTATCCCAAAAACCGTACATCCATTCCGATCAATCGTCCATCCCAGCCAACCAAACAACCATTCCAATCAACCACCCACCCATCCCGACCAACCATTCCAATCAACCATCCATCCCAACCAACCATACACCCATTCCAATCAATCATCCATCCCAACCAACCAAACACCCATTCTATTCAACCACCCATCTCAACCAACCATAAACCCATTCTATTCAACCACCCATCTCAACCAACCATAAACCCATTCAAATCAACTAACAAATTGTAAATAACTAGCCAACCAACCAACCGCTCACTCCAATTAACCGTCCTACCCAAAGAAAAACAATAAAAATAAATTAAAAACACAAATTTTATTGTCAAAATTAAAATTACAAAAAATAATAATAATTGCATTTAAAAAAAGTACTTAACTTAAAGCCTACAAATAAAAGATGTTGTCAAGCGCGTCCCCTCAAGGTGGCATAGACAACAAGCAGGCAGCATTCCCGCGCTGAATTGCGAGGCTCAACCTCTGCGCTAGAAAGCTGCCCGCTCTGCGGTCGCCAGAAACCTCGATGAGGCGCGCCGACACTTCGTCAATTAAAGCTTCTGGGCCCCAAGGCCCCATCGTCTCAAAACCCACCGGTACGAACAAGTACCCACCTAGAAGATCTTGATATTTCGAGGCCTTTCTCAATTCCGCCTCCCCAGCCGCCGAACCAGCCCTCCTAGCGAACGCACGGACATGTGTGATGGCGCAGAGTATTCACGCACGTAACGTCCCATGTGAGGAATTTCCCCTGCTTCCACGCCACGTAAACGACCGTTCTTCATGTTGCCATCCGCGCAAACGACTCCGTTTTGGTTCTATCCAACGTAGCCGGAACGTTCGCCGAGACAAGGGCCCGACGGAGCACATCATTCAATGTGGCGTGGCGTGGGATACGACCCGCACTTCTCCTACAGGACAGACCGTGGTGTCCCAGTTCGCACACACTCGCTTCACCAATGCGGCTGGACAGTTTTCACACCTAGTCTCAGACCAACTATGAGGGAGAGGCTCGTGTTATCCAACAAAGTGCCAATTGAGGATGATAGCAGAGCATTAAGCCATTGCCATGACTCTCTCTCAAAAACGGCCAAAAGCCGAGCTCGATCGGTGGGGCCTGAGCTTAAATTCAAATTTTATTTATAATAATTTAATTTATATGCAACGGTGTTCCAAAAATTACCAAAAAAAATAAATTCTTCATCACAGGCATTTAATTAAAATTTTCCCATCCCAAGTGTCAATCGCGCTCCCCATCAGCTAGTATCAGGTCGCTGCTGGTGGTGGCTGGATAAGGAAAGCAGGTGATCGTGCGCTTTGGCGTACCCTTGGGGAGGCCTACGTCCAGCAGTGGACTGCAATAGGCTGATTAATTGATAGAAATCATTTTCTTTTTTGGGTTAATTATCTTGTTTACATATTTACAAACATAAATACTATTTTGAAATATTTAGAATAGAATAGAAAAACGTTTATTCAGCATAGCACAAAATACAAATAATAACATTTAAACAGTACAATACAGATAAAACACAAATGTACAAGGACCAACAACAATATTAATAATTAATATTAATAAAAATCAATAATAATCAATATTAATTATTTAGTACATTATTTCGTTAATTAATTATTTCAAAACAACTATATGACATTTTTTTTTTGTTTATTTGTTTTGAAATTAATTCTTCTGATATAAATGTTATGGTACAAGTAGTACGTAAAATTTTTTAACAATAGCGGTAAAAATAGTCACATTGACCTAAAATTACATCTCTGGTCCGAATATTCTTTGACACAGCTGATCACTAAAGATAGGGAAATTTCAATTTAATGCCTTTGATAAAAATATTATTCTTTTAGGTATTTTTTGTAACACGTTGTATTTCTTCATTAACCTCCGACCAAGAAACAGGGGTGTTATAAGTTTGACGCATCTGTGTCCGTGTATTTTTGTCCGTTACATCGTAGCTCCCAAACCGATTAACCGATTTTGATCTAGTTCTTGTTTGTTTGAAAGGTGATGACAGTGTTTTTAGGCATAAATCAAGAAAATCCGTTCAGCCATTTGAGGATCATCAAGTCTCGTTTCTAGATTATGAAAGGATTTAAGCTACTTCCACTGGTCCAATCGGTTTGAGATTTCGTATACTGTCACTTTGACAACAATGCTTACACATGGTCCTCAGTATCATTTGGGGGCTGTAGGATATCCAACTCCTCACCAATATACAGAAGAGATATCGTGTTTCATCAATTTCAGCTCATATATGTCCCTACCGAGGGGCTCAAGATATCGTGTTTGGGCTCAGTGTATGTAATGGCTTTAATGAATGGAATGTAGATAGGCGGTGAATATTTGCAACCCAATAGCTATTATTTGTACATCTGGGGTTTATTAAATTTAGAGTTATAATATAAACATTTAGTTACATCATTAACGGAAAAGCAGGTAGGGGTAGACCCAGGAAAGTATGGCTGGATTGTGTGAAAGATGATATGTGCAAGAAGGGAGTGAATAGTGATGGGACGTCTGATAGGGATGAATGGAAGAAGAAAACATGCGCCGACCCCAAATGAAGGGAACAGGGCAGGAGAGTGATGAGTTACATCATAAACGGACAGAAAGTGCTCATTATGTTGAACAACTTTTCTTGAGATGCTATATTAATATCTCTTATAGATTAGTCGGGCTGCTAGTGTTCCACATCAGGTGCTCCAGACCTTTTTTTCTTTATGCGGACAGAAAGTGCTCATCATGTTGAACAACTTTTCTTGAGACGCTATATTAATATCTCTTATAGATTAGTCAGGCTGCTAGTGTTTCACATCAGGTACTCCAGACCTTCTTTTCTTTATGCGGACAGAAAGTGCTCATCATGTTGAACAACTTTTCTTGAGACGCTATATTAATATCTCTTATAGATTAGTCGAGCTGCTAGTGTTCCACATCAGGTGCTCCAGACCTTCATTTTTTTAAGCGGACAGAAAGTGCTCATCACGTTGAACAACTTTTTCTAAGACAGCATTTCCGTATGTCGTATGGTTTAAATGGGTTCTTGTTGTTCCACATCAAATACTCCAGGTCCTCAATTTCTAAGTACCTGCCGAAACGGCCCATAGCGCTGAACTACTTTTGCTAAGACAGCATTTCCGTATCTCGTATAGTTTAACTGGACTCTTTATGTTCCATATCAGGTACTCCAGACCCTCGATAGCTTATCTTTTCTCTTCATCGTGTAGGTCAAAAACCGACCTCACAATCCTTAGTGTCAGTGTTTTAGAGCCGCCAAAGGCCACTGACACGGTTCGTGTAACGACTAGATAGTAGCCGGGATCAACAGCTTAACGTGCCTTCCGAAGCACGGAATTATCTTTTTTTTCGACAATTCAGGTAATTCAGCCTGCAAAATCCTAAACAAACTGGGGAAAGTCTCACAAAGATATTTTTGCTTGATAGTGTCCCCACCGGAAATCGAACTCGAAACCTTCGTAATGAGCGGCGAGATCTCGACCATTCGGCCGCAGAGGCTGTGCCAAAATTCAGGAAGATTTTAGTAAGCGGAACGGCAACGTTGGAGCGACCGCCGTCGGCCAATCACGGAGGAAGTAATAAAGTGCTTCATTGTGATTGGTCCGTTTGAATCGGATCAACATTTATCGGAGCGGATTTGTGTATTGGAGCCACATTTGACAAGCGTAATTTTCAGTCGAGTGACGTCACAAGAATGTCAAATGTTGATCCGATTGGAGCCACATTGGTATGAAAAAAAGCGTAATGGATCAACATAAGGCCTTCGGATCAACATTTGTTTTTGGATCAACTTTTAACTGATCGTACGTCTCGAAAGATCAACATTTACCGTGATGACATCTCTATGCGTACATGTTTGCCATCTATAGCCCCACAAAAGTTAGGAAAGTTTGCATACATCTCAAACTCTGCACTAATACGTTGCCACATTTGTGTTGTCGGTTGAGGAATGCATTCTTAACGTAGTTTTTCCCAGATCTCACAGCAAACTTCCTTGACGATTTTGCTTATAGTAGAAACTCCCATTCTGTATGTGATTTGTAGATCGGAGTAAGTGTTCCCAGTGACTAAGAATCTGAAAAAATAAAATATTATAACTAGTAGAAAATAGGATAGGATTAAAAGGGCTCCGCCGGTTCAGTGGCGCCCTCTTCGGAAAAAAAATCGTATCTCGGATAAAAAGACCAAATTTGAAAAAGCGGCACGGACAAGTTGTAGTTCGGGTTTTGTATTGTAATATTTTTCGGTGTTACTATCCACTTAACCGCCAAAAACGGCCACTTTCAGCCGTTAAGTGGATTATAACTTCAGGTTACAATACAAAGCTGATTAAAGTATACAAAGCTGATTAAAGTATACAAAGCTGATTAATGTATACAAAGCTGATTAAAGTATACAAAACAAATTTGGTCTTTTTATCCGAGATATGTTTTTTTTATCCGGACGCCACTGAGCGGACGACGACGCAGCCTTAATAAAAAGTAGGTACATGCCAATTTTTTTTTTTAGATACGCTTATACTTCAAAGATGGAAATCTGCAAGAGACGGATATTTTAAAACCAAAGCCAACATGAAAAAAACACCATCCGGTAGCGGGGTAAAAACCATTACAAAGTACATTTTTTTCAAAGAATTAAACTTCCTTGATCGTACCGCTGAAAATGAAGTTTCAGAATCTATGCACAAAATCAATGAACTATCAAGTTCGACTGAAACACTAGCTCACGTAGCAAATAGCGGCGATATTCTTGGCTCTTCTCAAAGCGGTTCTACTTCGGTGGCTGACCAAGATAGACCAACATGGGCTCGAAAGAGAAAAAAATGAACGTATTCAAGAGAACTCCGCATTTGAAAAAAAATTGATAGATTTGTTGGATAAAAATATGCCAGACATAAACTCTGACGATTTGTCATTCTTTAATTCTCTAGGTCCAATGCTAAAATCTTTTAATAGTTATCAAAAATTATTATTTCGTTCCAAAGTATTGCAAATCGCCTTGGATCTCTCCGCACCAACTTCAACTAGCACTACGTCGACATCACACTTTGTAACTCCAGCCAACGAATCTAATGAATACTCCAACATCTTGTCACCAGAAAGTAACTCAAATTCTACGACGACATCAGCAACCAATCATTTTAATTATATTACTACGCAACGAGGTTATCAATCAGCAAGTCAATATTACAATGTCATGTCACCTGAAAATGATTCTAATTCTTCTGTAATGTGTGCAACCAATTCACCATATTTTTCAAACATAACGCTACCAGCCGATGAATCAATGCCTAGAACAACCACGCAGCAAGGCTATCAAACAGAAAATCAATATGATTCTCATTCAACAGTCAATAATTCTGTTCAGCAAAGATGTGAAGAAATAAACCCCGTTCCAAATATTGTATCAGAAAACGACAATTTCTATTAATTACATACATATCAATGCGTTATGTTTTTGATAGTTTAAAATATCTTAATAAAGTAATTAGTAAATATTAAATTGCATTTTTCATGCCACTTACCTTAAGGTAATCGCCAACTTTTCAACTGGTTCTATAGGTGCGCGACGTAAATTTGATCGTCTTAAGTTATGTTCTATCTTGCAAAGTACTTCGTCAAAGGTTGTTATGGATAGACGAAAATGTTTAAAGAATTTGTCACTATGTTCTCTTAAATCCGAAAATTATGTAGAGAACGCGCCTCTCAGCAACCTGGTGGCATTGTAAGGATGTACTTGAATACGCCGTTGTCGTTGCCTTTTTTTCCATAAGTAATATAGTATAATAAATACGAGAAGACTCATCACGACTGTACGAGGAGGCAAACCGCGCGACTCTAAACTTACGGGCCGCGCTTACCACCCGCGCTGACGGTAAGCGTCACTGTAAAACCAGCCTAACGTCACCCCAATATTGTGATAAGGTAATGAAAATGAATGCGTGGGAGGCAATTAGTTCAGTAATGAATGCACCAGGTAAGATTTTTTGATTTATTTTAATAAAGAAATACATGTTCATTTATTTAAGTACAAATTACGACTCGATAAGACCTTGTCCAGAAAGGGCGAATTCGCCGCGAATCGTATCGCGCGAATTCATACGCGCGTTGTCGAGGTACTAGACATCAATACATCGCGTCCACAAGCATCGCGCGAATTCAAAATACGCGCGTAAATCGCGTGCACTACGCCAGACTCTCGACTCGCGCTTGATTCGCGCGTATTGCGCGCGAGTCGAAATACTAGGGACGCCGCCGCTACGCCGAAAAAAAATTGTTGCGCAAGAGGTGTGTCTAAGGTAGACGGCGCGGGCAGCCGCTCCCCGCGCCGCCCCGCACAGACCCCGCTCTAAAACATCGAGACCTCTGCGACAATGATAAAATATTATATTTGTTTAATTTGATGTAATCGCGCAAAGTATATTACTATGTATGATTCGCTCTTTGAGTATATATTTTTTATTTTATTTTAATTGGTCTTTAGTGTAGTGGAGTGTAGGGTAGTAATGATTATTATTTCACCTAAAAATAAAAGATTTACTATTTCAAGATTCCAGACATTTAAAGTATATTACGAGGGCTGATTGATAAGTTTCCGAAACGACAAAGAAAAACTTTAAAAATCTATTTAAAATAAATTTATTTCTCAACGTAGTTTCCTTCTACCTCGATGCATTTAGTCCAGCGCTTCTCCAATGCCGTTACACCAGTTTGATAAAATGTTTTCTCCAACCCCTCAAAATACTCGTCCACGGCAACAATGACTTCTTCATTTGATGAAAATCTCTGGCCACCTAACCATTTCTTCAGGTTTGGGAATAAGTGGAAGTCACACGGGGCCAGATCCGGGGAATAGGGTGGATGCGGTAGCAATTCGAACCGCAATTCATGGAGTTTGGCGACTGCAACCATTGACGTGTGTGCAGGTGCGTTGTCATGGTGGAACAAAACTTTTTTCTTGGCCAAATGTGGTCGTTTTTTCTGGATTTCTTCACTTAATTTTTGCAGCAAGCTTGCGTAGTACTCTCCATTTATTGTTTTTCCTTTTTGCAGATAATCCACTAAAATAATCCCTCGAGCATCCCAAAAAACAGTCGCCATCACTTTGCCGGCCGACAAAACCGTTTTTGCTTTCTTCGGCGCAGGTCTTCCGCTCTCAGTCCACTGCTTAGATTGTTCTTTTGTCTCGGGAGTATAATGATGTATCCAGGTTTCATCGACTGTTACATAACGCCGCGAAAACTCGTTAGGATCTCGGTTAAACAGCGCCAAACACTCCGATGAATCGTCCACTCGACGTTGCTTTTGGTCAACAGTGAGCAAACGCGGCACCCATCGCGCGCAAAGCTTTTTCATTCCCAAATGTTGGAGCAAAATATTAAAAACGCGTTCAGATGAAATGCTCACCATCTGTGCTATCTCTCGCAACTTCAAGCGCCGATCATTCAATACAATTTTGTGAATTTTTTTGATCATGTCCGGATTCGTGACTTCATTTGGACGGCCAGACCTGTGGGCGTCTTCGCAGCTCTGTCTTCCACGTTTAAAATCAGTTACCCAGGTGTGAATTGTACTCAATGCAGGAGCAGAATTACCTAAAACACTGTCTAGCTTGGTTTAAATCTGGGTTGCTGTTTTCTGTTTTAAAACGTAAAACTTTATCACCGCACGAATTTCGTTTCTTTCCATTGTTAAGAAAATTTACGACAGAGAAAGTTCTACGTCCTATCAAACAAGTTCGATTAAATTCAAATTTGGCGTTCTATTTTCAAAAAGATGCCAAAATATAATGTAAAATTTTTTTTTGCGTATCATTTTTTTAAGTTCGTCGTTTCGGCCAGTTATCAATCAGCCCAGGTAAGTAGTAAGTATAATAGTAAGTATAATTTGAATTACTATAATACGGTCCGCCCGCGGCTACGCTCGCGTTGTGTAAGATTTTCCCGTGGGAATAAGTTTTTCCCGTAAAAAGTATCCTATGTAAGTGTCCTATGTGTTCCAGGGTATAAACTAACTTTATTCCAAATTTCTTTCATACCAATCCGTTCAGTAGTTGTTGTCTTCCAGTATCTTCACTTCAAAATTATATAGGGGACAAGGGGAAAATAATTCCCGTTGTCACCACTTTAATTTATTTATAAAATACCTACAGATTTTCGAGTATTTTTATTCCATTGTTTCCAAACTGAAGTCAATTTATTAATTTGTTGCAAAAAAAGAAAAATGTGATGTTTATTTACGATTTACAATACGATCGATATGTATCTACTTATTTCTGATACGATAAATATTGTAAATGTTTCCGGAAATACATAATGTTTTCATCGTGTCTATTTTTTTCTTTGTGTTAGATTAAACAGGATGATCACTATAAATGTCTATATAATATTTTTATCACACACTTCAACACATCAATTATTTTTTTCTTTCACTGTCATTATGATGAGTAATTGGTACCAAAGACATCCTATATCAAATATTTGGTTCAAATCAGAATCAAAAGTTTCTGTTTAGTCAATAAAATTGGGTATGCAAAGTTTTAAAAAAGTATGCTACATACAAAACCATTTCGAGATATAAGGTTGGTTCCTAAATATATTTTTCAATTTTTTTGCTCAAAATACTACACGGTTGTTTATTTTTTTTATAAAATCATTTAATTTCCAAGTCCAAGTGCCTACCAAAAAGTAACCTGTAGCCGTGCCATCAATGGTAGCTTTGACGTCGAAAAATGATTCATAAAAATCTTAAATTGAGTAAAACATTTTTATTTGATTTGATACGGCTTATTCTCTGCCTTGACAAACGAGATATATAAAAAAATTACACAAATGTCAAACTTCATCTTTGAATATGGCACAGCATCTTGCGCCACGTGTAAAGCTTGATCTGCTATTTAAATATATTTAATTGTAAAACTTTTACTTTAGTATTATATCAGACTGCCCACGCCGCGAAATTTTATTGATAAAGCATCGACTATTTGTGTTTACCATTGAAATTATTGGGGCGCTTGGTCTGGCATCACTAAAACACATTTGATGACATACGATGACAGCTAACTTCATACCTACATTTTTTGCTTGTCACTAGGCAAAAAATGTATTTTATTCAGCCAACTGTAGTATATGTATGACTCACTTCAACCACATCTAGATAGATATAATTTAGCATCTAAGTAGCTTGTAGTCAATACGTTTGTCTGACGCACAACACGTCTTTCATTCTGACACGCTCCTGTGTCTCCATACCTCATGCATGGTGACCCTGCTAACACTGCCTAGTATGGACGGACAGTCCTGTGCATCGCGATTCGCTAGTGATAAAAATATAACGTGTTCGTTCGTAAAAACTGTAATAATGTGTTAAAACGATGATCTGATAGGATGATGTTTACGTGCTAAAAGTGGGTCTTTTTAGATGGGTGTGGAGTTCTTGAGGAAGCTGCGCCAACTCTTGAGACGGGCAAGAGGAGGGTTGTGCCGTAAAGGAGGTGCCTGCTGTCTTGAGACTGTTTCGCTCTTTCAATATCGCAAGCCATCTCACGTCTCACGCTGGGTGGAACAATTCCTGCCATGGAGTAAAGCTTTCTCAGTGGTGTCGGTTTCAGGGTGCCCGTGACTATATGTCATGATTCGTGGAGAGCCGTGTCCACATTTCTCGCATGGGCTAAACAAGCCCAAACTGGACTCGAATATTCGCCTGCTGAGTAAGCGAGAGCAAGACAACTCGTTCGAAGAACGCGTGCGCTGACTCCCCAGCGGGTAGTGGTAAGGCGTCTCAGGATGTTGTTCCGGGCACCAACTTTACTCTTAAGCTTGCGGCAGTTCTCTCTTTATGTCAGAGATCGATCCCACGTGACACTTAAGTACCGTCAAAAAATGTTTTTAAACTTTCATACAAATAAACTCGATCAGCTGATCACCTTGTTTGAAAAAATACGAGTTTAAAAAAGTTTTGGAACGAAAGTTGTTCAGTTTCATGGGCCGATTATTACCACACGAGAGGTTTTACGTTATTTTGCTAAGACGTTGACACGTTGTAGTTTTGATTTGTCACGGCAAAGCTAACGATATCTCTTTAGAAATTCATTAAGTATTTTAGAATTTCTAAAGTGTGACAATATTTCCTTATATTCATTAGAGGTTCTATTTTGTCATAAAAACTAAGATTCTTGGATTTTATTTTTATTTTTAACATTGCCTCATTGTTTCCTTGGCAAAATAGTGCTCTTAACCGAGTTTCATCAAACCCATTAACTCATAGAAAAAAAATTGTTGTTTTCTTAATGGAATAGTCCACTAACCCAAATTTTATCGTAATCAGAGCACTAACAAAATAATAAACTGTCAGTTAAAAAATATATGAGTTCATTTTGTTCAATATTATAATTATTTTTTTTCTAAATAATTATTACTCATCCAAAATATCATTTGAATAAAAATACTCGTAAATCAGTCATTCATTTTATAATTATAATTTGTAACGTGGGAGAACGGAAATATTTATTCCCACTGTCCCCTGCTCCTTCCAAGGGCCCCCCAGGATGTCTATGACACACGCCGCGCCGCGCGGGGCGCGGGGCGGGCGGCGGTGTCGAGCAATTGGGACCGGCGCGAGCGCGCCGACACAGCTCACAGGGTCGTCGTCGCAGATAGACATTTGCTTACCAAAAATAATATCTACTTGTTGAAGAAGATTAAAACCCTTATTTTTACATTTACTTTGTTTAATTGTCTCATAATCGTTGACAATTAATCTGGCGACCGTGACAGGACACGAATTTGCCGTCATCACTTCGGCACGCGGTTCTGGAACGCGCGAGACGTGGCATATCACTAGAACAAAGGAAATCGACGGGCGCGCTGACCTTGGGCGATCAACGGCTTCACTTCAAGTCAGCTTTTACCAGGGGAGTGCCAGTGTTTTCCTATTCTTTTTCCTTAAAAATATCCCTTTGATAAGTGTGTATACGTGTTGCTCGTTCCGATTTACATAAAACTAGTTATTCCAGTCTAATAGGAACTTACCAACACGTAAGTACGTAGCATAATTCAGTGCAATACGTGTGTTCCTACTTGCTATTTTTTATAAATACGTAATTATTCACTGCTTGCGAAATTATTTTCTTCTCGTAAGGCTTATTCATAATAATTATTCATAAAATCACTCATAAAATTGTGAAACGCATTTCTTTCTTCGCCGCTAAGCAGTTTCTTTCTTTTGTTCTTTCATTTACACATAAAATAAATGCTTATTCATCGTAATTAAATACCTGCACTTACATAATTTAAATTATTTTTCTTACCTTAAATATTTTATTGTAACTACTCCTAATCAAGGTAGGCTTAAGCCCTTTGGTGGGGCCAAGGATGAGCAGACGACGACGTTGGCTTATTTTACTAAAACTACCTGATCATAAATTCGACTCATTCTACTTGCTTAATTGTACCCTAATTTTATGTTAACTACTACCCTACCGTAATATCGAACTATTCTCTTATTACTATTCTTATTCTATGCACTTTTCATTATTTTAGCTTCATTTAGCTCAAAGTTTCCTACCTTCACTGCATACTTAGGTACTAACGTACCTAATTATTAGCTCGATTCTAAGACTATCGGCCAACGATTCCAGGGACTGGATCGTGGTGCGTCGTTCATCGCGGTGCGCGCGCGCTACGTTCCGCCGCTTCCCGTACGCTGCCGCTTCTCTACTTGCTACGCACGCTACGTGGACTTCGTGTTTGGTTTGATGCACATTATACCTTTTCGTTTATTGTTTGCCCTAACGTTTTAACTTATTACTAGTAAATTTAATTAATAAGATCTTTAAATTCCTTAGTAGCAGAAGATACTAAGGAATTTAAAGATCTTATTAGACAAAGAGGTTCTGTGAGAAGTAGATTAACAAATTTTTGTAATTATTTAGCGACTTTGAAGGAAGTTAAAATTAATACAATTACTGATTCACAAATAAAAGAGTTAAGCGTTCGGGTAGATAAAATAGAATCTTTGTTCGCGGAATTTGAGAAATATCAAAACCAAATTGAATTATTATGCAGTGTTCTTGACGAACAACTTAAGGAGAGAGATTTTTCAGAAAAACAATTTTATTCTAGTATGGGTGAAGCTAGGTCATTAATTGAATTACATAGTTTGACAAACGAAAATCACGATAACAGGGGTTCTAGCTCTAATTGTGGTGATAATTTGAATGTTAAACTGCCAATTATAAAACTACCCACTTTCGATGGTAATTATTTTTCGTGGCTGGAATACCGAGATACCTTCGAGTCTATAATTCATAAAAACGACTCTGTACCTGACATCAACAAGTTTCACTACCTGCGGTCCTCATTAGAAGGCAGCGCAGCCCTAGTTATAAAATCTATTGAATTTACTTCACAAAATTATAACGTAGCCTGGGAGTTGTTGTGTCAGCGATATGATAATAAAAAAATCTTAATAAACAATCATTTAAAGGCTTTGTTCAAAATTGATGCTATTACAAAAGAATCCCATAGATCACTTCGCTACTTGATTGATGTTGTAACTAAAAATCTGCGAGCCCTAACTACGCTCGGTCAACCGGTAGACAAGTGGGATACACTAATTATTTATATGGTATCCACAAAGTTAGACTCGGTATCCAGCAATAAGTGGGAAGAACACAAAAATAATTTATCTGATTTGCCTTCTTTGGACGAATTTATCGAATTTCTGCGCAATAGGGCTGATGTTCTCGAAACTACGCTAGCGAACAGAAGTGAAAAAACTGATCATAAATTTGGATTTCATAATAATAACAAAGGCGATCAGAAACATTCACATTATAATAACAACAATCAAAGTAAATATACTAAAAGTTTTGTCACTTCAGCGCGACCTAAATTTTCGAGATCATTATCTTGTCCTCGCTGCAATCAGTCTCATCGAATAATTGATTGCGAATCCTTTAAATCATTACCACTTGAAAATAAATTAAGTGAAGTCTTAAAATTAAATCTTTGCTCAAACTGTTTGAGGCGAGGTCACGATGTTTCTACATGTCTACTAGGTGCATGTCGATTATGCAACGAAAAACATAACACATTATTACATAAAGATGAAAATAATTCTCATAATAACGTAAAAAAAAACCTGAAAATAAAAACCCACCTGTGTCTATGTCAGTGCGCTCCACTGGACAAGTCCTCCTTGGTACCGCTTTAGTGAAGGTCACCAACCCTGAAAATAAAAATACTTACCATGCTCGTGCTCTGCTTGATGCCGGCAGCCAGTCTTCATTCATGACCGAAAACCTAAAACATAAACTAGGTACAGTTAATCGTGACTCCGATTGTATCATTATATCGGGCATTAACAATGTACATGTTCCTATTACAGATAGATGCGACATAACTATTCGCTCCTTAACTAGTGCATTCAGTACAGACCTAAAGTGCTTGGTTGTCCCGGAAATAACCGGTCTGTACGGTCTTGATCCCCGTATACCTTTTTAATGCTTAACTTGATGATGATAAATTGATAAGACGACTTGAAGTCCAAAATAATTTGATTTATTGATAAAAATGATACAGAGTTGCACGCAGCGCGACGTCAACACGTGAACTAATTAAATTGCTACGTAATGAAATTACAAAATAATATAAAATGCTAATAATGCACAATGTGCGGTTAGCAAACCGTACATGCTCCGGGGCGAGAGAAATCTAAAGATCAAAAACATCTTAAAAATTTAAATCTTATAAATTTCACACTGCACTACACTGAATTTTCCCGTAGGTGAAACTTGCTGATCGGGGACGTTCCTTTATGAATTTTCTGCACGTTGGTTCTTGATTTCGCTGCTAATTCTACGTCATAACTGATTGTCGGCGTTCGTGACGTAGCTGCCGGCCGGCGACGGTGGGAAGGAACCGGTACTTCTTCTACTGTTTCTTGTTCAGTATCTGAAGAATCTGTTACTTTTTTGCAACAACAAATTCTTTTTCTGCACATGATCGCAATCGCTATTAAGATGACAGCGATAATAATCACATAGATCAATGAATAATGATGAATATCGTGTATTGATATACTCTCTATTGTAGGGTCGGTTTCTTTCATATTTTTTATCTTTTGTTCCAAATCGATCATGAGCTGCTGCTGCTTCACTTCCGCCTCATTCACTGAAGACGTGTCTTTGATTGGCTCGAATGATATATTGATAATTTTGTTAATCTGTGGTATCTCCAATTTCTTGATTTCAGGGCTCAGTTTCAACGAACTTATCGACTCTTTATGCCCATAAACTGTAAAGTTTTCTGTTTTGATGACGCAGTTTTCTCCCAAGTTTACAATATTGGCATGCTCCAGTTGTATAGCTGTGATTTGCTCTCCGCATATAGCTCTCGCCTTGCATGTGTTACAACAAAACGTGAAGTAAGTATTAATATAGTTAAGATTTAACCATTTGCTGTTGCATGTATCGATCTTGCTTCGACATTGATTGTTTTCATTTTTGATACATAGATCTGCGTCTGATTTCATCTTGTAAATCGGTGACCGGAGATAACACATGTATGTTGATATGTCGTGTGATATGCAGTGCTGCAATTCATCAAGCGAAATCGGTAAGTATGAGTCCTTCTGTATGTTCATACCTATGTATTCTGCTATAGGAAGTAGGGTGACCATGTCATGTCCGACTTGTTTCGGAATTGTCAGTATATGATATAAATCATAGTTATCTCTGCTTATTAACGGTATCTTTATCTCCATGATTAAGTATTTATCAGTCATTTTTGCTCTTATTTTTAAAAGATGATAGATATTTTGTAATTCTGATTGAATGTTGTTTACTGGCAGAGCTAATTCTTTCTTCAGTTGTGCTGATATTAAATTCAGTTCATTTTGCAGTTGCTGCGGGGTAATGAGATGAACATTGAATTTCCCGTTGTAAATGTTTGTTATAATGTCCAATAGTGCATTTTGAGTCTCTCGCAAGCTTTCTATCATATTATGTGCTGAAATTGATGATAGTATAAATTCGTCTACATTTTCTATATCATTTATTTCTGTTTGTTGCTCTTTGTTGGCTTGTTCCATTGCTAAAATATGCTGGTTGATTTTTTTATGCTGTGTTTCTATGTTTTCCTTCGTCCTTTTCAGTAGATTGTATTGAACTTCAATAATAGACGTCTGGTTTTTCCAAAGTTGTGCCAGGTGTTTCTCATTCTTGTTAATTAGTATAATGTCTTGCTTATATTGTTCAGCGAACTCGTCGTCCAGTACTCCGAATAGGCTTCTTGCTATACTACCTACACCGTTGATAAGACCGCGCTTTCGTCTGGCGCTTGATTGTTTGTGTAGTAATATCTCGTTGTAGTACTGCAGTTCGTGGAACATGTGATCAAGTTGCATTATTATGATGTCACAATGTATTCGTTGTTGTAATTTTGTACAAGTTGACCTTATATGTTCTGAATATTTGATATATGCTTCTGTTCCATCCCAGTAAGGATACATGTCGTAATAGACGACGATCTTCCATTCGTCTCGTATCAGCTGTATGTTCGAAATCTTGTCAAAATAAAGGCCTTGATTATCGTTCAATGGGGTCACATTTTGACAAAAACATGATGTTATTAATGTGAAATAATACATGATAGCCATAGTTATTGTTACAAGGCTTGATCGATTTTGCTTAGTTTTGTAAGGTCTGCGTCGCGGACGAGTATCATGTTCGTCATCGGATGACGTCACCGCCGAGACCTGCTCAACTTTACTTGTCGCTTGCGTCGTTTGGTTACCAACTGGCAGTACTGATAATTTCACAATAGGTCGCTTGATTAGACCAGTTTTTGTTTTGAGCGTTACTACTCTGACGAAGCCATCTTTGCCAGGATGCAACTCGACGACTCGGCCCATTGACCACTTTCCGGCTGGAAGGTTAGTGTCGTGGATAAGAACGACGTCGTTGAGCTTGATATTGTCTTTTGATGATTTCCACTTCGATCTTGCTGATAACTGTGCTAGGTATTCCACCTTCCATCTCTGCCAAATATCATTAAATATTTTTTGTGTTAATGTCCACCTTGTTCTGTGATCTCTTTCAGTTTCAACAATAGTGAGTATAGGTCCACTTGCTAGGAAATGAGATGGTGTCAAATAGTTTAAATCGTCGGGATCTTCTGATATTGCACATAGGGGGCGCGAGTTTAGACATGCTTCTAACTGTGATAGCAACGTAGAGAACTCTTCATACGTCAACTTTTGCTTCCCTAGTACTCTGCGCAGATGGTACTTTACGCTTTTCACAGCTGCTTCCCAGAGCCCTCCCGCACTTGGCCACGATGGAGCCTGGAAATGCCACTCTATTTCCATGTCCGAGAGTTCGCTGTGAAAGTTGCGATCTAGTACTTGATTTAGATCGATCATTTCTTGCTGCAGAATGTTGTTGGCACCGACAAAATTTGTCCCATTGTCGCTGTAGATGTGTCGAGGTGTACCTCGTCTTGATGATAATCGTCTCAATGCGGCCAGGAAAGCTGATGAGCTCATGTCAGACACCAGCTCAAGGTGAACTGCCTTGGTAGCCATGCACAGAAATACTGCAATATATCCCTTGGTTGTTTTCACACCGCGCCCTTTGTTAGTTTTGACTTCCACGTGGCCTGTGAAGTCCACGCCGGTGTGATAGAAAGGCCTTGAGGGGTTCGTTCTTGCTGCAGGTAGGTCCCCCATGATTTGATCATGCTTTGTTGGTTTGTTTCTTCGGCATGTGACACAAGATCTTAGGTGTTTTTTCACTGCCCTGTTTCCTCCCACTATCCAGTACTTTCGCCTGAGATATGAAAGTGTCAATCGTGTGCCGCCGTGGAACGTCAGATCATGTGCTTGATCGATCATAAGTTCTGTCAGACGGCCGGCATGGGGAAGTATTATTGGATTTTTCATTTCTTTGCTTATGTTTGCGTTTCGCAGCCTTCCGCCCACGCGAAGAACACCGTTTTCATCCAAAAACGGGTTTAGATTCAAAATCTTGCTTTTTGTATTTAGCTTTTTTCTGTCTTTTATATTGCTTATTTCTTCTGCATACTCTTTCTGTTGTATTTGCTTTATTATGCTTTGTCTTGCTTTTTCTTTCTCTTGCACTGTTAGATAGCTTGCTTTTTCTCTTTCTTGCTTTTTTGAGATAAATCGTCGTACCCATGCTACTATACGAACAATCTTTTTAAAAGAGCTGTGCTTCGTGATCAGTTGCTTGATAATTTTGTTATCATCGTTATCATGCTGCGTGATAACATTGACTTGCTTTGTTTTCTTGATTTCGTCTTCTGTTTCATATTTTACCATCTCATCCTGTTTTTTATCTTCATAGGTTGAAAGCCAGACTGGGCCATTCCACCACAGTGGATGTTCTAGTAGTTGCGACGCTTGGATTCCCCTGCTAGCGCAATCAGCTGGGTTGTCAGCTGACTTGACATATCTCCAGCACTGTGGGCTCATGATGTTCGTGATCTTTTTTACTCTGTTGGCTACGAAGGGCTTCCACTTGCTTGGATCACCCTGTATCCAGCCGAGAACTGCTGTCGAGTCAGTCCATCCGAAAACTTGTGGATTATATGCGGACAGACACTGTTGTGTCTTGCTCATTACTCTTGATAGCAGCTCTGCTCCACAGAGTTCTAATCTTGGCAATGTGTAGTTTTTCCTCTGAGAGGCAACACGTGATTTGGCAATAACCAATACAACTTTTGTCGGCTCTGTGTTCACTTTGCAATATATTACGCATGCATATGCCTTCGTTGATGCGTCACAATAGCCGTGTAACTCTACACTCGTTCCTTGATCGGTATAGAGCCACCGCGGTATGTTTATATTGTTTATGTTTATGATATCGGCTTTTATCTTTATCCATTCGGCTAGCATTTCTTTCGGCAGTTCTTCATCCCATTTTAGGTCAGTTTTCCAGACTTGTTGAAATAGGAGTTTTAGTTTTGTAGTTGTAGGTGTAAGCCATCCGAGCGGGTCGAAGATTTTTGATATTTCTGAGAGTAAAGTTCTTTTGGTTATTTTAGCTTGATCTTGGCTTATTTTTGATTCAAATGTAAAATGATCTTGCGTAGGCGACCAGCGCAAGCCCAAGGTTTTTGTTGATTCTGATTGTTTAAATTCGTAGTTAATATCTTGATTTCTTTGCTCTGTGCCCTCTTCAACTAATGATAGATCATTCGACGCCCATTTTCTCAAGTTAAAACCTCCTGATCGTAATAACTTGATTAGATCTTGCTTAAGCTGTTTTGCTTCCGATAGAGTATGGCATCCGTGAAGCAAATCGTCCATAAATAAAGATTCTTCTAGGACTGTTGGTGCGCTACTTCCTTGATAATGCTCTCTCTCATCTTTGGCAAGTTGTTTCAGCGTCATCATTGCCAAAAATGGGGCGGCCTTGGTGCCGTACGTCACTGTGGCTAGCTGGTACTCTTGTAATGGTTCTGTTTTTGTATGTCGCCAAATTATCTTCTGCAAGTGCTGGTCATCTTCATTTACCCATATTTGGCGAAACATCTTCTCGATGTCTGCAGTAAAAGCTATCTTGTATTGCCTCCACTTTAAGATCAACGATTGCAAGTCATGCTGTAAATTTGGGCCTCTGGCCATAAGGTCGTTTAAGCTCTTTCCTGATGATGTTTGGCTTTTTGCATTAAAAACAACTCTCAAGGCAGTGGTCGTTGACTCGCGTAGTACACAGTGGTGCGGCAAGTAGCACTGTCGGTTCATGTTACTGGCCGATGGCGTCATGTGACGTAGTTCTATGTACTCGCTTATGAAACGTTTATATTCTGTTGCGATCTTTTCTTGCTTTTCAAACTTTCTTTCTATTTGTAGAAATTGGGCGATAGCTTTTGGTTTTGATAATCCCAACTCTTCTTCAAAATTATGTTTCATGGGCAGGCGAACCTCGTATTTGCCATCGTCCAGCCTCTTTGTTGTTTCTTGATAAAACTTCACGCATTCTAAATCTTCTGTTGATAGGGTTGTCTCTTCTGAAAGGTCTTCGACTTCCCAGAACTTTTCCAGTTGGTCGTAATTATTTATGACGACATTGCATTGTAAGGACGTGTTTACACTGCCGCATAAAATCCATCCCAAGCGCGTCTGTTGAGCGATGGGGTTTGCTTGGTCCGATCTACAGATGCCTTCCAGCATGTTATTGGAGTAGATTTCCGCACCAAATAATATATCTACTGGGCGGCTGATATAGAAACCAGGATCTGCTAGCTTGATGTGCTCTAAATAATCCCATGATGGTCTCTCAAATGTGCAGTTTGGCAAGTTTCTGACTAGTTGTTTCATCACCAATACAGTCGTACTAAATGCGTAACTTTCATCGCTTGATTTACAGTTTATATTGATCTGACCCTTGCTATTGCTCTCCTTGATACCAACTCCTGAAACAATACCCTTACATTTTTGTCTTGGTAATGATAATATTTGTGCAGCCCTTTCGGTTATCAGTGATAGTTGCGATCCTTGGTCGATCAGGGCTCGCATTTCATAATAAGTGCCATCCATAGCTTGTACTTTTATGATTGCTGTTGATAATAATATTTCTGGTACATTGTTTGTTTGTGACGCGTGTAAATTATTGCTTGCTTGACGCTGTCGTTCCGAGTTCGTTGCAGCTGGTTGCGTAACGTTGGTCGGTGTTTTATGATTTATTAGCTTTTTAAATGTGTCGTGTAAAATGGTGTTATGTTTTTCATTGCATTCACGACACCTTTTTGTAGAAAAACATGCTTTACCTTGGTGATCATAAAGACAATTATTACAGTAATTGAGTCTTGTAATTGTCTTTTGCTTTACTAGCGGACTCATGTCTAAAAATTCCTTGCAAAAATAAATTCCGTGATCGCCGCCACATATTGCGCATGTAATTTGATGCATCTTGCTGTTCGATTGTCGAGTAGCCACGTGATTGGCGAATGGTGGGCGTTTGAATTTATTGTAGTTTGTGTTTTGATAATATGTTCCTGACGATGATGATGACGAGGGCTTGCTGATGTATGATGATGATGTTTGTGGCTGCGCTCCGTCTTGTTTACGGCGTGATGATTCTAACGTTGTAAATTTACTTTCTAGGAACTCTAAAAAATCCTTCAAAGCTGGTAGATCTCTCTTTTTTGGCACGGAATCCATGTAATCATTGTACGTCTGGGGGTCTAATTTTAATGATAAAAGATGCACAATGAGTGGTTCCCAAGTGCTTGTGTCGACACCAAGGTTCTTGACTGCGTTTAAACACTCATTTGCTGTATCGTGAATTTTCTTTATATGACTCACTGATTGTTGCTTTGAATTTGGCAATTCTAAAATAGTATTGATGTGTGAATTAAATATGAGTTTCTTGTTATTGTAGCGATTATTTAGGATTTCCCAGCAGGTGTTATAATTTTCCGTGCTGATTGATAAATGCTGTATCAGACGCTCCGCCTCCCCTCTCATCTTGCTTTTGAGAAACTGCATCTTTTGAGCGCCTGACATTGATGGGTTGTTGTGTATCGCTTCGCAGAATAAATCTTTGAATGATACCCAAGTTTGATAAGTACCGTTGAATACGGGCACGTCGATTCTTGGTGTGAAGGTTTCACGGTGAGAAATCGACCACAGCTTGCTATTAATTTCTTTTTTAACTTGATTATAGGTGCACTCATGCGTTGTAAATGCTTTTTCGTATATTGAGTTAGTACCTCCTTCTAGCACATTATCCAACTCCCAGTGCGTAGAATCTACAATCTTCCAGCGTGACTCCAAGTTCTTCAAAGCATCCTCTAGCTCCCATTTTGCATTTAATTGAGATAGATCAATATTTGTGACTGTTCTTGCAAAAGCCCTGAAATTGCTTGATTGCTTTTTGAGAAGTTCATCTGTTTTGCTAGCCGTACCTTGCTCTGGCTTAGGGGAAATCACGGGCGATTTAGCACGTTCGCTGTCACTCTCTTCCTCATCACCGGTGTCTTCTTGCTGATTTTGTTCTTGTGGCTTTCCTTTTGCTGGATAAGAAGATATCATCAACTTTGTTGATAAATAAAATTGATGCACTGATGCGTAGAAGTCGTATTTAAAATAATCATGACTTTTATTTTGATCCGTTTGTAATGCTTCATTGTTTTGCTCAAACTCGACCCAGTGACGTTCTAGGTTCTCTAAACACTTCTTGATATGTTCCGGTTTTTCTCTGCGGACTCCATCCTTAGAGAAATTGATATTAATCCTCTTGATTTTCTCATAGAGTTCTTGTTGTCTATCGACGATAGGTTCCATGATGTCAAATACGTGATATTACTTGCTTGATAAAATTGTTGTTTGGTTAACCAATAAGTTTCTTGATAACTTGATGATTCGATAGCTTGATGTCTTGATGATGCTGGTCACCTCTGTGTTTGGTGCCACGTGACTTACGCACAGTATATGCGCCTTCTCAATCCGATTGGTGAGACCCGCTTGTGGGAGGCCAACCGAACCGATTCGCTACTGCGCACTATCACACTGAACACTCAAATCACAGAGACACTCGAAGGACCAAAAAAGATGTACGGTCTTGATCCCCGTATACCTTTTTAATGCTTAACTTGATGATGATAAATTGATAAGACGACTTGAAGTCCAAAATAATTTGATTTATTGATAAAAATGATACAGAGTTGCACGCAGCGCGACGTCAACACGTGAACTAATTAAATTGCTACGTAATGAAATTACAAAATAATATAAAATGCTAATAATGCACAATGTGCGGTTAGCAAACCGTACACGGTCAGTTACCTAATCTTGTAGTCAATGTGTCACAATTGAACTTACCTAATGTTGAGCTCGCTGACCCTAATTTCTATCATCTCTCAGATATTGATATGCTTTTGGGTGCAGATATTTTCTATGATATATTACTTAAAGGAAAATTCCGTTTGGGTCCTAATATGCCCATCCTCCAAAGTACTAAATTAGGCTGGATAGTAGCCGGCCCTACGTACGTACGGACGTAGGTACAGCACATGAAATGCCTACAAATGTTCACTGTAATTTTACGAAAGAAATTAGTGATAACTTAACTAAGTTTTGGAATCTTGAAGAAATTCCATCAACAAAACCATTAATGTCTGCAGAAGACGAGTTTTGTGAAGAACATTTTCTTAAAAATACTTACCGAGCTCATGACGGTAGATTTTCAGTCCTAATGCCCCTGAAAGAACCTGAAACTGCACTAGGTGACTCATTTAAAATGGCTTCCAAACGTTACTTTAATTTAGAGAAAAAACTAGATAAAAATCCTGAGCTTAAAAAACAATATCATAATTTTATTGCAGAGTACGAAGCGTTAGGGCACATGTCAAAAATTGAAAGGTCCGGTTTTGGTTATTACATGCCACACCATGCAGTAGTTCGTGAAAGTAGCGAAACTACAAAATTACGTACAGTTTTCGATGCTTCGATGAAAACTACGACACGTAAATCTTTAAATGATATACAATACACTGGCCCTGTGGTTCAAGACGATCTGTTTAGCATTTTACTCAGATTTCGTCAGCATAAGTACGTGTTAACCGGCGATATACAAAAAATGTATCGTCAAATCTTAATTAATGAACCACAGCGTAATTTGCAACTTATTCTTTGGCGATACGATAAGTCTATGCCTCTTGAAACATATCAATTAAATACCGTGACTTACGGTACGGCTTCAGCCCCATACCTAAGCACACGCTGTATTTTACAACTGGCGCATGAGTGTCCAGATCAGCTGATTTCTCAAATTATTAAACATGATATTTACATGGATGGCTGGCTTACAGGGGCGGACAGCGACGCTGAATTACCCTACATACTGAAACACGTGACTAACGTACTTAATTCAGCGTGCTTTCCACTGCATAAGTTTCGTACCAATTGTCCTCAAATATTCGACGAATCTACTTCACTTGAGTCTCTTAATCTAGGCAAGGAATCGACTGTTTTGGGCGTTCACTGGGCTCCTGATACAGACACATTAAAGTTTTCTATTAACATAGAAAAAAAACTTTATAAATATACAAAACGAAACATTCTTTCAAATACATGCAAAATATTCGACCCACTCGGTTTATTGAGCCCTTGCACGGTTACACTAAAGATGTTACTTCAGAAATTGTGGCAAATTAAACTTGATTGGGACGAAGAAGTACCTAGTGACGTAAATAAAATTTGGAAAAAATGATTAATGACCTTGAAGTTTTAATTTCAGTCTCAGTGCCGAGACACGTGATGTGTCTCGATCCGGTCGTCTGCGAGCTTCATTGCTTCGTGGATGCGTCAAAAGACGCATACGCGGCGTGTGTGTACACGCGCACAGTGGATCACTCAAATCACGTAACTGTACAACTTCTTTGTGCTAAAACTCGCGTTGCTCCCCTGAAGACGGTTACAATTCCGCGTCTCGAGCTATGCGCAGCTGTGTTGGGCGCTCGTCTAGTAAAAAAGGTAACAGAGTCCCTCCGTTGCAAAATACACAAAAAGGTGTTTTGGTCCGATTCTACCATAACACTGGGTTGGAATAAAACACCTACAAAGAATTTAAAAACTTTTGTTTGCAACGGAGTGATTGAAATAAATGACATTACTGAAAGAGATTCGTGGAGGCATGTCCCAACTAAATTAAATCCAGCTGACATAGCATCGAGAGGCGAGGATCCAAAACGTGTTGCCGACTGTACTTTATGGTGGGAGGGACCCGAGTACTTAAAAAACCATGAATCAAAATGGCCGGTAACACCTAACACTAAATTGATTTTGCCTGAGCTGAAAGTACTTACCGTAAACACTAACCCTGAAAAACAAAAAACAAAATTGATTAATTTCGAAAACTATTCTAAATCATCAAAGTTAAAACGAGTATTCGCATACGTACATAGATTCATTTATAACTGCCAAAACGTAAATAATAAATCGATAGGTCCGCTTAAACAAAATGAACTTGAACAATCACTTAACTATTTAATTAAAATTGCGCAATCAGAGTCTTTTCAAAATGAAATTAATCAACTTAAAAAAGGAAAATTACTTACCTCATCTAATCTTTCACAGCTGTCTCCCTTCCTCGACGACAGTGGCGTGCTGAGAGTTGGTGGCCGGCTCGAAAACACAAGTAATAACTTCAATAAGAAGCATCCTGCTTTGTTGGATGGAAAACATTATTTCACTAAGTTGTTGATGAGAGCCGAGCATCTTCGCTTACTGCACGCTGGCCCACAGCTGCTCCTCGCTTCGTTTCGAGATCAGTTTTGGCCTCTGGGGGGGAGGACACTGTCTCGTAAAATAACACGACAGTGCGTAATATGTACGCGTTTTCGAGGCAAAGCGATGGAGCCGTTGATGGGCCACCTGCCGGCGGGCAGAGTGACACCAAATTATCCGTTTCAATTATGCGGTATAGATTAAGCGGGTCCATTCTTGATTTCTAGTAAGAAAGGTTGCGGAAATCGTATTACAAAATGTTATATGTGCCTCTTTGTTTGCTTTTGTACGAAAGCCATTCACTTAGAAATCGTAAGTGATTTAAGCACGAACGCCTTTATCTCTTGTCTCCGCAGGTTTATTTCTCGCAGAGGAAAACCTAGTAATATTTCTTGCGATAATGCAACAAACTTTGTTGGGGCTAATAATGAACTTGGTAGAGCATTACAATCAAGCATAAAGTCTATTTATGAATTTACTGCAGAGGAGGGCATTAAATTTAATTTCAATCCTCCTTATTCTCCCACATTCGGTGGTTTATGGGAAGCTGGCATAAAGAGTGCTAAATCTCATATGAAACGTATAGTAGGAAACGCTAGTTTGACGTACGAGGAGTTGAGCACACTTTGCACACAAATCGAAGCTGTCCTCAACTCCCGACCCCTTACTCCTTTGTCACCCGACTCACAAGACCTTTCTCTCCTAACCCCAGGGCACTTCCTCATTGGTCGGCTGCTGACGTCACTGCCGTTGCCTCCCGCCGCTGCTGAGATGAAGATCAAGACGCGCTATCAGCTGATCGAAGCCCTGAGGGACAACTTTTGGAAAAGATGGCAAAGCGAATACCTGTCTGAACTACAAAAGAGAACAAAATGGCGATACCCTAAAAGAGACATGAAAGAAGGTATGATGGTGGTCTTTAAAGAGAGCAATCTACCACCCATGAAGTGGAAACTGGCACGCATTCATCGCCTTTACCCCGGCAAGGACGGAATGGCCAGAGTCGCCGATTTCGTGACGAGCAGAGGGATCGAGAGGCGAGCACTGAACAGGGTCTGCCCCCTGTTACATGAAGAAGAAGAAGAAGAAGAAGGAGGAGAAGAAGGCTTGGAAGCAGCCGTGAGTCCTGTGGGTTCTTCAGCTCCTTCCAAGGGCCCCCCAGGATGTCTATGACACACGCCGCGCCGCGCGGGGCGCGGGGCGGGCGGCGGTGTCGAGCAATTGGGACCGGCGCGAGCGCGCCGACACAGCTCACAGGGTCGTCGTCGCAGATAGACATTTGCTTACCAAAAATAATATCTACTTGTTGAAGAAGATTAAAACCCTTATTTTTACATTTACTTTGTTTAATTGTCTCATAATCGTTGACACTCGTGAATCAGTCATTCATTTTATAATTATAATTTGTAACGTGGGAGAACGGAAATATTTATTCCCACTGTCCCCTGTGTTTTTTTTTCGAGTGAACATACTGGGGACAGCGGGAAAAATCCTTAGTTGTTCCCCCGTGAGGAATATAATCCTTTGACTGGAAATAAGACTTGGCCCCGCACACACTTGGCTGGTTTTTTGTAAGCTAGGTATAGGCTATAAAATTACGTAACGAGTATGCAAACTTTACTTTTGAATCAATAAATAAATTATATCTTACCTACCTAATACAATAAAAATAATTCTAAAAAACCGCATTTGGTTGAAGAATAGAACTACCTAACTATTCCTCTTGCGCCTGCCTGTGTTTTACTAGAAAAATAAAATGATCGACATCTGTAACTAGGTAGTATAATAATAACATCTAATTTGAAAAAAAAAAATGTATACCTTGATGTGCCGTCCACTGTACATACACATATACCCTTTGCGTTGTGTACTCGTATTATTAGTGTCGACCTTGAAAGTGATAGTATCACAAACTTGACTAAACCTTACTAAGTATACAAGCAGCAGGTATGGACCCAACCTATATTTATTTAATTAAAAATTGATTTAGAAATATTGTCAATGTATCGGATCGGACGGACGGATGTGACGGACCTACTCATAGTACGTCTTCTCCAAATAAAATTATTTCGTGAGCCGGGCGGCTTGGAGCGCCACCGAGCGCACATCCGTCGTCGGCAAAGATCATGGGCGACTGAGCTCAAGAAAGGAAAGTGATGACGCTAAGCTTCTCCGCACGTGTTTAACAGAGAAAGAAATAATGTTCGCGCGCTCCAAGTAAATGGCGTAAGTGCTAAATTTACTTTCTCAGTTTATATAAAAAGTACTAATTTGATTTGTAAATTGCTTAGGAAAAACATAAAGCAGTCGGAGACCTATCTTGCCGCCTGCATCAGCGTCACCAAACTTGTCAGCGTCAGACCGCAAAAAAATTACACCCTTTCAAAAATCTTTATTACAAAAAATTGATTCGGCAGACAAAACTGCAGATGATCCTGACAAGAATTTCTTACTCTCTATTTTACCTGACATGAGGTCTATGACCGATAGGGAAAAATTTGAATTTAAATTTGAAATAATGTCCGCAATAAAGAGGATCAAGTATAACTACCAGGTTTCAGAATACTCCCCAATGTCGTTGACTAGAGCACATAATACCTATGAGTACCGTCCGACCAGCATCGCGAGTACCTCCAACAGTTCAAATACACATTATGAATATACCACTCAAAGACAAAGTTCAATTGATATCGGTTCACCTGCTATGACGGAATTGTCAACTGAAGACTTGGATGAGATATTAAATAATAAAAATTCACCTAACAATGAAGATAATGAACCATCTCACGGTGCGCAAGATGCGCTTACGTAAAAAATATTAAAGATATAAACTTAAGTAATGTAGTGTTTTTTTTTCTAAGTAATATAAATAAACAATTAAAATCACAATATATATTTTATTTTCTTACCTTATCGTGACCATTAATCGCTCTGTCGGTGAAATAGAATCCCTAAACCTAGTACATTTTTTCTAAATATCGTTACTAGTAACAAATAGCAAATCATCAAAAGACTGAATTGACATCCGAAAATATTTAAAAAACTTATCACGATAGCATCTGTACTTTGAATATTTTTGAAATTGACCTTCTTGGATTCTCATTGCATTTAGCGGATGCACCCAAAAGTGTTTTTTCTTCACTTCTTCTTCTAAGCCCTCTATAATAGCTAATATTCTAATTAAATCCATGTTTCTGGGCACTTGCGCACACCGCAAAGTTTCGACACAGACTAGTCTATATACGACGACGCCACGTAACTTTCCGTCGCGTAGCGCACTGAACAAGACGCCGCATTTAGCCGAACGTGCGGCGCCGTACGTTCCGCAGATGTGTCGCGAAACTAAAGGCGAACGTGCGGCGCCGTACGTTCCGAAGGTTCGGCGCCGTACGTTCCGCAGATGTGTCGCTACACTTAGACCTTGTCCAGAAAGGGCGAATTCGCCGCGAATCGTATCGCGCGAATTCATACGCGCGTTGTCGAGGTACTAGACATCAATACATCGCGTCCACAAGCATCGCGCGAATTCAAAATACGCGCGTAAATCGCGTGCACTACGCCAGACTCTCGACTCGCGCTTGATTCGCACGTATTGCGCGCGAGTCGAGATACTAGGGACGCCTTTTTTTTTATTTTTTTTTATTGGCATGGTGTTGCGTCCAGTTAAATTTTGACACGGAATTGTTTATGGACGAAATAGAAAAAAGACCGGCGATATGGGATTTGGAATCACCTGATTATGCTAATAGGATTTTAAAACGTAGGTCTTGGGAAGAATTGGTGTTAATATTTTCTGATAAAGAAGAGTCCGAGGAAAAAAAGAAAGATTTAGGTAAGTAATTATTATTATTTTATTAATTAGTAACAAACAAAGAAAATTAGATCATTTTGTCTTGCCACGGCAGTCGACCTTCCTTCATGAAATAATCAGCGAATATATCCCTCGTGTTTCGAGACCTTACACCAGGTCGAATTGTAGTCGTACTCAGACCATCTAGAGCTGTTTCGAACAATGTGTCTTCGTATCTGTATCCATCTCTTAACCTGACGTAATTGTGAAGAACACAACAAGCTTTAATTATGTTTTGAGCAAATTCAATATGTACATTGAGTGGTTTGTGAAATATTCGCCATTTGTTTACTAGGATTCCAAAACAACACTCAATATAACGTCTTGCTCTAGAGAGGCGGTAATTAAATATTAGTTTTTCTTTGGTTAAATTCTTGCCGCAATATGGTCGCATAATATGTTCTGATAAGCTAAATGCCTCATCTCCAACTATAACATGAGGTAAACGTGTTGTACGAATTTCTGATACTGGTTTTGGTCCCGGAATGTTCAAAGATTTTTCCGTGAGTTTTTTGAAGAATGTGGAGTTTTTAAAAATCGTTGAATCATTGCTCTTCCCACATGCTCCAACATCTATACAGATAAAACAATAATTTGCATCACATACGGCAAGCAGCACAGTCGAAAAAAAATTTTTATAATTGTAGAACATAGAGCCGGAATCTAAAGGTTTTATAATTCTAATATGTTTTCCATCAACTGCTCCAATGCAATTAGGAAAATTTGTATATTTTTCGAATCCTCTTGCAATTTCCATCCACTCTTCTGTCGAAGGTTCTTTCATTACTCTGTCTTTTAACTTATTCCAAATAACATATACAGTTTTTTGAACGATGTCAATTACAGTTGATTTCCCTCAAGGAACTTGATTTCCCTAATCTATAGGCATAATGTAAGTCAGCAAAATAACAGCCAGTTGCTAAGTACCTGAAACAAAATTGAAAAATTTTTGTTAAATTGTTAATTTCAGGTAATACTCTTCAAAAAAAGTGGAAAGGCCTTCGCGACACATTTGTTCGTGAAATGAAAAAAACAAAGAATGCACCATCAGGATCTAGAGCTTCGAAGATTCAATACTTATATTTTCAACGTCTTATGTTTCTCGAAAGGTCAGTACGTAATGAAAAAATAGAAAGCAATATTCAAGCCACCTCTGAAAACTCAGAGACAGGTAACGAAGAGTCTACAGCAGATGCAAGGGAAGACATAATGAGGCCACCGAATCAAAACATTAAAAGAAAGAAAATGACTGCCGCTGATGCTGAATTCCTGAATATAATTAAAAACAATATAAGCACTAGGAATCAACAACAACCACTGGTTTCCAGCGTAACGGAAGGTGATGATGACAAACTGTTCTGTTTATCTTTACACAAAGAATTACTTAAGGTACCCGAGGCCAATCGTATAGCAGTAAAAATTGAATAAATGAAAATTTTGCAAGCGGCTCAACAATCTTCGCAATCAACTGTGTATTCAAACGATTCGTATTATACTAACAGTTCGGCTTCATCTTCAATTCCGGTTCGACCACGATATCATGCACAACCTTCAAGACCAAATGAATTTACTTTTCAAGAATATGACCCAGAAACGCCATCCATAACAGCATGGCAAGGCCGAAATTCCATTTCAGTGTCAAGATCACAGGCAGCATTATACGTAAATTCTCCATCAACATCATCAAGAGATTCTCAGGATAGTGAATGTCTTGACCTCTTCCAAAACCATGACATTGTTTAATTATTATATTTAATCTGATACTACATTTAATTCGTTTTTATTAGTAAACCTGATTTTGTATCCTGAAATATTGTGACAGTATTATAAGAGATTATGAATAAAACAATACTTACCTTAAAGTTATCACGAGTTTTTGTTCTGCTGAAACAACATCCTCGCGCGGAACATAATTTGCACGTGGCGATAAATCTTCTTCAATTAATAAAAGTAAATCATCAAACGAGTTCACGGACATACGAAAGTAGTTAAAAAATTTCTTCTCATGTTGCCTTAATTTCGGATACAAAGTTTCAAACATACTATGTGTCATTCTATCTTTAAGAATTGGATGTACTAAATACATTCTATTTTCCCTCCGTTTCTGTCTCTTCCAGCGACGGTAAGCTAACCACAACGTGACCGCTTCGTTCAACTCCATGTTTCGTACTGAATTCCTCCCCAAATGCTCGCGCGTTGGTACGCACTAGGGTTTGCATTATCCGTTTGATTTTACTATTCGAATAAAATGAATAATTCAAGAGCTAAATATTCGAATATTCGGATATTCGAATATTTTTTAAACTTTTATTGAAAAATTTGAAATAATACAATATCAATTCAACTCAAACGAGTAGCTTCACTGGGGTTTTGTTTTGTTTGATGGTGGCATAATTTTTTTCAAATAAATTCAAGTATTTTAATTAATAAATTCTTGATTTTTTGTTGTTTTTGACGTTTTTTACAGCATTAAGGTAGGCACTTATGTTTTTTTAGACTAGAGATATGAAAGATTAGCAATTAATTTAGCACAGGTAAGGAAAACATAGTTACGAAACCTGCACACTTCTGCGAAGAAATTCAAAGGTTGTATGTGAAGTCGACCAACCCGCACTGGGCCAGCGTGATCGACTAAGGCCTAATCGCCCTAATTCATGGTAGGCTCGAGCCCCTCGATTAGGACTTACATATACTGTTGACGATCTGAATTAACTATAACTAGTAAAAAGTAGTAGCTTAGATAAATAAACAACTACAGCTAGGGTAAGTTATCTTTTAATTAGGGTTTAGTTCAGGCTTTCTTAAAATAACAGAGTCAACATCTTTAAATTGAACTTAATAGCACTAGATATTCATAGTTATCTTCATTATAACTGGAATAGGAACTTTGAAAACATTTTACATAACAATCAGTTAAGTTTAAAAAATAAAAAATCGTCTCACTTATAGACTAAAACACAAAAAATACAAATTAACTAGATAAATAATATTTATCTTCATTAGCACTTAACTCTCTATAGGAACTCTTAGTTACATTTTAAATGACATTCAGTCGAGTTTTATAACAAAAAAACAAAATAAAAACAATCGTCTCTCTTATAGACTGAAACATAAAAAATACAAATTAACAATCAACTGCACTATATAATATTACGTTTATCTTCATAAGCACTAAAATAGGAACTTTAGTTACATTTTAAATAATCAGTTGTATTATAACTATAAAAAATCGTCTCTTATAGACTCAAACAAACATTAACATTACAAATAATCAACTCAACTATCTCTATTTTAAACTTTGATAATACGACCGTAAAAAACTTAGGGCGTCCAAAGAATTGGCGTTCATCTTTGTTCTTAAGCGATGACACAAGTAACTCGCCGAAGAAAACACCCTCTCAGCTTCGACACTGGAGGGTGGGATGGAGAGCAGTAAATTATATGCTCGGGTTAAATGTGTACCACGTTGTCCACCGCTGTCAAAGAGAGCCATCTCCACTTGGATATTAGTGCCAAGATCTAAAACCTCTTCTCCGGACTGTCGCAGCTGTAAAGATTCAACTGCTTCATATTGTAGCTTGCGGCGCAACTGATCTTTTATAGACATACTACTGTTGTCGTCATTATTGTATTCCGTATGTTGTGGACCGCTGTGGCTAAGATCTTCAGAGTCGGCTGATGATTCGAAGTAGCTATTCAATTTGATGATTGTGTCTTTTACTATGTCATTATCAGGATTTTCGAATGGATACGATGATTTCCCTTCCCTGTAAAATTTTGCTGAATTATCTAGATATTTGAGAGTGCCGCTCAGCTCTGGTAGTCGTCGTTCTCCGATTCTTTGTTTCAGTGATACTAAAAGATCATGGCTCACGTCATTTTGTATTTCATTGAGTTTCTCAATCATGAACTTCAATGCTGTTTCAGACGTTATCAGGTTGGCATTTTCTTCACACAGAACTTCGACGGTAGCCTTGATCACATTCATTGTATTGGAGAGTTTTTCGAGTCGGCTCATCTCTTCTTCTGAAAATGTGATATGGTTGTTATAATGAATCAACGCTCTCTGGACTACAATTTTTAGTGTTAGAAATCGGGACAACATGTCAGCAAGGCTGCTCCAACGTGTCTTGCAATCAAGTATTAGACGCAAGTCTTTCTTTCCTTCCTCTGAAGCATATTTGTATAAGGTTTCTGCTCGAGTAGGAGATGAACGAAAAAAAACTACAGCTTTTCGGACTTTGCTTATAACATCTTTGAAGTTTCGCGGAAGCGCAAGTCTGGCCGTTGAAATACTGGCATATTCAATGGACACATCAAATCCAGCTCTATCTAATTCATCATTGTCGCTTGCTTGGTTATTTGAATCAGACTCATCATCAGTGTCAGTTTTGTCGCTGTCTTCTGACTCAGGATCAGGAATAACTGGAACTTCAGGAACGGCCTTGTTTTTCTTATAAAGAACATCAATTACTGCCAGTTGAATCCCATGCGCTAAGCATAGTTGATGAAATGCAATGGTCTTTCGGCCTAAGGCACGCATAACGCTCGCTCCATCAGATGCCAGGCAAATTATGTCATCATCTAATGATAGATTATATTCAGCAATTTTTCCTTTAAGAATGTTGAGACAATTATCTGCTGTTCCTTTTCCTGTCAGTTTTGCTAAACCCAGGTTTCTGAACGACTTGCGTTTTAATTTTGGTGAATGAATGTTGACGTTCATATACCGTACATTTTGAGAAGACGTCCACTCATCAAGGGTGATAGTGAACTTTATACCCGAAGATTTCAGAAAATTTAATTCCTTTGTTAGTTCTGCTTTAAGTTGGTTGCTTTTGGTGATGACAATTTTCTTTATTGTGTGGGGAGACTCAGGCAACTTATTTCCGCTTTTATTGATTAGCTTGCGTATTGTTTTGGATGTACAGATTCGATAAAACGCCAGACCATCTAAAGCTGCCAACATGGAGATCATGTCTTCGGTGCTATCTTCAGCTTTGAAATAGTCCGTGAGTCGCTTTTTCTTCTTCAGTACTTCATCATCTTTATTCTCTTTGCTCCCACTTGCAGTAACTGTCACCTCATCAGAATTATTGATCTGTCCTTTTACAAATATGGAATGCTTCTTTTGTAGATGTATGTCCAAAGGAGTTGTTGACATAGAGTTTGACAATACCACTTTGCAGATCTTACATTTTGCTTGCGAGCCACCTTCAGCACGCAAAAAGTGTTGCCACACGGATGTTTTGTCTTTGGATCGTTTGGTGTACTCCTTGAATACAACTTCTCTACTTCCGCTCGCCATCACTTTGTTTTATCTTGTCTATCCAGCCTTAAATGCAGGAACTGAAATCAGAAGAAACTTAAATTAGATGATAAGAGAATTATAAATATAATACTATTTGTAAATTTTGTTTGCCCTGCCTAATTCAGTCGAACCAGAACGAAATGTGAGAAATTCATAATATGAAAATTATTCCTATCAAATAGCAAAACTTTTGATGTATTCAGTGATTTCCGTACTAGCTAGGGGCGTGAGCGCTCAGATTTACTATTACTGCTCATTGACCTTTAAACATATTGTGATAAAGTTTTTTTGTAAACACTCTCTATGCTGTAAACGGTATAAAATTCTGACCAGTCGTCGATAAGTAAGTAATATAATAACAGACATACACTCACACACGAAACGCATAAACCCCTCTCCGTCTCGTCGTTATTAAATAGTGAACATGTATGTGTGAATTACAAACAAGCATTTATATAATAATTTAAAACATCACACAACAATCTGATCATTTAAAAATGTAACTATTTGTTAACACCACTCACGTGGCACGGCTCTTAAGCAGGTTAAAAACGCTTAAACATATTTGTCAAACTTTACGTTTTGTTTGTACGTTTTCAACAAACATCAGCGCACACATACTTACCAACAAGTTTGTCAAACAAGACTTCACTTATTTAAGCGTTTAAAGCCACCTTTATAACCAAACGGCTAAGTAAAACACTACGTACGCCACGTGTCACGTCAGAGGAATATAGAACACCTTTGTAATAGTAATATTTTGTTATAATAATTAAGTTTGTCTATAATACTTACGTGAATGTCGCAACACAAACACAACTCTCACTTAAAACGCGTGCGTGCTGCGCTGTCGCTCGCGGTAACTGCACGAATGAACCGCCAACGGTGGCGTAGCGCCGCGCCGCCGCCCCGCGCGGCGGTGACCGAGTGAACGAATGAATGAGTACAAGTAGACAACAGGGCGGGACTCACGGCAGGTTTGGAATCAGTAAATTATTAAAAAAACATAAGAACCTTTATTACTTTATTAAATATTCGAATATTCGGATAATAAAAATGAATTATTCGAATTTTAAATTAGAGCGGATATTCGAATAAAATGAATATTCGAATATTCGAATTGCAAACCCTAGTACGCACCTTGTGGACGCAACGGTCGCGCGTAATACGCGCGAGAGAATCGCGGCGAATTCGTCCTTTCTGGACAAGCTCTTAGGCCCAGCGCACACCAGGAGAGGCGCGGCGAAGATACTGAGAACGTATTAATTAAAACTAAACCTTAAATATTTTGACATACGGTTGAAAACGGCATGCCAAAATCGAGTAGCGCGCGGCGCGTCGAAGCTGCCACGAGAGCCGGCGCAAACCGCGCGCGGCCCCGCCTGACTGCTCCGGTCGCCTCTCGCGATCGCGGCGCGATCTCCCAGACGCCCGGAGAGTTTTCATTAGTATAGACGTGCCTTGTGTGTGTAGTCGTCTAATCATGGATGAGGAAAAACTAATAAACAATGTACAAATGTACAAATGCTTGTACGATGTAACGTCACCCCAATATTGTGATAAGTTAATGAAAATGAATGCGTGGGAGGCAATTTGTTCAGAAATGAATGCACCAGGTAAGATTTTATGATTTATTTTAATAAAGAAATACATGTTCATTTATTTAAGTACAAATTACGACTCGATAAGTTACATTAAAGTATTAAACACATCGTTCAGCCATATAATTCTGCCAATGAACTAGTCCCGACTGCGAATTAAAGTATTGTTTAAAATTGTCACGAATTGCCATATTTTCTAGTTATAATTGTCTTCATCTTGTGAGTTTATATTTTGAAATAATGTATTATTTCGAGGATTTTGTGGTTGTTCTTGACAAATCATCACAGTATCTCTATTATTAATCATAAAGTTGTGCAAACATGTGCAAGCAAAAATAATAGAATATAGATGTCTTGGTTGAACTTTTAGCCTTCTCTCAAATATTTCAAATTTCATTGTAAGGATTCCAAAGGCGCTTTCCACCGTTTGTCGTGATCTGCTTAAACGATAATTAAAAACTTTTTTATCTCGATTTCCTAAAAGTTGATTGCCAGGATAAGGTCGCATTATGTTTTTTGATAGCGGAAATGCTTCATCTGCCACGAATACGTGAGGTAAGACGATGTTCGTACCTGGAAGACATTTATTTCGCGGTATGCGAAGTGTTTGGTTCTGCAGTTTTTGAGCAAATTTACTATTCGATAAAACACCACCATCGCTGTTACGGCCGTATGCGCCGCAATCCACAACAACAAATCTATACTTCGCATCCACTACAGCCAAAAGGACCGTGCTAAAAAAATTTTTATAATTGTAGTAGTGGCTTCCACTTTTGTGAGGTGCTCTTATAGTGATATGTTTGCCATCTATGGCGCCTATACAGTTTGGAAAATTCCAAATACGTGTGAAATCTTCTTCTTTGGCTACCCATAACTCTTCAGTAGGTTTCGGCATTACAATAGGACGTAGCACTTTCCATATCATGGCACATGTGTTGTGAACAATTGCGCGGACAGTGGAGAATCCAACTCGGAAATTGTTTGATACCAAACGCATATCCGAATTTCCTATAGTTTCTAAGTTAGCAATTGTAGCTAGATATATAGAGAGATTCGTGTGCTTTGCTACGATTTAGTTTTCAATATAAACGCTCTTCAAATCTTTTGCTGTTTCTTATTTAACATCCAGCTAAAACCACCAGGAGCTATCGAGGGGAGAAACATCAAAATGGTCCTTCATCCGTAAGAAGATTAGAAAATTGTGTGCTTCGAGTTTGATAGTGCCAATAAAGAAGGCCTGCTACGTGACTACGTGGTGGGAAGGCTACGCATCCATTCCAGGTTTTTGGAAGATTCTCACTCAGGAAGTTACTCCCGTGTGTGTATTTAGCGTTGGACGCGCTACTCCGTCTGCGTAACACACGAGTAAAATTAAATCTTCACTAGAAGAAGTCTTCGGAGGTTGTAGCTACAAGAAGTGTCGATCGCATAATCACCGGTTTCTTTTTACTACCGTGACAAGATACAGCGGCTTCACGCAATCATCAAAGGATTTTTTCGCGAATTCATCGAAGAAACGCAGGAAGAATCATCGTTTTCATCAAATACCTAAAGGTTAGATTGTAAGGTAAACGCTGGTATTTTCGACAGTGTCCCAGTAGTCGTCAAAACTTATTAAAACTACTCTAATTATTTACTACCAAAATTAATTCAATTGATTTTTATGGCAACAAATTTGTGGAAATATTGTGTAAAATATAAATGGCAACACTAACGTGCATGCGTGATGGCGTCCCGAAAAAAATAAATTAAAAGTGGCCGGTGGATAAAAATAAATATTTCGGTAAGTTCAGCTCCTAAAACAGCAATGTACTACGACTTAGGTTTTACGGTGCCATGTTTCTTTGGTGAACTATACTGTAACTGTTTTTGTTTTATGATATAGTTAATTGAATTCCCAAACCACATAACCTCAAATTTAGAACAAATTTTGCATTTAAGTTTTTTTTTTTTCGTGTGTCAGGTTTTGGTGCAGCTTAAGTCCATCTTGACCCAATACTCGTCATTTTTTAACTATTTTGACGATAACTGGGACATACTTTATGACCTGCGCCTAAATTCGTCATCGCTTATGATATTGTATGTGCTCGCGATCCTGAAGAGCTGAACCCTCCTAGAGTAGTGCGTGATTGTCGACTAAAGACGAAGACGTGGTTCAATTTATACCAGAAAGTGGCCGGCCCAGCTTTTTTTCGCACATAAGAAATAAGCATAGAAATGTTTTTGATGTTAAAACATGAGCAACATAAATAATTAACCATCAAAAGTCGAGTTACGTTCACTTGAGCCTCTACGTTTTCTCCAGTGGCTGCAGTTTTATTCATGTTTGTGACTGGAGTAAAGTTGCGATATTTGGAATACTAGGAATTTGGCTTCTCATTTCTTTCCAGACATTGAGATCTTCCAACAATTCTTATCTCCTTTCCATGTTTGACCAACGTTGTCTTAGTTTGGTAAGACCTTTTTGTGATGTAATTCATACAATTTGAATTGATTTTCTTTGTCGATCCGGGATTGCGATTTTTCCACAAAATAAGAATAAGAATGATTTTTTTTTAATCCTGGCTTTCTAAACACTGTCTTTTATTACATAGTCAACATTATTTGCATTGAATGGTGATAAACTACATTTTCGTAAACCATCAATCATCCAGGTAGGTCTTATCTTGAAGGACTTTGTTCAGCAGTGGACAAAAGATTATTTAGCTTAACAAAATGATTTTTAGTGTAGTTTTCTTCCATCCGTATTCTTTTCATTGGTCGGAAAAGGCTACATCCAGAGCCGTTGCGGCTACATGCAAAGAAATTGTGTGGCTTAATGATAAAGAAAAATATTCGTAATATTTTTCAGTGCAAAAGACGTTACTTACATACTCATAAAATGCCACTTTCGACATCTAACCCTTTTGCGTATGTTCTACATCCAGTTATTGGAAGCTAACTTAGATTTTTTTGCGGGATTGACTTAGATTTTAAAGCACACTTTTAGAAGCTAATTCAATGCGTGGGCTGTTAAAAGGTCGGTTACATACTATTTCTCGCCTTGGATGACACTGTATACATTTATTATGGAATCACGTTTTGCCAAGACTTTGAAGACAAAAAAATGTCTGTCATCACAATTAAAGATTCTTCTTTGAACCTTCGTCGCTCCCTTTCATGAGCAATACCAAAATATTTTTAAACTTTTTGAATCAGGTTCTTATATCGTCTTCCTGCACTGCTGCACGGGACTTGCTTAGATTCTGGTTGACTCTTCATCCTACTTTTGGATGTCGTTTAATAAGACCTCATACAGTTGTTTAAATTATCATCATTATCGTATTTATCTATCTATCTATCAGCCTATTGCAGTCCACTGCTGAATCAAGGCTTCCCCCAAGGTACGCCACGAGGCCCGATCTTCCGTTTTCGCGATCCAGTCACTTAGTGACTTAGTCTAGTCTTTTTTTAGGTCATCGGTCCGTGGCCTCTACTCAAGAACCCATCGACTCCATCGACCATCGGTTCTTCGACAGACGTGACCAGCTCGCTGTCACTTCAGTTTGCTTCTCTTCTGAACTATGTCAGTCACTTTAGTCTTATGTCGGATAATCTACTCCCAGATTTAGTCCCTAAGTGAGATTCCGAGCGTGGATCTTTCCTTAGCTCTCTGGGTCATGTAGTTGGTGGGCTAGTCTTACTGTTAGGTTCCACGTGTCAGCCCCGTATGTCATGACTGGCACGATTTTTAAATAACCTTTATCTATTCTCTTCTTTCGTAACGCCAAATTAAACAGTCCAAAATGTATAGCAAAATCCGATAATTAGGCTTCATGTGGACGTTGATGTATCATTGGATTTAGTTTTGCTTCTTGCGTATATTTTTGCTTTTGTTTGGAACCAATATAGAAATACATTTGCGCTATATTTATGTGCGGAAAGCTGAGGCCTACACTTTCCAACACAAATACTTATATAGAAATATAATTCTGTTCTGGATTTCAGAAAATGAATGAGAGAAAATACAAGAAAGAATCAATGGAAAAAGCCATTGAGGCTGTTTTAAATGGAGCCCGACCATCGGATGCTGCTAAAAGTTTTGGAGTACCCAGGACAACTTTATTAGATAAAGTAAATGGCCGTAGTTCATTGGATTGTAGAAAAGGACCTACAACGGTCTTAACCATGGAAGAGGAAGCAAAATCTAAGCCAATCCCGAGCAGCGGTGAAAGAAGAGGACATAAGTGAATATAATCTTTCAGAAGATTTTGGCAATTTTTCAGGATTGAGTCATATTCTGGATTCAAACTGTTCTCTGGACAATGTTTCTGGATTTGACTTGGCATGCGACGAAAAAGATAACCAGTGTACCAATACGGGAAATATAGAATTGTTTGAGGTTGTTGACGGAACTCTTACCAAAGTCTCTTCTGACCCTGTAATGCCTTTGGATACTGACATTCCAATGTATGCTGATGTGCCTATTTTGGAGGATTTCGACAAAAAATCTCCCACTTCTGACAAAAAAGGCTCCAAAATTCCATCAGGGCACGTAATTCGAACGAATGGAACTAATCCAATTTACTTAAAACCAAGTAACAGCTCGTATAAAGGTCACACAATGTCATTAGATTTTGAAAACAACACGCGAGACTGCAATAAATCCAAAATCACGAAAGCAGAACCACCGCTATCTATAATTGAAGAACAATCCTTGCCTCTGTACAAGACACCAACAAAGAAAACAATAATAACTTCAACAATTGTTTCTCCTTCTTTGCCATTCGAAACCATGGTACATAGTTACAAGACCTATGAACATCCCACCCTTACAAAAATAGAAGTATCCCAACCAACAACTTTGTCTTTGTCACAACCGATGAATTCCACGTCTCAGGATAGAGAATATACGAAATCTAAATTGGTATCTGCAAACTCTAAAGTAACATCCACAGTTACTTACTGTTCAATTAAGATGACTTATGCAAAGACTGAAACTTTGAATGATACAAAACTTGAGGTACGTACTCCGACAAAACTTGCTGAATCACAACTATCTACAACCACACACATAACCATGGCAGGGTCAGCAAAAGACAATGCAAAAAAGAATAACTATGGTCATCTAGCTAATGTGCCACACCGTTTAAGGAAGCGATGTTTTGGCCCGAAATAAGCACGATAACAGATGTGAAACCAAAAGTAAAAGTACCAAGTATGATAACAAGTGACAGATGGACATTATTTGCAGAGACAAAACAAGATAAAAAGATAAAAAAGGAAAAAAGTAAGGTTGAAGCTAAAGAAAGAAAAAATAAACTAACCAAAAAGCCCAACACATCGAAAGAAAAAAACATACTTAAGAAGAAAGAGATGAGTACTAGTGCCAAAAAAATAGAAGAAGAAGATTGGTACTGTCGATTATGCCAAACGGACAGTAAGTTAGACATGATTCAATGTCAGAGCTGCAAAGCCTGGTATCACACTGAATGTGCAGGAGTTTCGCCAGAAGTCCTATCATTTCTTTGTATTTTTTGTCAAAAATAACTTCAACCTTATTATAGTAAAAACCTTTTTAAATAATATATTAATAACTATTTTTATACTAAGTTATTGTCGATGGTATCTTATACTATCGGATTCCTCCGAGCTTATACTACTACTTTTATATATAATTTTAGATTTTCGATATTGGTGAAGTTTATTTTATTTGTGTGTCTTTTTCAAACTGTATTTGCAATAAGGTAAAATTACGTAATTTAATAATATTAAATAAAAATAATGTATAAAGTTTATATAGTTTCTACGAGGACAGGGTAACGTTTTATGATCTCAAATTCTATTCGAATCGTTGATTGGTAATTAGTACAAATTGTTACTTACTTAAAGTCACTAGGCTAAGTGAGCTAAACTAGTTTTAAATGTAAAGTTTGTTTTTGACCGAGAGATCGCGAAGCGTCTCTGTTTCAGCAAGAACACTAATTTTGTCTTTACTTTTCAAAAGTACATTTAAGTATGTATATTTTTTATTAATAGAGCCTATGGTTCATAGAACTATTTGTCCGTCCAATGTCTGTTTACCAGTAAAATATACCTTTTAAAATAATATAAGTATGAATAACCTATTTACTCAAAGACTGTTTTAGTTATGTTATACGTTCTGTTAATTCTGTATAATTTGATATTGGTTATATTTACTTTGTATTTATAATTTTTAAGGGTATATACGAATACTAACCTACTCACACATTTTTGATATTTTGTTGCATTTAAAATAAGACAGAGAACATAATGAGGCACAAATTGGGTTGAGTAGAGAGTTATTTGATTATTAATTTATCTTGTTATCGTTACTGTTATTATGCTAAGAGGACGAGTTTTAGATTTTAAGTTTTTGATCTCAAATACTACGCTGTTACTGTTGTTACCTGTAGTCAGCAGGCTGAGGAAGTAAGATTAAGATGATGATTAAACTATTTTAGATTATAAAGGTAAAGAACACTCAGGGTTAAATTTCATAATTTTTATTCGATTATACTTATTTGAATTTAAAGTATGTCATTGTTTTACTATCTTCCTATTTTTTACTCATTTTCTCCAATCCTTAAAGTTCTTTAGAACTTTGCTTTTAGAAGAATTTAAATATACATTTAATACTTATAAATAGAAACCGAACACCTTAGCCATTAATTTTATTAAACAACTCAACTTTTATTTTTGTTTATGGCAACACAAGTATTAAATATTTTAATGTGGTAATTGTTCAACTTCCGCTTCTTGTCTCTACGTTGTCACGCTGCTATGTAACCAAAATTCTGTGTTCTCTGTGCAATAAATATATTCAGTGAAGTACACGAAGCTGTTTTACCTGCTACAAGCCCTGACCAACCCATAGCAGACAGTCCACTAGCTTACAACATTGGTCACTTCCGAACCGGCAAAAAATCAGCAGAAGCAAGGTACGAACTGCGAGCCAGTCACAAGGACACATGCATCGCAGCGCGAGACACGGAGAAGACGAATTACCAGCTTAATACTTGCGAAGATTTCGATGCCTTATTAGCGAAACGCGACAAATTGATTTTGTCTTTCAACAATTACGAGGGCTACAATAAACAAATCTTGGTGTTAGACTCGTCGGACACGGAAAATGTCAGTGACGTAGAAAATAAGTACTTTCATTGTTTAACTGTACTCAACGATAACATAAAAAAGAAGGTTGTCTCTAGTAATAATGAAGAGGGAAACTCGGAAAAAGGTAACTGTGGTGTATCTAGGGCTAAATTACCTAGCGTAAACATACCAAGCTTTTCTGGCGATTATTCGGAATATGTCACATTTATTGAAATTTTCAAGTTCGTAATTCATAATGACAGGAATCTAGATAATGTGCAAAAATTATATTACCTGCGTTCTTTCTTAAAACATCAAGCTTATGACCTAATAAAAAACTTACCCCTAGTAAGTGAAAGTTACAATGAGGCGATGAATTTGTTAGAAAAACGTTACTACAACAAGTATAAAATAATATCTCTGCATGTCAGCACTTTGTTAGACTTAGATGGGCTGCCCAAGTTCCCTAATGCTAATCATATTAGGCATTTCGTTTCAGCGGTTCGCCAAATGCTAGCATCCTTAAAGAACTTAGGTGCAGAAGTGGAGGCATGGAGCCCCATCCTCCTGGGCATCCTAACAAGGAAGCTAGACATCTACAGCTCCCGGTCCTATCAGCTGGAGAGGGACCAGGAGGAGGAGCCAACGGTGACAGATTTATTAGCTTATATGGACAAGCGTGCACTCGCTTTAGAAAACAGTGACGCATGTCAAGACCATGTTGAGACGGGAAGGCGCCAATCTACAGCGACACCGCCGCCCAGAGGCAGGGTAGCAATGACAGCAGGGGCGAGGAGGTCTGCAATAGAATGTATCTACTGTAAGTACACAGACCACAAGTTATATACTTGCAATAAATTCAAGCTTTTGCCTGCGAAGGAAAGAGTTTCCTTTGCCAAAGATAAAAATTTATGTAACACATGTTTAAATGCCCATGCTGGCAAGTGCAAATTCCATTTTAGATGTGCACAGTGCAAAAAACCTCATCACACACTGTTACATCAGGATGACGACAGCGGGCCAAAGCCAGTGGTTCTTCTTTCAGGAGCCTCTGCGAATAATGTCTTGGTCCCCACGGCGCGCGTCAAGGTTTTTGCAAAAGATGGGACTGAGGTGCATGTCAAATGCATTTTGGACTCAGGTTCTCAAGTGTCACTTATCACTACAAAGGCTGTTGAGGTCTTAGGTTTTGAACCTGAGCGATCTGACATAAACCTCATCGGTGTGACAGAAAACCAGAACAAAATTAGCTACTGTGTACCTCTTCAGATCCATTCACTGACATCCCCATTTAATACCCTTATTGATTGTCATGTAGTTGAAAAGATCACATGTAAATTACCACAGGCACCGATCAACCTAGAAGATGTAAACATCCCTCCTGGTCTTACCTTGGCTGATGCGACGTTTAACCAACCATCTGAAATCAATATGCTAATTGGTGCTGATGTCTTCTTTCAGGTGCTGTTGCCGACTGAGGAGGCGAGGTCCTCACCTGCAAGCAATGACCTATCGACACCATCATCATGTATTTTCAACACACAGCTGGGCTACATCGTTGCCGGAGGCTTGGCATCCAACATAATAAAAAAACAGGTTGTATCGCTTGTTTGTGCTAAATGTGAATCAGATGTAAGTGACAGTATCAAAAAATTCTGGGAAGTGGAGCGCGTTCCGGAATTACTAATAGAAGGGGGGGATTCAGAGCAAGAAGTAGCTGAAAATATTTTTAAAAGTTCAGTAAAATTAAATAATAATAAATTTTGTGTTGATTTGCCTTTAAAGCTAGAAACCAGCAATGTAAATCAAGTCCTGGGCAATTCATTTGATCTAGCTCTACACAGATTTCTCAGTCTTGAAAAAAGATTGCAAAAAAATGTTAATTTACTAACTGCTTATCAAGATTTTATAAATGAGTATGTAGATCTTGGACACGGGCACTACATAGATATTAACTCATACAATTTCAATGAAGATCCCATATATTTTATGCCGCATCATGCTGTAGTAAATGAGCAGAATAAAAGCACACCCACAAGGGTAGTGTTTGATGCGTCAATGAAGACAGGTAATAAAATCTCATTGAACGATATTTTATTGAATGGGCCCACAGTTCAGAAAGAATTATTTGACATTGTGTTATTATTTCGCTTTGGAGAATTTACACTCAGTTCAGATATTAGAAAGATGTTCAGAAATATATTGGTAAATCCGGAACATACTTCACTCCAGAACATTTTGTGGCGCGAAAACCCCAATCAACCCATAAAATGTATTCGTCTTGATACAGTCACATACGGTATGAAACCTTCAAGCTATTTGGCAACACGGTGTTTGATTGAACTTGCACAAAAGCATGAGCACGACCTTCCTTTGGCATCTTTCATTCTTAAACATTGTACCTATGTCGATGATATATTATATTCGTGTTCTGACATGCATAAATTGCTTGAAGCAAAACGACAGCTCTGTGAAATGTTAAGTTATGGAAGCTTTAGTCTGCACAAATGGGCTTCTAACACTCCTAGCATTCTGTCCGACATACCTGAAACAAAACAGCAATTTAGCCAGATTGATCTGCAGAAGGGCGATTATAACATGAAGGCTTTAGGGCTTACCCTTCATATTAAAAAAGACTCTTTCACTATTAACAAACTTGATCCTTTTAGCAAAAATGTAATAATTACAAAAAGGGATGTTCTAAGTTACATTTCCAAGTTTTATGATCCCATGGGATTTGCCAGTCCCATCGTAATAAGGGCTAAAGGTATCATGCAAAAAATTTATTCGCTCAAGATAGGCTGGGACGATTGTATACCTCAGGAGCTCGTCGAGGAGTGGCTGGACTTCGCTAATAGCTTGGTTGACATGGAACCTATAAATTTAAACCGTCACATTCCTACTAACAATTCAACAGCAGTGCAGCTGATCGGATTTGCGGATGCATCGAGTACTACGGGGTACGGGAGCTGCGTATACCTGCGCGTGGTCGGTGAGAATGGTAAGGCTGAATTACACTTGCTCTGTTCGAAGTCGCGAGTTAATCCACGTGTAAATGCATTAACAATCCCCAGGCTAGAGCTAAATGCTGCACTCCTTTTATCTATTTTAACAGAAAAAGTGTATGATACACTATCAAAAAGCATGCGAATTGATGACGTGTATTTATTTACGGATTCAAAAATAACTCTTGCTTGGATAAAAACGGAGGCTACAAAACTACAAGCTTATGTCTCGAACAGAGTCAGTGTAATACAGCAAAGAACTGGCAAATGGAGATGGCTCTATGTACCATCGGCTGAAAACCCTGCGGACTTGATTAGTCGAGGCATTAGCCCTAAGGAGCTACCCGCTTGCGCCCTCTGGTGGAAGGGACCGAAATTCCTACAAGGTGAGTATAACTTTAATAATAAAAAATTGGACTTACCTGACGACTTACCAGAAATGAAGGTCTCCGATCCGACGACGCCCTCCAAAGTGGTACTCGCTGCAGCTCTCCATTACGATTTTTCAAAAATCCTAGACAGGTATTCTGACATAGGAAAAATGACGCGAGTGATAGCTTATATTCTTAGATTCTATCACAACTTAAAAAACAGTACTAAGATCCGAGATAAAGTACTTAGTGCTGACGAGTTACAACATGCGTTGCACCTGATTATTAAGCATGAGCAATCCATTCATTTCGGTGATGAGTTACAATCACTGCGAAAGGGCAACTGCATGCAAAAACCTCTGAAATCTCTACATCCTTTTTTAGATAAAAATGGATTGCTTAGGGTAGGAGGCCGATTAGATAACTCAAATATACCGCTATCTCAAAAACACCCATTAATTTTACCAAAAGATTCACGCATAACAGAGCTCATAATAAAAAGCGAACATGTTAGATTACTTCATTCTGGACCAAAGTCTTTGTTGGCAAACTTAAATCAAAAGTATTGGTTGATAAACGGAATGCGACAGATTAAGAAAGTAACCCATAAATGCTTGGTATGTTTCAGGCTCAAGGCTAGTGCAGCGAAGCAACTTATGGGATCCTTGCCTCAGCACCGCGTGACGGCGTGCAGGCCATTTCAAAAAGTCGGGATCGACTTCGCTGGGCCAGTCCAAGTCAAGAATTCGCGAGTACGAAAGTCGATAGTCGGTAAAGGTTATGTTTGTATATTTGCCTGTTTCGTAACGAAAGCAATTCATTTAGAGTTGTCTTCTGATCTATCAACAGATGCATTCTTAGCGTGCTTCAAACGATTTATTAGCAGACGAGGCTTGCCCAGCGACGTATTTTGCGACAATGGTAGTAATTTTCGTGGGGCAAGGAACCAGCTTGCTGAACTGTACAAGCTTCATAGTTCGGACGATCATCAGACGCATGTGCAAGCTTTCGCTGCCAAAGAAGGCATAAAATTTCATTTCACGCCCAGTTACGCGCCAGTTTTTGCGGGGCTTGCAGAGGCGGCTGTGAAAAGTATGAAATTCCATTTAAAGAGAATTGTTTTAGATGCGGCACTAACTTATGAGCAGTTATATACTGTATTATGTCAAATAGAAGCCATTCTAAATTCACGCCCAATTCTTCCTCTCTCTGAAGATATAAATGATTATTGTTACCTAATTCCGGGACATTTTTTGGTAGGGACGGCACTCACTATGTATCCTGAGACAGACATTTCAGAAACAAATACTAACAAAGTAAATTTTTGGCAGAAATGTATCCAACTAAAACAAAGGTTTTGGAAGGCTTGGTATAAGTATTATTTAAATACACTGCAAAATAGGAATAGGTGGTGTAAGTCTATGCCTAACGTAAACGAAGGTGCTCTTGTCCTTATGAGAGAGCCTAATGCTCCACCTTTGGCGTGGCCCATGGCACGTGTTGTGAAAACATTTCCTGGAAATGATTGTAAGGTTAGGGCCTTTCAGCTAAAAACAGCTAATGGAAAAATGTACAATAGGTCATTGCAAAGCATTTGTGTACTGCCAATGGAAAATTAATTCCTACTCATTGAATATATATATATTTTTTGTCACATCTAAATTTAATAACTATTTTCTAAATAAAAATATTTAGTATTTAAATTTTTAAAGCTGTTTTCTAAACTAAGCTAAATACCAGCTTTAAACATTTAAAATTATGTAGTACTAAGCTTACAGAATATTATTACTTACCTTATAAAATAGTTGATTACTTAGCCTTATGTAATATGTAATCTTTGTGGTTCCTATTTTGTTTGCTTATAAAATAGTCTAATCGTTTTATAGGCCAATCTTTAACTTAAGTTTATTGTGAAACTTTAACTGACATGTTCAAGTACTTATTTTAGATTTTTAAACTCAAACTTTTTATTTGATTATTTTTAAAGGAAACTTTAATTTTCTACATGCATGTCATTTGAAGTAATTTTTTCTAAGTATAGGAAACGATTTTATAATAATTGTTTGGTATAATACACAGGTAAAAATAAAACACATTAAGTATTATAAAAAGTCATAATTTAATGAAGCCCAGTAGGTACAGTGTTAGTAATTTGTTCATTTTGTGTACTGATTTTCAGATATTAAAATCTGTATACCTATTTAGTTCGAAAGTAGAAGCCTTATGTATTGTTTTCTATGTATTCTTCTGGGCCGCAGTATGTTTATGGCAACACAAGTATTAAATATTTTAATGTGGTAATTGTTCAACTTCCGCTTCTTGTCTCTACGTTGTCACGCTGCTATGTAACCAAAATTCTGTGTTCTCTGTGCAATAAATATATTCAGTGAAGTACACGAAGCTGTTTTACCTGCTACAAGCCCTGACCAACCCATAGCAGACAGTCCACTAGCTTACAACAATTTTCACACCATTGACCTCCGAGCCATTGACCATTGACACGATTTTTGCTAAATTTTAGCCTCTTTCGTATAGATTTTTACACAGATTGCAAACCTTTATACAATTTTTGTAGTACTATATGAACTCTATGCAATAGAGCAAAGAGTTCAATATAGCATGGAAAATTGACGACTTTTGGGACACTATGACGAGTATTAGGACAAACGCGACGGGAACTGGGACAAGACGCTCTTTTTTAATTTTAGCTTTATTTACGCTAAGTTTTTGCTTTAAATACATAAAATTAATTATTTGTTTCTAAATAAGGATAAGTAATTTATCCTTTCATAAAAAAACATTTGGTGTAGGTGAATTAGCTTTTTCTCAGTTGCGTGGTAAAGTCGGTTAAGTTCGAAATTCGTCGAGTATTGGGACGTCTACCTTATTGTACATGCGTCGGTTTGCTACGTGGCTGCTACGTACTTTACTACGCATTCCACAGTGTGCGAGCGGTACAGCAAGATTTTACACTGGGGTGGGACAAACAAAGAGAGGTAAGCGCCGATTTACTAGCAAGATTGAAACGGAACGCGCCTACTTGCAAATTTCGACGTGTATGTATCCGAGTGCGGTGTCTGGCAGTGTCAAGATTTTCGTCCAATCACAGCGGCCAGCGCTTACGCCATACTTCGTTCGCTGCATTGTCGTTCATTTTGCATCTTTGTTATTTTTAGAACAATTTTAGATAAAAATTGTAATTAGCGATAATTATCGTCTTGCATGTGCCTAAAAATAGTAACAAGGTATATATATCAGGTGTTATATTGGATAACTTTGCTTGAAAACAGGTCATTTACCGTTATTTTTACATTGGGTTTTTGTACTTTGTTCTCGATAGGTTTTCAAAATGCCGGACGACGCATTAAAGCAGGATCGTGGCTATATCAAGTCGAGTATCACTCGAATTAAGAATTTCTGTGACTCCGAGAAAATGCAAAAAAGTTCGCCGGAGGCTCTTCAGTGCATGCGCGAGCGCCGTGTTGCGTCATTGAAAGATTATGACGACATAAACAAACAAATTTTGCGTTTGCTCCCTGGGGACACTGAAAATTATTCTGAAATAGAAGATAAATACTACGAATGCATTGCTGCCCTTGATTTAGCACTAAAGCCCGGCTCTAATTCGCACAACAACTCTAATAATACTAATAAATCTGAAAATGGTGAGTTTAAAAGACTTCCTAGGATCAATATCCAACCTTTTGATGGGAAAAACATAGTGGATTATTATCCCTTTATAAACATGTTTAAATCGGTTATTCATTCCGATACCAAGCTCAGTTTGTGTGAAAAATTGTACTATTTGCGCACTTTTCTCTGTGGGGAGGCTTTCGACTTGGTAAAAAAATTATCACTCACGGATGAAAATTACATGGCTGCCTTAAATTTACTTGAGAGTAGGTATGATAACATTCCTAAAATCATTAATCATCACACAAATTGTTTATTGGATTTGCCAGCTTTTTGGTGGCAACACCAAATAATAATTTTGACAATAGCTGTCAAATGGTTACTTCTTCCCGCCCTTATGGCATGCTTGTATCGGCTCTCTGTGCTAGAATTATTAAAGTGCAATTAATCAATTTCATTCAATAGCGAACTCTGTGAAACTACAAAAAGGTGTTTTTACTGTGCTCGACCCCCTGGAAAATAATAACATAATTACAGTCCACTTCCTTAATCTCCGAGTTACCGAGGCCTTGGTGTACAAGCGTACACTTTTACAAAATGCACTGCTGCTAACTTACATTCTATTATAACAAAGGTTCAACTGCATTTGTCAGCTCTAAGAAATTTAAAACAGCCTGTTGACCAATGGGACACGCTTTTAATAAATATTCTAGCCAGAAAGATTGATTCCTATACCTACAGGGGTTTTCATTTAGAAAGAAACATGAAAGAGGTTCCAACACTTTCTGAATTTACAGAATATTTAGAAAAACGTGCAGCTGCTCTTGAAAGCACCTCAGATGAGAAGCCTGTCAGCGTCTCAAAGAGTGAGAAGTCATGCATGAAGCCAGTTAGTGGCTTGATGTCTTCTAAATCTTCAACTTGCAAGTATTGCAATCAATCACACAAGCTTTTTGAATGCGCTAAATTTAAAATGGCTACAGAAATAAGCAGGGCTGACTTTGTAAAAAATAATAGGCTTTGTATAATATGTCTTAATGAACATAAAGGTAAATGTTTATTGCGCATAAAGTGTGCAGTTTGCAATAAAAGGCATAATACTCTTCTACACTCTAAAAATGATGATGATGAGGCTTCTCCGCGCATGGATCCCCCCGTTACTTTGTCAGGCTTAACTCAAGCTAAAGATGTGCTGTTGCCAACTGCAATGGTACGTTTAATAAATAAAAATGGGACTTTTACCTATGCTAAGGCGTTGCTTGATAGTGGGAGCCAAGTTTCGTTTATCTCTGAGGAGTTGGTAAATAAAATAGAGTGTTGTGTTTCACATTCAAGTCAGATAATTGCAGGCATATGTAACAGCACAAAAAATATCACTAAAACAGCAGATATTTCTGTTTATTCGTCAATAAATGAATTTAAAGTAAATGTTTCATGTTCAATAGTAAAAAATATAACATGCCAGTTACCTCAACAAAATTTTGACATTTCCAGCTTGAATATCCCTTTATATGCTAAATTAGCGGATGAAAAATTCAACCAGACGGGTGAAATATCCTTACTATTAGGATGTGATGTATTTTTCCAGGTGCTGCAGCGTGAGTCCTTACCACTTGCTCCATCTGGCCCGTTTTTGGTAAATACAAGCTTTGGATATGTAGTGGCTGGTAGGTTGCCAGTATATTCTGGCACAAACTTGTCTTCCAATTTATGCCTAACTATTCAAGGTAATAATTTTCCTAATATTATAAATAATGTACAAGAAACCCAAGTTCATAATATTGATGCCACCATGTCCAATTTTTGGGAATGTGAAAAAGTACCTAGCGTTTTTAAGGAAGGTAGTACCGAGCATCAGTTAGCTGAGCAAGTTTTTCAGGAGTCTGTCAAATTAGTAAATAAAATATTTTCTGTAGCTTTGCCATTAAAAGTGGAATTAGAAAACGTGCAACTTGGGGATTCTTTTTCGTGTGCATTACAAAGATTATATAATCTAGAAAAAAGGTTGTCTAAAGATGATGATTTATGTCAAAAATATAAACAGTTCATACAAGATTACATTGATCAGAACTATGCTGAATATTTTGATATTTCCAACTATGATTTGAGAGCAGGAAATATTTATTTTCTACCCCATCATGCCGTTATAAATCCAAACAGCAAAACAACGACTGTCCACGCCGTATTTGATGCTAGCATGAAAACAAAAAATAATTTGTGTTTAAATGACATTATGTTGAACGGACCGGTTGTACAAAGCGAACTGTTTGATATTTTGATTTTATTCAGAACATTTGGATTTGTTTTATTGTGTGACATTAAAGCTATGTATCGGCAAATTCTGGTGGAAAATAAATATTGTTGCTTACAGAATATTTTATGGCGTGATAGTCGGCATGATCCCGTTCAATGTGTTCAGTTGAAAACTGTTACTTACGGTTTAAAAAGTTCGGCGTTTCTAGCGACGCGTTGTCTGATTGAGCTCGCGTTAAAATATAATAATAATAATAATAATAATAATAATGACTTTATTTATTTCCACACCACAAGAAAAATAATAATAATATGAAACCAAATATCCATTAGCTTCCTTTGCTTTGCAGCATTTAAGTTACGTTGACGATGTACAAGCGGGTAGTAATGATATTGATGAGTTAATTAAAACCAAAAACGAGTTAATCGAGCTCATGGAATTGGCTAGTTTTTCATTACATAAGTGATGTTCTAATCACAAAGATATAATAAGCGATATTCCCCCTGAGTCGCGACATTTAGGTGTTAGGGATTTCGATAAGAATAATGTTTATGTAAAGACGCTTGGGCTCACTTATGATGTTGCTTCAGACACGTTAAAAATGAAATGTCCTGAAAAAGAAGTTCAAAAAACCTATACAAAGAGACAAATGTTAAGCTTCATCAGCAAGTTTTTTGATCCTTTAGGTCTTGTAGGTCCTGTACTTGTACAAGCCAAATATTTAATGCAGCAGGTCTGGTTCGAGCAGTTAAATTGGGATAGCGAATTGCCAGATAGCCTTAATAAATGGGCCCATTCCTTTGGTCTTTTAGTAAACCCGAAAAAATCGCAGGCTATGCTTATTGGTAGCACCTATATGTGCAAACGAGTAGATCATGTTTCTCTATCTCCAATAGTTTACAACCACACTCATATCTCTTTTTCTAAAACCGCAAAAAACCTTGGTGTGGTTATAGATTCCAATCTCTCCTGGACTCACCATGTCAATGAGGTCAGCAAGAAGGTCCATTTCTCATTCCACTCGCTCAAACGTCTCCAAAGTTTTCTGCCTCTGAAGACCAAGATTTCCCTAGCTCAAACTTTACTCTTACCTATTCTAGATTACGCCGACTCCTGCTACTTGGACGCCACCGAGGAGCTTTTAAATAAACTTGAGCGCCTACAGAATCTGTGCATTCATCTCAATTTCGCACTCAACTCAAGTGGCTCCCAATCCGTTTCCGCAGGAATACTCATATTCTATCAGTTCTCTTCAATATACTTCATAATAAATCTTCTCCTGTTTATTTGCGCGAACGCTTCAATTTCATGCGTCTTGAGGGTAATCCCAGCCGCTCTAATATTCGTACTCTTTTATCCCTACCTTCTCATAATACTAGTTTTTACTCCCATTCGTTCGTCGTCGATGCTGCAAGGCTGTGGAACTCTCTACCATATACTGTCCGTGATTGTAGCACTATCTCTTTATTTAAAAAGCGAGTTAAAGAGCATTATCTTTCGCTGTCAGATTGATCCATTATATTTATTTAAGTATTATATTTATTGTTATATTTATTGTATTTTTAAAAAATATATTATATTTTATATTTTTGGGTATATATTTTAGTATCATATTGTGTTAGTTTATTTATGTATATTTACATAATATTATATAAGTAATTCTTGTGATTGTCTTGTTCTTTTGTGTTTTATAAAGTTGTGCACGTTTTATCTGCGTCTCTTTTCTCTTCCGTAGGTCTGCTGGAAGATATTTCTCTAGAAATAAGCAGGCCTGTTGTGTCGTTTTTTCAAATGTATTTCTATTTTTGTTATTATTGTGTACAATAAATTGTTAAATAAATAAATAAAAAGTGGGTTGATTTTGCAGAAGGTTTGGTAAGAATGTCTTGTATTTCTATTCCAAGAAATATCAATATACAGTTGTCAAATTCTATTGAGTTAGTCGGGTATGCTGATGCATCAAATATAGCATACGGTTGTTGTCTATATTTGCGTGTTATTGGTTCTGATAACTCTGTCAAGGTCAATCTCTTATGCTCACGGTCTCGCATTAATCCAAAAAATAAAATTTTAACTGTTCCCAGATTAGAGCTGAATAGCGCATTGCTGCTGGCTTTGTTGGCCAAAAAGGTTCATGATACTTTGTCACTTAAATATAATGTAAAAACGTTTCTTTACTTGGACTCTCAAATTGTGCTCTCTTGGCTTGAAATTGAGCCTATAAAGCTCAGTGTTTACGTCGCCAACAGAGTAGAAAAAATTAAGAAATTAACTGATGATTTTCAGTGGGGATATGTCAGAACTGGTAGTAACCCGGCCGATTGTTTGTCGAGAGGCGTTGACCCCCAGTCTCTGGAGGGAAACTTACTATGGTGGCATGGACCACAAAATTTGCAAAGTTCTGATTATACTCACTGTAAATTTCAAAATTGCAAAAAGCAAAATATTGTGATTCCAGAATTAAAAACTATTCAAAAAGTATGTAATCCATGCAACCTAGTAAATTCACTTAATAGTTTTTGTGAAAAATATTCAGATTTGGATAAAATGACAAGAATAATGGCTTATATTAAAAGGTTTATTTTTAATTGTCAAAATAAAAATATTAACAAAAAACAAGGTCATTTACAGCCTGAGAAGTTGACATCTGCACTGCATGCTCTCATAAAAATTGAACAAGAAAGGTATTTTGAGAATGAAATAAAAATCTTAGTTTCGAAGTCTTCATTAAAATCAAACTTGTCTAATTTAAATCCTTTTATTGACTCTTGTGGTTTATTGAGGGTTGGAGGTCGTTTGCAAAATGCAAATCTACCATTTTCTAAACGACATCCAATAATATTACCTAAAGGATCAGCTGTTGTTAAACTCATTATCTTAAAAGAGCACTTGAGACTTAAACATGCAGGGCAGAGGTTAATTCTTAGTGTTTTAAATGAGCAATATTGGCTTATCAATGCAAGCAGAGAAATTAAATCTGTTATTCATAAATGCATTATTTGTTTTAAACTAAAGGCAAAAAATTCAGCGCCGTTAATGGGTTCTCTGCCATTTGATCGCGTCAATGTTACTCGCCCATTTCAAATAGTAGGCACTGATTATGGCGGTCCTTTTCTTGTAAAACAATCTAGGATTCGCAAGCCAGTTATTACAAAGGCATACATTGTAATATTCGTATGTTTTATAACAAAAGCGATTCATATCGAACTAGCTTCAGATATGACTACCAACACCTTTTTAGCATGTTTAAAGCGATTTATTGCACGAAGAAACAAACCAACTAAAATACACTGCGATAATGCTTCATATTATAAAGGTGCAAATAATGTCTTGAGGGAATTGTATGAATTGCAGAGTTCAACAAATCACCGAAATGCTGTAACAGATTTTTGTAATGCGGAAAGAATAAAATTTCATTTTATACCCGCTTATTCGCCAGTATTTGGTGGTTTGTGGGAAGCAGGTATTAAAGGCGTTAAATACCATATAAAGCGTGTAGTAGGCAATACCGTGCTGACCTATGAGGAACTTTATACTGTTCTTGTGCAAATAGAGAGTATTTTAAACTCGCGTCCGCTAACGCCTATGTCGAGGGATCCAAATGATATGTCATACCTGTCACCGGGGCATTTCCTCACAGGATCACTTTTGACCTCGTACCCAGAGTTAAATCTTGTTGGTGAAAACATCGGCAAGTTGAGTTTTTGGAAAAGGTGTGTACAAATGCAACAGCATTTTTGGCATCAATGGCATAAGCAATATTTGGTCATGTTACAAAACAGGCCAAAGTGGAAGGGTGAAAAACCTAATTTAGAAAAGGGAGTTTTAGTAATTCTTAGGGATAACAATGCTACACCATTAAATTGGCTAATGGGCAGAGTTATTGATGTGATGCCGGGAAAAGATGGAAAAGTGCGAGCTATTAGTGTAAAAACGGCTAAAGGATCTGTTATCACAACAAGCATTATGAAAGTTTGTCCATTGCCCATAGATTATAAGTAAGAAATGTTCTCTTATTTGATTTTATTTTTTTCGTTGGTTTGCGTTCTCATCTGGCATTTAGGTTCAGACGAAAATAAAATTAGTATTTAAGAAAAACAATATTAGTTTTAAAAATAAAAGATAAAAGTTTAATTTTTTAAATAACTCCTGTTGCGTTTAGTATTTAAGGAGATTTTTTTAATAAGTACCTTTCTTAGTGCACCTTTCTTAGTTTCTCATTTGAAATGTTTACAGATATTTAATTTTAAAAATAAGTATGTCTCAGATACTTAGTTAAGATTTTGTAACTCACTTTATGATTTATCTTTGTTTAAAGTATAAATAACATACTGTTTTCCTACAGTGATATTTAACAAAGCCTTAGTTGTTGCTTTTAGTGATAAACATAAATATGTTTTTAATTTTTCTTTCATGAAATACCTATTGTGTTATTATTTTGGCTGAGGCCCCAATATGTTTGATACCAAACGCATATCCGAATTTCCTATAGTTTCTAAGTTAGCAATTGTAGCTAGATATATAGAGAGATTCGTGTGCTTTGCTACGATTTAGTTTTCAATTTAAACGCTCTTCAAATCTTTTGCTGTTTCTTATTTAACATCCAGCTAAAACCACCAGGAGCTATCGAGGGGAGAAACAGAAATTAAAAGCTAGCGCCTTAAAACTAATACCTGTAGTTAAAAATCAGAAACAAAAATATTTATTAAACACTAATTACACCAAGAATTAGAATTAGGAATCGGAAACACAGAACAGACGTACATATAGGTAATCGTTCACGCATATAATATGAATAAACACACAAAAATGCTACTCGATGTTCTTAACAAAACAAACATTTATTTATAAATGAAAATCTTTTTTTAGTTGCAGAATGTAAGAAACTTTGGAAGAAATTGAGAGACAACTACCGAAAAGAAAGAAGTGGTGCCGCAGCTGGAAAACGTCGTCAAATAAAGTTTGAAAAGGAATTGGAATTTATAAAACCATTTATAAAGCAAGAAGAGGATCAGCAAATGACTTCTCTTGATTCCTCTAGTGAGGATACACAGAGTTCTGGTATAATTCGTCCGGAATCACCTCGACCACAATCACAGACTTCAAACCATTCACAGCTAAAAACATCACAAATCCTAGAACGCTACTTGTCTATTAAAGAAATGGACTCAGAAAAGGAAAAACATCCCATAGATATATTTTTCTCCTCAATAACACAAGCCCAAATAAAGCGAGATGTATTAAACGTTGTAACTGATGCAGAAATTCGTGAATATGATGAGCAAACTAAAAGGTCCACTGACCAAGATAATCAAGAAGATATATACGTACCATCAAAAATTAATAGACATAATAGGTATGTTGAAGATGACACGTTTATGTGCATACCTCCTAGAGACAGATCTCTTACAACAAATCAACAGTACTATCAAAAAAATTATACCACTGGAAACCCATTATCAGACGCACCTACACACAACCTACCAATAAGATCAAGAGTACAAACCCAAACAACGGGCAACGTTATTGAAACGGTTGCAGAAATGTACGAATATAATAGCCAAAACAACCAACAACAAGGATTCATGCCAAATTATACCACTGGGGACCCCAGACCTGATGACGTAGCAATGTACCACCCCCCTACAACAAAGTATAATTAATAACTTTAATTATTAATACAGGAAATTAATATAAGGGTTTTTGATTGTTCATACCATTTGTTATTTGTATTTTTAAATGGCTTTCCAAGATTATCATTACTTGAATTTACATTGTTATGATTCTACGAAACGGACAAGTGTTTTGTTGTCAAATTTAATGATTGTGATTGTTGATTAACCTGCCTGTACCAGGCCTGTACAATGACAAAAATATCGTCAAAAAACAAAAAAAAAATTTTTTGTAACTATGCAAATGATTAATTAATAATTGTTTTTTTATATGTGGCTCAAGAGATTCAACAAAGCATCAAGTTTCACGAGACATTTTAACGTAATCATAAAAATCTTGCCCTTTTAAATTCCTGCCAAATGCCATAGTTTGATATTCACCAAACAAATTTCTTGAAAGCCAGGTTTCATTGACCCATTTCCTCTTTTTCCTTTTTTCCTCTTCTTCCTCTTCCTCTTCTGCAAGCGCAGCAATAATAATCATGTCCCAATCCACATCCATACTGGCCAACATATCAACCAAAACTGTCGAGTCGAAAGTCGCGAGGCGGCGCGCGGCGGCGCAAGGAGCCGCCGCCTCGCGCCGCTTCAGGGCTCTCGAAGGCTCTTGACCGCGCTCGGAGGCGCTTGGATTCCGCGCGCGACTTTTGGTTCAGTATCTTCGCCGCGCCTCTCCTGGTGTGCGCTGGGCCTTACGTTGATAGATCGCTACATGGTTCACCATACTTATTATAGATGGCGCTACCACGAGATTCTTGTGACGTCATCACTGTTGTATAAAACCGTTTGCATCGTGGGCTCGCCCTCTTTTTCCCGACCGGCACCACACGACAATACACGCTCCTACCTAGCCTTCACACCAGCCTTTTATTCCTCCACAATTCTTATATTTTATTTTTGTCTTTGAAATCGTTCCTACCTTAATTTAAGCAAGCAGAAGCTTTAAAATGATTGTTTTTTGATACTTACATCTTTAAATATAATTAGATAAAACTTTATAACAATAGTTACCAACTCAAAGAAAGTAGGTTTAAGTCACGGGAGAAAATAAAAATTGTGTTAAGCTTTTTGTTTAATAAAGAAAATAAAATAAAAAAACACTTTTTTTTTTTATCGGAAAAGTAATTACCAAGCTCGGATGTGCCATCACCGTGGCACAAATTGTCATCAACGTGTTGCAATTGTAATTACCGTGCTGTAAATTGACATTACCGTGCTTCAAATGGTCATTACCATGTCTCCTAAAACTTTGATGGCCTATAGCTCTTCCGGTTATTAGGATTAAAGAGGGCCTCAGGTATAAACTTCATCTCGATATAACAATCTGTCATTATAGGTATAAAAAAATACAAAAAAAAAACACTTTTATTTTTTTCCAATTTTGTCAAAATTGCATATTTGTCAAGAATTACCCTATAATGAATCGAGTAAATGAAACACGAGAACCTGTAATCGACTGCACACAAAACCAAGATGTTTACATCAGAAATCCGAATGCGGCTCGCCAAAAACTTGCACCCCCTTTTAACCCGGATAAAGTAGTTACTAATTACCCCATACATATTTACACAAAAAAGAACCGCGGCCCCGTAGCAGAAATTAAATTGAAAAGACCATTAAAAAATAAATGAAATTTGTTGCAGGTACTTACTGATTCTATTCCCCGGGCTCCACGCTCAAGACATACGACTAGAAAATCTCAGTAACGGACCTGGTAAATACCATTTAAATTAGGTGGCACGAAATTCATTTCCCATTTTCATAAATTCTTCAAGATATAGATTTAACCATAATTCAAGATAATATTTCTTCCTGACACATGCAACTGACTCAAACATCAAATACAATATCTGTGGTGTCTGGGAGATACCTGATAACTCCAAAAAAAGTTATTTTTAGTTTGGTAATACAATGTTATTGTTTTTTTTTCCTACTTTTTTATGATCCAACTCTGATTACTCCATCTTATATAGAAATGGCAGAATTGAGCTGGTAAAAAGGTGGTAATTCAGAGTTTTTTCTTTTTTTTTGTACATTCATGATAACTTAACTTGTCACGTACACACCAAACCAAAATAAGATATTATTTTGTTTATATTCTGTTATCTCCCACTTATCACTTTTGTATCAAATACTTCAAATTTCATTGACCATCTTATGATCAAAATATGTTATGTTCTACCTGTCCTACTACTTATCATATTCGCAGCATATGAACCATAAATCAAAATATTGATTACTCCTACATATCAATTTATATCATTATTCTTTTAACACTTACTAAAAAAAGTCACTTATCCGATTTTTTATTCATAGTTTACCTCCGATAATTTTACTACAACGGCATCTGTCTGAGCTTTCATAAACTATCTCTACGTGATAGTAATATTAACAACTAGAGGGTAGACTAAATTAATTATTGTTTGTTTTGGTGATTTCTATGCGTGAAACGAATCATTACTTTTGTGAAGTGTCATTCGTTCGCGCTTTTTTGTAATCTGTCATAGCTGAAGCAGTTTTAAATAGATTTTTGCAAGTAAAAAAGTTAAAAAGGAAAAATCTTGTAAAAAGTTCTCGTGCTGAAGTGAGTTCTGTAGGAAACAACCCAAATCCTGCACAAAGGGTTCGTGGTCGTGGATTAGTTGATTTGGTTTTTTAAAAACAAAACCCTTCACGAAATGCTCATGTTCGTACACGTCCAATCAACGAGAATTCAGGTTCTGATGAAGAAGTAAGTTGCTTTATTTCATATTTTATCGTAGTATTATTTACAGCAATAATGGTTAAGGTTATGAAAAAATTATATTATCTTTGAAACATGTTTGTAGATTGGTTTTCTCTTTGTACCATGTAAATCATTGTCTCGTTACAGGGAAGTGTTGTTGTTATTATTGAGAAAGTTTTGGTGCATGCAGAACAAGATGATTCTTCAATTAGAAGTAAAAGTGTTACTGGCAGTCAAAAATTTAGTGCTTGTACTCTTCCTGCTACAATCAGCCTTAAAAATTCTGAAGAAAAAGTATGTCGGTTTATTTCATTGTTATTTTTAAAAGTTGAGAATACATGAAATCTATTTTGATTATATACATAAAATAAATTTGAATAATCATTTATTATTGTAGGAAAGTGCAGTAGTCATGACTGAAAAAGTTTCAACAAAAAGTAACTGTTCAGAAAACAATGCAAATAACCCTAGCACTCAAAGCTTAAGAAAAAAGAATGAAAATTCAATAATTATTGAACTAGTAAGTAATAAGTAAACAATGTTATTTTTATTTATTTATTTTTATTGGTGGAATACTCTTTTATTTTGTTAAAATTCTATTAATTATTATTTTTAGACTTCTGACACAATTTGTGATGGTGATTTAAAGATAGAATTGGAAGAAATAGTATGCTCATCTCCGGATATATCAAAAGAAAAAAACAAATAGTCATTTCTAAAACAATAAAAGGCCCAGGCACATCGACACGGTTAAGTATTTTTATATTGTGTAGTTTAAGTGACATTATATTATGGCAAAGTAATCTTAACTAAAAAATATCTACTTTCAGCTCGAATCGAATAACCCTCAGATTCATACTTCAGCCGATAATGTAGCATCAGCTGTGACAGAAAACTATCAAGAAGCACAAAATAATAATACTACTTATTAATTGTCTGAAACTTCTCACCAATTTCCAGGAAATGAATCTGAAGCTGAACCATCTATTAGTATCTTGCAAGTTAACAGAGACTGTTCTACTGAGCAGGTTTGTATGCATTTTATTTGTTTGCAATTGAATATTTTATAAAATTATACTTCATGAAAGTTGAAAATTATTTAAGAGCCATTATAATATTGTTTGCCAGTAAATTTCGTAAATATTTTTTTTTTTTGTTATTTCTAGTATGTTGAAGACCTTAATCTGGAGCTGCAAGATGATATAGTGCATTATAATAACGACCGTGAATTGGTTAGTGTAACTTTGAATTATTATGTTTGGTTTTGCAGTTTTCATTTGTAGTTTTAAAAAAAAATCATTTATGTTATTTCAGGGTGAAGATTTTAGTTCTGGATCTGATGATGTCTGGGAACCTGGACATCGTAATCATTTACCACACCAATTAAGAGAAAATGAACAAACTTCATGCAGTTCTGATTCTTCTGATCATATTCCCCTAGCTTCGATTAGCAGGAAAAGAAATAAAGGTCATGGCCCTTTTCAAAGGAAACTGCAACAGGAACGAACCGAAAAACGCAGAAGAGTGGAAGAATGTGTTACAATTAAAGGAAAATGTGTGCCAAAAAAAAGTCCTGGTGGCTATTCTTATCGTTGTAGAGCCAAGTGCTTGCAAAAGCTTGAGAGAGTTGATTTAAATAAACTTTATAAGGACTATAGGAAACTACCGTCCAGAAATGCGCAAAAAAGATATTTGGCTGGATTAATTACCCTTAAACCAAAAGAGCGAACAAGACGCAATTCGTTTAACAAAAACAGGGAGATAACTGTCAACTATAAGGTAAACGGAATACAAGAAAGTATTTGTAAAAAATGTTTCATGAAAACGTTTGGTGAAGGTAGAGGATTTATAGATGAAGTAGTTAAGAACAAAAAGACGAGTTCTTCGCGGTCCGTTCTCGTTAAACCAGATAAAAGAGGATCTCATGCTCCTGGAAATAAACGTTCTGATGATGATATACAATATATCAAAACATTTATTAACAGATTTCCGGCTTATGAAAGCCACTACTCACGGCGGCACACGGAAAAGAAATACTTGCATCAAGATTTAAATATGAAGGTAATGTATAAATTATATAAAGAAGAGTACGCAAAAGACAATAATGCCGAAGAAAAGCAACCAGTTGGTACCAGTGTTTTTAGGAATGTTTTTAAATCACTAAATTTAAAATTCAAGAAACCTTCTAACGACACTTGTAAAACTTGTCATTCACTTACGCTCCAGATAAAAACTTGTCAAGATGAAAATGAGAGACACAGTATGGAAGAAAGGAAGACCAACCACCAAAACCAAGCAGAATTGCATTATAATGCCAAACGAAAAGATAAAGAATTGAGTAAAGATTGAGTAATGATGGAAAAACAGTAGTGGCTTCATTCGATCTTCAAAAATGCTTAGCGACGCCCTATTTATCAGCTGGCATAGCGTTTTAAAAAAGAAAGCTATGGACTTACAATTTAACGATTCGCAACGTTACAAAAAAGAAACACGGTGTTTTGTTTGGTACGAAGGTATCGCACAAAGGGGTGCAGACGAAATCGCATCGTGTTTATACCAATTTATTATGGACTTACCAGATACGGTAGAGATGATAATTTTCTATTCAGATACATGCCCAGGGCAGAACAGAAATAACATTTTGCCGTTGATGTTTGCATTAGCTGTGAATCATAAACCTAACTTAAAAGAAATACATCACAAGTTCCTAGTACCTGGACACACGCATTTGGAATGCGATAGTGATCACGCAACAATTGAAAGATTCATAAAACATCATAATGTATCGATTTCAGTCCCACAAGACTGGGTGAACGTAATTCAAATGACTAGCCGCAGATTTACAGTCAAATTAACGAAACAGGAAGAGTTTTTGGGTTTTTCTCAACTATTAAAATCACATTTTATGAAACGAAATATTGATACAGATAAAAAATATTTTACATGGAACAATATTTTTTGGATAATGTGTATTAAAGGCTCTAATGACGTGGCATTCAAACAATCACTGGAAACGAATGAACCTTTCAGATATTATTATTTTTTCAAAAGAGGAAGGCAAACATCGTTGTGTTCTATTCAGCCACCTCAAGCATACTCCAGCCCTTTACCAATATCTATTGAAAAATATAATGACATTATAAGCCTTCTACCTTTCATAGATCAGATGTACCATGATTTCTATAAAAATCTTAATACTTCACATAAATCGGTCAGACAATTAAAGCGACAGTGACGAAAATTACGAATCAGGTAATAATGATCCAATAATGTTAACTGCCATTTTTCGACTTTTAGACCACGTTTTTCATATAATCAAAACATGATAATATTATGTGCCATTTAAAAAAAATGATTGTGTTTAGAATTAAGCTACTATGTGCCTTTGAGAGTGTATTATTAAATAATAATTAATACAATAAATTTGCTTTTCTATTTATCTTGTCCTATTTATTAGGTTAATTCGAATGTTAAAAGTTTTATACTGTAAAATGACCTTTTTGGAGTTATCAGGTGTATCCCCGA